>CM059566.1:45418028-46618028 GCA_030386875.1 Morinoia aosen
ATTTAACGAGGTATAGCGGTAGGTTTGGTTTCGTCTTTCAAGACAGAGCGCTGGAAGCGAGATGCCATTGCAGTATTGCCATACAACTCGATCAAAGAATTTCTTTCCGCTTCAAAGACTGGAGTTGCGGTAAGTCATTTACCGCTATAACTAATAAAATACTCATTTGAGACAAAAAGTGCATGGAAGAAAACTTGTTTATTTCGATCTAATTAACTATGCTAAGGCATCGGAATTTACAAAATCGACAACTGTCATCTCCTTCAGATTTACCCTTTTTTCTAACTTGTATCCTTCAATCCCCACATTACACCCTGCGCCATAGCAACCGCTTCACAAATCATGAGAAATCCACCAAGTTAAAAACTTGAACATCTGCTGTTCAAGAACTAATCAAGTTACCGAATGACATTGAATTAGAAAAAAAAATGTGCACATTTAATTGACGGGAAATTTATTTGAGATTTTTTTTTCTTAAAATCAAACATGTCATTATTTAGACAACAAATTGTATGTGTGGGAAAACTTGGCTATTTTAATGTTAGATTTCAATAGTTCGGACTCTTTTCACAATCCATGACGGTAAATCTGAAGGAAATGACAGTTGTCGATTTTGTAAATTGCGATGCCTTAGCATAGTTAATTAGATCGAAATAAACAAGTTTTCTTCTATGCACTTTGTGTCTCAAATGAGTATTTTATTAGTTATAGCGGTAAATGACTTACCGCAACTCCAGTCTTTGAAGCGGAAAGAAATTCTTTGATCGAGTTGTATGGCAATACTGCAATGGCGTCTCGCTTCCAGCGCTGTCTGGAAAGACGAAACCAAACCTACCGCTATACCTCGTTAAATACTCATTTGACGAAAAAAGTGTATAGAAGAAAAGTTGTGTATTTCGATGTTATTACCATGTTCCAAGCAACAAAAATTCGAAAATCGATGAGTAGCTGTTTATTCGAGCGCATTCGTCATCAATGACGAAACTAAACTTACCGCTATAAATCGTAAAATACTCATTTGAGACGAAAAGTGCATAGAAGAAAACTTGTTTATTTTGATTCAATTAATTAGGTTCAAGCACCAAAAAGTGGAAAATCGACAACTGTCAAGTCCTTCAGATTTACCTCCATGACCAATAATTCTGAAAATACTTCCTGTTCCTGGCTGTACCCAAACCTATGGTGGATAGATAGTCTCCCCTTTAAACCAGTCAGAAATGTCGGAATTACCTTTTGAACGTAATAAAATATAAGATTAGTGTGAAATCCAATGTAAACAACCATCCTATCCTGCTAAAACATGAACAAAAATCTTACTGACTGTACCGGTATTCAGTGCCACAAAAAAAATGCAAAAGCTAGCCTAGATAAAATTCGCTTAATGGCTTAAACACCAAGTAATTAGTAACTGAATTACCTTACAGTTTCTTCAATACAATTATTTCGGGAGAACACATCAACATACACAGATAATACTACTTTAATGTTTTTTAAACGGATGACATCAATATATCTAGTTGACATCAATATATCTAATCTAGCATGATAGACCGCTAGGTGGTTTTAATACACATCGATAAATAATCAGGGAATGCCAAGTTAGAACTTACCTTCATTGCCAGGAATTTGTACTTCATTCAAGCTTTAGCTTCGGCAAGATGAACCAAAAGCTGTTCTCTAGACTACATGGCTTTCTGCTCAAGACACAATATACCCGTAGTTACTAGCTTCATAACAATAATGTGGGCATTCACTTCCACCTACACATGCTTGCGCCTGAGCACTTGATGACACCACTTCGACTGTCCAAGTCAAATGAAACCGCCGATCGCTCTGCTCTGCGGCGCTAGTGAGACTACGTATCAAGCAATATTGAGGAGCTCTGTGATTGGTGGAAACCGAAAAGAACTTGGAAAGAAATCAAAACAATTAACTTGCATGAATGTAGCTCTATAAAGCGTTCCATGCGTCATAAATTTCGTAGAGGACTGTTTTTCTCATATCATCAATGATGGTGATGGCAGTACTCAATGATAGTGTCATGCAATAGTCCTCGTGAACATGTTTAACGTGTTTTGCGAAGTTAATGCAACCTTAATTCGAGCGTTTTGTGAACACACCCACCTTTCTCATGTGCGGCGCTTAGAGATTCGGTCTGCTGTCGCATCAGGGTTCCTAATACAGAGTTTTCATCAAATAATATGGAATGAAGTAAAATAATACGTACTTAATTAAGATAGTTTTGAGTGTCATTCACAATTTAACAGATAATTCAGTGGATAATAACTAATTAATTGCAGTGTTAACAATTCATGCTTAACCGCGGTAAAAGTAGGATAGCGTACAATGAGAAGTTAGGTTCGAAGCTGAAGAAAATCTTTCAATCGCACAGGGTTCTCATCTTCCATTGCAAGATAATCGGGCAGCGCGGCTAGCGAGCTGATATGTTTTACATTTAGATCCATGGCATTTCGTTTCGATTACAGCAGTATTATTGGCTAGACTTTGGGCATTATTATCATTCAATGGAACACAAAAATCGTGAGCAATTTCCCATATTTGCTTGCTGATGAAAATAGTGATAGCAAAGTAGAGAGATATTTTTTACAGATGCGCTAATGAATTGTGTAGTCAATTCAATTCCTTATTTGCGTTGTGCGTTATTTTACATTGAGCTCAAAGAAGCTGAGGCGAATGGTAGCTAGTGAATATTCGTAAAACTATTCTCTCCTAACATTCATGCTAACATTTGCAACACTGTGAGGAACAGGCCTAAGGGGAGATATGGGAAAAAAATTACGTTTTCATGAATCAATCCATACTCCGAAAAATCGAATTAGAACAAAGTTGTTTGAGGTAGGCTTGCAAATAGTGAATTATTTGTGAAAAACAGTACATTGAAGTACAGTTACTTCAAATTCAATACAGAAAATTGACGGGGGGAGAACTTTCCTTTGAACCAATTCCTTGCTAAACTTTCGCACTCAGATCACCTTTGGAATTAGTATAAAGACGTCCTTATCCGATAGTTTCCCCTTTCCTGATATAATACAAAGTTTATTGACCAACAGTAGATTTTTTAACCAAATGAAAAATACAAAAAAACCTTAAGAAATCATTTTAGTATTACTCGTTAAGGAATGAGTACAAGCAGTTCATTTTTCGACAAATCAGTCAGCAATTCAGCCCGCCATAGCTGTCTCAAATGATCCGATGATATTTAAAATGAAATCGAACATTTAACATAAACTTGGCTCAAAACCAATGCCATTTTCCACTCAGTTTTTGGGTAAAATTTTAATTATACAATAATGGTATCCACTATGCTGAGGGTCCTTGTGGTTTAGGTTACACGCTATAAAATGATTTTCATTTATCAAAATGACGCCCCATGCTCAATACATACAAGTTATATGACGGAAAACGTGGAAATAATCCGCGCTAACACAAGACATGCGCGTGTAAGCTAAACCCAAATACACGTTGAAAATTTTTCGCGTTCCAGTGAAAATGAATGAAGTTGAAACACCTCCGTTCTTCATTTGCACCAATGCGTAGCACCTACGCAAAATTACTTGGTTGAAAAAATCTATTCATGAAATTTTTGGAAATAAGCATGATTAGGTATTTGTGTAAAATTAGATTTGTATTATTTCGTTCAATTCAACAAAGCACTTTGCAGTGAACGTTTTCCTACTACAGAAGCGACATGTGTGATATAAGCTAATTAACTTATGTTGGCGATGATGAACCATTAATAAAAGTCTGCAGGAAATAAGATTATCAATTTCGATCCCTTGGTTATAATCTGCATTTTCTTGAAATCTCGTACGAACATGCTACCTCCAGCTATTTGCATATTGAGCGAAGACAGGGCGCGTTCCCTATGAAATTAATGGATGCATGTATCGCACGTGATGTGATATAGAAGCGTTGTTTTTCCGCTTGTAATTGGTCTGCTGTACATAATTTTGTATTTACTTCACTGTAGTTTGAAAGACAGAAAACAACTGTAACATATTTTCAAGTGTTTCGGGCTTGAAACTGCTTTTGCGTTTGAAATGAGGATACGTACGCTTTTCGTAAACACAAGCCGCAGGAGGAAATAATATATGTAACATAACAATATTTACTTACAGTTAGTTTCATCCCAGGTTACCGATAGGACGAACACGTGGATATTGTTTCTTATTGTACGATATTGAGTCGTGTGTTTTATAGCTTTCATATACGTCAACTTATTCATGAAAATAACTAGATGACACGCCAAGAAAATTAATGCTGAGGAATGAATAGACTGTACTTGTGAACAGGAAAGTGGATTATGCAATATGCAGTCATGTTTGTGATAGTTATTTATCAGTAAATTCGATAATAAGTTATGTACGGAAGTCATTCACATTCAACAAAACAATGTTTTGTATCAAATTTTGGTATGCGAACGCAGCTCGTTCAAAATAATTATTTGCATTATTTTATAAATATTGTCAATATTCTTCCATATGTACAATTGTTTTTCAACAAAAATTAAAATGATTACACTTATTACGGGTAAAAAGTCTACTCTGTCAATTCCACAATAAAAATGGCAAGAATTAAGTAACGAATTTTTAAAGTGTATTTTAATGTTACGGAGAAGAGCTTTCTGCAGCAAATTTTTGCTCCGGCGAATGATCTAATGATCGAAAACTGCGCAGTCGCTCATGGTTCTTAGCAGGGTCAATGCCCTGCAGATCTAAGCGAACGAAAACTTGATGATTTTATTTATAGTTTTATAATGTATAGCCTGTCAAATTTGTGTGTAATATGTTCTATCAAAAGTTTACAAGCACGTGGAAGTTTCTTCCCTATTCTGATGACTGTGTGATAAAGTCACTGTGAGTGAAAACATGAGTCATGCCCAGGGAAAGATTGACAGGGAAGCAGTAATTTGTCAAAAAGTCCTGGTAGCTGCACAGGTCGATCGCGACAATCTCAGCTGATCACATGTGATTGATATCGCTCCGTGTAGTTCACGAGGCTTATGATTACAACGGCAGGGGCTGCCACAGAATTAGAACATTACGTGAAGACAGAAATGATGGTCAGATCGCTACACTAATCTTGCTCTGAGTCAACTTTAAAAGTGCTTCACTGCATTTATTTTTGTTTGGCAAATGATCCAAAGGTATTAACAGAATTTGTATCTTACAATAGGTGAAAATACAAACAAAATTTGAAACTTTGAAACTAAACACGTCGTAAATAGAAGCTTAGCTTTTGTTTTTTTTATATCTTATAGTATTTTTTACAGCTCAATTTTGATTGCAGTCTCTAACAACCAATAAATGTAGGTAAAGTAAGACTCAAAATGCTTTGGCCACAAAAATTTTCCCTTTATCCGACTCTGATTTTTATTTGAATAAATTGAAGTCTATGCAGGTAAAATAGAAAACCTTAATGCAATTCAAAATCATTTTTCACTCACAGGACATTTTTGGTTACTAGTAATTAATACCTTACATGCAGTGAATGAAAGAGCTGCTGGTACCTGTCAGCAACCATGTAATAGCACAATGTTTTCACGTGCATTACTTGTAATCAGGGAAATTGTGTAACGCAGTCATACATACTGCTTGTGTGTGCAAGCTGAGGTGTGACCGTTGGTGTTAGACCTTGCACCAATATTTTCAGCATCGAGAATAATTTTAAAAGGCTTCAATATTGAATTACAGAAAAAAAAATTATGATATATTCTTTATTATATATTCAGGTACTTGCTTCACAATCTCAATAACGCCAGGAACTCTGGCGTTGTTGAGGAACTCTGCTTCGATTTTTAAGTGAACCGCTCGCATTAAATCAAATAAAATACTAGTCAGGAATGATTTTTAAATTACACCTTCCAATAGATGCTTCGAGTGAAAATTAACTCCATTAATATCTATGAAAATTACACAAAGATTTGAACTCACTTCCATGGTCAATACACGTCTGCAGCTCACAGGGCTTCGAACGGAAAAAGAAACAGCTAGGCCAATAAGTATTCTACCTGACATCGGATTTTCATAAATTTGCAGTCGCCGTTGAAATTTCAATATCTAGTAGAAAATGTCACTATGAAGTCTTAAGCAATAATTTATTTCAGTTGAAATGCGCTTTTCACAAGTTTTAAGCTCGACTAATTTCTGGTATATGAAATAATTTTCCAAGCGGGGATCAAGTCGCATCTGTTCATCTAGTCTTACGGATTCTGTTTTCAATGGTGCACGTCCTCTCATTAGTTTTCAAACCACCTAACAATTTTTTTGAAATGACAACGCTTGTCGGTCCCACCTGAGTTACACTGCTTAGTCTCGAACTTCGGAGTTGTCCTTGCGAGGAAAACGGAAAGAAACAGTACTTGCAACCTCGAGGACGTAAGGACAAATTTATCAATCGACCAAAATCAAGGCCTAATTGTTCTGTGATAGCTGTTAATAACCAATCCTTGAATTTTCATGACATCTCACATGCTTTCAACATGATTTAAAACGATGTCAAGACAGTTTTCAAACATTTTGGAGACTGAGATGGGGCAAATCACAGTATTTTTAATAATGTATTAATTTAGTAATGATTCATAAGTTGAGTTCATTCAGGAACAAACCATTTTCAAGACTGCTTACCGACTGTCTAATAGTGTTTCAAGTGACTATCAAGCGTATCACAACATACTTATTATTATAGGAGTTCGTTCATAGCTTAGTTCTAAACACAGAGTTGTTTATGCTAAGCGAGAGGAAGGAACCATTCATTTTCGACACATACTTGGAGAATCTATACACATGGTGTGCTCCCACACTGGGCAGGCATCCTTGTGTAGTAACACGAGCGTTTCCCAACGCAGGTCACCCAAGGCATTGGAACAAGTCAGGAAGAAAGTTCTAACGCTAGAAAAGTTGAAGAAGAAAACATTTAGCTCTGGAGAAAAAGATAACAGTGAGCATAAAAAAGATGGTATTGATAAATAAAAAAAACATACTTCAACGAAAGAAGTATCTTTAATTAACTTGGGCACTCGTGCTTCACCAATGGGAGCGCCACTTACCACGAATGCAATACATGGTTCTCCCATAGTGGAAGTATCACATTAAATATACTCGCTGAGTGTGAAACCTATCATTTTTTTTCTCACCATATGCAATAATTATTACACTAATTTAGTTTGATTCCATGTTTGACAACAAATTAAACATAATCTTTTTCTTGGTAACCAATCACAGCTGAGTTTCGAGTGCTGCAGGACGCCGAACGACCTTGGACCACTTAGAACGATAACTCTGTGCGTGCTACGCGCCCACCAATATTCAATGTCGATTTGTGGGTTATTATCTGAGTTCGGCTGAGCCGACAGTGACTTTGTGCAGCGTTTCCACGTTTTTACCGAAGCTAATACGTGTGCAATGAGCATGAAAGCTTTAATTAGTGCTGAGATGTCAGTGATGTTTGAATTGCGCATAGAATTAAAAATAAAAGTGGGCATGAGTACCATTTAACCGAGCTAAGCATGAATTAGATGTGGAATTTGTTCGTTTAGACAAAGTACGCCTCATGAATCTTTAAGTTTATGCACGTATTCATTTGTTTCATTTTTTCCCATACATACAAATATATAAATATATAACATTGTGACAGAGCTCCCATGGGAGGTAAAATTAATAACTAAACGCACACAAGTATATGCACTCGTTCAACCAAATTTATCGTTTTAGGGGTATCTTGCGATTTAAGCGAGCCTAAGAAACCACAGGTTTCTAATGACAATAAAAGACACAAGTGCAAACGTGTACATAAGCATGGAATCGAATGTGACTGTATCTATTGGAACTTATTCTACTCCGGTGGCTGTGCGTTACGTCTCTGACGGCATGAAACTTGAAAAGCTTCTCGAGAGTGAAGAAAGTTATTCTTTCCTGTTGCCACTATATATTCAATTTTATTCTAAATAGAGATTATTGGGGTGGCAGTGGAGAGATGTGGAGTTCATCTAGCGTCCAAAATGTATTAATTTGTATACAAATGTTTTACTTCTTTTAAAATTACTTAAAATTATGCTTATAAAGACTCTAATAGAATATGACACATAAATATATCTTAAGAATATTTTACTTTTGACGACTAACAAACAAAAGTGGAGAGCAATTCTAAACCGTTAATGAATGAATGCGTTACAAGTTTAAAATAGCACTTTTCCAGTCCACAGGAGAACTAAAACATTCATTTGTAACGGACAGTGTATAGGAATTATTTAATTGCAAAAGGCAAGCTACAAAATTTGACAATAATGGTGTAAACTCATACGAACACAATTAAATAATTCTTAATCAGCCACCACCAAGTTTTGTAATCTTTCGAGTTATACTCAATCTTTCATAAGTTCTCTTATAAAAAGCATAATAATGAAAATGACATCAAGTAAAAAAATCTATCGAAGCATACTTAATAATACCGATCCTCAAACTATTCTCAAAAAGGCGCCATGACAAATTACACATTCACTGGATTAAAAACGAAAATCATCATTACTAGCGATAAGAAAATTGAAGTACACTGTTGGAAAATTTATCGGATTTGAATTTATGTCGTTCTTTTTTTAAATTAAATGGGAAATATCGTGTTCAGTTTTTAATGTCGTATTTAGATTAACAGTTAAGTTGTGTTCAGGCTCCTGCAGTTTTTCCGCAAGGGTAAGAAGGGCTTCGACCGGCTTTACCTGGCAGTTGTTTTTGATTTACTTATGAGACTTACTAAGGATACGAGTTCCGGTTAAGCGCTTCGCAGCTGCGCGTCGCCTTTGACGCTGAGTTTGGTGCTGAAGTTGCATCCCGCTGGCATGGGGCGAGTCGAGGCGTCCCCTGCGTAAATTCCCTGTTCACTCCTCATCTCCTCTTCGTCAGTTCCTTTGGTGTTTTATCTCTATTCTAAATTAGTGTGTGCGTGTGTTTGTGTGTGTGTGTGTGTGTGTGTCAGCGTGTGCGTGAATAATATCAAGCGTTCCTACCCAGAGTTGCACCCAGTTCCCACCTGACCTTGTGGGTCAGGGGTATATAGTTAATTATCAAATACGTTCAGGTAATCAGAAATAAAATGAAATAAATTAAAGATATTTTTAAATTATGGTGGGATTTTTCTACTGTAACTAACGGTGTTATTTGTTTTTCGCAGTATCCTCTAATCATCTTCCCGCAGTTTGTCTACCGTGGTTTCAATTTTGTCGTACTACTTCAGCGGCTGTGCTTGGCGGCGGTGTAGGTAATTTTCCTTAGCTTTGACCTCGCCTCATATATGATTATATTCATTCAGATGAGTTCATGTGATATTGAATGATTGCTTTAAATTCTACCGTTATTTTCCAGCTGACGTTAACAGAAATTGGACGTTTGTCAGCCTCAGTATTGGTCTGGCTGGAGACGCTGAGATCCAATGTTCCTGTAAAATTACTGTCGGACGCTGTCCACTAGCGACCTGCCAAGCGTACCTGCTTCCCTCGATCGGATCAACTGCGAACGCAGAGCTTTTACCATTTTAACAAGAATTTAAAAAAATTTAAACTAATATAATTTCAGACCACTAAAATTAAATAAAAGATCGCCGTTACGATACTTTAATGCACACATTCTGTCAGGTACATATGAACTCTTTTGAAATTATCAAAGAGTTTTTTAACTTCTAATCTGGCCGTGCTTTAATAGACTTCTTCTGGAATGTTTGGTATACGTAGACTAATAATTCACTCGTATATCCACGGTTTGACAATACCATAGAGAAACAATTTGAATAAATGCTTGTGTATTCCTTCTCCTTGAATGATTGTGTGAGAATTCAGAAAATTTCCCGTAATACAATACTCAAACAAATTATTCATTTGAGACTCTGAAAACACATGAATTGTATGATTTTGTCGGTCATCCCTAAGTAATTTCATGAACAAAACTTTGACTAACGATGGCGAAAAAATCTCAAAAAATTAGTATGCGCTCAAATTGAAATTTTTTACCATTACCTAGAAAAATGTAGAAACAATTTCGTACTACTTTTTAAGAGAACAATCTCAACAAAATTTAACTAAACCTTGTTACTCGATTCTTGGTAAAATCAGCGATAAAAAATCCTGTAACGCACTCAAAATAAATTACAAATCTTTTTCTAATCTAAGTATTTATGATGAAAAGGCAAATCGTTCGTCTTGGGAGGATTGAAAATATCAAGATAATTTACCCATGAATTTCACTTATTTCTTTTTCATGAATGATATGCGTCGTGCACTTTTCTATCATTTTTTCATGGGTCTTGGTGGAAATTCATTAGAATTTTTCTTTTCAATCGTTCTCATTACACATTTTCATGTTTGTTGGTAGGTAATTATTTAGGAATTACATTTATCACCAACCTATTATTTGATTAGGCCAATATGTCAGGGCTACCAGGTTAAGCTAATGATTAAAACAGTGTTTGTTAGGCTGCTGTAGAATTCAATGAACTTTTTCGGGACCACAAGTAAAGATTACCAATTATTCTGATGTTCACTTACGATGAATAAATTGTTTTAATATATACCAGTTCCGCATCAGTACCTATCAAAAATTAGTTTCTAACGCATCAACCTCTCGTACTAAAAGATATAAAGCATAAAATGTAAAAGATGTACGGTTCCATTTAAATTCGCTCTGAGCCGAGATACAGGCGAAAGCTTTCAAATCTCCCGAGGAATTTTTGGAAGATTCAGCAAAGTTGAGCTATCATACCCCATGATTCAGATATACTTGTCATTAATAGTTGCGTTTAATTCTGAACTAACCAGTGACAATTTTTTCACCTTACAAATATCACACTTATTGTAGCCTAAAATTCATGCTAGGACTAGATGAATTTTTTTCAATGATCGTAAGATGCGGTGAATGGTTGGGAGCCTCTGGGTTACTAAAAAGAAATGATAAGATGATAACAGTGGAGTAACATACCAGTACTTCCTCGTACAAGAGGCGTGTTCCATACAGGATTCCCATTGTGGTGGTAAAACCACGCTTGTTTTAAGTAGAAGAATGCATATATCAGCATTCTCCACTGCAATTCAATATCTCGGTGTTTAACGGGATAGAAGTATTTTCATTACTGTAAAATTTCCTAACCAAGAGAATGAATAAATTTGGGACCAGTAGTCAACCATAGTTTCAAAATTTTCTTTCAAGTCTACAACTGAATCATAAGCGAAGTGGAATAAAAGCTGGAGTAAATATTGTTAAATATCGTAGGAGGTGCATTTCGACTGATATATTTTTGATTAAGAAAATGATGTCAAGTATTAACACAGAAACCAATAGAAACGAAGAGTCTTAAGAAGATTTATTCGAATCTTTCGTTCATAAGATAGTTCTCTACAACTTTGAAACGGAATGAACCGTTCATTCAAAATTCAGCTAAACGAATAGACACTTGCCGAAAATATAAAAATTACGTGAAAGCGGTTCAAAAAACATAAAAAATTTTCTAGTACTATTATGAAAGGGAAAACGGAGGAAGGAGTGGGGAAGTGGATTATAGGCCAACATTTTTTCACGCCAATAGCTTTGAATTACGTTGAGTGATGATTATAGTTAACGAGTATACAGAGATTCACGAGTGTGCACATCAAAGTTTGAAGAAGAGCTGCCAAAAGTCTTGAAATTATCAGTGCCAATAACTTTCATGGGTTATTCTTCAATTCATGATCGTAAGTTGCGTGAAAAATTTGAAAAAATAGCTTTCCGAAAAACTCAGGCCTCGTTAATATTACTTGTTATCAGGGAAGCCACATTTTGAAATCTGCATTTTTTTAATCAGTACTGTAGCCAAAAAGCACACGCCTCAAAGATATTTACAAACGGTTCAAGAAAAAAAGTTTCTGAGAAGTGATACCGATCTAGAAAATTAGCTGCAGCGACGGTTATAAACGGTGCGATATCTATTTTGCTGTTTTAATTACAGCTTTGAAAGTCCAGCGAGGTAAATGCTCCGTTAACTCAATCTAGTACTATCTCACCAAACCCGTATTGGCTCACTTATAATATAATATTGGCTTCCAATTCAGTTTACAAAATATTCTAAGGACGTGCTCGTTCATTTGTTTCATTCATACTTTTTCCACCATAATTTACAGCCAACAATCAAAATAATATCCAGTCACCAAAATAAAAAATTGAAAATTTATTATAGTTACCCACAAAAAAAATTCGTGAATAATTTTCTATCATGTTCATGAAAACTAGAGAACTGTAAACCAATCTGTGGACCAATCACAGCAGCTGTCTCACGCTCCTTTGGCAGACCACTGGATAGTCCACTTCACCGGTGCCGTTCGTAGGAAGAAAACGTGACGACCGCATGTAGTCGCCTTCAACGGACGCTTGAGCCACACGAGAATACCAGAAAAAGAAATCTAGAGCTCAGTAGACTACTATTGCGGTTAAGACCCCTGATTTTTGAAAACGTGTGGAGTAGTCCATTAAACGTTTCCACCCTTCAATTATCCAAGGAGACAGTGGTAAAACCTGCATGTCGTATAACCGATACCATCTGCAGGAGAACTAAGAGTATGTAACTAAGGTTTTTGCTTAACTCGCCGCTAGCGGAATTCAAAGGCTAAAGCAGCAACAACTCCAGGCCTTAAGCCCAATATTTTCTAAAGAACACCTCAATATCAAGTCTATAGTGACACCATAATTAGCTAATATTGGGTTAGTGAAATTATCATTATCGGGGCTATATGTTTTCCAAATATCAACCTATCAGGAATTGAGTATTGAGCCAATGTTATTGTAGGGAACACTTCATTATCAAGTCAATATTGACACAATAATTAGTTGATATTGGGTTGATGATAATATTGTTATTGGGCCAATATATTTTTGTAATATCAACCGAATTTTCCAAAATAAGGTATTGCCCCAATGTTCATTTAGAATATCCAGTCAATATTGAGACTGTATATTGGCTCAATATTAGGTCAATAAATTTTGGTACCTGGGATTGGTTTTGACGTATTGATATTTCACTGATATTGATATTTCAAAATGGGACTCATCCTTCAGTTTTGATGCTAGAACAAAACCAAAGACAGTTTCAGAGTCATTGGAACATTTCTAACAAACTCAACTGGGCTTTTTCCATTTCCCATTTGTTTTTTTATATGGGGTCAAAATCGGGAAAAAATGAAAAATTTTGGCCCCCTCACCCCCCCCTCTTCCCGGGGGGGGGGGATTATTGTCCACAGCCCCATAAAATTTAGGACCGAATAGTCCACCAACTAAGGGTCCTTTTCCAACAAATACATGAGAAATGACCCCCGGACCGACAGGGGCCTGGGATGATCTCCTTAATGAAAGAAATGTTCAGCCGTTTTCTGTCGAATAATATGCTTACAAATTTGGTATTGCTTGATGGTATGGACCGTGCTATGGACCTCGCCAACGTTAATGAGGAAAAACCAGGCTCCATCATTCCTCTCGCCTTAAAATTTACTAACATCATTTCTGAAGAAGAGTACGAAATATTGAATACCGAGTGTGGCGAGAGCTCACCTTGGAGGACACGAACCATATAACTGACAAGAAACCAGAAGCGTTTTGATGCACGGTTTTAAAGAAAATCCGGTGATGGACTTCGATATCCCATATTATCAATGTTAATAATGGGCCTACTTGCGTTGCTTCATTCCTCAGCCTGTTCCGAAAGAATATTTCTACTTTTAAATAATATTTAATTGCAAAAACAGGTCTTGCATGAAAACAGAAATTTTAAACCCACTTCTATACTCCAAAAGTTTACTTAGTTTCACTAACTGCATGAAATGACAGCAATCTCAAGAATCACTCAAATTAATGACATGAAAGGACTTTGACAGCAGAGCTGAAAAAAGAGCTTTTTGAAGATTTTTAGGTTATGTTACATTTTGACCCAATTTGTTAGCTTTTCAGATTTAAATTTGTTACCATTCACAAAAACCTTCTGGCAACCTGGGTTGCCATTTTGGCCTTTTTAAGGGTAAATATCACAAATCTGTTTTTTTTTGGAAGCGTTTGGCTTCGAGATAATAAGTTAAGCCTTTTTCTTGAATTTGGCCTTTTTCTGGCTTTTCTGTCATTTTTCGTTCTTGCAGAGCACAAAGCGCAAAAGTGAAACGTGACAGGTTCTAAACAGACTCTACGTACAAGTTGAACGCAGAGCAACAGAATCAACTAGATCACCCTGAGTGTTATTAAATCCGTTACGAATATTAAATCAAGTAATCAAAGGAGAGCTTGCAAATTTTCCTATGCTGCATTTAGCTCAAGATTGTATAAACAGTAGTAAGAAGCAGTACCGAAAAATTAGTATCATAGACTGGAAGCAGGATGGCATTTTTGAAGGTGGTGTGATTCCTAAAGACACTATGCAGTTTTGGCTTGGAATACAGTCACTTAAACTTTAATTAAAGAACTCTCAGGTTGTGCGCTCATAACCCGGTGACTCCCGCCGACAATCCTATTGTTAAAAGAATGTTCTCTTTGGTGACAGCGGTCAAAACAAAGCCCAGGAAAGGAACTGGCTGGCCATTTATGGGCACCTAACTGTGGACCTTCGAAGGAACCTCTAAATTATCCGGACAAACATGGTTGTTTCTAAATTATAAGACGTACAATCTTGAAATTAGTGCCAAATTAATTCTTGTGACGAGTACAACATCTTGATGTGCGTCATGAATTTCTTACGGTTCCGTGGGGGGGGGGGGGGGGGGAGGTTTGGGGTGCAGGGAGCGAGGTCTCCGCGGCCCCTCAATAGTAGGCCGTTTTTCTGGATAAAGCTCATATTGGGCTGATTCCAATTTGAACTATTGCACCTGAAAATTTCTAATTGGTTTCAGTTTCAACATCAAATCATTCTCCACATTTCCTGGACGGGCAGGGAACGAGGGTCCCGTATCCCCTTAATGGCCGGGAGATTTTCTCGATCAACCTCATATGTGCTGATTCTAATTTTTAAACTAATTGAACTTCTCACCTATTGCATCTAAATAAGTGAATTTATTCTCATATTAAACCTAACGTTTATTTCTAGCCTTTTAGAGCACTCAGAGGTTTTCTTCCTCCCTGAGAGGAGTATGAGAGGCCCCTCCTCTCTCTGATAGGATTTCTCAGATTAAAAACTTGGTATTAGCTTTCTATTTCTGCAATAGCGCTTTAAAATATGTACTAGGTATATATACTTTGTTCTAACGTTAACTCAAACGTAATCGTCATTTGTCAGTTCTCGTATATTGTGCACGCGCGCATACTCTCGCCCCCCTACCCTGAGCACCTCAGAGGCTTTATAAGCGATTAGCGCTATTTCTCTGGGCTCAATCGATCACGCACAATATTTCCAGTTGTCTTCAATTTTACAGATAATATTCAAACTATTTTTCGTTCATACCCTCACATAAGTGAAGAATGGTTTAAATTTATATCCAGTGTTTATAACTAATAGCCCGTCGTTATACCAATTAATGCCTAAATTTTTGTGTTCGCGAGTTTGCTCAAAGGCGTGCGTATCACAAAATACCGCTGGACGGGTTAGTTCCTTTTCATTGTGAGACAGCGCTTCATTATTGTGACCTTTACGGCATTTATCAGCGGCGGCTTATGGAGGTAGGAGAATCTCACTCCCTGCTCCCCACGAAGCATATGAGAGTTTTGTTGTACATTTCGGCCCGGAGAGTAAATTGATATTTAAACTGAAACCAATTCGAAGTTTGTAGGGGCAATAGTTTAGAAATTAGAATCAGCCCAAAATAACCCTAATCGGGAAACGCCCTGACCATTGAGGGGGTAGGGGAATAACTATCCCCCCCCCCCTAGGAAGCGTATGAGAGTTTTATTATACTTTCCAGCGTGGAAAGTGATTTCATGTTCATACTGAAACCAACTTGAAGTTTGTTAGTACTATAGTTTAAGGGCACGGTTCGGGTCTATTTCCAGATAATGGTAATTTTTCGGTTTATAAACTCATAGAGATTTTTTTTGCGCATCCAACGATATAATTGACTTTCACGTACGTAAATTGGTTAGTCTTCTGGACGGGGTAAAAGACGCGCACCAGTGTGACCTTGGGGTGCGCCAATGGATTGGTGAATTCCCTCTTACCCCCCCCCCCCCCCCCCATTACGAGCCAGTATTGAGCGTTTCTCTACGGGAATAGCGTGAGAGTTCATTCATGGGCTTACATGAAATGCTTTCGTACTCAAACGAAACATTCTATTACTCAGTGATGAATTATGATGATGTAATTGAGTGGTTTTGAGTCCGGCTGATGAGTCATCAGCTAATTAGCTTGTTATGTAAACGTAAACGCCTCCCGGAGTTTTAAAGCTACAGGAATGGCAATTATATCAATCGAAAGGGCTCAAAAAGAGCTATTAAGCAATACAAGTAATTGAAAAAAAATTAGTCAGTATTGAAAAAAAAATTGTTCAAAAAAACCCTGTTCTGAAACTTGTATTTATTGACTTTCGACATGGATCCTTACCAACTGTTTTGAAGGTACATAAGAAGGTACTGAATCACTGATAAGACTCAATTCAAAAATTAGTAAAGAACGAACAAAATCTTGTTTGGAAAAATGGCTTTTCTGAAAACTCACCATTTTGATTTTTGAAAACCTACTCCTCCCACAGTTTTGAAGGTACAGAGATGGCGAGCTTACCAATCAATAGCGATTGAAAAGGAAAATACATCCGGTGCAAATGTTTTTTTTAATTTCAATTCACGTTGAAAATTAGATGCAAAATTATTTAAAAAAGTGGAAAAAGAGGTCATTTTTTGGGAAAAAAGTTTTCATAATTCAAAAAATCAAATAATCGAAAAACTTTTGCACCGGATCTCTGGACAAGACAATTAGCTATCTATAAAATATTTTCTCACTTCTGTGAGTTCAAACTTGTAGGAGGAGTAGGATTTTCCGCTACACATGTTTTTTCATGTTTTTTTTGAATAATCTAATTCATGTATGGTTACAAAAAATACACACAAATAAAAAAAATATTCATAACAATTTACACTTACGGTAGATATCTCAGAAAAATCCATTGAGAACTTACATCCTTTTTTTTTATTCCAAACCGTCCATTTAAAATTAGAATCAGCATAAAATGACCTCAATCGAGAAAATTGGCCGACTATTGAGGGGCCATGGGAACCTCGCTCCCTGCCCCCCACGGGTGTGTAAAGAATTTTTAACGTACATCAAAATGTTATACCCGTATACATTAATTAGTATACGTTAATTTTGTATACTAATTGGAGAACTGTACGTCTTACAGTTTAAAAATAACCCTATTTGTCCGGGTAATTCAGAAGTTCCTTCGAAGATTCCCAGTTAGGTGCCCAAATGCGATAGTGCACATCTCAACAATAGTTCTCCATGTTGTAAGAACTTCAAAGTGGCCTCAAGAATGCTAGCCACTTTCAAGTCGAGCATCTTGTATCAAACGGAAAGCAAGGACCTCTCTAGCGCTGCTTCTACTTTTTAAATTTCTGCCCAGGATGGAGAGTCAAAAGAAATTATGTTTTTCCTTGAAGAATAGTGTAAGTTACGTGTATTTTTGCTTTGTTTTTAAAATTTTTAATGACATGTACAATTTATATTATTAGGGTATCTACCAACTACTCTAGTTCACCTATAAATTAATTTGGCCTTTTTGGCCTATTTTGTGGTAAAATTTGGCTTAAAAATCATGTATCTAGCAAACCTGCGGGCAAGTTGGCAACCCTGCTCTGGCAGTGCGCGGTGAAATGTCGACGTAAAAGGTACGCGCTCAGTTCCTCCAGCATTAACTGAAATCCTTATATCCCAAGTTTATGTTGTACTGTGCATTTGGAACTCAAAAAATTTAAAGCACGTTGACAGATTACATGTTTTAAAAGCAACGGGATGAAGTAGGAATGAGGCTGATCGTTACAAACACATGCTATTATCGCTTGTTTCTGTTATAGACCTCCCTCCTTGCCATTCAGAGGCTGACTAGCTGTCTTTTGGTGTGTGATAGATTTCGCCTGATATATTTCTCTCTCGCTTGCTTTCTCGCTTGAAGTCTTTTGGTGTGTCAGCACCCTGGTGCTTTCACCGTGGTTAAATGAACGCATTAACAGGAACACGTGTGAATTCAACTTCATCGTTATTTGAATACTGCGTAAGAGAATCAGAAAAATACTACAGGTTAGATCCTAATTTTAAAATCGTATCTGTTTTTTCACTACGGCATTACTGATTACTTTCGAAGTTAATTTGTAGTTTCGTCGCAACCTCACCGCACGGAATTCCATCCAGCGAATTCAGAAAAGATTAAACTTTGAAGCGGTAGTGAAATCTCACACATACTCGTATTAATGACCGACAGCCTTGCCAGAAGGTGGCTCCAGTTGCATTTAGTCAATTGCATAGTTATAAATGTTGTGCATTTCCAGTTGCTTAATTCCTTTCATTTGAAAAGAACTTCTTGAAATGGAGATTTTCTGAGATTCTGCTACCATCAAAAGTTCGCGAATAAATTGATGATAATATTGAAATGACATGACGGCGCATCGTACACTCCTTTACTGAACAAAATTTCAAGTCACGCTTCACAAATTAGTCTGTTTAGACGAAGAAAACATTCATCAATTAACTTTTGGGGCTAATGTACAGAGTAAATATATCACATAAGTGGCAGTGGTTCATTTTTCTTCTGGCATTTATGAGGCAGATATTGAAAACCAATCTGTTATAAATTAGATACTACATCGAAATTGAACATTATGCGTAATTTTGATCAACAAATTTAATGCAGTTATGTTGCCGAACATTCAAAAATAACTTCCTAAGCTTTTCAGTGCATGGAAGTTTGTTTTGTCTCTCGCTGAGACATACCAAATTTGAAACATTAATTAGGATGCAGGTGAATTTTCAACGTACGAAATATTCAATAATTATTGAACAGGTTCTGGTCTTTAATTGTGTCTCCGCATATCTTATCTCCGATGGTCCCAGGACATCCCAGAGAAGTGATAAATTTTACTTCGGAATCAAGACCGGGATTTTCTTCCGATCACCTGGCTAACAGGTGAGGATTCAAGTATATAAGGAAATTTCAGCAAGGTAGAAACACTTCAGTTCTCACCAGCGATTCATCATGAAAGTTCTTGTCTTGTGCCTCCTGGTTGCCTCCGCTCATGGTGAGTGATAGTTTTATTCGACCAGGGTTTGTCAGGTTCCATTTTTTATGGAGACATATCGTAGACCGGCTCAGTCTTAAACCATTTCAGGAAAATAAGTATTCCGTGGTGTTCATCCATGAACCTTAGTTAAATTCTCATTATGTCTGCATGACCTTACGAATAACACGAAGGTTAATTTTATAACACAAACATTGACACAATTTTATTAAGCAAAAGGTACATTTATATAAATGAATCCATAGTACTTCGCATTCTTCGAAATAATTCTTAATTTTGAAGTCTATGTAGTAAAGTTTGATATATGTATAAATATAGCTGTTATTGAGCTATATTAAGCAACACTTAAAACCAAATTCAGCCCTATGTATACATATATTTAAGTCAAAAAATATTCCTCATCTTTTAACCCTTTAAAAACCACTGAAAATCTTTTTTCTACCAATGAAGCATCCATCAACAATTGCCGTATTATCTTTGTAAAAGATTAATTGGCTTATTCCATGATCAGAAGGAGCTCAAAAATAACTTCGATGACAATTTCCCCCGTCTAGCACTATGCAGTCGCATGAAACATAACAAAGTTTCATTCAATACTTCAGCCGCACCGGCGACCATTCCGCGCTTCATGAGGGGCCACAACAAGATCGTGGGAGGCACTGACGCTGCTCCCGGGGAGATCCCCTTCCAGCTCAGCTTCCAGGACGATACCTTCGGCAACAACTTCCACGTCTGCGGCGCCTCGATCTACACCGAAAACGTCATGATCTGCGCAGGTCACTGCGTCCATGGTGAAGATTACGACGATCCTAAAAATCTCAAGGTGAGAAATGAATGAATAATAACGTTTAATTTTTGTTAAATTTGTACAACTCTCAAAGCATCGGTGTAAATTTTGGAAGACACATAAAACTTCTGTAATTTAGTTCTGTATTTTGCTCTGAAGTTCCGAATTGAAGATAATGATAACTTCAATATTATACTAGTGATCTGGCCGAACCTGTGTAAAATATTTTATTGATTATTCATATTGAATTTCTTCAGGTCGTTGCCGGAGAGTACGACTTGAATGAAGAATCGGGCGACGAACAGCCAAGGAAAGTCGTCAAAATTATTTTGCATGAAGACTACGACTCGAAAACCGTCGAAAACGATGTATCTCTGCTCTTCGTCGAATCTCCCTTGGAGTTTAACGAATACGTCTCAGGGGTGACTTTGCCCCCAGAATTCAAGGAGTTCACAGGAGATGCTGTCGTTTCAGGATGGGGTACTACCCAATTTTTGGGAAATACATCTCACATTCTGCAAAAAGTGACTGTGCCCATCGTGTCCGACGATACTTGCAGGAAGGATTATGGACCCAAGACGCTGATTGCTGACTCTATGATGTGCGCCGGAGAAAAAGGCAAGGACTCTTGCCAGGGAGATTCAGGTGGCCCAATGGTTTGCGATGGTTTCCTTTGCGGCATTGTGTCCTTTGGCAACGGCTGCGCTTTCGAAGGATACCCAGGCGTCTACACTGAAGTTTCCTACTTCGTTGATTGGATTAGGGCCAACGCATGAAGCTTTCTTTCCTTCCCAGTAATTTGAGAAATGTGTCGATGAAAAATATTGGAACGTATGATATTTGTTTTCAACCATCTAATTAGAACGTCTTTTCGAGCGTGAAATTATTTTGAAGTTCTTACAGAACTCAAGCTCTCAAGCTGTAAGAGATTGAGAGTGGTTGGGTTTGAATTTTTGCATCAATTTGTTTAATTTATTTTTAATAATTCCGGTAATATTGGAATGCTGATCATAAAATTCATGTCATTAAAAACTTGTCAAATGATGTGTGAAATTTACTTGGGCCCCGTGCGGGAAACGCTGCTGTAGTAGGGAGCAAAATCATATTTTCAATTTATGTGGAAGTTTGAAAGAATCTCCAGAACCTCGAAACTTTGGAAATTTACCAGCATTGGGAAGGCCAATGAATTGGGAGTTGATTTAAGATTTGCAGTTTCTGAATCCTCTTTTATTCTTCGACTTGAGTCTTTCTATGAAGTCGGGAAGCTCATGGCATTTGCAATCCGCACAGAAACACAAATGTAACGTACTCAGGGTGCGTAGGTTGGATCATAATTGAACTGAAGGACCGTAATAATTAGATAATGCTAATGAGCTGTTGAGAGACAAACCTACGACTGTCTTACAATGAACTACTCACATCATATTTGTTAAAAGACATCATATTTGTTAAATTTCTACGTTCATCTTCAACTTTAGCGAAGACATTTTCGTACTAAAATAGGTGTTATCGTATTACCTTCATTTAAATAATTTTTATTACAAGTGAATGAAAAAGCTGAAACACTTCTCAGCGTGAGTTTCCGTTTTTAATATATATTAAGCTTGATAATAATTCAATAAATTACATGTTCTATCGATTTCACAGACCCGTGATGGAATTGCACAGCCGTGTTCACCGCAACTGAATGAATAATTAACTTGTAAATTAGTTTTATCAATGTTTGGAATAGAATAGACACGTACCCAAGCCTGCCAACGCAAACTCGTCAAATTTGGTTTAACGTATTTTAAAGCTGGGGAATAAAATTAGACGTAAACCACTTTTATTGCTCGTTATTGCTCCACACCGTCATGGTATTTTTTATAAAAAGTCGTGAAATAACTTCATATTACACAATAAATTTCACTTCAACATTCAAGTGTGAGAACTTCCGAATCAATAAACGCACCTGTATTTCCAGCGTTTAAAGAACTAAGTAGAAGCGGATGGCTCTTTGTGATGTCATTGATGTTTAAACCTTGATATCTGATTTACCAAAATTAACCCTGTACGAAATCATTTCAGGAACCTACTTAGGAATGAACATGTGTGAGAATTCGTGCAGAAATAGAATAATAAGTAGGTATTTAATAGGGCTTAAAATATTTTGTGACTGATGATTTTACTCGAATATCTTGAGTCGAGTTGGATTCAAAACAATGCCCAACACTTGGTCTCAGATCAAAAGACAAAGACCCTTGCAATGGTGATTCAGGTGGCCCTTTGGTTTGCGATGGTTTCCTTTGCGGCATTGTTTCCTTTATCAGAGGCTGCGGTTACGAAAATTTCCCTGGCGTCTACACTCAAGTTTCCTACTTCGTTGATTGGATTGAGGCAAACGCTTGAAGTTTTCTTTTTTACTTTCTAATTTCAGAAGTGTGTGCTGTGGATAAATATTGCAACTCAAGAGACTTGTTTTCTACCCTTTTATTAGGAAGTCTTTTAAAGCTTGAAACGATTTTGCAGTTCTTACGCTACTTTACAAAAATTATGCCGCGACAAGTAGAGCAGGGATAAAAACGAGAATAGAACGAAAGAACTGTAATGGCACTAGCTTTGAAGTAATGCTGGGAAGAACGTTAGGTTCAGGAAATCCCAACTATGGACGGGAGGGATGAAGACGACCGGTTTGGCCCCCTCTCGAGTAGCGCTCCCCGTGGCCAGAATTGCTACGACTGGTGTCCAAGGAGAGACTGATTAGCATTGCGCAGGGCACGGGGCCGCACTAATTTGAGTTTAAAGCTAAGTTGAACAGGGCACGAGGCTGTAATAATTTGAGTTTAAAGTAAAGTTGAACAGGGAACGATGCTCCAATAATTTAAGTTTAAAGTACAGTTGAACAGGTCACGAGGCGGCACTAATTAGAGTTTAAAGTAAAGCTGAACAGGGTATGAGGCAGCAATAATTTCAGTTTAACCCTTTCTCCAACAATTTTTTGTGCAAAACGTTTCTTTTTCAGACTAATTTTTTTATTTCGACGAGAATACTCGTTTCACACTTAGAATGGTTAAAATCAACGAGTACATACGTATGTAGGTGGTTTTTGAAGGTAAAGTTTCAGACGAGTATACTCGTCAACGACTGAAAAAAACAAAATTTTGTGGAAACGTGTAAACTCGTTTCTGCCGGGGAAGGGGCTAAAGTAAAGTTGAACAGGGCACATGGCCGCTATAATTGAAGTATGATGCGAAGTCGTACAGGGCACATGGCCGCAATAATAATTGAAGTATGATGCGAAGTCGAACAGGGTACAAGGCCGCAATAATAATTTAAGTTCTCAGCTGAACGGGGCCCAAGGCGGCCGCTATAGTAATAAGAATTTGAGTTCTGAGTAGAACTGGGCACAAGGCTGCAATGATAATTAAGTTATGCACCGTCCCTCCAGCTCTATTTTAAGGACACACTGCGGGCTCAGGATTCTCGGAGAAGAACACTCACATTCAGAGATGAGTAATTTAGGCACCGCTACATCCTCGAAAGTAAACTCTTTGGTTGCACTAAGAACCGGGCGCCGCAGCCGGACCAGAGAGCTCTGTATCGTCCACACATAGGATTTGAAGGAGCCCCTACAGCAACGCGTGCCAGCCTGGAGGAACTGCTCCTGTTGTCATTTAGTTGGAGTTCCTGAGATGGCTTCAAAGGAAAATTTGGAGCACCGAAAACAAGTGAAATTGAGAATGGTGTATGTGAACATTGGCCAGCAAATTAAAAATTAATTTAACGTTTTGTTTACTCCTCAGGCTGTAAGGCATTCAGAATGGTTCGTTATGAATTTTTGCTCTAATTTGTTCAATTTCTTTCGGTTAATTCGATAATATTTAAATGTTGATCATATAAAATGTATGACATCAAAAACTTGTTAAAGGATGTGTGAAATTCATTTCAGGCCCGTGCGGAGAACGTATTTGTATGACCCAGCTAAATCACATTTTCAACTTATATGAAAGTTTGAACGAATCTCGAGAAACGTGAAACTCTGAAAATTTGCCTGGTGGGAGCATTGTGAGGGCCAATGAATTAGGAATTGATTCGACTTTTGCAGTTTCTGAATGCTCTTTCATTATTCGACTTGAGCTTTTCCAAGAAGTTGGAAAGCTCCGTGGCATTTTCAATCGGCATAGAAACACGAGTGTACTCTGGGTGCGCAGGTTGGATCATAATTGAACTGAAGGACCGCAAGAAGTAGTTAAGAGAGCGTGTTCAGGCAATGAAACGTAGTCCGTTACCGTTTCCTTCTGTGACCATAATACGACCAAAATACTTTTGAATAGCGTTGTTATTTTGTACGTCACTGAATAAAATTAGTGCGCATTTGAACTTCAATTTCTAAAGACCGATCTCGTTTGGACGGAAACCCCGCAATCATCTTTACTATTGCTTGTGTGATATTGTCGCAAACTTAGACAGTAAACAAATTTTCAGCCACGTTCTGCTGAGTTGCTATGCTGCTACTGTTCAAACTCTACGGCTGTAATTAGAGCACCATTGCATGTAATGACGATAAAGGTCGAAAAGTTGATACATTTGATAGTAGTAGAACATTAAAAATAAGAGCAAGATCATATCTGGTAGATCATAATGCGTAGAAGTTCTCAATCAAAATTTTTATACGCTACAAGTGTTGTAGATGAAGTAAAACATTTATTTTGTAAATTCAATTGAAAATTGAAACGAAAATGTCATAGCTAACACGCTCATTTTTTTCAAAATTAGATCAGACCCTGGTGTTCCAAGCCAAGACATGGTTACTTTCAGCCCAACCTTAGTAGCTCATCTCATCTCTAAATTTACCTTCACAATGTTTGCTCCCACGATTTTGATTCTATTCATGTGCAATAATTTTACAGCAGATAAATCAGTGTTACCCCTCAGGGGGATACAACTATTGTATCTATGGGAACTAGCGCTCCCAGGGGGAAAATGTGAGAGAACCCAAGCTGAAAGTGAGGTAGGCCTTGTTTTTGTTGAAATAAAATGTTTTTATATTAAGGACCACCTTTTTCTCGGTTCACTGCTGTCCTGTTTTTCAGCACCTACTTCTTTCTTCTTCAACTTTAATCTTGTTTCATGAATTTCTTTCCCAATTTACTGTTTTTGTACCTTTTTTGAATAGATTCCGCATTCCCTCATCTCTATACTAAATGGTGCCTTTTTCCTTCCTCTCTTTGATACACTCTTTTTTGTACAGGTTAGGGAGGCTTAAACTAACAATCTTAGTCGGTACTATTCAGTTCGGTTAGTCATGTTAGTACAAAGAGCTTATAATTTTTACATGCATCGATTGACTCTAAAAACTTTTCCAAAATTTTATTCATTTAATAAACGAATTGAAATCGAGTTGAACTATTTGTTTGCAAATCTGAATACTGCAATGGGTTTCTATTAGATGCTATTAACGACTCTGGTGCTACGGACACAAGATCCGCTTTCGAACCCATTTCGACCACATATAAAAAGAAAACAAAACGGGAAACGGAATATTTGAAAACGTAACTTTGTTTATAATGCTTCAAGGATTCTAAAACTGTCTTTGGTTTTGTTCTAGCATAAAAACTCGAGGAGTTCTATTCATTTGAAATATTAATAAAATATTCTTAAAACCAATATGTCCAATATATTCAAAAAATTAAGATCTGAATCGAAAAAATGAATGGAATTGTTGTATAGTGACGCTCTTGGGATATTTATGGAGGTTCCGGCTGCGGAGATTTATGAGTCTCGCACGCTCGGAGTTTCCGGCGGAACCGCCGATGCGCGCCTGGTATTTACAAGCGCCGGATAGGTCGGAAGCGCGCCTACTGCCGGGCGGAAGTTCATTGTTCGAACTAGACTTAAGAGCAAGCTGTGTGAACTTGAGAGCAGTACAATACCAGTAGTCCTGCTGTTCGTTTTGCTATCCTCTAGCCTAGTTTACGGCTAGGCTAACCGATCTACAAGTGCTGTCCAGTAAACCTTATATCTTGCTGAAATTCCAAGATATTTCAATTGACGACGAGGCTTCGAACTTGCGAAGTGAATTTGAACTTTAAAAGTGCTCTGAAATTAAGATGGCGTATTCTACAGTCAGCTGCCCTCCGTTCGACGTGGAAGTAGAAACAGTGAGTGAATTCTTGGAGCGCTGGAAAGTACAAAGTGCAGACGCTCTTCAGAAAGCAGGAAATAATGGCGGTAAAAAAGCTAGTATTACCTACATACGTATGTACTCGTTGATTTTACCCATTCTAAGTGTGAAACGAGTATTCTCGTCGAAATAAAAAAATTAGTCTGAAAAAGAAACGTTTTGCACGAAAAATTGTTGGAGAAAGGGTTAAACTGAAATTATTGCTGCCTCATACCCTGTTCAGCTTTACTTTAAACTCTAATTAGTGCCGCCTCGTGACCTGTTCAACTGTACTTTAAACTTAAATTATTGGAGCATCGTTCCCTGTTCAACTTTACTTTAAACTCAAATTATTACAGCCTCGTGCCCTGTTCAACTTAGCTTTAAACTCAAATTAGTGCGGCCCCGTGCCCTGCGCAATGCTAATCAGTCTCTCTTTGGACACCAGTCGTAGCAATTCTGGCCACGGGGAGCGCTACTCGAGAGGGGGCCAAACCGGTCGTCTTCATCCCTCCCGTCCATAGTTGGGATTTCCTGAACCTAACGTTCTTCCCAGCATTTCTTCAAAGCTAGTGCCATTACAGTTCTTTCGTTCTATTCTCGTTTTTATCCCTGCTCTACTTGTCGCGGCATAATTTTTGTAAAGTAGCGTAAGAACTGCAAAATCGTTTCAAGCTTTAAAAGACTTCCTAATAAAAGGGTAGAAAACAAGTCTCTTGAGTTGCAATATTTATCCACAGCACACACTTCTGAAATTAGAAAGTAAAAAAGAAAACTTCAAGCGTTGGCCTCAATCCAATCAACGAAGTAGGAAACTTGAGTGTAGACGCCAGGGAAATTTTCGTAACCGCAGCCTCTGATAAAGGAAACAATGCCGCAAAGGAAACCATCGCAAACCAAAGGGCCACCTGAATCACCATTGCAAGGGTCTTTGTCTTTTGATCTGAGACCAAGTGTTGGGCATTGTTTTGAATCCAACTCGACTCAAGATACTCGAGTAAAATCATCAGTCACAAAATATTTTAAGCCCTATTAAATACCTACTTATTATTCTATTTCTGCACGAATTCTCACACATGATCATTCCTAAGTAGGTTCCTGAAATGATTTCGTACAGGGTTTTAATTTTAATTTTGGTAAATCAGATATCAAGGTTTAAACATCAATGACATCACAAAGAGCCATCCGCTTCTACTTAGTTCTTTAAACGCTGGAAATACAGGTGCGTTTATTGATTCGGAAGTTCTCACACTTGAATGTTGAAGTGAAATTTATTGTGTAATATAAAGTTATTTCACGACTTTTTATAAAAAATACCATGACGGTGTGGAGCAATAACGAGCAATAAAAGTGGTTTACGTCTAATTTTATTCCCCAGCTTTAAAATACGTTAAACCAAATTTGACGAGTTTGCGTTGGCAGGCTTGGGTACGTGTCTATTCTATTCCAAACATTGATAAAACTAATTTACAAGTTAATTATTCATTCAGTTGCGGTGAACACGGCTGTGCAATTCCATCACGGGTCTGTGAAATCGATAGAACATGTAATTTATTGAATTATTATCAAGCTTAATATATATTAAAAACGGAAACTCACGCTGAGAAGTGTTTCAGCTTTTTCATTCACTTGTAATAAAAATTATTTAAATGAAGGTAATACGATAACACCTATTTTAGTACGAAAATGTCTTCGCTAAAGTTGAAGATGAACGTAGAAATTTAACAAATATGATGTCTTTTAACAAATATGATGTGAGTAGTTCATTGTAAGACAGTCGTAGGTTTGTCTCTCAACAGCTCATTAGCATTATCTAATTATTACGGTCCTTCAGTTCAATTATGATCCAACCTACGCACCCTGAGTACGTTACATTTGTGTTTCTGTGCGGATTGCAAATGCCATGAGCTTCCCGACTTCATAGAAAGACTCAAGTCGAAGAATAAAAAAGGATTCAGAAACTGCAAATCTTGAATCAACTCCCAATTCATTGGCCTTCCCAATGCTGGTAAATTTCCAAAGTTTCGAGGTTCTGGAGATTCTTTCAAACTTCCACATAAATTGAAAATATGATTTTGCTCCCTACTACAGCAGCGTTTCCCGCACGGGGCCCAAGTAAATTTCACACATCATTTGACAAGTTTTTAATGACATGAATTTTATGATCAGCATTCCAATATTACCGGAATTATTAAAAATAAATTAAACAAATTGATGCAAAAATTCAAACCCAACCACTCTCAATCTCTTACAGCTTGAGAGCTTGAGTTCTGTAAGAACTTCAAAATAATTTCACGCTCGAAAAGACGTTCTAATTAGATGGTTGAAAACAAATATCATACGTTCCAATATTTTTCATCGACACATTTCTCAAATTACTGGGAAGGAAAGAAAGCTTCATGCGTTGGCCCTAATCCAATCAACGAAGTAGGAAACTTCAGTGTAGACGCCTGGGTATCCTTCGAAAGCGCAGCCGTTGCCAAAGGACACAATGCCGCAAAGGAAACCATCGCAAACCATTGGGCCACCTGAATCTCCCTGGCAAGAGTCCTTGCCTTTTTCTCCGGCGCACATCATAGAGTCAGCAATCAGCGTCTTGGGTCCATAATCCTTCCTGCAAGTATCGTCGGACACGATGGGCACAGTCACTTTTTGCAGAATGTGAGATGTATTTCCCAAAAATTGGGTAGTACCCCATCCTGAAACGACAGCATCTCCTGTGAACTCCTTGAATTCTGGGGGCAAAGTCACCCCTGAGACGTATTCGTTAAACTCCAAGGGAGATTCGACGAAGAGCAGAGATACATCGTTTTCGACGGTTTTCGAGTCGTAGTCTTCATGCAAAATAATTTTGACGACTTTCCTTGGCTGTTCGTCGCCCGATTCTTCATTCAAGTCGTACTCTCCGGCAACGACCTGAAGAAATTCAATATGAATAATCAATAAAATATTTTACACAGGTTCGGCCAGATCACTAGTATAATATTGAAGTTATCATTATCTTCAATTCGGAACTTCAGAGCAAAATACAGAACTAAATTACAGAAGTTTTATGTGTCTTCCAAAATTTACACCGATGCTTTGAGAGTTGTACAAATTTAACAAAAATTAAACGTTATTATTCATTCATTTCTCACCTTGAGATTTTTAGGATCGTCGTAATCTTCACCATGGACGCAGTGACCTGCGCAGATCATGACGTTTTCGGTGTAGATCGAGGCGCCGCAGACGTGGAAGTTGTTGCCGAAGGTATCGTCCTGGAAGCTGAGCTGGAAGGGGATCTCCCCGGGAGCAGCGTCAGTGCCTCCCACGATCTTGTTGTGGCCCCTCATGAAGCGCGGAATGGTCGCCGGTGCGGCTGAAGTATTGAATGAAACTTTGTTATGTTTCATGCGACTGCATAGTGCTAGACGGTGGAAATTGTCATCGAAGTTATTTTTGAGCTCCTTCTGATCATGGAATAAGCCAATTAATCTTTTACAAAGATAATACGGCAATTGTTGATGGATGCTTCATTGGTAGAAAAAAGATTTTCAGTGGTTTTTAAAGGGTTAAAAGATGAGGAATATTTTTTGACTTAAATATATGTATACATAGGGCTGAATTTGGTTTTAAGTGTTGCTTAATATAGCTCAATAACAGCTATATTTATACATATATCAAACTTTACTACATAGACTTCAAAATTAAGAATTATTTCGAAGAATGCGAAGTACTATGGATTCATTTATATAAATGTACCTTTTGCTTAATAAAATTGTGTCAATGTTTGTGTTATAAAATTAACCTTCGTGTTATTCGTAAGGTCATGCAGACATAATGAGAATTTAACTAAGGTTCATGGATGAACACCACGGAATACTTATTTTCCTGAAATGGTTTAAGACTGAGCCGGTCTACGATATGTCTCCATAAAAAATGGAACCTGACAAACCCTGGTCGAATAAAACTATCACTCACCATGAGCGGAGGCAACCAGGAGGCACAAGACAAGAACTTTCATGATGAATCGCTGGTGAGAACTGAAGTGTTTCTACCTTGCTGAAATTTCCTTATATACTTGAATCCTCACCTGTTAGCCAGGTGATCGGAAGAAAATCCCGGTCTTGATTCCGAAGTGAAATTTATCACTTCTCTGGGATGTCCTGGGACCATCGGAGATAAGATATGCGGAGACACAATTAAAGACCAGAACCTGTTCAGTAATTATTGAATATTTCGTACGTTGAAAATTCACCTGCATCCTAATTAATGTTTCAAATTTGGTATGTCTCAGCGAGAGACAAAACAAAATTCCATGCACTGAAAAGCTTAGGAAGTTATTTTTGAATGTTCGGCAACATAACTGCATTAAATTTGTTGATCAAAATTACGCATAATGTTCAATTTCGATGTAGTATCTAATTTATAACAGATTGGTTTTCAATATCTGCCTCATAAATGCCAGAAGAAAAATGAACCACTGCCACTTATGTGATATATTTACTCTGTACATTAGCCCCAAAAGTTAATTGATGAATGTTTTCTTTGTCTAAACAGACTAATTTGTGAAGCGTGACTTGAAATTTTGTTCAGTAAAGGAGTGTACGATGCGCCGTCATGTCATTTCAATATTATCATCAATTTATTCGCGAACTTTTGATGGTAGCAGAATCTCAGAAAATCTCCATTTCAAGAAGTTCTTTTCAAATGAAAGGAATTAAGCAACTGGAAATGCACAACATTTATAACTATGCAATTGACTAAATGCAACTGGAGCCACCTTCTGGCAAGGCTGTCGGTCATTAATACGAGTATGTGTGAGATTTCACTACCGCTTCAAAGTTTAATCTTTTCTGAATTCGCTGGATGGAATTCCGTGCGGTGAGGTTGCGACGAAACTACAAATTAACTTCGAAAGTAATCAGTAATGCCGTAGTGAAAAAACAGATACGATTTTAAAATTAGGATCTAACCTGTAGTATTTTTCTGATTCTCTTACGCAGTATTCAAATAACGATGAAGTTGAATTCACACGTGTTCCTGTTAATGCGTTCATTTAACCACGGTGAAAGCACCAGGGTGCTGACACACCAAAAGACTTCAAGCGAGAAAGCAAGCGAGAGAGAAATATATCAGGCGAAATCTATCACACACCAAAAGACAGCTAGTCAGCCTCTGAATGGCAAGGAGGGAGGTCTATAACAGAAACAAGCGATAATAGCATGTGTTTGTAACGATCAGCCTCATTCCTACTTCATCCCGTTGCTTTTAAAACATGTAATCTGTCAACGTGCTTTAAATTTTTTGAGTTCCAAATGCACAGTACAACATAAACTTGGGATATAAGGATTTCAGTTAATGCTGGAGGAACTGAGCGCGTACCTTTTACGTCGACATTTCACCGCGCACTGCCAGAGCAGGGTTGCCAACTTGCCAGCAGGTTTGCTAGATACATGATTTTTAAGCCAAATTTTACCACAAAATAGGCCAAAAAGGCCAAATTAATTTATAGGTGAACTAGAGTAGTTGGTAGATACCCTAATAATATAAATTGCACATGTCATTAAAAATTTTAAAAACAAAGCAAAAATACACGTAACTTACACTATTCTTCAAGGAAAAACATAATTTCTTTTGACTCTCCATCCTGGGCAGAAATTTAAAAAGTAGAAGCAGCGCTAGAGAGGTCCTTGCTTTCCGTTTGATACAAGATGCTCGACTTGAAAGTGGCTAGCATTCTTGAGGCCACTTTGAAGTTCTTACAACATGGAGAACTATTGTTGAGATGTGCACTATCGCATTTGGGCACCTAACTGGGAATCTTCGAAGGAACTTCTGAATTACCCGGACAAATAGGGTTATTTTTAAACTGTAAGACGTACAGTTCTCCAATTAGTATACAAAATTAACGTATACTAATTAATGTATACGGGTATAACATTTTGATGTACGTTAAAAATTCTTTACACACCCGTGGGGGGCAGGGAGCGAGGTTCCCATGGCCCCTCAATAGTCGGCCAATTTTCTCGATTGAGGTCATTTTATGCTGATTCTAATTTTAAATGGACGGTTTGGAATAAAAAAAAAGGATGTAAGTTCTCAATGGATTTTTCTGAGATATCTACCGTAAGTGTAAATTGTTATGAATATTTTTTTTATTTGTGTGTATTTTTTGTAACCATACATGAATTAGATTATTTAAAAAAAAACATGAAAAAACATGTGTAGCGGAAAATCCTACTCCTCCTACAATTTTGAACTCACAGAAGTGAGAAAATATTTTATTGATAGCTAATTGTCTTGTCCAGAGATCCGGTGCAAAAGTTTTTCGATTATTTGATTTTTTGAATTATGAAAACTTTTTTCCCAAAAAATGACCTCTTTTTCCACTTTTTTAAATAATTTTGCATCTAATTTTCAACGTGAATTGAAATTAAAAAAAACATTTGCACCGGATGTATTTTCTTTTTCAATCGCTATTGATTGGTAAGCTCGCCATCTCTGTACCTTCAAAACTGTGGGAGGAGTAGGTTTTCAAAAATCAAAATGGTGAGTTTTCAGAAAAGCCATTTTTCCAAACAAGATTTTGTTCGTTCTTTACTAATTTTTGAATTGAGTCTTATCAGTGATTCAGTACCTTCTTATGTACCTTCAAAACAGTTGGTAAGGATCCATGTCAAAAGTCAATAAATACAAGTTTCAGAACAGGGTTTTTTTGAACAATTTTTTTTTCAATACTGACTAATTTTTTTTCAATTACTTGTATTGCTTAATAGCTCTTTTTGAGCCCTTTCGATTGATATAATTGCCATTCCTGTAGCTTTAAAACTCCGGGAGGCGTTTACGTTTACATAACAAGCTAATTAGCTGATGACTCATCAGCCGGACTCAAAACCACTCAATTACATCATCATAATTCATCACTGAGTAATAGAATGTTTCGTTTGAGTACGAAAGCATTTCATGTAAGCCCATGAATGAACTCTCACACTATTCCCGTAGAGAAACGCTCAATACTGGCTCGTAATGGGGGGGGGGGGGGGGGGTAAGAGGGAATTCACCAATCCATTGGCGCACCCCAAGGTCACACTGGTGCGCGTCTTTTACCCCGTCCAGAAGACTAACCAATTGACGTACGTGAAAGTCAATTATATCGTTGGATGCGCAAAAAAAATCTCTATGAGTTTATAAACCGAAAAATTACCATTATCTGGAAATAGACCCGAACCGTGCCCTTAAACTATAGCACTAACAAACTTCAAGTTGGTTTCAGTATGAACATGAAATCACTTTCCACGCTGGAAAGTATAATAAAACTCTCATACGCTTCCTAGGGGGAGGGGGATAGTTATTCCCCTACCCCCTCAATGGTCAGGGCGTTTCCCGATTAGGGTTATTTTGGGCTGATTCTAATTTCTAAACTATTGCCCCTACAAACTTCGAATTGGTTTCAGTTTAAATATCAATTTACTCTCCGGGCCGAAATGTACAACAAAACTCTCATATGCTTCGTGGGGAGCAGGGAGTGAGATTCTCCTACCTCCATAAGCCGCCGCTGATAAATGCCGTAAAGGTCACAATAATGAAGCGCTGTCTCACAATGAAAAGGAACTAACCCGTCCAGCGGTATTTTGTGATACGCACGCCTTTGAGCAAACTCGCGAACACAAAAATTTAGGCATTAATTGGTATAACGACGGGCTATTAGTTATAAACACTGGATATAAATTTAAACCATTCTTCACTTATGTGAGGGTATGAACGAAAAATAGTTTGAATATTATCTGTAAAATTGAAGACAACTGGAAATATTGTGCGTGATCGATTGAGCCCAGAGAAATAGCGCTAATCGCTTATAAAGCCTCTGAGGTGCTCAGGGTAGGGGGGCGAGAGTATGCGCGCGTGCACAATATACGAGAACTGACAAATGACGATTACGTTTGAGTTAACGTTAGAACAAAGTATATATACCTAGTACATATTTTAAAGCGCTATTGCAGAAATAGAAAGCTAATACCAAGTTTTTAATCTGAGAAATCCTATCAGAGAGAGGAGGGGCCTCTCATACTCCTCTCAGGGAGGAAGAAAACCTCTGAGTGCTCTAAAAGGCTAGAAATAAACGTTAGGTTTAATATGAGAATAAATTCACTTATTTAGATGCAATAGGTGAGAAGTTCAATTAGTTTAAAAATTTGAATCAGCACATATGAGGTTGATCGAGAAAATCTCCCGGCCATTAAGGGGATACGGGAACCTCGTTCCCTGCCCGTCCAGGAAATGTGGAGAATGATTTGATGTTGAAACTGAAACCAATTAGAAATTTTCAGGTGCAATAGTTCAAATTGGAATCAGCCCAATATGAACTTTATCCAGAAAAACGGCCTACTATTGAGGGGCCGCGGAGACCTCGCTCCCTGCACCCCAAATCTCCCCCCCCCCCCCCCACGGAACCGTAAGAAATTCATGACGCACATCAAGATGTTGTACTCGTCACAAGAATTAATTTGGCACTAATTTCAAGATTGTACGTCTTATAATTTAGAAACAACCATGTTTGTCCGGATAATTTAGAGGTTCCTTCGAAGGTTCACAGTTAGGTGCCCATAAATGGCCAGCCAGTTCCTTTCCTGGGCTTTGTTTTGACCGCTGTCACCAAAGAGAACATTCTTTTAACAATAGGATTGTCGGCGGGAGTCACCGCGTTATGAGCGCACAACCTGAGAGTTCTTTAATTAAAGTTTAAGTGACTGTATTCCAAGCCAAAACTGCATAGTGTCTTTAGGATTCACACCACCTTCAAAAATGCCATCCTGCTTCCAGTCTATGATACTAATCTTTCGGTACTGCTTCTTACTACTGTTTATACAATCTTGAGCTAAATGCAGCATAGGGAAATTTGCAAGCTCTCCTTTAATTACTTGATTTAATATTCGTAACGGATTTAATAACACTCAGGGTGATCTAGTTGATTCTGTTGCTCTGCGTTCAACTTGTACGTAGAGTCTGTTTAGAACCTGTCACGTTTCACTCTTGCGCTTTGTGCTCTGCAAGAACGAAAAATGACAGAAAAGCCAGAAAAAGGCCAAATTCAAGAAAAAGGCTTAACTTATTATCTCGAACCCAAACGCTTCCAAAAAAACAGATTTGTGATATTTAGCCTTAAAAAGGCCAAAATGGCAACCCAGGTTGCCAGAAGGTTTTTGTGAATGGTAACAAATTTAAATCTGAAAAGCTAACAAATTGGGTCAAAATGTAACATAACCTAAAAATCTTCAAAAAGCTCTTTTTTCAGCTCTGCTGTCAAAGTCCTTTCATGTCATTAATTTGAGTGATTCTTGAGATTGCTGTCATTTCATGCAGTTAGTGAAACTAAGTAAACTTTTGGAGTATAGAAGTGGGTTTAAAATTTCTGTTTTCATGCAAGACCTGTTTTTGCAATCAAATATTATTTAAAAGTAGAAATATTCTTTCGGAACAGGCTGAGGAATGAAGCAACGCAAGTAGGCCCATTATTAACATTGATAATATGGGATATCGAAGTCCATCACCGGATTTTCTTTAAAACCGTGTATCGAAACGCTTCTGGTTTCTTGTCAGTTATATGGTTCGTGTCCTCCAAGGTGAGCTCTCGCCACACTCGGTATTCAATATTTCGTCTTCTTCTTTAGAAATGATGTTAGGAAATTTTAAGGCGAGAGGAATGATGGAGCCTGGTTTTCCCTCATTAACGTTGGCGAGGTCCATAGCACGGTCCATACCATCAAGCAATTCCAAATTTGTAAGCATATTATTCGACAGAAAACGGCTGAACATTTCTTTCATTAAGGAGATCATCCCAGGCCCCTGTCGGTCCGGGGGTCATTTCTCATGTTTTTGTTGGAAAAGGACCCTTAGTTGGTGGACTATTCGGTCCTAAAATTTTATGGGGCTGTGGACAATAATCTCCCCCCCCGGGGGGGGATTCTAATAAAATTCTAATATAAGGGGGCCAAAATTTTTCATTTTTTCCCGATTTTGACCCCATATAAAAAAAACAAATGGGAAATGGAAAAAGCCCAGTTGAGTTTGTTAGAAATGTTCCAAGGACTCTGAAACTGTCTTTGGTTTTGTTCTAGCATCAAAACTGAAGGATGAGTCCCATTTTGAAATATCAATATCAGTGAAATATCAATACGTCAAAACCAATCCCAGGTACCAAAATTTATTAACCTAATATTGAGCCAATATACAGTCTCAATATTGACTGAATATTCTAAATGAACATGGGGGCAATACCTTATTTTGGAAAATTCGGTTGATATTAGAAAAATATATTGGCCCAATAACAATATTATCATCAACCCAATATCAACTAACTATTGTGTCAATATTGACTTGATAATGAAGTGTTCCCTACAATAACATTGGCTCAATACTCAATTTCTGATAGGTTGATATTTGGAAAACATATAGCCCCGATAATGATAATTTCACTAACCCAATATTAGCTAATTATGGTGTCACTATGGACTTGATATTGAGGTGTTCTTTAGAAAATATTGCGATTAAGGCCTGGAGTTGTTGCTGCTTTAGCCTTTGAATTCCGCTAGCGGCGAGTTAAGCAAAAACCTTAGTTACATACTCTTAGTTCTCCTGCAGATGGTATCGGTGATACGACATGCAGGTTTTACCACTGTCTCCTTGGATAATTTTCCATTTACACATATTGGTATTACTGAACACAAATGGAGAAGAACTGAGTTTGAGGGGTAACTAAGGTACGTTACTACAGGCCCAATACTTATTTTCTGACATCAAGTGGATATTGGTAGAATATATTGTCCGAATAATAATTTATTTTTAACCCAGTATCAGTTAATTACTGTGCCACTATTGACTTGATATTGAGGTGTTTCCTTAAACAGCACTTTGGCTCAATAATTAATTTCTAATATCGCAACAACATTCAGAAGAGTTCAAAGACGAGAAATATAAATAATTCTGATAACTATGTTATCCGATGTACATACCTACACACCTACAAGACTATGAATTAAACTGCATTCAAAATTTATCTAAAATCCATGATTACCATCTCTTTGGCATCGTAGTCCAAATTTTGTGTTGCACGTACGTACCAGTGGTCGGGCAACTTGTACTAAGCAGCATATATACGTTCATTTACGCAGCATATATATGCGTGATTGAAAAATTGCACGACAGCGCTTTACTCAAAGAACGATGCATGCAAAATGGGTTATATGGTAGGAATAGGCCTACTCAATACCTTCGTTTCGAAATTAAGTCATTTATATCATCTATATAAATGACTTTATATCATCTTAATTCAATATATAGACATTTATTGCTATAGTAACATATGACAAACGATTTTAGCATATTTTTTGAAAAAATTAGACCTTCGAAACTCATTGGACGACTGAAAAAACAAGAACTGTGAACCTGTGATTACAGTAATTCTGAATATACATATTAGTGCAACGTATTCACATTTCTAGATATGTCATATATATCTGCACTCATTATTGACTGCAATAACTATTCATTGACTTTATTGGTACATTTTAAACAAATTACTCCGTATTATTGGCATACAATATCAACCCAATATTTGGGCAATAATAATTTATATTTTAACAAATTTTATTAAATTGCGAGATTTTAAATTATTATGAAATAGTTTCCACTTATATGAATATCGTACATATATATATACACTGTTAGTTTAATATTAGAAATAAAACTCTTTACTACATTGTTCCAATAACAAGTTGATATCATGAATATATATATTTTTTTCGATATTGTCTTGTTATTAGCCTATTATTGTAATCCAAGATTCCAATACCAGGTCAATAAATAATTATCAACCCAATATTGATAATTTCTTGCTACCTGGGATATGTCACAATTTTTCAAAAACTAAGGCCTAAATAAAAAAATGAATAGAATAAATTGTGTTTCTTTTCAAAGGTTACATATCATAGTCAAATTTCATAAGAATCCGACTGAAAAAAATAAATTTCATACATAAAAAAATTTCATTTCATTTTCATTTTGGAAATCACAATTTACACTGTGAATATGAAGTTATGTATGGATCTTATCGAAATGAAAATGAAAACTGCATTCAATTACATAAATTGTTCATTATATTACACTTCAACAAAAAATTTCGTTTTTTGCTTATGCCCAACACTTCTATCTTTCAACATTCAAAATGGGACTAGTCCTCGAGTTTTGATGCTAGAACAAAACCAAAGACAGTTTTAGAATCCTTAAAACATTTCTAACAAACTCGAATGGGCTTTTTTGAAATTCGAATTTTTCGAAAAGATTTATAGCTCTAAGCCCAAAAAATTGTTGTTGATTTTCGAAATTTCAAAAAATTAAAAAAAAATTTAAAAAATTCTAATATGTAAAAAAGCCCATTTGAGTTAATTAGAAATGTTTCAAGGATTATAAAACTGTCTTTGGTTTTGTTCTCGCATCAAAACTCGAGGACGAGTCCCATTTTTAAAATATACCAAAAAACACATTTTTCGTCAAAAAAAAAGTAAGGCCTAAATCGAAAAAATGACATGAATAAAAGAGGTTTACTTTCACAAAAGACATATACTGGCCAATTTTCAAACGAATCGGACGAAAAAGTTGAAAAAGTGGGATGATCTCCTTAATCGAAAGTGGACATTCAAGATGTTCGCTCGAAATTGCTTCAGGTCATTGTCAGAAAATTTTCAGAATTCTCGTAATAAACAACTTCTACTTCGGCCCCATGGTAAATTTCCTTAATTGGAAAATAGACCGATGAATCATCAACAGTAATTACGGGAAGACCCTTATTTTTAGTTATTTCTCGTATCACAAAGTAATTCAGGATAGTTTTTTCAAAAATATTTATACAACTCTTCACTTAAAGCAGTCGAAAGGTCTCGGTTTGAAATTCAACGCTTTTCTTATTGACATTGTGTAACATGGATATGGAATCCAATAACGAATAGTACATATTACTTTGAGGGTTCCGTAATTATTGTTCTAATATTTCTTCAGCAGACTTTACATTATCTTCCAATGCTGCTGATGTGAAGAATGAAGTGAGAGCTGCCAACTGATCCAGAATTCTCGGTACGAGTCGCTCAAGAGACAGCCACCTAGTGCAACTTAGATGCAAGATTTTCACTGTATCAATTAACGCTGACTTGATGTATACCGTAACACTGCCTGACGGTTACCAGCAACGTAACTCGACATGCGAGTTATGAACAAGAAAAGGCGCTGTTAGAACGACTCTGCACGAGTGTCAACGATAACGGTACAATCTTTGAAGAATTATAAGTTGAAGTTTTAAAAAAGTAACAAAATTTATCGAATTTTGTCGAATTCGTAACAAAAGTAACAACATCAGGATCTGATTGTAAAGTAACACTTTTGTTACGAACGTAACACTTCTGGCAACCCTGTAGTAACAGTAACAGTGGCTTCCCGAATCCCGATGCAGCTCTCAAGCGTGAAATCTTCTTCGAGTCGCTTTCTCGCTTCAGCCAATCTTCAATCTTTCGTTCTCGGTCGCTCGCTCGCTCGCTTGCTTGCAGTGTGTGCACTACCATAAGAATTCACGTAAATCAATTCAAGCTCGCTTGCTTTCTCGCTTCAAATCCTTTGCTGTGCACGCACCCTTACGTACGAAGTGAAGGCTTTTTTTTCGGCATGCGTCAACTGTAATTCCTAAAAATATAACAAAAGTATTTCTAGGAAGTAATGAAATAAAATTTGAGAAAGCATTTTGAAACCGACGTTAGAAGTTGTTTTGAAAAATTTTGAAATTCCCAAATCGGAACTCAAACGGTCAATTTTGATTTCACATCCTTGAAAATATCACATATAAACATATCTTTAAGTTAAAGTACAGTTTCTCAGTCTGGACTACAGCGCAAGTCAGGGACAAGTGAGGTTATTTTGTTTCTGACTCGATAAAATTGTCAGCTACCAAGTAAAACCAATATTCCAATTTTTGAACTGTAAACTTTAAACCGACCTGATTCTGAAGCCTGAAGTTGCATCCTCCATAAATATATGTATAAATTTTAGATCCGATAGTGTACTATTTGGAATAGAAATTTGAAATTCACTTTTTTCGGGATGTTATGGGCTAAGTAACGTAGAATTAAATCAGTTTTTTTAAAACTTTAGATGAATGAACAACTCCTGGAAAAATTTCTGCATAAAATGGTGCTTTCTTACGTTTATGTTAAAGTTATAAGTTCAATAATAAAATAAAAGGTCGCTGCCACCAAAGACTTTCGCCTCGAATTTTATGTTATGATTTTAAGAGACATTAACAAGATAACGTTAGCCTCTACAATGGCCTACATCCGGCTAATACTTCGTTTAGTGAACAACAGTCGAGTACTGCTGACCGAGTTTCTATGCACGTGTTTTTGTGTAGTACTTGCGAGTTGAGATGTAAATGAATTGGCCCAGAAGTACAAAATCAGACTTTACTGGTGGTTGAGGCAAGTACGGTAAAGGTGTCGTGAACGTGATTTCTCATCGAAGCCGTGATCGTAATTTTCATTAATGTCGCATTTATTCATCGTGCGATTATCAGGAGGCAATTCTTTGTTTGTATTATTTATCGTCATTTTCTCTTCGGTTTCATTTACTTTCGATCAATAGTCGAGACGGAAGGCCTCATTTATTCTATTTTTGTAATTTCATTAAAGATCGAAATATGCAGTGACCTTTCAATGTCATTAGTTACAATTAAATATAATATTATAGCAAATCGAATAGGGCCTCGTTAAGGATAGTGACAACGCTAATTACAACGTAAATTTCTGTTAAAATGATGACGTCCTTCTAATAGCAATAGATTACATGTTAGGATAGTGATTGACTTACGATGCACAACATGTCATATTAATGAATCTAGATGATCGTGACACCATCATATCTCAAAAACTACTCTAATCTTATCAGAAAACACAGTTACAGGAGATCACATCATGATCTCTAAATTAACAGGTGAAGCCCTCATTACTTGAACCTTAATACGTTGATAATTACGATAAGTACATTTTATATGAGGTGAAGCCTCCGCGGAATCAGTTATCTTGCGAAATACTAAACATTCAATTCATCAATAAACCTGATGCGATACATTTGTGGGTACAGAATCTAAACCTACCACGCGAAGTAAAGCGGCTAGAATGTATGGAATACGAAGACATTAGGATACTTAGCTCGGTCGTTGATGGAGCTTAAGAGTCAATACACGACTCATTGAATAACAGAGATTAACCCAACCCTCACTGCTTGGCAAGCCTGCCATTGCAGCTAGGCGGGAGGACACCAATAGACGTGACTGTGCTTTGCGATAGCTGGGACGCCTCTGCCCGATCGTCGTCTACCAAGCGCAGGAGCCTGAGACGCTGTCCGCTTTGAGAACAAACATGTCTTTATAGACAATACTTTACATTAGTTAATTTAATCGGAATTGGCAAGCGTCGTCATATAATTAGAAGAGAATAGACTTACAATTGGATGACAGTTAATTTACACAGAGTAAATACGATCCTAAGTCTCTAATGAAGGGAAAGAATATATGTTGGGCAAATGGAAGCATTAGGCAGTCCGGCCAGCTGTCGATGTTTCGTGACGTGTCGCTCATAGAGGGTGTGGTTGTGCGCCTTCACTGTTGAATGCGACGGTTGGTAGAACTGAAGACGACGGTTGACGATGTCTAGGCGAAGATCGTGAATATCAGAATATGCAGCCTTTACTGACGAGAAGATATTTCTATGGAAGAAGATATCCCTCAACGGGGTCACGACTAATAAAGGGGGGGGGGGGGGGGGGGAAGAGGGGAAGATTAAGTGGAGGGGCATCTTTGAGCTGTCGCTCCGGCTTCCTACGGTGGGCCATGTATAATCGAAAAGGTCGAAAAGGAACGAGAGGTTTTTCCATTAAATCGGGTTTCTCTAATAAATTGGGTTTCTCTAATACATTGGGTTTCTCTCCATTAAATTTACAATCGACGATTGTATATGACTCGGTTTATACGGCCTGTCCGAAGCGGATGAGGCCAGTCTTTTGTTGGCTCTTATAACACCCTCATAAAATTCGATCTATCTTCTGGCTCTTGTTCGTAAACATCCACCCAGCTAAAACTTAAATGTTTCCACAACCATTAGACACACTTAACACCTGTTAGATACACCCAATTTAAACCTTCTACCAGTGTGAAACAGACCCGGAAAAAATTCATTTTATTCATTTCATATATGACTCCCATCAAGGGTATACTACTATTGTTTCTACGGGAATTACCACTCCCTGGGGACAAATGTGTGAGGACCCAAGCTGAGATTTTGGTAGCCCTTTTTTTTAAATAAAATGTTTTTGTTACGTTAATGACCACCTTTTTTCAGTTCACTGCTGTCCCGATTTTCAGCACCTACTACTTTCGTCTTCAACTTTCATCTAGTTTCATAAACTTTTTTCTCAACTTATTGTTCCTATTGCTCATCTGCATAGATTTCGAGTTCCCTTATCTCCGTACTATATTGTGCCTCCCTCATTTATCTCTTTGGAAGGCTTTTTTTTGTGGTTAGGGAGGCTGAAATTAACATCTTATCTAATCTGTATTTATGGCTTACTGATGGTGAAAGAAGTTCATCAAATATAGATTGGTTACTTAGAAGTTATGCCGTGTGTGAGTTAGCATGATGCTAATTTTGAATTTATACACCGGCAGAAATCGAAATTCAGTTACTCGCAGTTGGCCCTCAAAAGGTGTTACAATTTTGTATATATGACAATTAGCGATTTCAGGGAAAAAATATGAGGTCCCGAGCTACGAATTAAGTAGGCCTTTTTAATATCGAAGTAAGTAGTATTTCCATGTTTTATAAAGGATCATCCTTTTCCGGATCACTGCTGTTTGTTTTTCAGCATCTCTGGTTTCTTTTACAACTTCTGTGCTGTTTCCTCATCTTCCTTCTTGATTTACTGTTTTTATTGTTTTTTGTAATTCTGTTTGAGAACACACCATAGATTCCGCGTTCCCTTAACTCCATACTAAGAGGTGCTTCCACCCTTCCTCTCTTTGAACATCTTCGATGTGGTTTCGGAGGCTGAAAGTGACTTTAATCAATCAACATCTGCAGTTGGCATGTTACCTAAACCGTATTGAATGAAGTAGTCCCTCATAGCTCTATATAGTTACATAGAAACATTAATTACCATCGTTGAATGAATTATTAATATACTTTCAAAAAGTTATACAATACTGTATAAAAAGCTAAAAACGTAAGTCTTTCAAAAATTTATGCTTCTAATTTCTCATTGACGTTGGTAATTCATACAATTTTGAGTTTTATTTACTTATATCGCATACGTTCAAATAAAGTTTGGATAGAAAAATAACCTGAATATCAGAAGTGTTACTTATACTCAAGAAGTTCATGCATTAACATAATAAACCTTGGAATTCTTGAAAGGTCTTTCATTTCTTTATATTTTTTTGGATGGTATTGTAGTGCAGGGACTAATGTAGAATTGCAGAAAACAAATCGATTTTCATTTTTTCTTCTCAAGACCAAACTTGTTTCTAAATATTGGTTACTTGTAGACAATCGGTCAATTTTTGATCTCAAGCACCAGAGTTTATTGAAAGTAAAAATGAAAAAAATCGCAAACCTGCCGCGCAATTTTCTGGACACAACGAATTGTGCGTAAAACGAGCACGACGTAGCTAGGACTATACTGCTGCTCGTAGCATTTTTACTTTTGCTGCTAAAGTAAATACAATTGCAACTACCTAGCGAATGTTGGTGCTGACCCTGAAATAATCTTTGAAAGCCCATTCATTCCATTTCGACTGGGATAATAACATTTTAAAGTTCATACATAGATGCACTCAAATTTGAGCAATGTTTGGCAGCAGTACCAATAAAATGGGAGGAAGAAATGCCAATGTCTACTTTCCATCTTCTAAGCCTGTCATCTATCAGACCCCCGAGTGAGTTAGGCATCGACCTGACTTCCATGCACGCACTTAGGAGGAATTAAGGATGAAATCGGTGAGCAGCGGCATCATTCAGCCGAATAGTTTTGTGGTGGCCGTTACACTGTACTGTATGTTCTGCTGTTGTTTTATTGTGTGTCACTCCCATTATTTTATTTTGGGTTACTTCTGTTTTTATATTGTAATTTGCACAGTTTGATGTTCGCAGTATTAATTTGTAGTACCTGAAATATTTTAAAACATCATTCGCCAAGGCTTGCATTTAATGCCTGTTTCACCATTCTCCAGGCATGCAATTTACGTATACATAGAAAATTTATGCCCACCAGCCCTGTAAAAATGATGAGTGAACTGTGTCCGATATATGGTACTGATTGTTGTCACAGTGGGAGAGTGTGAGATGCCGTGTGGCTTCTGCTACGCTTGTAAGAGCAACTATTTACTCATATTAACAAGCAAGTAAAAAAATGAGTTTAGACGCAGTTTTTTTACCATAAATACGAGGGTTATAAAGCCTTATTCTATTGGAAACGTTTATGATAATTAAATACTCTTAATCCTCTGTATCCATCATAGATTTTTATAAATTGAAGTAAGTCACGTTCCTTAATCGAACGATCATCGGGCCTTATCCCTCTGCCTCCTAACGGGAAATCCAGTTCCCAGATGGCTTGTGCTTCCAGTTTAGGGAAATTGACACAAGTTCAGGGTAATTTAACTAGTAGAGGAATAATTTGAACTAAATGAAAAAATTACGGCAATTCATAGTACTCCTGCAACTATGTTTTTAGACATTTCAGATGTTTGGCGCATGCAATTTGCTATGGATGTCCACTCAGTGTAAGCTTCCTTTGTCTTTGTATGCATGCTTAAAATCAAGTGCTGATAGCAAATTTGAATCTATTCCGAATTTTGGAGCTAGTCGAGAATGGTTTGCTGGTTATAAACGAAGGTTCAACATGAAAAATGATGTAATACACGGAGAGGCTGCCAGTTCAGATTCTAGCTTTGTGGTGCCATTTTTTGAAAAATTTAGGCAAATAAATACGCAGGGAAGATACTCTCTTCACTAGGTATTTAATGTTGAAGAGACGGGTTTGTATTAGAAGAAACTACCTTCCAGAACATTCATAACAGAGGCTGAGAAAAATGCACCAGGATTCAGAGCAAAGATCGATTGACCTTACTCTTAGGTGGGAATGTGTCTGGCAGTGTGAAGCTTAAGCCACTACTCCTCTACAAATCGAAGAACCCCAGAGCTTTGAAAAATGTAGCTAAAGATTCGTTGTCTGTTATCTGAAAAAGTAACCTTGAGGCATGGGTAACAAGAAAAGAGTTCATAGAGTGGCTTAGGGTTTTTTTTTGTTCCGTTTATTGAACAATTTACCAAGCAGGAAAACCTAGATAATAGAGCTGTGTTACTTCTGGAAAATGTTCCAGGTCATCCCGCGGAGGAGCTGAACGATGTTTCCACACACACAGGTTTTATTCCTGCCCCCGAATACAACTTCTGAACTATACAACCTAAGGACCAGGGCGTCATCAGAGCTTTTAAGGCTTATTACTTGCGAGACACTATGAAAGGACTTGTAGATGAGACTGATAGAAGTATGGAGGGTATCAGATGCCATTGGAAACGTTTCAGTATTAAGATAGCTATAGAAATCATCAAAAATGGTGTAATAATGTGCCTTCGACAACATTGAATTCTGCATGGAAGAGATTGTGGCAAGAGTGTGTAAAAAAACATCAGAAGATTCAAACAATTCAGAGCCCATCGAAGCCGTTAAGGGCACGGTTCGGGTCTATATCCGGATAATGGTAATTTTTCATTTATAAACTCATCTTATAGAGATTTTTCTTGCACATTCAAAGATATAATTGGCTTTCAAGTACGTCAATTGGTTCGTCTTCTGGACGGGGTAAAAGACGCGCACTAGTGTGACCTTGGGGTGCGCTAATGGATGGGTGACCTCCCTCTTCCCCCCCCCCCCCTCCCCATTACGAGGTAGTATTGAGTGTTTCTCTACGGGAATAGCCTGAAAGTTCATTCATGTCCTTGAAATGCTTTCGTACGCAAACGAAACATTCTATTACTCAGTGATAAATTGATAAATTATGATGGTGTAATTGAGTGTTTGTTTTGAGTTCCGGCTGCTGAGTCATCAGCTAATTAGCGAGCTGTGTAAACATGAACGCATCCCGGAGTTTTTAAGCTGCAGGGATAGCAATTGTATCAATCGAAAGGACTCAAAAAGAGCTACAAAGCAGTACGACAAATTAAAAAAATTAGTCAGAATTGGAAAAAAAAATTGTTCGAAAAAAACTGTTCTGAAACTTATATTTATTGACTTTTAATATGGATCTTTTCCCACTGTTTTGAAGGTACATAAGAAGGTACAGAATCACTGATAAGACTAAATTCAAAAATTTGTGAAGAACGGAATTTTTTTGGAAAAATGGCTCTCTTGAAAACTCGCAGTTTTGACTCCGCAAACCTACTCCTCCCACAGTTTTGAAGGTACAAAGATGCAAAGTATACCAATCAATAGCGATTGAAAAAGTATATATATCCGGCGCAAAACTTTTTTAATTTCAATTCATGTTGAAAATTAAAAGCAAAATTATTCAAAAAAGTTGAAAAGAGATCATTTTTCGGGGAATTTTTTTTCAAATTCAAAAAATCAAATAATCGGTAAACTTTGGCACCTGATCTCTAGACAAGACAATTAGCTATCAAGAAAATATTTTCTCAGTTCTGTGAGTTCAAAATTGTAAGAGGAGTAGGACTTTCCGCAACACATATTTTTTCACGGTATTTTTCAACTAATCTTATTCATGTATTGTTACGAAAAAATACGCACAAATAAAAAAAAATCATAACAATTTACACCTACGGTAGATATCTCAGAAAAATCCACCGACAACTTACAGACCTTTTTTTACCCCGAACCATCCCGTCAAGGAGCTTGCAACAGAAACTAGTTTTGAGGAACTAACATTAGATCATATTAATGAATTCTTAAGCAGTCACCATCAGGAACTTTCAGTTGATGAATTAGTAGCTATACGCAATGAGAAGAGTGAAGGCGTTGATAAAAATTCTTGCTGAAAATTTACCTAACAGAGTATTAGCAGTAAATGAAAAAAGGATTTATCAGAATTTCTGGAATTGGCTGATAAACTCAAGAGGAAGGCATCATCAGTAGAAGTGGATGCAAAGAAGCTTCGCTCATTCCACCAATGAATTGACGCATTAATGCGTGACTTTAAAGATTGAAGATGAATAAATTATAGGTAGTTGCTGTTACATTTCCCATCAGGGGGGGAAACAGGTATTGTATCTATGGGAATTAGCGCTCCCAGGGGGACTATGTGAGGGCCTGAGCTAAAGGTTAGGTAGGCTTCCTTTTGTTGAAATAGAATAGGTTTTTGTTTTGTTACGGACCATCTTTTTTCGGTTCACTGCTGTTCTGTTTTTCAGCACCTACTACTTTCTTCTTCAACTTTTTCTTGTTTCATGAACTTCTATCTTAGCTTCCTGTTTCTGTGCACCCTGTGCAAAGAATCCGCGTTCCCTCAACTCCAAACTAAAGGGTGCCTTCCTCCTTCCTCTCTTAGAACATCTTTGTCGTGCAATTAAGGGAGGCTAAAACTTTCTTATTTAATAATAATTATGCTATTACATTTCATTAGTTATTATTAAAATTTCACTGTTTCCAGTAGTGATAGCATGGAAACTTTTTCATTATTTAATTTTTATATCTTATTTTCAGTACGGTATTCAATACGTCAATCTTGTAAGTCATAATTTCATATAAATGCAAAATATCAAACGAGTTTTTCTTCTTTTGTATCACAACGGTAGCTTCAAAATGAAAAATTCAGAGACCCTACTCCAGAACCACACGTAAATAGCTTAGTTACCCGCAAATAACCAATTTTCTTAATGTTTTTGTTATTGCGCTGCTTCGGTCATTGCTCAAAGTTTATGGAACGCTACACAATAATGACGGAGGTATTAATGCAGTTGACTGCAAACTGGTTTGATCCGTACAACGCTTTTTTACCTAGTTTGTTTCTCGGGTTAGCGAAGGAAATTTTTGAATGAGCAAAACTTTTTGTTTCATGAGTTTCGCCTCAAAATTATGTTATCCACAATATTTTATTTAACATATCTTTCTCAGGCCCCATTCATTTCTTCAAAAAGTCTCATCTCAATCAACCTGCTGGTTTTTCCGTTGACACTCCATATGAAATGAAAACTAATTCACGTGACGAAATTAACCACATTTTTACCAACGTTAATCTCCCAGACATGCTACTTCGAAAATAATACAACAGCAGTACTACACTGAGTTTAATGAACGAGTAAATGTAACATGCAACTGAACTGAATTTGGTTCAAATTTTTCGTTTCATTTATATTTTGGTGCACTTCCTTTCATTGGTAATTTAAGCGTTGGCCTCAATCCAGTCCACGAAGTAAGAAACCTGGGTGTAGACTCCAGGGTATCCATCAAGGGCACAACCACGGCCCCAGGACACAACACCGCAGAGGTAGTCGCCGCATGCCAAGGGCCCGCCGGAGTCTCCCTGGCAGGAGTCCTTGCCTTCTTCTCCGGCGCACATCATGGAATCAGTAATCTGAGTAGCTCCATAGCTGAGTCGGCACGAAGCGTCGGACACGATGGGCACAGTCACTTTCTGGAGGATGTCGGGAGAATCGCCGCCACTCGAGAGTGTGCCCCATCCGGAAACGAGAGCATTTCCGGTGAACTCCTGCTGTTGAGCGGGAAGAGTAACGCCGGACACATAGGAGTTGAAATTCAAAGGCGAGTCGAAGAAGAGCAGCGAAATATCGTTCGTAGTGGTTGATGAGTCGTAGTCTTCGTGCAGAACAATTTTGACAACGTCCCTTGGCTGTTCGTCTCCTGATTCCACGCTCAAGTCGTACTCTCCTGCAACGATCTGCAAAATACAAAACAAATGCACATTTATCTGAAGTAATTAATCTAAAGTTAGAACACGAAAAAGAAAATGTCAGTAATTTTGAAGGTTGTGTATAAAAATGACTTCATGATGAGTGTTTATATTCAAAGACTGGTATTTACTTCGCTTCCATTGTACACAAAGAGTGATGCGAGTACTACTCACCCTGAGGTTCACTGGGGAATTATAATCTTCCCCATAGACGCAGTGACCTGCGCAGATGGCAACGTCTTCAGTGTAGACTGAGGCGCCGCAAAAGTGGAAGTTGATGCCGAAGGAAGTGTCCTGGAAGCTGAGCTGGTAGGGCAGCTCACCGGGAGAAGCAGCAGTGCCTCCCACGATCCTGTTGTGGCCCCTCCTGTAGCGGGGGATGGTCGCCGGGGCGGCTGTTGCATCGAAGGACACAAAAAATTTTTTTTACATACAAATGTAATGCTGTCAGGCCAGCGTATGCATCTCCTGTTTCTTGGCGAATGCTGTGTCACGTTATAGAACCTTATAGTGTACGGCACAAAAAAATTAGACATAAAAATGTTGTATTGTATGCATGTAAAGACATGTCAGTCGATGGGAACGAAATATATTTCCTAGTTTGTCACACCAGAGTGTTGAGCTCAAAAGTGCTGAAAGAAAAGTGCTGATATGTTGAACTGAACGCATAGTTAGCTCATACCAACAAACAGTCTTCATCAAGAGTTATTTTTATATAGAGTACCTTCTCTAGAGATTTGTTTTGGTTAGAATCACTTAGTTTGTTCCAAATGATTTTGATGAACACAAATTTCACGCTTTACCTCTACGATACGAATGTTTCATTCAGTGAAACGATGAGCAGCGCTGACAGTTCACGCGTACCAATTAAAAATTTATTAAATTCATTTTAATACCGCATACTGTCTACTATACTACATGAGTGTACTCATCTCATGAACGCGTATTGTTTATCAATTGCTTATCAACTATCGCTAAAATTCTTTAAAAAAACTACGGCAGAATAAATGGTGTAACATTATATGACTGTGGTATATTTTTTTAAACCGGGAGATATTCAGCACTTGAATATAGCTGACATAGAAGTCGTGCGCAATAACAAGTTTTTTTTATACAAGTTTCATTAGGAGAATTAGCGCACTTGAAGAAAATAAGTGGACCAGAGCTGAGGGCTAGGTAAGCGTTCGTTTAGTTGAGAAAAAATTATTCTTTACGTTGCTACAGACCATCTCTTTCAGTTAACTGTTGTCCATTTCCAACACTCTTTACGTTCTATTTCATATATTGTACTAATTCAGGAATTTTATCAATTTTATGCTGCTTTGTGCTGGGGATGATGATTTCTAATCCATTTATTTCATATTGAATGGAGCTTACCTTCTTCCTCTTTAGTTATCACACGAACTTGTAATTAACTGGTTTCTTTATTAAAGAAATGCTAATATCATTAAATAGAAACAGTTAAATTCGACGCAAATCATAAAGGTCTGGCAAACCCTAGAATTCCCCTAGAATAGGAAAAAAGTTAGTTCAGCACACGACGCGTCGGTAAGTCGACTCACCCAGAGCGGAGGCAACCAGGAGGCACAAGACGAAAGCCCTCATGATGAGACTGATCAGAACTGAAGTATTTCTGGTGAGCTGTTGTGCCATTTTATACCTGGAGCCTGGGAAAGCTCGCCAGATGGGTTGCGGACTTCCCAGATTCCTAATTTCAGCACATAGTTAGCCTTCTTGCGCTCCTCGACGATAATCTCTTGAAGCATCAGCTTTGAAGCGCTGCATAATTAACTAAACTGGTCGTTTTGTTTCTGGGTCTGACATAGTCAGTTGGATCGTTTGCTCCTGAGTATGATATCAGGAGATTCTTTAACTCAAGAGCATAATATTAATTTAATCATTAGTTCAATACGTTCACTGTGTTTTCGCAGTCGTTAATGGTTTGTTTGGTTAGGTTGTAAATAGCAGAATAAGGAAATCGATTTTCTAGTTTGAAGAAATCTTAATTCTTCCTAATAAATATGAAGGATACAATTGCACGATAACATTTTACCTCGCATGATAACAATTATTTTGCAAAGACATCGCGAAACAGATAAAATGTCGTGCATTTATACAAGCACGAAAGTGCGCCATTTACCTCTTGGTACACATGCGGCCCGATACGCTGTGAACGTGTTGAAGGAAGAAATGATAATTTGACAATAAAATTATAACAATTTATTTACTTCATGTGATACAGTAGTAGGTTGATTTTTCAACTTTAGTACAATGGACACATTTGATTATAATTCCTTGTTGTCCCGAATTAGTTCAGCGGTTTCTACGGCATACGATCATAATCGCTATTTTAAGGTGTTTAATTATGTTTAACACTTTGATTGCAAAGTACGCCTCCGGTGGTACACGGAGGTAATTTTCATAATGCTGCTGATCGGCCAGTAGTTTCAAACTCTATTTTCATCAATATTTAACCTAAGCTAAATGAAAGCACGATCCAGTTCATGCTTGATGTTTTCCAAATAGCTTACTGCAATTGACATTGAATTTGCGTTCGGTGTTGAACTTAATATTTAGTAGTCGCAGTCAAAGTGTTAACCTAATTCACTGAACCTAACCTAAGGCCACACGTACTAGACTGACCGATAAATTTCGCAGAAATGATTTATCTAAGCTAAATGGAAGCAGTAAGTTCTAAAAAAAAAGTCTTGAACAGACTAGAGATCTTTGTCTTTAATCATGGCAAATTTTCCTTTCAAGAAAAGTCATACAGCAGAAAAATTTAACTTGATTACCTTGTGCGACTAGTATTTCAATAGGAAAAGGGATTCAGAATTCGTTTTGAAAGCTTTAACCCGTCGCCACGTCCTGGACTCTTGGAAGGTCGGCAAAGCTAGTACATGTTTCACATCAGCAAACCTAGAGTTGCCATATATGGCCTTAAGCGTCTCGTTAAGCGCTATTCATTAGTGTAAGGTAAAATTAGGTGGGGGGAACTGGGAAGGAGAGGTAACAAGCTCAAATCTGTATGAATTCTTCTGCTCAGTCTGGAGTGTCGCTACCGGCGCTGCACAACCTCTTAGAAGGCCAGCAGTGTAGCTGAGGCATACCAGCACACACTCTGCCTCCTAGAAGGTCGCCATCATTTTTATTTTTTTATGTTTTTTGTTCCGAAAATGGGAGTCCAAATCCACAGATTTACTCCTAGGCAAAAAATAATACCACCATTGTATTCGGGAGGAAAAGCTCTATGCAGATCAAACTATTTACAACAATGAAACTGCTTGATAACAGCCTATACACAAAATGAACTAAAAAATAAAAACTGTGTTTTACATATGATGCACATAACTCCGGAACTATTAGACCTGAAAAAAAATTCACATACCACAAGATTCAGCCACTCAGAATCTATGAAAATGCATCATAAAAAAACATGAAAGTGCAATAAATGGAAAATGGCCAGTGATTTTCTGATTTCTGTTTTTTGAATTTTACCCAAATAAAAACTCAAATTTCGTAGATTTTTGTTGGGGTAGCAGCATTTTTTTCCCCACTGACAGAAAGAACAACTCTCTCTCTTTACAATGAACCCCCAATGAAACTTCTAACATGATTAATGAATGTACAGTAAGTTGCACAGTTGACCCATTTTCTTCAAACCTCCCGGTAGGTCGACCATGTGGAGACGGGTTAAAAGAACTTTTTCCTTTGATCTCAGCAGGGATCGCATCCCAATTCTTAGTTCGTATAAAGAGGACACTATTCTGTGACCGAGATTATCAATAATAAGGAAGTGTGAAATTATTAATTCTATTGCGGGTTAAATGTTCATGATGCCCATTTTGTGCTGAAAATGATTGTTCTCGGTCATTATCGTCAATCAGTATTTTATCCATGAAATTACGCGTGGAGAGTTTGTACAGATTCAAACGCGTAAGTATTTAAACTTCTAACTGAATTATTTGTGGGAGCTTTATGTTCTAATTTCTTCCCGGTTCTGATGGATCTCTTTAGCCGCCCGAAGACCAAATTGGTTTTCTTTTTATCAGTTCCGTGCCAAGCTTCTATTCCATATCAGAGATATTGTGAAATGATCGTTCGATGAAGTATTTTTGGAGATTTCTAAGGCAATAAATTGATCACTTTATTAAAGATTCTAGCAGATTTTGATAAGTTATTACTATATTTGCAATATGCTCTTTGAATGTCAGTTGTGTATCAATACAATGCCCACGAACTTACAGAAGTTGGTTTCTTCAGGAAGGAATTTTATTCATCAAATGAGAGTATGGGTAATTTCAAAGGGCCAAGTAAGTTTTGTTTTCGTGAAAATTTAAAGTTGGCAGTGACGCGGAGTTCTGAGGTGCTGGAATATTTGCGTTTTAATGATGACGTGAACTCATGAGTTTTGATGAGTTGCAAAATAGTGCAGGAAACTTCACTTGATTAATCAATACTGAGAAGAGCTATTTATTAAAGTTCGATTACTTTTCTTTCACGTAGCCTCTGACCTTTGCAGAAATTTAGGTGGTCAATTTCAATCTACTTGTATTTGGTGTTGAATTTTATTCTTCGGTACTTCCTTCGTATATGCCATGTAAAAATACCCCTTTGAAGATTTTCATATTCTCTTATATTTAAGAGGTACATCAGCTTAACACTAAAGGCCTCCCTACAGAAACGCTAAATCGGGACAAGTTGCACGATATTTATTTTCAACATATTCGCTTAGCTTCAACGTCGTTATTTTACTGGATAAAAATCAATGAGAAAATAGAAGCTATTTGGAAAAGATAAATGGGAGCTGTTGACAGCATCCTGTTGCTCGTAATTTCAATTCAAGTGCTCCGTCGATCCATTCTCATTGGTAACTTATTACATAAGATTTTAGAATTTTTTTTTCAGTTTTAAACTCATTAGTGAATAGGTAAATGAGCAAATAACTGCAGAGTTAGCATTCATAGACTGTCATTTAGATTCATTGACGTAAAACAAGTATGACGTGGCAACTGATATAATGTATTGTGTAACGATGAGCTCGTAAAAATTAGACCCATCTCAGCTCTATCTCACAGCTGCCTCGTAGAAATTCTTCCCCGCTCACGCAACATGTTATTTCATGGGATTTTCCCATGTTATTTCGAAATGAAGCAGTGACTACGTTCGGGTGACAGTATAGTTCAAGTAGATTGAGACACGTCATGAACTTTCTTTTTCTTAACATATCACTGATATACGTGAAATGTGAGAAAATTCTCTGTTTTTCTAAGAGGCAAGGAAGAGTGCTTTTGAGTTCAGTTCTTAATGATTCAATGTAGGATGCTCCCCCCTCAGGGGGATACAACTATTGTATCTATGGGAATTGGCGCTCCCATGCAGGGGAACAATGTGAGGGCCCGAGCTAAAGGTTAGGTAGGCTTCCTTTTTGTTAAAATAGAATAGGTTATTGTTTTGTTACGGACCATCTTTGTTCGGTTCACTGCTGTCCTGTTTTTCAGCACCTCCTACTTTCTTCTTCAACTTTTTCGTGATCTTCTTTCTCAGCTTTCTGTTTCTGTGCCCTTTCTGCATAGATTCCGCGTTTCCATTAACTCCATACTAAATGGTGCCTTCTTCCTTCCTCTCTTTGGATAGCCTTTGTTGCGGATAGGGAGGCTTAAACTAACTAATAATAATTATAATCTAATCTGTAGGATGCTCCCCTATGGCAACCCTCCCAGAATGGACGTAATTTCATTTATAATACAAATGTTATAGCGGTCATCGAACGTTTATTGAAAAATTTACCAAGCAGAAAAACCTGGATAATAGAACTGTGTTACTTCTGGAAAATGCTCCAGGTCATCCCGCGGAGGAGCTGAACGATGTTTCCACACAATACCCGTTCCACACAATTTTAATAATACCCGTTGTGTGTTTATTTATATGTCTGTTTGGTGTCCGCTTCTTAAGAATCACAGGATGCCTGAGTTTGCGGTATCATGGATACCGAATTCCTCAGTATTACATTAAAAGGTGGCCTTTACATGCATTGATAGGTTTGACATTTTATCAGGATAGGTTGGGTTAGGAAAGGTGTGATTAGATCAAGAAAGCAAAGGTTAGGTAATATTGGCAGAATTTATTCACGGGTCCACCTAGTTTAACGATGACATTGTCCGTGGAATTTCCACGGGTACTGCTACTACATAATAATACTATTTGTTAATTTGTTTGGAGTCTGCTTCTTCCATTTCTCTGTCACGCTAAAAAAAATAGCCATAATGACCGTATCTGTGATACGAATTTCACCAGTGCGCAAGTACAATAATATTCTTTATCGCGGGTACTGTTAGGATGGATATATTTGTTTGCCATCCACATATGAAAGTTTGTTTAAGAAAGATACTGAATCGCGTCATTTTTGGCGGGCTGTGCACACTACAGGACAGTAAATAAATGTATTTTTCATAAAGACTCAATTCAAGGTTAATGAAATATGATCCAGTTGATGTTTGTTATTTTCTTAATTGCTTACTGCGAATGACTTTAAATCTGAGTTGAAAATTGAAATGTAGGATCCACTTACAATACACAATATTAATACAAGAAACAATGTTTCTAACTTAATACTGATTTTATTTGTGTATGTTCACAATTCAATGTATAATACTTTCAAGGCTTAAATATTCATGAAATGATTATTATAAAAGTTATTGAAGTCTTAAAAGTATTATACATTGAATTGTAAATATATATTGAATTGATTAAATCTCCAATGATAATATTTCGTATTTTCATGTATTTGATTTCATATATGTGGTAAAGTGGAATTTCACGTATATAAATACCTATGAGTGTAAATGAATTCTCGAAACCAGTCATGCTTATCACATCCAATAGATACATATTTAACACAAAAACTCAAATTAACAATTAGCGGACTAGTTTTCATAAATACTCGATTCAAGGTTAATGAAATATGATCCAGCTGATGTTTGTTGTTTTCATAAATGCTTACTTCGAATGACTTTAAATTTGAGTTGGAAATTGAAAGTCAGTTTGACTCATTGTTGTTAACGTGTATACTTATGTCACCTTGTTCTTTGTAAACACTAGTCTTGTTAACGTGTATACTTCTGTCACCTTGTTCTTTGTAAACACTAGTCTTGTTAACGTGTATACTTGTGTCACCTTGTTCTTTGTAAACACTAGTCTTGTTAACGTGTATACTTATGTCACCTTGTTCTTTGTAAACACTAGTCTTGTTAACGTGTATACTTATGTCACCTTGTTCTTTGTAAACACTAGTCTTGTTAACGTGTATACTTATGTCACCTTGTTCTTTGTAAACACTAGTCTTGTTAACGTGTATACTTATGTCACCTTGTTCTTTGTAAACACTAGTCTTGTTAACGTGTATACTTATGTCACCTTGTTCTTTGTAAACACTAGTCTTGTTAACGTGTATACTTATGTCACCTTGTTCTTTGTAAACACTAGTCTTGTTAACGTGTATACTTATGTCACCTTGTTCTTTGTAAACACTAGTCTTGTTAACGTGTATACTTATGTCACCTTGTTCTTTGTAAACACTAGTCTTGTTAACGTGTATACTTATGTCACCTTGTTCTTTGTAAACACTAGTCTTGTTAACGTGTATACTTATGTCACCTTGTTCTTTGTAAACACTAGTCTTGTTAACGTGTATACTTATGTCACCTTGTTCTTTGTAAACACTAGTCTTGTTAACGTGTATACTTATGTCACCTTGTTCTTTGTAAACACTAGTCTTGTTAACGTGTATACTTATGTCACCTTGTTCTTTGTAAACACTAGTCTTGTTAACGTGTATACTTATGTCACCTTGTTCTTTGTAAACACTAGTCTTGTTAACGTGTATACTTATGTCACCTTGTTCTTTGTAAACACTAGTCTTGTTAACGTGTATACTTATGTCACCTTGTTCTTTGTAAACACTAGTCTTGTTAACGTGTATACTTATGTCACCTTGTTCTTTGTAAACACTAGTCTTGTTAACGTGTATACTTATGTCACCTTGTTCTTTGTAAACACTAGTCTTGTTAACGTGTATACTTATGTCACCTTGTTCTTTGTAAACACTAGTCTTGTTAACGTGTATACTTATGTCACCTTGTTCTTTGTAAACACTAGTCTTGTTAACGTGTATACTTATGTCACCTTGTTCTTTGTAAACACTAGAGTCTTGAAACTTTGCAGAGAACATGCGTTTGGTGCTGATGTAAAATAAATAAATGATCATGTTTTCGTAATTTTGTTTTAGAATGGTTGTATTTACTAAATTAAAAACTCAATGGACATAATTTTTACCAGTTTGCTGGTACGAGCACAGCATTGCGGTCCTGGTGGATTCCTGGCTTTTAGCATTCGTGAGCCACCAGAAAAAGTTTTTGTATTCAGGTTTGGGACGTCTCTTTCAGTTTTTTTAAGATTGGGACGCCTCTTTCTGATCTTTATGGAACATTGGTACGCCTCTTTCTGCTCTTTTTACAAGATTGGTACACCATGGTTTCGCTTTCTTTCTATGATCAACTTTGAGCCTTTTTTATTGTCTATGTTTATTTAGCTCTCAAGGGGCAAAGCTCAGCTAAATTTGAAAAAAGTGATTTGGCGTTATCGAAAATTGCCCTTAAATGATGATAATTGTTTCAATAATGGCTTCTATCTGCAATCAGTGGCTCAATATCCATGTTCGTTTCGAACATACTTGACTGATTTACTTAATATTGGAGCAAAAGAATCATGTTCAACCTTCCTTTCCCGAAACTTACACAAAACCTACCGAAAAATTAATGTTGACCTTAATTTTATCCCTAACATAAACACTATCGACAAACCTCTTTCAAGATTTCTTTCCCTCTAAATAAATCCGAGCCGATAGATTTAAAACAAACATCCCTTAACTTGTACTGTTCTTAAGATTAGAAAATTGTAAAAATAGGCAAAAAGCCCATGCCTACGACGTAAGCTTTACGACATTGCATCCTCTCAAGAGGATACAACTGTTCAACCTATGGTAATTAGCTCTCCCAGAGGGAAAACGTGTGGTCCCGAGCATGGAGTTAGGTTAACTTTCTGATTGTAATTTAATAGGTTTTTTGTTATGTGAAGAACCATTTTTTTCGGTTCTTTACTATCCTGTTTTTAAGCACCTCTAACTGGTTTCTGCGCCCATTAGATTTTGTGTGAAAACAAGCCTTGAGCATCGATTCCGCCTTCCGCCATCGCCATGCCAAATAGTGCCTTCATTTTTCTGTTTAGAGCTCCTTTATAGCGGTTAGGGAGGCTTAACACGTTAACTGCGATGGGTTAATCTAAAGTTCAATATTCAACTCAAATTTAAAGTTAATTATGGCAATCGACTTTGAAAATAGCAAACATTAACTGGATCGGGCCTTCAGTTAGCTTTCATTAGGTATTAATAAAAAGGAGTTAGTGACTGCAGGTGGGTCAGCAGCACTATGAAAATCACCTAAGTGACCACCGGTGGGTCACTTCGCAGGAAATGTGTTAATTTAACTAACCTATTCTAACATAACATAATTTATGACTCTGCGTTGGAGGTGTCCTCCGCTTCTCCACCTAAACGCGAGACTGACAACCCTGAACCTGTATATTTTGCAAAGAGAACATCGTGAATATACGAGTGGGAACAGTCATGGTTTTGATAACAGCCGAGGGAAAAAGTTGTGTAATGTGTACTGCACCATGATCGAGGCATCTATTTTTGTTGAATAAAGCAAAATGTGGTCGACCTCTTTCTGATAATAAACGAGAGTGATATCGTTCAAAACCTACTCGGGTTATTTTCGAACGAATATCTAAGTATGTTTGCAGGTTTTCCACACTCACAGACGGCAAGGGCGACCAAGAGGTACAAAACCAAAACTTTCTTGAAGAATCGTTGTTGGTGAAGGTAGAGTGACTGTGGAAGAGAACTTCTCGATTCGCTCATGAGACATGCATAACCATGAATCTACGAGGAAATACGGATAAATACGGTTCGGGATAAATTTGACAGAAAAACATTAAATTTTTTCCAAGATTTTTAAATTTCTTCATATCGAGTAGGGTTGAGCTTGAAGTTTAAACCCTCCTTCATTCATATACATGATGACAGCAAGAATGAATGACTGGGAGCCACCTGAATCGTGGAAGAGAATAACTTGTATCGTGATAATTCGCGCCGGCCATCAAAATGAGATTATGGTCGGTGCTCAATGCTCCCTGACGACTGTAAAAAGAATCCAGCATGAACTAGAGAATTGCAATGGAGACTACGAGGCGACTAAATTTTCCCGAGCTGTCATGGTTTTCTGATGCGTCTCCTCAGAGGGTGATGTGATGCACACAAATACCAATGTTTTGCCTCCAAACACCCCTGACCTTAACCCGATAGACTATTACGTATGGGGCGCTGTCGAGAAAGATACCAATCGCCATGACAGTACTACAAGACACTATTTAATCGAAAGAATTAAAGTGATTTTAGAGGGTCTTCTAAGGGAAAGTGTAAAATCAGCTTGTTCCATGTTCCGGACCCGGGTTGAGGCTGCAATACGCGCTAATGGCGTTTATTTTGAGAAAAATTCTTAGACATTAGTCTAATTTTCTTACCTATTAAATTTATTTGAATTCAAATAAATTTTATAGATACCAAGTGCTTTTTCTTTTTCCTGATGAAACTGTCAAATTTATCCCGAACACCCTGTACACAGGCAACAATGTCCGAGGTGTCGTGAGTTTCGGTTCTATGATGCAGAACACACAAGGGGAGAATCTGTAGTCAATGTGGGGGTTCCTCTTTCAACTTAATCTTTTGCATGTTGATCTGTTCCACAATCTAAATTTACCATAGCTTAGCCTTCCACGAATCACCGCAGCAAGCGAGAGGCGATGTAGGCATTATCTCGTAAGAATGGTAAATTAATGAATGCCCCAACTATGCTGCCTTGGGCGCATTTTACTTTTTTCGCTTGAAGTCCTAATTGGAAGAGACCGTCTGCAATTTAAGGTGTTCAGGAATTGGTGGTAGGACAGAAATGGAATTAGGAACATATGGCTTAAGAGAATATTTCAGACATGTCTCGAAAGGCCCATCTTTATTTTGAGTTTTACTAAAATATTGATTCAGGAAATTAGCGACGCCGGTGCTGTCGACAGTGTGTGCTGAAAAGAATTGTCAATCGGCTTGTCAAAGAGATTTACCGGTTTCCATGTACACTTTCACTATGTCAGGTGTTTTTTCTAATTCATGGAAGCGAATACATTTCTCAAAAGATAGTGCTCTTTCAAGTATGACATACTCGAGAATCTATATACTACGAAGAATAAAGTTGACTTACATTTTAAATGAATTTCACCACTGATTTCAAAAGAATAAGGAACATGCCCAGAGGCAGCAACCAAATGTCAAGAAATGCTATTCCTCAATGTCTATTTCTTCAAAGTAATCCTCAACTATTTCAAGTCTTGATTTGTTCATCCCATGAGTAGAGCACTCATATCCTTCAGCAATACTACTTTACGTCACGACTCAATCAATGTTCTTTTTTGCAAGTTTGAAGCGAGAGCTTTTTGACACTCTTTAAATTTAAAACCCATTCCATCTGTTGGATTTGGCTGGATATTATACTTCACTGACTTAGCAGACTATGTTCAGCTCGCGATATACGAGGTTAATAGGACAAAATGACCCTGAGAATTCCACATCCCACCTGGCAAGCTTTCCCAGGCTCAGGGCATAAAATGGCGCTTCCGCTCACCACAAATACTCCAGTTCTCTCTAGCAGTTCATCATGAGGGCTTTCGTCTTGTGCCTCCTGGTTGCCTCCGCTCTGGGTGAGTTGACGTACAGACTTATCTTGCAATTAAAATCGATTCTTTCCTGATCAATCTGAATTCATATATGGGTGATATCTTAGATTAACTTCGATTGGATCGAAAATTTACACTTCTCACTTGTACTCATCTGGATAAAGTTAAAATTAATTCCTCTAGCTTATCGATTATTTTGTTTATTAGTGAAAAACATTCCTTTTTATGAACTTATAGCTTATGTTCCATTTTGTATTTAGGTACTGAACGTCCTACGAATTGTTCACCATAATAAACTGCCACCCTAAAAAGTACACCTAGAGGGATTCCCGATGGAAAATTTACATGATAGACTTCCAGGGGACAGGAAATCTTGGTAGCCGGGGTAGCAGACAGACACGAAAATAAAAATAATCAAGCATGCATGAAAATTTCTATATAATACTAAAAACCTGAGAACTCGCAATCGATACCGCTAGCTAAAGTGTAACCTTATACCTGTGAGGAATTTAAAACTGTAAAAATCTCATTTATATGAGTTGCTGTTGAATAAAATCTTGCTAATAATTGGGCATATTACACACCTCAGGGAGATACAACTATTGTATCTGTGGGAATTAGCACTCCCAGGGGGAAAATGTGTTGAGGCCCGGCCTGAGAGTTATGCTGGACTTCTTTTTGTTCAAATAAAATATTTTTTGTTACGGTAAAGGGCCAACTTTTTCGGTTTACTGCCGTCCTGTTTTTCAGCAACTCATACTTTCTCCTTCACCTTTAATCTTGCTTCATATACTTCTTTCTCAACTTACTGTTTCTATGCCCCTTCGGCATGAATTCCGCGTTCCCTTATTTCCATACTAGATGGTACCTTCCTCCTTCCTTTCTTCACAACATTTTTTAAGTAGTTGTGTAGGCTTAACTAACATCTAATCTATTGTGCAAAGTACATTATTTGCACGTTAAGAAAACTATTCCATTTTCACTGGCTGCTGTGTCATCCGTATCGACGGTTGTTTTCAATCTTAACACCATCTATTAAGTTTCGAAGATCCCCTGACGTTGCAAGATAGTTGTGAACGGATAGAAAGGAGGAAATATGTTCTAGGTAAACAACTTTCAGTCGTGGGTATCGAGCTAAATGCATCGATGCATCAGCCGCACCAGCGACCATCCCCCGCTTCATGAGGGGCCACAACAGGATCGTGGGAGGCACTGAGGCCGCTCCCGGTGAGCTGCCCTACCAGCTCAGCTTCCAGGACACTTCCTTCTCCATCAACTTCCACTTCTGCGGCGCCTCAGTCTACACCGAGGACGTCGCTATCTGCGCAGGTCACTGCGTCTACGGTGAAGATTACGATGCACCGGAGAACCTCAGGGTGAGGAGAACATATATTACTGTTTGTACACAATGGAATGAAAGTCGATGCCTTTTATTGAATATGAACACTCATCATATAGTAATTTGGATAAACAGCCTGCAAATAATCGTCATTTTCTTTCTCGTGATCCAACGGTGGATTAATTGCTTCTGATCAATGTTCATTTTCTGCTACTATTTTACAGATCGTTGCAGGAGAGTACGACTTGAGCGTGGAATCAGGAGACGAACAGCCAAGGGACATAGTCAGAATTGTTCTGCACGAAGACTACGACTGGTCAACCATTACGAACGATATTTCGCTGCTCTTCTTCGACTCGCCTTTGGAGTTCAACTCTTACGTGTCCGGCGTTACTCTGCCCGCTCAACTGCAAGAGTTCACCGGAGATGCTCTCGTATCCGGATGGGGCACACTCTCGAGTGGCGGCGATTCTCCCGACATCCTCCAGAAAGTGACTGTGCCCATCGTGTCCGACGCTTCGTGCCGACTCAGCTACGGAGCTTCTGAGATTGCAGACTCCATGATCTGCGCCGGGGAAGAAGGCAAGGACTCCTGCCAGGGAGATTCTGGCGGACCCATGGCATGTGAAGGCTACCTTTGCGGTATTGTGTCCTGGGGCTACGGCTGCGCTGCGGCTGTGTACCCTGGAGTCTACACCGAGGTTTCTTACTTCGTTGACTGGATTGAGGCCAACGTTTAAATAATCAATGAAAGGAATTACACCAAACGTTATAGGAATGGAAAATTTTGAACTAAATTTAGTTAATTGGCGTTTTCTATTTACTCGTTCATTAAACTCAGTGTATTGTTTTTGTTGTATTATTTTCATAATTGGAAGCCCGAAAGTGAAACGTTGGTAAAGTTGTGGTCAGTTTTATCACGTGAATTATCATTTTATGTAGAGTGGAAATGGAAAAACAAGCTGGTTGATTGAGAGGCAAGCTGGTCAAGTCATCGGATTTCACGAAAATGATATTTGTACCGTGTAAATGCGTTTTCAGTAAACGTAAACCATGATATAATTATTGGTTGTCTGTTGAGAGACTTGTTGAAGCAAGTGAATGGGACGTGAGAAAAACATGGTGAATTAAATATTGCAGATAATTTCACTTCTAAGTGAAACTCATCCCACAGAAAGTAAGCATCGGTTATTCGAAAATTTCAATCGCTAATGAGAAAATCAAACTAGGTAAAAATGCGTAGTACGGATCAATATAGTCCTCAATTAACCATATCTACGGAACTGTGAAGCGGAACCAAATTTCCCTACGTTATCGTTTGGAACGAAAATTTTTCCTTGAATCACCACACATTTGTGCTTCGAACAAGGGTAATACTCCAGTATGGAGACCCTCCATTGAGAAATAGGTATCCTCCATGGGGAAATAGACATTTTCCTTAGGGAAATGAACATATGCTCCATAGGGGAATCAACTATGCGTGAGTCGCTGAGAGATTGTTCTACCTCTCATGAATTTCTTTTTGTGCCTAATCGTTTACGAACCTATTTGAGCACAGTGCAATATTGTCTCATTTGTTACGTTGTTCACGATTTAACTCAACGAATGACAGGCGATGTGGATATTATCACGTTATAATGATACTTTTCTTACAACACAAGATACGCAGTTACGTTCAATTAGGCTTGTATATTTATTCTATGGAAACTTATGCCACGGGGGATACTGTTAGGCTACCTCAGTTGAAGATGTGTGGGCATTCGGGACTTCCATCTTTCGTACTCATTTAGTTTTTTTTTCAGTTTTGAAATCTTTTTTGCTATCTCTTCTTAGCTTTCTATTTCATCATCTCCAACTTGTCGTTTCTACGTGCAAGGTATCGTGTGAGGGAACACACGCTGTGCATTTATTCCAAGGTTGCTGAAGTCTATACTTAGTAGTCCCTTCTTCGCGCTATCATTTAATCTCATTTTACGTGACTTGATAGTTTCAAATGAATATTAACTAACTCCTGAGAATGTTACAAATTTCTTCTCTCGCACTGTGCAATCGCATTGTGCGTACAACTAAGGAAATTCTTATTTAGCGATGCATGCTGAGATTTTGAGTAGTTACAGTACCGTAAATGAAATGGAACTAGGAGCATTAGGATTATGAGAATGCTTTGCACGTACGTTTTTTGAAAATTTCTTTGCTGCCTCCAAGATATTTAATTAGGAAGTTACAGCATTGAAGGCTTAAGAAAAGAGAGCAGAAAAATATTTTCCCTAAACTTGTTGGAAAATATTTTCCCTAAACTTGATCCCTTCCGGAAGAAAACAGTCTGAGTCTGACTAGTCGTGCTTGTAAATTCATGAGAACATAGAAGTCTGCTCATGGATTGGTAATTACTTTATCTGTATGCGTCGATAACTTACTTTTAAGCAGATTGAAATCAAGCATTAGAGAATATTTAACAATTCCAATTTCTCTAGGAACAGACAATAACCGGAAGGACAGTCGACGATTTTCAAGGATTAATATTACTTCGCATATATTAATTCACCGTGACTATTTCAACTAAGATTTTGAACCTCGCGAGGTTTAAACCATTCGTCGTATCGATGATATACCTCTATTTGGGGAGCATAATGCGTCTTCCTGTTTCTGAAGGCTCGAACTTTTTGCAAGTTGCAAGAATTTTTAAACTTTGCCTAAATCGGAAGCATACTCCACCCATTGAACTTAGCTCTTTATTAATGATACTTAAGAAGAAACAAATTTAACTGGTTATCTTCGAATCGCTATGAAGACGCAATAAGTTTTGATGATAAACTGGGGAATTCAGCGACCCACATGGCCAATTCTCCCAGCTGGTGGATATAAAATGGCGCTTCCGCTTGTCAGAAACACTCCAGTTCTCACCAGCAGTTTATCATGAAGGTCCTCGTCCTATGCCTATTGGTTGCTTCCGCTCATGGTGAGTTGATGTCCACTAATATATTGTATGAATGCATAAGTACTCGTATTTTAAACTTGAATTTTCTTGCTAACAGAATTGTTTGATTCTCTTAAAGTTACCTGAAATGGACCTGTGTGACGAAGGTGCACAGTGATCTAATTATACTTTACTGAAAGAATTTACCGCTTCTTATCATAAGAGAAGTTTTTCTGTTTTTAGACTATTATTTATTGAGTGTACTGTTTTGTATTTAGGTGCTAAATTCCTCTCTGCTAAAATGACATTTACCGTCAAAATAAAATATTCTAAATATCCTATACCGGTATTTTCTCGATAAAGAATTGCGTTCAAAGTCTGTTGAAAAATATAAACTCAGGAGTTAATGCACGGGTTGGAGTTAAGTAGAATAATACAAACGCAGTAATACACGTATCTAATAAAATTATTATGTATTTTAGTAGGTAAACGCATGACATTAAGACCTCATAGTGGATTGTGCACACATCTGGTGGTTGTATGACATCCACATAGCATACAATTGGATGTTATCAGCTTCATTTACAATTAACTGAGTAATTTCAACTTAAGCAAATCTCACACTCGTCAGTTAGCGCCGAAATTAAGTTCTAAAAATAACTATAGGTTGATAAAATCTAATAAACACGTTTTCATACGAAAAACAAATATAATTAGTGTTGGAATACGTAATTTTATATATAAATGTGATTTTAAAACTGCACATTATGCTTAACGTTCCCAGTTAATTAAGAAAGGCTCACCGTTCCCAACTACTGTTATGTAATTCAATGCCCGCTTTCTAACATTTTTAAAACAAAATTAAGCGAATCTGAGTATGTGATTCGGGATGGTGATAGTTTACTATTAAGCTGTGGGTAAGAAACATCAATTGTAACATAACTTCAAGTTGTCTTGAAACGAGCTAAAATTATAATTTTTTTACGCTTCAGCCGCCCCGGCGACGATCCCTCGCTTCATGAGGGGCCACAACAGGATCGTGGGAGGCACTGCCGCTGCTCCCGGTGAGCTGCCCTACCAACTCAGCTTCCAGGACACTACCTTCGGCGTCAACTTCCACTTCTGCGGCGCCTCAGTCTACACCGAGGACGTCGCCATCTGCGCAGGTCACTGCGTCTACGGCGAAGATTACGATGCTCCAGTGAACCTCAGGGTGAGCAGTACATACATATGTCATTGCTTGTATCAAATGGAATGTAGGATGTAATTTTCCATCGAATATGAGCACTCATCATTTAGTAATTTTGATCCGAAGTCTTCAAAATAACTGTCATTTTCTTTTTCGTGATCTGAGTGTAAATTTATTTTTTTCTGATCAGAGTGTTCATTTGTTTTTTTGTTTTGTGCAGATCGTTGCTGGAGAGTACGACTTGAGCGTGGAATCAGGAGACGAACAGCCAAGGGACATTGTCAGAATTGTTCTGCACGAAGACTACGACTCAGCAACCACAACGAACGATATTTCGCTGCTCTTCTTCGACTCTCCTTTGGAGTTCAATTCCTACGTGTCTGGCGTTACTCTGCCCGCTCAACTGCAGGAGTTCACCGGAGATGCTCTCGTATCCGGATGGGGCACACTCGAGAGTGGCGGCCATTCTCCCGACATCCTCCAGAAAGTGACTGTGCCCATCGTGTCCGACGCTTCGTGCCGACTCAGCTACGGAGCTTCTGAGATTGCAGACTCCATGATCTGTGCCGGGGAAGAAGGCAAGGACTCCTGCCAGGGAGATTCTGGAGGACCCATGGTTTGCGAAGGCTACCTCTGCGGTATTGTGTCCTGGGGCCGTGGTTGTGCCCTGGCTGGATACCCTGGAGTCTACACCGAGGTTTCGTACTTCGTTGACTGGATTGAGGCCAACGTTTGAAACTATCAATATTAAAGGATGTGCGCCAAAATAAATGAATGGGAAAATTTGAACTAAATCTAGTTTATTTGCAGGTTCTGTTCACTTGGTCAATAAACTAAGTGCATTTTTTCTGCTGTATTATTTTCAAATTAGGCAGACCTAACACAAGACGTTAGTACAATTGTTTTCAATTTTATGACGTGAATTAGCTTTAATTTTCTCTGGAGTGCAAATGGAAAAAACAGCAAATTGAGGAGAGGTAAGCCGGTCAAGTCTTCAAATTTCACCAATGTGAGATTTTAAAATTGCATATGCATTCTCGGCAAAAGTAAACTTTAATTAAGAGTTTCATTAAAAGACTTCGTAAAAAAATGAATTTGCCATGGGTAAGAAATGTTAGATTAAACATAGCAGATAATTTCATTTTGAGTTGAAGCCCGTCCAGAGGAAAGTAAGGCTATGTTGTTGAAAAATTTCAATCGCTAATGCAAAACAAAACATGGTAAAAAAGCGTAGCAAAGATGGAAATAGTTCCCAGTCATCTATCTCTACTGAAATGTGAAACAGAACCAAGTTTCTCTACATTATCGTTTGATAGGTATTTTTTTATTTTCTTGAATCACTGGTCAGATGTACTTCTAACATGAGTAATGCTGTGGGATGAAAATCCTCTATATGGAAATGAACTTGCTTCATAGCGAAATCAACGTTGCGTGAGTCGTCGTGAGGTTGTTCAAGTGATGAAATGATGCGGATACCACTCCGGAATTTCTGCGTTAAGCCAAACGTTTTGCAATATTATGAGTCGCGGAGTTCTATATTAACTCATTTGTTACGTTGTTCACGATTAGCCTCAACGAATGACAGGCGATATAGATAAAAACACGTTAGAATATTACTCTGTGGACAGCGTAAGATACGCAGTTACGTTCAATTAGGCTTGTTAATCCTATGCTATGGAAATTATGCCACTCGAGATACTGTTTGGCTACCTTAGTTATAGATGTGTGGGCATTCGGGACTTCTATCTTTCGTACTCAGTTTTTTAGCTTTGAAATCTTCTTTGCTATCTCTTCCTTGCTTTTCTTTTTCATCATCTCTAACTTAGTGTTTCTATGTGCAAGGTATCGTGTGAGGGAACATACATTGTGCGTTGATTCTAAGATTTTTAAAGTCGAGCCTGAGTAGTCCCTTCTTTGCGCTTTCATTTACTTGGTTGTTTTAAATTAATATTTGCTAACTCTTGGGAACGTGACAAATTTCTTCTCTGGCGTTGTGCAATCGCATTATGCGTATACCTAAGGAAATTTTTATTTAGCCATACATGCTGAGATATTGAGTAATTGAAGTATCGTAAATGAAAAGCGGATGGTGGCACTGAAGTGCAACTAAGCGCATAAGGATCATGAGAGTGGAAGTTACTGCGTTGAAGGTTCTAGAATAGAGAGCAGAAAAACGTTCTGCTTAAACTTGTTGGAAAATTTATCGCTTCTGGAAGAAAACGGTCCGAGACTTACTAGTCATGTATGTGAATTCATGAAAACATAGAAATATTCGCAAGGGTAATTACAGTACATGTAGGCGTCGATAACTATCAAGCAGATTAAAATTCAGGATCAGTTAGTGAATTGAATCATTCTAATTTCTCTTAGAACTGACAATAACAGTAACAGTGGTCGAATTTTAAGCAATAATATTACTTAGTGTCGATTATTTTACCGTGACTATTTCAACTGAGGTTTTGAACTTCGTCAGGTTGAATTCATTCGTCGTGTCAAGCTACGCCTCTATTCGTGGAGCTTAATGTGTCTTCCTGTTTCTGAAGGCTCGAACTTCTTGCAAGTTGGAAGAATTTCTAAACTTTGACTAAATCGGAAGCATACTCCACCCATTGAACTTAGCTCTTTAATAACATTACTTCGAAGAAAACAATTTAACTGCCTTTGAAGACGTATTAAGTTTCAATAATGACGTGGGAAATTCAGAGACCCATGAGGTCAATTCTCCCAGCTGGTGGATATAAAATGGCGCTTTCGTTCGCCAGAAACATTCCAGTTCTCACCGGCAGTTTATTATGAAAGTCCTCGTCCTATGCCTTTTGGTTGTTTCCACTCTTGTCCAGTTTATGTATTATAAAATATAGTTGAGAATACTCTGGTTCTTATAAACTCATATTTTATTGTTTGAGATTTGTTTTATCCGCTTAGAGTTCATCTGAAAGGTACATGTGTGACAACCGTGCATCGTGATAAAATTTAAGTCTATTGAACAAACTTACAACTTCTCTTGTTTAGTGAAAAACATTTGGTCTTTCTCATTATCACTTGATAAGTGCTCTACTAGTTTTTAATTGCTGAATCCTTATCTGTTATAAATAGCATCTTAACGTCAGAGTAAATTATTGAGAATGTACTACTTCGGTCATTTCCAGATAGAGAAATGCGTTGGAAGTTAATTAGAAAATATGAACTCAAAAGTATACAAGCCCACAGGACTGAGGTAGAAAGATGCGAACGTAGCAAAGTCCGTGAACCGAATGAAATTACTGTGAATTTTGATTAATAAATTCTTAACATAATGATACGTCCTTTAAATGGTGCATACAACTGATTGTTGTATGAAATTCAACTGGTTGTTGTATGAAATTCTACTGGCTGTTGTATGAAATTCAACTGGTTGTTGTATGAAACACAACTGGTTGTTGTATGAAACTCAACTGGTTGTTGTATGAAACTCAACTGGTTGTTGTATGAAACTCAACTGGTTGTTGTATGAAATTCAACCGGTTGTTGTATGAAATTCCACTGGTTATATGACATTCAACTAGTTATTGTATGAAATTCAACTGATTGTTGTGTGCAATTCAACTGGTTGTTGAATGACATAAAATAATTATTGGTTGCTGCATGGCAATGGGATGTCGTTAACTTTATCTACAACATACTGAGTAATTTTGATTTTTGTAAATCTCACTCGCGTCAGTTAGTGCTGTTATAAATCCTGATAACTGTAGGTTGGTATAATAAAACGAAGTATGAAATACGTATTTTATGTGAAATACATATCGAATTTGTATGGTATCAAATGAAATACAAATAATGGAATTATTATGGAGATATACGTATTTAAAAGCTACTCATTATGCTTAAACGCTACAAGTTAATAAAATGTATCGTTTCTAACAACTGTCATGCCGTTCTATACCCCCTACCCCTCAGGAGGATACAGCTATTGTATCTTTGGGAATTAGGGCTCCCATGGAAAATGTGAGGGCCCGAGCTCAGAGTTACAGTAGGTATGTCTTTTTTTGTAGAAATAAAACGTTTCCGTTAAGTTAAGGACCATCCTTTTTCGGTTCACTGCTGTCCTGTTTTTCAGCCCCTACTCCTGGTTTCTTCAACTTTGATGTTGTTTCATGAACTTCTTTCTCAACTTACTGTTTCTATACCCTTTCTGCATAGATTCCGCGTTCTCATAACTCTATAATAAATGGTGCCTTCCTTCTACCGCTCTTTGGATCGCTTTGGTTGTAGATAGGGAGGTTCAAAGGGAGTATGTCCCCATATTTAACGTTTTTTTTTGTTATTGAGCATAAGCAATGAAATTTCGTATGCAGATGAAAAAATGCAAGTAAAAAGCTTTTGTCTTCTATGAAAAATACGTTTTTTCATAGGAAACGAGATATTCATAGAAACGGAATTGGGGGGAGGGGAGCTCGAAGTTCTTCTTCTACTACAGTATTTGAGCTACAGTGATGATATGGGTATCACTGGATGTGGCAAATGTGGCAAGTCGCACGAATTACCATAACCTATATGGTATTCTCCAAATTCCTTTTTGAAATGAGCAAAAATTCCAAGGCATGCTTATTTTTCGTAAAATTTCACACATGTTACGTCATAACTTTTGATCAAAAACAAATTTGGAATTGCTATATGAGTTATAGTATTCCCTAAGTCTTTCCGCATCCATGCAATGATACCCATATCATCAGTGTAGCTTAAAAACTGTAGGAAAAGAAGCATTTTGAAACCCCACACCAGGACCTCCCAAAAAAAAAGTTGTAAAGAACTTCGTGGTTCTTTGGGTGCGTATAGGGTATTCGAAAACGCGTAGGCTTATCCAAACGGTTTCTGTAACAATATGATACAAACATACCTAAGATCTAGCTCTAAAACCACTGTTAATTGCACTTTAACCTCACCAAATTCTCATGTTATGCTATTAATAAACTAAATACACACGTTCAACAAAGAATGCTAAAACCTAACATATACACGAAATCAATTTAGGTATTATTGCATAGTATAAAATAGTTTGACACAATAACAAAATATTAAAACCTAGCTTACCGAATTATTAGCCCTTTCCGACATGCTCTTCCGTGCATAGACAACGAGTGAAATGACTGGCCCACACCGATTTTGACGTGCTATAGATAGAGATAAAGCTGAGCCTAAATGTACCTACCGCACACGCATGAGCTTCGCTAACACAAATAATCTCCAAAACAATATAAAAAGACAATCTCCATTTTTTGCTCTTATTATTCGTGGGATCAGCTAGGACACTTCTAATTTTTATACAGTAATAAAGAGACATAGGAGCTAACAGAGCAACGTCAAGCCGTCAAGAAATAGTATAGATTGGCTTGTAACATGAAATACGACCTCCCCTCTCCTCCCACCCAAAATTCAAACCCCCGTAGCGGGCGAACATACGAACGTACAGAGCTCATTTTTTCACAGGATGTACCTGACATCTAACACTTCCTACAGCCACTTGAATCAAAATCTCATGAAATTTTCAATTTCTGGGTGGTATCTCCCCTCAAACTAACAAATAATGTAATCTGTAATCCTTATATCCGTTACAATCAAGTTTTAAAAAAAACATTTTTACACTCCTTATTCCATTTTTATTCTAACTCAGTTTCATTTCACAGCGGAGATGGCTTGTGATAATTTTTTCACGATTACGGGCAACACAATTACTTACTTGCCAAGTATTTGACTGTTTTCCAATTAAGTGACAGTAAGTTAGTTTCAGCCTCCCTCATCAAAACCCGCGTTTTAAGAGTGGGAGGATGAAGGCGCCATTCGGTATGGTGTGAAGGCAACTGTGAATCTTTGCACAAGGGATATTCTCGTAGAGAATCCCCCGCACATATGTTGAAAAAAGTTTATTAAGCGAGCTTGAAGTTGAAGGTAAACGTGCGAACAAAACGTTAAACAAAACAGCAATGAACCGTAAAGAGTTAGACCTTAGCAGGATAAGAGACATGCTTTACTTCAAAGAAAATACAATAAGCCTAATCTAGCTGTCAGCCTTAGACCATACTTATCCCACTGGGAGGGGTAATCTTCCAGTTACAATAATTGTATTCCACTGAGAGGAGGGCAGTCCAAAATCCAGAGTTCAAATTCACCATACGAAAATGTCCGGGCGCATATGCCAGTCAGCGCCATTCACCTCTTTTCATGGTTTCGAAGATTTCACAAGACGAGTACGTAAGGGCTATAGGTTAGCCTACAGACTATAACGACTTGGTTGTGCCAAAGTCAGTTTTGATTGATTTTAATTGAAATGTATTAAAAATGGTCAATAATTTCTGAGCAACGACAAAGCTTACAATATGCTATTATTTAACCTCCCTGTTCTCTCAGTTCGGTGATGATTTTCGAAGAACTTGATTAGGTTCAATGGATCCACGATGGGACACGATTTGGGCTTTTCGGTAGAGACAGCGCGCAACTTGGGTAAAATAAAACGTAAACATCTCTGTAGGACGAAAATTTGATAAAATTAGCTCATAGTCAGGTGCACAGAACGCCAGTCTCCCCACGAGAGAGACACAAAGAATCGACTCCCTTAACAAGTGTTGCTGATTCTATAATGAATGACTTGGCTTGAAACTGAGAAGCGCAAGTACTCTGTGGTGAGCTGACAGACTGAAATTGTCACCATGTTCTTTGGATGTATTTCAGATAAACATCATGTTCCCGTAAAACTCCAAATTTTAAAAGAGAGAACGAGCAATTTTCTTCTACCCTCAGACAGGGACGAAAACGCGCTAGAAGATCGCTGTAACCTTTGCGCAGTGAATGGATTTGTGTCCAATCTGCGGAGGTTGCAATTATTGAGGAATATTCCGCGGTTCGAACCTTCCTTTTTCCACCAATGCTGATCCCCTGAACCGGCGTATAATCGCCGTTTTCCCCAAACACCTTCCTTTTTCGGGAGCTCCCTCCTCTCATTTTTATCACTTATGGATAAGGATTATTTTAGCTCTGAAAAGGAATGAATGATAAACGTGAAAAGTAATATAAAATTTATAAACAACTATACATAAATAAGATAAGCACCTGCATTTGATGCTCGGTTTCTTTTGTACTCTGAGATTGAAGTTTCATGTACCAAATACCAGCAGAACTCTGGCATCATGCTCGCATTCCAATTCCGAGGAAACCTACTCTCAAACTTTATATAGTGTCTTTGTGACACCGTTCCCCGCTTTTAACCGAAACTGTTCCTGAATTTTCAGGGGAAAAATCCAGGGGAGGTAGTGAAGAAAATCCACTTGAAGAGACATGTTGCACCCTACATTCTTGTACTCCGACCGCATTTCCTAGACATGAGCGACATAATCGTCTTTTGCTGTTAAACAAAAAGTTCTCACACAAACTTTGGAATGCTACCCAAGCTCATTTTTTTTCGATTCAGGAGTTCAATAAACACCTGGAATCTTGGAACAATTGTCTCATCCGGAGGCCTACGAAAACTCCTTCTCTGATTTTTCCTTCACTTAGACTAGAAAAATTAATCTTCGTAAATTAAAATACCCTATTTACCTTCGCCATTGTTTCACAAATTAATTGATCAGTACGAGTTTATTGTGCAACGGCGGCGAGTAATTATTTTCATTGGGGACCAGAGTGTTCCGGCCCTTTCCGGGTACAGGTCGAAACTAACGCGAATGAGGTTCGGGAGTGACTCAAATGCAGTAACGTGGTTATCCTTTATTGGTACTTCGGAATTGGCAAAGAATCTGTTAGATCGGACGGTAGGGGCTGATACGAAGTGGTGTTATTTCTATAACGCATTTGTGATCTGTACAGGTGCTTCCTCGACAGTCACGCTTCCGCTACTGAACAGCGACGACTCTTTTTAGATGCTACCTCTACGGCAGGCCACCGCTAATGAACGGCGATGTCTCTTGCCGGTTCTATTTATATACTCGGCGGGCGCACATAATTGTTCCCCCCATACGTAAAAATTCTTTATTACAATAAAATTTTTTTTTTAAAACGTTATTCAATTAACTTTGATTTTCCTTTGACTATCAATTATTCTTACAATCCGTCAAGTTATTCGAACAGATCAGAACGTATGACACAAAATGCTTCCGAATTATGAACGGAGGTAGGCAGGTATGGCTTTTGCTGTCTTTAGCAAAGCATAAATTCAACAAAATTCAACGGTAATCCTACATCTCGTTAAACATTATTAATTTTAGTTTCAATTCAATACTTGATTTATTATCCAAAATCAACTAATTAATCACTCTTCCCACTTAGCTTCAAACAAATTATTTATCAATTTATTCTTATTAATTCAATTCAAATTCAATTCAATTAATTCAATATTGGATACACCACACAATTTTATTAACTTATCGAAATCAAAAATCAAATCACGTACGTAATAAATCATCTCCATAAGGTACACTTTTTTGAACAAACTGGACACATACCGTCAAATCGAGAAACAAAAATTTTAATGAAAATTTCTAAAAATTTAGAAGGAAAAATCCAGCATAAATCTATATTATATAAAGATATAGAATATAAGTTTATATACGCAAAACAATACATTACATTACTACAAATGGCAAGGTAAAAGTTGATTTGCTTTTCCGTAGGATTCAAATCGTCCTACGATTCAAATTAACTTATTTCAATTCAACTAAATTAAATATTGAAAGTAAATTAAATAGAATAATCAATAAATGAACTAATTCAATTCAACCAATCTACAAGCGTGCAATTTGGTTTTTATTCGCAATATAAATAATTCGTCTCCTTATCTCGCGTGAAACATGAACAAAACATTCCATAAGGCGAGTAAAACGACATCAAGGGTTATAATTAACGACACCAAGAACAAGTAATAGTCCGTATAAAATAGAAATATTCTAAGACATGGAAGGTGTCTACTCCTCGGGAGATTTGAAAAACGTATATCACGCGTAATATGATATTCAGTTGTCTCCATCTTGTATGTGTAAAGATCCATCTTGTAGGGACGTGCACGTGGACTCTGTGCATGAGTGTGTTCCCATTGTTCGAAGTTTCAAGGGACACCATCGGGGAATGAGCACAGCGTTGAGGCACGTGTGTTTTGTCATGTTAATGTGAATGTAGAAGTCTAGCGTTGTAATGTTATGCGCTAACTTGAGGTGGAACTGCAAGTATTTGCCTAGGACTATTACAGATTTCCTTCCAAGCGGTTCGACGCGAAGCTACGTCATCACCACTTAGTCGTCCAATAACCTTGTTGAGATCTCTTTTAATATAAATAATCATTACAGTAGTTATAATCGTGATTAACGTGTAAAGGAGCAACAGTATGTCGCTCAATTGATCAGGAATGAGGTCGACTCTCGTTTCCTCTGTATGGCGGATGAGTTCATCTGATATCTGACCATTATTGGCTTTAATTGCAGTTAAAATGGCGTCTACGTTATAATTGGATACTTTGTTACCCATGTTAGCGGGCCACAAAGCGACTAACAGAGCAGGAAGTAAAATGATAGAAGTCTTTGAGGTGCTTATTGAAATTAAGTAAGTAGTTATTATTGATTATTAATTATTATTTAAATTAGATAAGTGCGCAAACCAAGTAGTAAGTGAAGGTGTAAAGTGTATGTGTATATTGTAAATCGGAATGTGTAATGTTCTGGAATTGTTCAGGAGTCGCCCAAGGAATCTGAAAGGAAACGACACAGCTGATTAGCATGGCCACAAGTTTAAAGTAAACAATTGTTTCATACTAAGGCAACGCTTCCTTCTCATTAAGACACATTCATTCCAACTACAATGCCTGGCATTGTTTTCAAACAAGTTGCGACAGATGCGATGCAGTTCTCGCGAGTTTCGCACTCGCACTCTCGTGTCGACATTTCCACGATTGCACCTAAGTTTATCAACTCTAGCTTACGACTTGATGAACACAGCTTTGATGTCGCAATAACAGTATGACAACATCCTAAGTTCAACATCTCGTCGCAAGGTGTTTGCGCAACAAAATATTTCCTAACGCAAGACATACATAAAGTCCTAAGAAAAAAAAACTCATAGAACGCACTTACAAGCTAAAAACTCATAGAACACACTTACAAGCTAAATACCATTTAAATACATATATGGAATGGCAATTTCGGAATATATGAAAATGAACAGTTCCAAACTAGGTTGACAATTTTACCCTTTCAACTTATCTAAAGGCAGTACATGGTTTAAGTTCGATCGGATAATCTTGTTACCGATCTTAATATCTGCAAAATTTTTACCTAGCCTTTCAATGATACCGGGACCTAAGAAATTTAGCTGTAGCTTGTGTTTTTTGGCATGGTTTTTCACTAGTACACGGTCCGTCACTTTTAAATTTTTATCGCGACGTTTCACGTTTCTATAGGTAGTTCTTTCGATTGTAGCGTTAATGATTGCATTTCTAATATTGTTCACTACAATAGATGACTCTTTAAATTTTTGTTTTTGAACATCTTCATATGTAGTCGCAACATTGAAGTCTTCTAAATTAGTAGAACTAATATACACACACGTATCTCTACCGAAAACCGTGTATGCGGGGGTATCGCCTAATGTTTCATTAAAGCTATTGTTAATCGAATTCTCCACAATATCCAATAATCTATCTCACTCATTATGAGTAAGAAAATTTAGATATAACTTGAGCAGGTGTCGAATTTTTCCATTACATCGCTCAACAATGCCATTAGAAAAAGGGGAATAAGCCAGAACTTTCCTTTTCAAGATAGAAAGTCCTTTTGTGAAATTTCTCACATTAGATGATTTAAACTCTAAAGCATTGTCGGACAACAACACGTCCGGGGTACCGAACAAACAGCAAAAATTCCATAGACAATCTGTAACAGTCTCTGTACGTCGGTCACTAGTCGAATATAATTTAACAAAACGAGAGAACAAGTCGATTATGACAAAAATAAATTTGTTCCCATTGTCTGTCATTGTTAATGGACCGTAGAAGTCTATGCTGACCGTTTGAAAGCATCGTGTTCCAATTGGAGCATTTAGAATTTTAATCGGCGTCGATATTCGTGATTTTAGAATCTTACAGATGTCACAAGATTCAACAATTTTGCGTGTAATTGTCCGTTCGTACGGATGAAAATATTTTAATTTAAACTTAAACAAGGTATGATTCAAATCTGTATGGGACAAATTATGAATAAATAAAATTGTCTTGTGTAACAGAGTATATGGCACCACAATAGTCAGAATGGCGCTGGGTCTGTTGTCAATTCTTCGTCTTTTATACAAAATGTCATTCATAACCAGAAATTCATTCATGTCAGTATTAGGAACTTTTGTTGCATTCTCTAGGGCATCCTTTATTTCAGAACAAAAAGGATCACTATCTTGTTCACGTTTAAATTCGTCTAACGACCAGTTGTCGTTAATACTTGAATGGTCTGTAGTCTTGTTAACATTATCCAGTCTGCATAAGCACGTTTTCTGTCTGCTATTAAGGTCACTGGGTTCACGTCTGGGGGCTGTCTGCTGTTCAGCAGTACTGTTGTTGTTTCTTCCATCCTCACTTCCTGGCATTGTCTCCTCGAACTCTCCCTCAGTCACCGGCTTGTTACATTTGTTACCCGCAGCAGCGGCTTGCAGCCTGGTTACAACGGGAAAAGTCTCTACATCCGGGGTTAATTCAGAACACTCTAATAGTTCTCTTTCTGTTAAAGGATTTTTGTCATGATTTAATCTACTTAATGCATCGGCGGCACTATTCGCTTTCCCAGAAAAATACTTTAATTTGGCATCAAAAGCTTGCACATAAATACTCCATCTAGCGAGCGTGTTGTCTTCAGGCAATTTCTTTGAAAATAAAGGAACAAAAGGCTTATGATCGGTGTAAATGACCAGATCATATCCTAAAACAAGATATTTAAAGTACTTCAACGCTTCAACTATAGCAAACATTTCCTTTTTTGTTGTTGAGTACCGTCGTTGGGTGAAATTCAACGTTTTAGAAAAAAATGCGACAGGTCTCATGTTTCGAACTTTATCAGTAGATGACTGGAGTAAAACAGCTCCTATGCCGACGTTTGATGCATCACAAAACAGATGAAAATTTTGATCGAAGTTTGGGTGACTCAAGATTGTATTTTCACACAGTTCATTCTTTATTTTTCAAAAGCGTTTTGACAATCTCTAGACCAATTGAATTCAACATTTTTCTTCAGAAGATTATAGAGCGGGCTTGCGATACTCGCAAAATTTTTTATGTACCTACGAAAGAAATTTACTAGTCCTAGAAATGACTAACTGTTTCACATTCTTAGGAATTTCTAAATTCTTCACTTTGTCAGTACCGGTGCTTCTGGTTCCCATTCCGCTAATGGAATGTCCGAGATATTCAATCTCATCACTAAAAAATTGACACTTTTCCGTCTTTATTGACAATCTAGCTTTTCTTAATAGTTCAAGTACAACTTTTATATCGGCAAGATGCTGATCTTTTTCCTTTGAAAAAATGAGTACGTCGTCCATAAAGACGAAAGATAGTTTTCCTAGAACAGGAGATAGCGTTTGCGTCATTACTGACTGGAAATATGCAGGTGAGGTTTTTAAACCATAAGGTAAACGATTGAACTCGTATTTTCTGCTACCAACGGTAAATGCTGTTATTTCCTTACTCTCATCGGTCAGTGTAATATTATGATATCCCGACCTAAGATCTAATTTCGAAAAGTATTTTTGACCATTTAGACTATAGAGTATCTCATCCATCCGCGGTAGAGGGAATGAATCTTCATAAATTACCTCATTTACTTTGCGAAAGTCAACTACCGGACGTATGGTTCCATCCTTCTTATGAACTACAATTATCGGTGAATTATAAGCTGAAATCGATGGTCTAATAATTCCGTCGTCTAACATTTTTTCGTTAACGACTTTCAAGTCTTCCATGTAACGATGGGCAATACGATAGGGAGGGACATTTACGACATCCACGTTAGGTTTCAAACGTATTTTGTATGGTTTAATCGCAGCAGCGGAGATCGATTCATTGTCTATAGTAATAACGTCTCTGAATTCATTCAACAAACTCAGCAATTCAGGCTTCATTTCGTCATCGTTACACTTGATATCATCATTATTTAATTTCCGCCGACCACGGGCTATTTCTTTGGAATCAGAAATGTACCCTTTGTCGACAACTCCTGTGATCCCGACAGATTCACTATTAGTGTCTTTCTTCTCGACATCTAAATGACTGTCCTGAACAACACTAGCTGCCTGCACAAAGGTACTCAATCCTCCTTTTAATTCTCCTTGTAAATCTGACAAGTAAACTTCGGATTCAACGTGATCCTTCTCCACTTTTTCTAAAGTACTTATAATTGCATTCTCTGGTAAAACAATCGCTCTGTCGGAGCTATTAATTAACAACAACGGAATCTTTCTCCTATTATTAACTCTCACAATTGCTTCTGCGACACAAATGCCTTCCTTTAAAGTTGCTTTCTTTATTATGTATTCTCCATTTTTACACTTTCCAACATGTCCAACATGTTTCAAAATTACATTGGGAGCAATCTCCACTCTTTGTGTATGAACTCTTAACGGCCTTGGCCCTGTGTGGGAACTGGTAACTGCAACTACGCCTCGAACAGGCTGATTTTCTCTCTTACCATCCCTTCTTACTTCCTCGCCTGCTCTCGCAGCATTACACGTCCTGAGAATTTCTCTCTTCTCTCTTAGCTTATTTAGGACTTTTTTCTTAGCTCTGGACGTAATCGTGTCCGCCATGAGACACTCAGTATTCTCTATTAAATACTCGAGACACTCTGTCTTTCTCTTTTTTCGTCGTTTTACCTCTGCAAATGGAATTTTCTCGTCTTTGATAATTAAACATCTTTGTTTTAAGTCTACAACGGCGTTCTTGTCTAATAAATCACGCCCAATAATGACGTCATAATTGTAAATACCATCTTTAATTATTAAAGCATTTGTCTTTAAACTTACACCGTTTTTTAACTTTAGGACAAGCTCCACCTCGCCTTCAACATTACTCTTAGCGTTAACGCCTTTTATAGTCAGAGAACTTGGCTTCACGTCATTACTTATCTCACTAATTCTGTGGTAGCTGATTAGACATTTTTCCGATCCTGAATCAATCAATGCATTCCACAGGTCTGCATCTTTTCTAAGCACAATCATGGGCTTATGACCTTTTCGTATTACAAATAATTCATTTTGTCCTGTAACTTCAACTTCTTCATCTTCTTCGTATTTACAAACGTTCGCCGTCAAATGGCTTTCACATTCAGTGCCATGAGCATTTAAATCATTTAAATCGCTTAAATCCACCTCTCCCAGCGATTCATATCTATTTTGATACTTAATTAATGGATCGATTATCTCAACATTTTTAACGAGGGAATCTTCAGACATGTTTAACACATCAATTCTCTCGACATTTTTAACGAGGGAATCTTCAGAACCTGAATTCTCCTCGGGTTCACAGGGAGCTACTGACGTAGAGTCACACTTAGTTATTTCAATTTCATTTTTACCTTTGACGTTATTTCTATCGGAAATGAAATCGTCTCTGCAGTTTACGCTAAAAAATTATCGCCACTGTTAGTTTGGTAAGTTTCTACCTGGCCTTTTTCTGGTACACGAGTTTTATGCTGTCCTCGCGCACGGACACGATCAGGTCTACCTGGTCTGTTGAAATAGTCTCGTCTGGACCTACAGTCTCTTGCGTAGTGTCCTAACTTATTACAACGAAAACAAGCTACGTCACGCAGTGAATGCTCGGTGGCTGTCTGACATGAACCTGGTTTGTACCAATCAGTCGGTTTCCTAGCCACAGTGGTTACCGACACACCTTGTCCTTGGCAGACACACACATTACTGTTACAATTCGAGCAACGCCTAGCTTCAGTAGCTGTCTCTAATGCCTGGACTTCTAGAGTTCCTAATTCACGATCTCCAACAAAAGATTTTACGTGAGGTCTAGCACGGAAAGTTGGTCTTGGGAAATTTGGTCTCGAGTAGGGCCTACGCGTCCTACCTCTTCCTTGAAATCCGCCTCTTGTCATTGTATACACTTCGGCCTCATCATAGGCTGCATCAAAGTTTGATTCGGGCGAATGGTCATCCTCTGCATAATAGATTTCCACAGATCTCTCAGATCGAGTCGCTAACACTTGCTTATCCTCGGTAAAATTCCGAATGACAGTCACAATTCTTTGAAGGAGCTCTTCCGACGAGTTAAAGGGTTTGTTAAATAGTTTTTTGGAAAAATCTTCTGTTACTAGGGGGTTGATGATGGCCATAGCTAACGCAACAATTAAAGTATTCTCGACATACTTATCGAGAGCAACAGGATCGGGACAATTTACTACATAGGGGTGGGCTCTGTTCGAGCACTCCGGGCTGTTCATTATTCTGTGGGTTAGCTTACGGATTTTGGACAGGATAGCAACAAACTGACTTGCTAAAGCATCATTACGTTTTAGGCGTACGTTATTTAGATCACAGGCGACCGCGTGCAGAGATCTTTCACCTTTTGAGACGTAGATATTCTCCAACAGGTGTACGACTTCTTCGAAACTTAAATCATAACCTTCACTAATTATGGAAGCGACAACAGTATTGAAGTCTCCTACCCGCTTGTCTGCAGTTCGCAACAATAAATTTAATTTTGCCTCTTCCGAATTATCTGACAGCATATTAAAATATGCTCGCACATTCTTTATATGCGTTTCTAGTGACTTATTTTCTATGAAGTCAGGATCATTCCTTCGTTTTCTACCCCTAAACTGCGGCAGATCCTGCCCAGCAATTACAACACTAGGTATCGGACCGACAATAGAAGTCGTCACAGTGGTAACTGTACTAGTGACAGGGATAACTGTGGTAGTGACTGCACTGGTAACCGGGGTGACTGTGGTGGTGGTCGTCATGGTGACAGGTATTGAAGTCGACTTCGCGGAAAAAATAGGAATTGATAATCTTCCAAAGCTAGTCACATACGGAATAGTTCTTATGTACTCGTATCCGTCAGAGTCACTGTCCGACATAAACACAAAATACTCTTATATTCTTAGACCTCTAATTACCATTAAGAGAAAAATGTTCTACACACATTTAATGAAAATATTCTACATACAATAAAATGGTAACTCACATTTTCAGTGGACTTTAAAACAGGCTATTTCAGCACCACAAAGGACCCAGTCAAGCTGCGTGACTGTTACTCTCTCAACACTGGACAGAGGCAGTCTGCTTCAGCTTACTCTTATGTGCTAGAGAACAATGGCAAACCCAGTGCGCGAGGACAATGGCTACAACTTCCTTCAATTGTTCATTCACAATGGACTACCGCCTCACAAATGCTTCCGCGTTCAGGCTCTCACACTCACAAAGAGTCAGCGTGCTCACTGCGCTTGCAATGCCTATGCTGCTCAAAAAGTTTTACATAGAGAACTTCTTATTTATTAATTTTATAATGATTATGTATAATCATTAAATTGAGCGCATGCTTATTTAATTCGCAAGCAAACATTATCGGCGTATACTCAACTTGCTATGCGAAGCTAGTTGGTGACGTTGAACAATATTTTGGCGACGCGTAGATCTCGTCGATCTTCTCGTTGCAGATGACGGTGCGTAAATGCGTAGATCTCGTCGACAGATCAGGTTGTTGATCTGGACCCTTTCACTTCTTCTCATTTGAGTAGCGATGATCCAGACTGGTGAAGACTGAGTAGCGTGTAGATTTTCGATTTTTTCTCCCCCGAAGTTCTTTCCAAGAACTTCGATTTTCTGCGCTGACGTCCTTCTTCCTTTTCTCGATGCTCTGAAGTAATGTGATAACTATGCGACGTTACTCCAAACAGGGTGACACTCCTCACACTTAAGATCACGGATCAGCAGAACCGAAGATCAATTCTTGATATCTTTCTTCTTCAATGGGCAATGTGGCAATGCGGCAATGTGGATATCTTTAATGTGGCATCCCCATACTGGCCACCAGAAATGTTCCGGCCCTTTCCGGGTACAGGTCGAAACTAACGCGAATGAGGTTCGGGAGTGACTCAAATGCAGTAACGTGGTTATCCTTTATTGGTACTTCGGAATTGGCAAAGAATCTGTTAGATCGGACGGTAGGGGCTGATACGAAGTGGTGTTATTTCTATAACGCATCTGTGATCTGTACAGGTGCTTCCTCGACAGTCACGCTTCCGCTACTGAACAGCGACGACTCTTTTTAGATGCTACCTCTACGGCAGGCCACCGCTAATGAACGGCGATGTCTCTTGCCGGTTCTATTTATATACTCGGCGGGCGCACAAGAGGATAGCGAGCGAAGTTTTTTTGAGCGGGAGTTGAACTTTCTAGCGGAGGACAGTTCCGTATGATGTAATGTCTATCTCGGGATCTGCGGCCCTATTTACAAAGGAAGCAACAGTTTTTGTGAAGCCTGATTGCCTGCCCGTGAGTAGAAGACCATCTTTTAATCAGCGCAAATTTCACAATTATAATATTGGTAACTGATTTTATTTAGAATTCGGCTGAAATTTTCGTTCGTCTCCTCACACCTCCAGAGTAGGCAACAAGGACTGATGACAACTCGTTTCCATTTGCTACTAGATAAAGTTAACGTTCAAGCTTATTTTTATCGAGTCCGCAAACATTTTCCATTTGTCTGGCTCACATGACATCTTCAGTTCCACCATCAATGTATATGAAATAATTGAGAACACTAAGCCTTCACACAGAGAAAAAAGTTTATTTCAGAGTTGACTCCTTGGATGGAAGAAAAAATTTTTAAGCCATTTTCTATGAGATTTCACTGCTGAAGTCGACATCCTAAAAACTAAGATTTACTCTCAGTAACTCTAAAATCCTTAATAAGGCTATTTAATTCTGACGGAGTAACGCAATGAGGTAGTCGATGAGTTTAATTAACTGACCACTTATCATCATTGGACAACGTAGCATTATTTGATAGTCCAGGTTGTGGGTTGAAGTTTTTCGTATTCTTTTATGGCTGGAGGCACTGGGATTTACGAATATTTGCAGTGAGGTACTGCTCTTGGAGCTGAATGCGTTCTAGGATTTTGAATTAATTGTTTGCTTACCTTTACCAGAGAACCCGACAATGAAAGTCATACAGAAGTAACAATCAGTAAGAAGAAGGGGAGTTTTGAGCCAAACCATGGGAACAGTAAATAACATTGATTGACCAGTCCCTTTCTTCCATTTGGTCAAGCTGCTGCAAAAAGTAGTGCAGCAGACTTTTGGAGTCCAATTCTTGTTCTGATCGCTAACTTGACAACGAAAGTTAAATTTATATAAAATTAAAATAACACAGGACCGTATATTCAGTGCGTTGTGTTTTTGAAGTCAATTCCACGCAAACATAGGACAACCTATCGGGATGATTTTTATTCTCGAGAGGGACAGTTGAATAATTGATTCACGTTCGATATTAATGATAGCGCACATTCGCGTACTGTAGTTCTCTCGGAAAAAGAGTACAATTTTTTATTATTTTTCGCAATTTGAACGTAAAAACGCAGAATCCATGCCTTGAAAGAACCAGGAGTTGACTCTAACATCGCTATTTAATTTTTAATTTAATACTATTTAATACTATTCAATACTGTGTAATACTATTTAATACTATTTAGTACTATTTAGTACTATTTAATACTACTTAATATATTGGTTGAGATTGGATACTATTCTCTAAGGGAATACAAAGATCACAGTGAAGGACTGTTGCAAATTTAAACTTAACAGAGCATGGATCTTTTGTGTAGGGCAGTGCTGCACGCGAGGTATTGAGAGCGCCAATTTGGTGCAGGGAATCTTCCTAAATGTTGCTACAATTTTTGTTATAGTAGCTAAAGCGAAGTACTTAGATCATTCTCGCTGTATATTGTTGCTATATATTTTCCTTACTTGGGTTTAATTTTGGGGATGAGGGATGCTAAATCTGGAATATGTAAAATGTAAAGGAAAAAATTTCGAATTAAACAGAAAATAGTCTCATGATATTTTTACGATTTAAGAGTGAATTTACCTCCACGCGACAACTGTTCATTTTCTGAAATTCTATCCTCTCCTGCCCAAAAAGAAATTAAAAACCAAAAGAATCCTTTTCATCCTTCCAAATTGTCGAAAATGGATAAACAAGAAGTGGGGGGTGTCTCTTGAAAACAGTGAGTGAAAGGGGAAAACGGAAAAAAAAGCATTCAAGAAGCTATTTTACGTTAGAATCAGCATGAATGATTTCAGGACCGATTTTCAAGCAGACTAGTGTTACTAGTAAATGAAGCCAGAGCACTCAATAAGGCCACTTGGAAAAACTGATCGTTCTATCAGATGTCACTTGTAACCACGATATGCTAGGGAAATGGAAAGCTCATGAGGTGTACTATTCTACTTCAACATTACTTTAACCCGAGCATGAATCTGCTTCTGACTAGAAAATGCTTGAGACATTTCTGAGCATGAGACATGCATGAGACATGCATGAGACATGCATGAGACATGCATGAGACATGCATGAGACATGCATGAGACATGCATGAGACATGCATGAGACATGCATGAGACATGCATGAGACATGCATGAGACATGCATGAGACATGCATGAGACATGCATGAGACATGCATGAGACATGCATGAGACATGCATGAGACATTTCTGTTATGTGAGCTGCTGAGAGTTTCTGCTTGTCAGGTTGGGCGATAGAGCTGATATCGTAGAGGAATTTCGTGACGAGTAAATTTTTTCTCATAATCATCGTTACACAAAATATTTTCTTAATGGACAAGTCATCCGCATTTTAACGCAACGCACCATCAAAATAACATAGACACTAACCAATTTGAGTATCACTGAGAACTTTTATTATATTTTACCCATTAAAACCGTTACGAATTAGTTACTGACTAAGCAAAAACTGCAAAAATATCAAGAACCAAGTTATCAATATATGATAGATCGACAATCTGTCTGAAATAGAATTAAGAGCAAAAAGATGCTCTGAAGTGTTTACATTTATCTCTGCAAAGTCGTTTTAAATTTCTCTGAAAATGTGATTCAAGAATAATGATGTGTTGTAGCTTTCAGCAAAATATGCTCGAAAAAATTCGCCGGGAACCTAGTTGAGATTTCGCGATACATAGCCTGAAGTGTTGAGCTCATCTCCCTTGTAAAATTGAACGAACTTGTGAATCTCGATATGGATAATTTTTAATATCATGTCCTAAGGATGCCCCTCAGGGGGATATAATTATTGTATCTATGGGCACTAGCGCTCCCAGGGGGACAAAGGGCCCGAGCTGAGAGTTAGGTAGGCCTTCTTTTTGTTGAAATAAAATGTTTTTGTTATGTTAAGGACCACCTTTTTTCGGTTCACTGCTGTCTTATTCTTCAACTCCTACTACTTTCTTCTTCAACTTTGATCTTGTTTCATAATCTTCTTTCACAACTTACTGTCTCCATGCCTTTCTGCGTAGACTCCGCGTTTCCTTAACTCCATAATAAATGGTGCCTTCCTCCTTCCTCTCTTTGGATCGCATTTATTGCTGGGTAGGGAGCCTAAAACTAACGACTAATCCAATCTGTCCAAAGGATGCACCGGGGAATAAAATTCATTGCGCCGCTTGAATTTGACGATTTCAATTTCTTGCGAACGGAGGCTACGAGCCAAAAAATATATCATCGAGCTTTGATTAAAGGCTCTAACAAAGGTTGATTTTTCAATTCGATTTTTCTAAAATGTTTCAAATATTATCAAAACTCACTCGTCTACGCTATTATTACAGTTAAGAAGTCCATGCCACTGCATGCTCGAAACATTTTGAAAAACAAGAACTTGGAAGGTTACTTAAATTCCTGAACAATTTATGGTAATAATTATACACGCTGAATCCAATTATTTAACAGGTAAGATAGCGCTCCAGGGCCTACAGTTCAATTTATTATACCATACTCCAAAGAAAACAGTTAAACTAATTACGTCACATTACTCCTGTAAGTTAATGCTTCAACACATCACCTTCGATGAACGTTCGAAAAAATTAGAAAGCTTCTCAGTTGGGACCTAACACTTCTACGACCCATGTGGCAAACTTTCCCACGCCAGGGATATAAAAGAGCGTTTCAGCTTGACACAAACACTGCGATTCTCAAGAGCAGTTCATCATGAAGGCTTTTCTCTTATGCCTCATGGTTGCCTCCGCTCTAGGTGCGTACAGACCAGTCTTGCTATGAAGTAATCTGGTGTTTCCAATGCAATAAGATTTCGTGTTTGGTTGAGCTGTTCGATTGCTATCGAGTGGATCTGAAATGTGCACCTATCACTTGTAAAAACAAGCTCAAGTTGGAATTAATTTGACTAGCTTTCAACTTATATTAGTTATGAATGAACACTTTGCGTTTTCGTAAACATGTAATTTACGCTCCATTATAAATTCAGGTACTAATCGAAATTATTAACATAATAAACTCCTACCCTAACCAATTCACATAGGCGGATTCCCGATGGAAAATATACCTGTAAAAATTCTAGATGATAGGACTTGGAGGGGGAGTAATAAGCAGACAAGCGAACAAAAATAAATATGCATGAAAAGTGCTTTACATGCACAAAAAACCTGAGAGCTCACAATCGAAAACACAGGCTAAAACTTAACTTTATACCTGTGAGTAATTTGGACCTGAAGAAATTCTATCGACCTCCGTTAGGGCTCAATCGATTCACGCTAATAATAGTGCAGTGTGGAATACATGGACGTTAATAACGTTATATCATTTATAGTGTTTGTTATGAAATCGTATGAACATTTGAATTAACTGTAATGCTTCAAAGATCAAACGGAACGGGAGAAATATGTTCGGGTCGAACAACTTTTAGTCGTAGTTATATATCTAAATATGCTTTCCATCGATGTACCAGCCGACACAGCGACCATTCCACGCTTCAGGAGGGGCCACAACAGGATCGTGGGAGGTACTGATGCTGCTCCTGGAGAGATCCCATATCAGCTCAGCTTACAGGACACTTCCTTCGGCACCAACTACCACTTTTGCAGCGCCATTGTCTACACCAAGTCAGTTGCTATCACTGCCGGTCACTGCGTCTACGGTGAAGATTACGATGCTCCACAGGACCTCAAGGTCAGATGATTACGTTAGTCTGTAGACAATGGAGTGCAAATCGATTTTTTTCATTAAGTATGAGTAACCATCATGTAGCCGTTTTTTTATGAGAAATTTCTAGAGTAACATTATTTTTCGTTATTATCCGACTGTACATTTGTTTTTGTGTATCGTAGTGTTCATTCAATATTTTTTCAGATCGTTGCAGGAGAGTACGACTTAAGTGTCGAATCTGGAGACGAACAGCCAAGGGACGTCGTCAGAATCGTTCTGCACGAAGACTACGACTCATCAACCACTACGAACGATATTTCGCTGCTTTTCTTCGATTCTCCTCTGAAGTTCAAATCTGGCGTGTCCGGTGTTACTCTGCCCGATCAATTGCAGGAGTTCACCGGGGATGCTCTCGTTTCCGGATGGGGCACACTCGAAGGTGGTGGCGCTTTTCCCGATATCCTCCAGAAAGTGACTGTGCCCATCGTGTCCGACGCTTCGTGCCGACTCAGCTACGGAGCTACTGAGATTACTGATTCCATGATTTGCGCAGGAGAAGAAGGCAAGGACTCCTGCCAGGGAGACTCCGGTGGACCCTTGGCGTGCGGTGACTACCTGTGTGGCATTGTGTCCTGGGGCCGTGGTTGTGCCGAGGCGGGATACCCTGGAGTCTATACTGAGGTTTCTTACTTCGTGGACTGGATTGAAGCCAACTCTAAATGATCAATTAAATAATGAACACTAACAATTCAAAAAATGGAAAAGTTTGAAGTAAATTTACTTCATTTGCCTGTCCAATCGTATCGGTTAATAAACTCGGTTTACTATTTCTAGTGTACTTTTTTCAAAGTTAGTAGCACTAAACTAGAACATAGATGAAATTGTAGTGGAGTTTAATGCGTGAATTACGTTTCACTTCATGTGTATTGAAAATTGGAAACCTGCTGATTGATTGTGAGCAGGTCAATCAATGAATTTCTCAATTTAGGATTTCTGAATTGCAAATGCCAATCCGGGAAACTTTAACGATAATTAAGGAGGGCTTCCCCCTTATGGACCTTCTCCTTTGTTAGTGAACCTAGAGCAATGAATATAGGTATACTGATAGGAAATACAATTTTGAATCGTTTGTTTTCTATGACAAAATACGATTTTCTCTAAAAAAAATATATGTATAGAAAACGGAACTGTTGGAGAGGGGGGATTCTAAATGCATCTCCTCCTGCAGTTTTAAGGCTACAGTGATGATTTTGATATCATTAGATGCGGGATATCGTGGAAATTACGGGAAGTCAAAAAAATCTCTAAAGTCATTATAAAAATTAACAAAACAATTTTCCAGGAAAACTTTTGGGTCGAAATTTTCATTTGTGACGTCACAACTTTTGTTGGCAACAAATTTCGAAATGCAAAATTAGATTCTCGTAATTTCCACGCTTTCCCGCATCTTATGACATCAAAATCATCACTGTAGTTTGAAAACTGTAGGAGGAGATGCATTTTGAAGTAGAAAATCTGGAGTTTTCAGCATAGGCAAAACAAAGAAACTTGAATATTTTCAATTAAAATTTTTTATAAATTTTTGATTCAAGGTTAGACCCCTGAAATCATTATAGAGTAATACAGAGACATAGGAGATGACATAGCAACGTCACGCCGTGATGAAAAGGCCGAGGGGGAGGTGTAACATGATAAAATACCACTGCCCCCTCCCCTCTCCCCCATTCTTCAAACCCTCGTAGCGCGCGAACGAGTGAACGTACGAGTCTCATTTTTTTCCCAGGATGTATCTGACGTACCTCCTACACTTCCTATATAGCCGCAAAAATCCCTATTTCTACAAACCAGGGATCCGAAAATGTGACGGTCCCCTTAATGCATGACCTATTATGAGTCACTTTATGAAAAAATGGTGGAGGATAGCACGAACGGAAACCTACTCCACTATAAGTCAACATTGGTCATTCTAAAATTTCAAGCTCTAACGCAAAAACCAAGTTCATAAAAAGAGTAATAGGGATGGAAATAGTTCCCAGTCAATTATTTCTACTGAAATGTAAAACACAATCAAATTTCTCTACCTTGCGTTTGAAACGTAAGGGAATTTTTCCTTTTAATCACTGTACATTGGTACCTAGAAGCAGAGTAATGCTCCGGGATGGATATACTAGTACATGCAAAATTCATAAGGAAATAAACTTTGCATGAGCCTCTGATTTTGTTCTAAAGGGACGAGATGAATTTAATGCCCCTCCTGAATTTTTGTGTAACACCTAATATTGTGTAGGTATGATATTAACATTCATCAGGGTGTTCGGGAGGAATTTGACAGTTTCATCAGGAAAAAGAAAAAGCGCTTGGTATTTATAAGATTTATTTAATTTCAGATAAATTCAATAGCCAAAAAATTAGACTCTGGTCGAAGAGTTACGCTCAAAATAACCGCCATCAGCGTATATTGCAACCTCAATCCGGGCCGGAACCTGGAACAAGCTGAATTTACACTTATCCTTGCAAGACCCTCAAAAACCACTATAATTCCATTGATTACTAGGTCTCTTGTAGTAGTGGCACTGCAATTGGTATCTTTTTCGACAGTGCCCCGTACATAATAATCCATCGGGTTACGATCAAGAGAGTTTGGAGGCCACAACATTGGGATTTGTGTGTATCACATCACCCTTTGAGGATACGCATCCGAAAACACAGACAGTTTTGGGAAATTTAGTCTCCTCGCAGTCTTCATTACGATTCTCTATTTCATGCCGGCTTGTTTTTACATTGTTCAGGGAGCATTGAAGAGCGACCATAATCTCCTCAATTTGATGGCCGGTGTGAATCCTCATTATGCAAATTATTTTCGGCCACGATTCTGGTGGCTCCAGGCCATCCATTCTTGCTGCCATCGTGTATATGAATGAAGGACGGTTCAAATTTTTATCTTATGCCTAATTATTATCGATAAATTTGAAAAACTGGAAAAATCATGAAATGACATTCAGTAAAACTCGTCCTAAATTTAAAGTATTGTCTCATAAGTTACGTTGCTTACGATTTGTCACGACAAGAGACAAGCGATGTGGATATTAACATTGACAATGTTATTCCTCTGGCAGCATTAAATGCACAGTTTCGTTCATATGTGCACTTAGATTATGTATATTTTCTATCATGGAAGCTTGTGCCACGAGGGAGGTACAGCAAATATAGTTGCGTAGGCTTAAAGAACTTCATCTATTATGCTCACTTAGTTTCTTTCAATTTTTACGTCTCCTTTGCTCTCTCTTCTTGGTGCAGAGTATTGTATACGAGAAAAAAACTTACGCTGTGCATTGATTCTGAGTTTTATGAAGTCTGTATTAAGTAGTCCTTTCTTTAATCTTTCATTTGATCACATTTTACGTCACTCGGAAGTTCAAACATGTTCACCTCGTTGTTGCGATTGTTAGAGGTTGGTTTGAATAGGCTGTAATTAACACATTCGAGAAATCAACTTTAATGCACGAATATATTTTCATCCTTCCTAAGAAATCTGGAAAATATAATTGCTCGATAACATTTCTCCGCTTATGATAACAGTTACTTACTTAAAAGATGGGAAACATGACATGTCTTTCAATTATTCCGATACCTGAATGAGCAATATAAGCCTTGTGGTAAACTCATATTCCAGTACACAGAGATTGTGTTACATGATCGTTAACTAGTTCATGAGAAGATTAGATTATTTCATTTTCCGCATAATGCAATCGAATAAGTCCTAACTAATGAAATTCTTATTTAGTGAGTCATGCTGAAATTTGAGTAGTTGAAGTTCCATAAATGAAAAACAAATGGTGCGACTGAAATGGACTTCGAAGTGTAAAGATTATGAAAATGCTTCATGCACTCTGTTTTTGGAAACACCTTGAGCGCTTCTAAATGTTTTATTGAGAAGTTAAAGCGCTGATTATCGGAAAAAAGTGCTTAGTAAAGTATATTTCTTCAAGTTGTTTGAAAATATTTCGCTGCCAGAAGAAAACTCTGTGAGTATGACTCTTGCGTGCAAATTCATGAGAATATAGAAGAAATCTTCGAATGGGTAATTACTTCGTTGAAGAATTTAGACTAAGTAGTATCTAGCATCAATCTGTGTGCCTTGAAACATTCTAATTTAAAAAAAGGCAATAATCAGAAAGGCAGTGTGCGAACTTGAATGAATTTAACGTAACTGGACGTGGGTTATTTACCGTGAATATTTCCACTAAGGTTTTAAACTTTGTCATGTATAATCTTTTCATCGAATGCGTCAATGCTTTTTTCAACCAGCATAATACTTCATTTTGTTTCTGGAGGCTTGAACTTCTAGTAAGTGCTAGTAATTTCTAAACTCTGGCTGAATATGATGCATATTCTACCCCATGAATATGTCTTTTTAACTAAAATGATCTAAATGAATCGATTTCCCTGGTTATCTTTGACGTACTTTTTATACGTAGCAAGTGATGACGATTACTTGGGAAATTCAGAGACCCACCTGGTCAATTCTCCCAGCGGGTTGACTTAAAATGGAACTTCCGTTTGTCAGAAACACGTTAGTTCCCACCGGCAGTTTATCATGAAGGGCCTCGTCTTATGCCTATTGGTCGCTTCCGTTATTGGTGAGTTGACGTACAATATAATATTGTAATTATTACAAAATAATACAATTGTACAATATAATATTGTAATACTAGTTCCTTTATCTTAAACTCAACTTTTTTGCTTATGAGAATTGTTTGACTTACTTAAAGTTCATCGTAAATGACGAACGTACACCGTTATAAAATTTAAGTTTATTGAAGGAATTTAAAACTTCTATATATATGAGAATTTGTTTTTCTTTGGATTTATCACTTAATAAGTGTACTGTTTTGTCTTTATATCCTAAATTTCTATCTGCAATAAATGGCATCTTACCGTCGACATCCAATAATCTGGATATCCTCCACCGGTTTTACCTCGATAACGGATTACGTTTGCAGTAATTGGAAAATTTGAAGGGTTGGTAAACTGAGGGTTGGTAAAATCAAATGAAATACGTATTTCATGTGAAATACAGATAAAAACTGATATTTATCATATGAAATACAAATGATGTTCGTAATCGAATATATTGGATGAAATACATTTGATTTTAAAGCTTCACATTTGCTCAAGCTCAACGCAACAAGTTCAGATAAACAAATCGTTCCCAACAACTGCTTCCCTCAGGGGGATACAGGTATTGTATCTATGGGAATTAGCGCTCCCAGGGGGACAATGTGAGAGCCCGAGCTAAAGGATAGGTAGGCTTTCTTTTTGTTAAAATAACATAGGTTTTTGTTTTGTTACGGACCAACTTTTTTCGGTTCGCTGCTGTCCTGTTTTTTCAACACCTACTACTTTCTTCTTCAACTTTGATCTTGTTTCATGAACTTCTTTCGCATCTTACTGTTTCTATGCCCTTTCTGCATAGATTCCACGTTCCCTTGACTCCATACTACATGGTGCCTTCTTCCTTCCTCTCTTTGGATAGCCTTTGTTGCGGTTAGGGAGGCTTAAACTAACTAATAATCTAATCTAATCTCCCAACAACTGCTTATTAAGTCGTTCAATGCCTGCTATCTTACATTTTTAAAACGAATTACGGCGAGTAAGAGATGTCAATTCCGCATGGTGACAGTTTGCTATCAAACTGTGGGTAAGGAACATGAGCTGGTCGCACAACTTTCAATTATCTGGAAACGAGCCAAAATTAATCTTTTTGACGCTTCAGCCGCCCCGGCGACTGTCCCACGCTTCAGGAGGGGCCACAACAGGATCGTGGGAGGCACTGACGTTGCTCCTGGAGAGATCCCCTACCAGCTCAGCTTCCAGGACAACAAGTTTGGCAACAACTTCCACTTCTGCGGCGCCTCGATCTACTCCGAAAGCGTTGCTATCTGCGCAGGTCACTGCGTGTACGGTGAAAATTATGATGCACCTGAGTATCTCAGGGTGAGGAATGTCGGCTTTACAGCATATGAACACTGAAATTTTACTATTTTTCTTTCGGTGAAACTTTTGAAAATAATTTCATATCGAATTTCCATATTTCGAAGAATGACAAATAACCGAGTTTCTCAAGTGTGTCTGCTCTGAATTTTCATTTCTTTATTCTAGATTGTCGCCGGAGAGATAGACTTCAGCGTGGAATCTGGGGATGAGCAGCCAAGGGACGTAGTCAAAATCATTTTGCATGAAAATTTCAACCCGTGGAATGACACGAGCGATATTTCACTTCTTTTCTTTGACTATCCTCTGGAGTTCAATTCGTACGTCTCCGCCGTTACTCTGCCCGAGCAATTCCAGGAGTTCACTGGTGATGCCGTCGTTTCAGGATGGGGCACTGTCGAAAATGGCGGCAGTTCTCCCAACGTTCTTCAGAAAGTGACTGTGCCTATCGTGTCCGATGCTGCGTGCAAAAAGGATTACGGAGATGATATGGTGTTTGACTCTATGATGTGCGCCGGAGAAGAAGGCAAGGACTCCTGCCAAGGAGACTCCGGAGGACCCTTGACATGTGAAGGCTACCTCTGCGGTATTGTGTCCTGGGGCTTGGGTTGCGCTCTGGCGGGATTCCCAGGAGTCTACACCCAGGTTTCATACTACGTCGACTGGATTAAGGCCCACGCATAACTTATTGATCAAATGAAATTCATGAAACTGAGTTATAATTGGTTAATCTTTACCTGAGCAAGTGCATATTAAAACTCTGTTAATTCAAGGAATAAAGAAAGTATGTTTCTTTTGGTTTTCTTCTCGTGTCACGCTCGAAATAAATTTTATGATGATATATGGGTTAACATTTTCAATAATAGTTTCTAGAATTCTATCAGAAATGTAATAGCTAATTGAAATTCATACTTGTTATTGAATCTAACGATGGTGACGGCAGTAAGTCACTAATTTTTTTTCTACGTGCGTTAAAACTAAAGTAATTCGTTTCTCAATTCCAGTACTTCAGGAAGTAATAAAATGCGGCAGGGTTAAAACATTTCTGAGCAAATATTGCAACTTGCTTCAAACGTTACTAAATTTTCCCTAGCGGATTATTTCTAAATTTTGAAAACTCTACCTGGTGTATCGATCAGTTTGATGAAACTCCTACATGTGAAGTAGAAAGGTTATCAACAAATCCAACCAAATATAAAATGAATTAGCATAAACAAATTTTATGAGAAGGTATAGGGAATGTAGAATTTTCCACCACAAGGATGAAGCTTTGCATATCTAGAACATTATCTCCAGACGAACATTTTTGTATGGTAAAAGAATCGGGCTCACATGCTCGATGTGTCATGCTAGAAACTAAAGTCCAGCAAAAAAATACCGTTATTTTTTCATTCGTACGCTGTCGTGGTAGTCGGCAAGCCTATTTGAAGGCGAAAATTTATCTGTAAGAAACATAGAGCTGGGAAATTACTTCTAGGAATCTCAAATGAGTTGTAGTTTACTGACAGTAATGATGCGTTTGAATCTTACTCATTGTGTCGGAGTGATGGTTATTTTGGGTGTAAATTTTATTTTCTGTTTAAAGAGAAATTAGTTATTTCAAGGTGACCATCGTTTTTATGATCCCACTGGGTAAGACATCTTTCTCCATAAAACACTTTGACAGCGACGTGTGCCACCGGTGGTACACGGAGGTAATTTTCATAATGCTGCTGACCGACCAGTAGTCGTAAATTCAACTTTTATGAATACTTAATCAAAGATAAATGATGGCACGATCTAGTTCATGTTTGGTGTTTTCAAAATAAGTTATTCAAATTGACTGTAATTTTGAGCTTGGCATTGAACTTAATATTTAGCAGTTGCAGTCAAGTGTTAAGCGTGGAAATTGTCGTTGAGCTGTGATTATAAAAAATGAAGTTTTTGCACTGTTCAGATTGCGCTGTTAAAATGAAGATTTTTCACTGTCCATATTCATTAAGGCCATAATGAAAGAGGGGGAGGCAGGGTTGATACTGAGCTACTTCGTTGTACGGTGCGGTGCGTTCGCCGAACAACCAAATTATATCGGCGAGGCTGACAAATTGTACGGCCATCCTACTTTGTAGGTTGCATTGTTCTGTGTTTTTATCGTAGCCAAACTGCACGTCGCTCCTTGCGTTAACTGTTTCTTGCTCCCGTTGGTAAACTTCATGCTACTTTATATGCTAAACTGCGCAGTAGCCCCACTGGTGAGACCCGTTTGTATAACGCGTAATGAGACTTAGAGAAGGAACATTCGGCGATGATTTGCAGCTCCGGCTCATCAAATCTACACATTTTCAATTTAAAACCTGGACGCTCAACTTCCAGCTCATATTATCCTTACGTTCTCACCATAATGAAATAAAAGCAGCTAGTAATGTATGGTGTAATAGAGCCGGCCTCGCTCCTCTGTTCATAGTATTCTATACTTCAGTAAACTACCTAAGTTCGATGAGAAAGGATTTCCGTATACGTTGTTCTCCGAAGTTCCGTTTTGCTCATTCTGCACAACTTTGATGCCTTCTAGTATTCAGAATAAATCGTACCAAATAACCAGTGCAAGAAAAGGCCTAGGCATTCGCTTTGTTACAGCAGGGAATGTTAGAGATACGTGCAGTCGCAATCCTCGACTTGAGCAAAATTACTGTTTTACAACTCAAAAAAAGTAGCCGCCACGCTTCTTTCTAACATGTGCTATAAGAAAGCATGGTTTTCATGAAAGGCTTCTAAATAGACTTCTGTTCATATCGACAATAGCTTGAAATGAGGATTACTACGAGATCCATTTATAACAGTCACTGGCATATAAAACGTCACCGTGCATGATATCGGCTGCAGAAGGATACAAAATGCTTGTTCAAAATACAACCGAAAGTTCTCACTCATCCAGGTCATGAAGGAAAACTGATTAATTTCTGGTGGAATATAAGGATTTGACATTAGTAACGATGCTGCACTTGATCAAAGGTTACAAAATCCCGTTCAAGCTGTTAATAGCGGCTCCAAATTCGGCGGTCCCCCAGTGGTGCGTCCTGAAACGACCCGCTCTTCGAGCTTGAAAAAAATTAAATGCCCAATTAATGTGATGGTGTGGGGTACCTTTACGGTAGCAGGGAAAGTGTTGATTTTCATATGAATACTATGTTGGTTTTTAGCATGTGAATTTCTTTGCAGGCGCTGTGTATTATTTCGAAGAGAAGTTCTTCAGACCTCATAAAATAACTTGAGTTTTTTGGATCCGAAAGCTGTATTTGCTGATGCAAGAAATAGTAAAGATTATTCAGTCACATTATCATCAAGTTACTAGAAATTTTATTGAAATTTTTATGCGTAACCTGTACTTGGAGAACGTAAATTTTACCAACGAAAGAGTGAGATTATTAGGTTTTTATCTTAATTCTTATCATGTCAATCATTGCAAATTAATCTATCATAGTAAACTTCGACACTAGCAACCTTATTGCATCGGTACTTCGCTTCTGTGCCCTGTACCTTCTGATGTTGATAGTTGAGCATGTGACAACGGAATGTGTGTGTATTATATTAGGAGAAAACGCCCGTTCTTAAAAATCTGCTTATGGAAATACAACTATTTTATCTATGGGAATTAGCGCTAACAGGAGGAAAGATGTGAAGAGAAGCCTGACGGGTTAATGATAACTAGAATACGATAACCAATCATTGAAACGTACACATACCGAAATTCAATTCTTGCTTTAGTGCTAACCAATACTGCAGTTCAATTCTTTCTTCAATAGATTTCAATTAAGTTGAGCTTTATCTTTCTTGTTAATTCTTGAAGGATTGTGATTCGCTTTGCTTTTTCGGTTGTTCAAGCGCTCATTTGTTTTTGGCTTTTTAAACAATCTCACACGTGCTGTAAGGATATTAAATAAGTACGAAGGCCAAAATACTGCATAATTTTGTCACATAAGGTTACTTCATTGGGAGTGTTATTTGTCTCATTATCTGAATGTATTACAAAAGAATAATGCACTGGTCTGGTGGTGAAGGTTTCCCCAAGAAAGTAAACCAATCTTTTTTACTAAGTAGAAATGTATTTGACGTCATTCCCCAGGGATACAACTATCGTACGAGTATGTACGGAAAGTATCGCAGTGGTGCCTTCCTCATTTCTCTGCTGGGAACACCCTTTATGTGGTTAGTGAGGCGTTGTGTGAGTTATTACCTAGTCTTATCTTATGCGTGCTTGACCATTGCAAGTCTCATCGATGAAATCAGTGTGGGTAAACTTTTATCGACCTTATCGTATTGTCCAATTTCTGAAATTTTGTGTGGCTGCCTTACGTACATCTGATCACGGCTTTCTTTTATCAACCTTATCATATTGTTCAATTTCTGGAATTTAGTGTGGCTGCCTTACGTACATCTGATAACGGCTTTCTTTTATCAAGCTTATCAAATTGTTCAATTTCTGAAATTTAGTGTGGCTGCCTTACGTACATCTAATAACGGCTTTCTTTTATCAACCTTATCATTGTTCAATTTCTGAAATTTAGTGTGGCTGCCTTACGTACATCTAATAACGGCTTTCAATACAAGCGGCTTTTAGCTACAGCTTGAAGGTCATTCATACATGGTTGTAACCTTGAATGGGGTTGATTAATGATATTAACCTCGAATACAGGATGAATTAATATAGTGATATATATGATTGACCAGCGGTAATGTTTAGCCTTGGATGTGGATGGCTTTGGTTATCGCCTTGAATGTGTGGAAGGCCAGAGTGGACAACAAATTGTCAGAGCCTTGGGAAAGGTCGGACAAGCCGGGCTTGCATGTGGCTTATCACTAATTATAGTCGTGAATGTAGTCAAAGGCTGTAGTGAAAGTTGCAGCTGTAGCGTCAAATGTAGCCGCATGTTACGTTAATATATTATAAAGATAGTCTTACACATGTTGAGGAAATGGGGATTTCTTTAAACCTAACATTTGTGCATGTAAATTTTCAACTTCACAAATTTCTACTGATAATTTTCACTCATATCAAAACTAGAACTTGGCCTGCACTGCATGGACGCATCCCCTTGTGCCAGAAAACTACCCTTCGTTTGAATCCAACGCTGGTCGTCAAATTATTCGGTCCTTCAGTACGAAATCCTATTATCTCTGACTGATTTTTTAATAGGTCATTGGACTTTGGCCAGAAAATGAATGTTTTTCATCATTTGCTGTTAAAAATTGTAGATCATCAAGGTCTCTTTTCTAGAGACCCTTCAGGAATGACTTTCGGTTGAGTAGCCTCAATACTCTGGTGCATGGCTGCTACAACAGCTTCTAAAAATGTGTCAGCGTCGATCATTTGTGATCTACCTAGTCTGGCCAATCACAAAGGGCGATCTACATTGACGCTTTCAATATATTTCTTGCCCAGTGCTTATGTGAAATACAGCAACTTACTAGGTGACTTGAAATTGGCTGGTTGTACCCTTTCTTGCAGAAAATAACCCAAGAACAGATGTTTTTGGTCTCTTATCATGAGTCTGTTGTTTCAGTCCTTTTGGTATCTCGGCAAGACCTTCGTTTAATGGTCTTTCAAGACAAAGACCTTCGCTGGGTATTCGGTGTTTCAAATGTTGCGGTGAACGAGTATAATGCATGTCTATTTGATCTACATATTAGACTGTCAAGTTTAATTATGCCTGCTGAGTAAAAGATGAAATATTCACCTTAAATAACTCAGTAACTTAATTTTAAGTGTCAAAATAGTTGAGTTATGAAGATCATAGGAATCGTGTGGCCAAATTTAATTCATGGGTATTAAGAGTGAACGCAGTCTAATTGTTTTAACGGTAATTCAAGTTTCATTGAACGCAAGAACATAGAAGTCGCTTCAGTAACTATTTCAAAAGAAAATACTTAGGACTCTTGATATTCATAACCGCTATAGATTAATAAAACCAACGTGTTTAAGGGATTGTTTGTTTTAAACAGATTTACTTATTGGGCCAGCTCACGGTGTTACATGTGATAGTCGATTATTTCATGAGCACACGAATATTAAACTGTCTCATTTTCTGCGCAGGTCTAAAATTCGAATCATTTTATATATCCCCTTCTTGAGCTTGACGTGGTGCATTAGCGCTTGAAAATTTCGGTTAGGTTGGAAACGCTAGGTTCGGTTCGGTTTTAGCAAGGTTGGATAGAAATGACAAACAAACTGGAACCGAGTTTATGAAAGTTTTTTCTTCTCATCTTAGTTCAATTTAATCATGAGCGTCTTCTCTTCACCCAACGTTCCTATTGATCCAGTCAACGAAGTACGAAACGTCAGTAAACACCCCCGGGTAGTTAGCTCGAGCGCATCCGTAAGACCACGATGCAATCCCAGCCAAATATTGAGAGCCATCGTCCCTCGAGCAAATGAGGGGACCTCCGTTGTCTCCTTGGCAGAAACTCAGCCCGCCATCGGTAGGGCCCGCGCACATCATGGAGTCGAAAACATCGTTTTCTCCGTAGAAGATCCTGCAGTCATCTATCGATACTACTGGGAGAGTAACTCTCTTCAGAGAATCGGAGGCAGATCCGCCTTCAACTGTGGCGCCCCATCCCGCGGTCTCGCAATCGCCTGAAGCCACTTCGCCGTCTTCTGCTATGGCGAGCGCCTGGACGTTGTTGTCAAATTGCAGAGGCGTAGACAGCTCCAGCAACGCGATGTCGTCCAAGTGAGTAAACGGATCGTAATCGTTGTTCATTATAATTCTGCTCAAAGTTATCGTTTGTTCGGTCCCTTCGTCGGTCGACAGACTGCCTTCTCCGGCTGACACCTGAAAGATAAGCGAGGCGTAAAAGGCTTACATTAATAAACGGAGTTTTAACTGGCACTAGTATTGCGCATTATTTCGATGTCACTAGTATTGCGAAGTCACTAGTATTAACTGGCACTAGTATTGCGCATTATTTCGATGTCATTTTCCATTTAATACTTGGTTAAACAGAGTACTAACTTTTAGGTAGGACGGGTCATCGAAGTTCTCATCGACGACGCACTGTGCGGCGGTGATGACCCAAGTGTCGGAATAGATGGTGCCGCCGCAAAAAGGGATGCTGAACCCAAAAGAAAAGTCTTGGAAACTCACGATGTACGGGATATCGCCAGGGGACGCATCCACACCCCCGATGATCTTAGCCAAGCCTCTGCTGAAGCTGCCCCTGTTGCCAGGGGCACCTGAAAAAAATGAAAAACATGGATTTAGAAAACGCGGGGCATTACTTTGGGCAGAAATAGTAGGACGAAACTGATCTTTCTGTGAGCGCAGAGTATACGTGGAAGTGATAAGGCTGAGTGTGCTCTTGTTGGGATTTCCATGGCAACTTACCTGAGGCAACGACTGCGAGAGTGAGCACAATTAGGAAAGTCTTCATTGCGCGTTCTTGCAGAAACACCGAAGTCTGTGCTCAAATAAGGGTTCTGATGAGAACATGGCAGGTGTTCGTCTCATTTTCATATTGTCTATTGCTGTCTCGGACGCCGGCAGAGCGATACCTGCGCGTATCTCTAGCGAACAGCAAATGGTTTGATAGGCGATGGTAAGTACGTGAGATAACCTTGGTTCGGTAACTGACCTCCGCTTCATGGTTGTGAATGTGACTTGTAAAAAACTTGTAAGCTGTTTATTGCTGCTGTAAAATTACAGGCTGTTGCTCAAAGCTGATTTTAGAGCCAAGCTTCCTTATTCCCTGGTCAATATTTTAACTATTGAAAAAAAACTTTCGCGGGACATGAACTTTACTTGAGACAATAAAGCTCCAAGAATATAGAAAGGTATAATGGAAGTTCAGCAACACGCTGACCACGACGATGGGTTAAACTAAAGTTCAATATTCAACTCAAATTCATCAATTATTGTCGTAAGCAGTTAGAAATAGAAAACATCAACTAAATCGTGCCTTCATTTAGCTTTGATAAAGTATTTATGAAAATTAATTTTTCGACTATTGGTCGGTCAGCAGCATTATGAAAATTCCCTCCGTGTATATCGGCGGCTCAAATCTCGACCAACGTGTTAATATTCATTCAACGTTAAAAATTTTGACTATGGTTGCCAATGCGGAGTATCCCGAATAATATTGAAGACGACCATGGCACAGAAACAACTAAGCATGCAATTCTTATGCAACTCCCTTGTTCCACAATTCGATCAATAGAAGAACCTCAAAAGAAAAGAATTTTAAAAATGAAAACCCTTGTTCCACAATTCACAAACATAGACGAACCTCAACAGAAAAGACTTCTAATAGAGAATATATTTTTAAATGCGAGAATTATGAACAAAAGAAACTAAGCAAGTATCTACAATTAAAACTATCCTAAGAAATTAGGCCAAGAGTCAGCTGACATTATGGCTGATCTTTTTATCATATAATTACTATAAAAAATATATGCAAGGACAGTAAACCAAGAATGTCCGAATGAATTTTGTGAAACTAAAGAAATAAGTAAATGGATGTTACATTGAGTTCAGGACACCCCGCTTAGTTATCGCTGAACATTGACATTAGTTAAAATTCCCATAATACAGGACGTAGATCGGAGAACCAGGCTGAAAGATATTGTTCTCCTTTTATTTGCAGTGTATTGTTTGTGGAAATCTGAGAATAGAATAATTTTGATAATTATATTTTTATTTAGTCAGTGTAATTCAGATTTATTAACTCGAAGAAATGACAAGAACGAGAGAAAACTTTAGAGTCGCCCAACAGAAAACCAGTCAAACTAGAAGACGAAGAATGTCATTTCTAAATCGACATTTTTTCTCAACCATAGTGATATTTGGTGTTATTTTGAAATTATATTGCGCTTGGTTTTTCATTTCATTAGCCGAAATAATGCTTGGCAGATATTGATAATAATATTGATATTTCAAGAGTTTTTCTATAAATCTTGTAAAAATTTTTTACTTGTTTGTTATTGTTGTACATTTCTCAAAGAGTGCGCTAGAGTACATACTCCTGACTTAGTACCTCTCCTGACCAGTGTTGCTCCTTTTAAACATTATGAATGTATTTTCATTTGAAAAATCACGATTAACTGCGAGTTATTTTTTTCTAATATCTAATTTTTGTTCGAAATGTCTTCAGGTTTTTGAAACTCCAGCGGTTTAAGACCAAATATTTTTGTAGTTCTTGTTTAAATACAATGATGGTTGCATGGTGGTCTCAGAAAATATACACAAAATTAATCTTAGAGCAGTAAAATTACACACAAAATTCATTTCAGCCCATCATGTATTGTATGTTAGGACCAAAAAAGAACCCGAAAACAACTTTCGTTCTATGCATACTTTGGATGCACCCCACACCATAACACTGCCTGGGTGTTTGCATGCTGTAACCGTGTCCCTCGGATTTTTTTCTTTCATCACTGAGCGATCTTGAGTCATCCTGACCAACCTGAACGTGTTCTGGTCACTAGACAGCGCTTTCTGTTTCAGCTTTGCTATCTAATGCTCAAATATCCTATCGATGAAGACTTTTTCTGTTTATTTTCGGTTAGCAGGGGCTTTCTAGCTGATATTTTCAGATCATTCAGCCGTCAATAATGGAATATTCTCACAGCAAATTTTTTAAAGAAATACAAGGTGTTTTTCTTTATGCTAACGAGTGTTATGGTAGGATGAGATGTCAGGCTTCATTTTACAACCTTGCCTGAACTAACAGAAGTCTCCTTATTTGCCATTTTTAGTTGATACAGCACGAAAGGGGGCAGGTGGCTGATTTTAGGCTTTATTCATGTCATTTGAGAGTCTGTTGTCAAGGGCATGACCGACAGTACCTGTAGTTACAGGATGAGGGGACAGGTTATTTCTGTTGAGGTGCGACTCATCCAGATCCGTAGAAACCGGGTTTTTGAATTTCAAAATTAGCGAGAAAATACAGGGAAGGGCATTGACGAACGAAGGATAGGAAGTTTAGACTTTTTGAATGCGTTTTTTGTTCTCACTGTGCAACTTTCTTTGCGGTTTGTTATGAAAAATTAATAGGTCGTTCGTACTACTTCGTAAATTTCATTGGTGATATTAATGAGTGTTATTTTCAATATTCACGATTAACTGCTTCTTTGTACATTCTGAGAAAAGTTTCAGGGAATGAATTTAGCGTGAGTCATTTTATTCAAAGACTATGTGTTATCACGGAAAGAAAAAGATTACGTAACTTTTATTATATATTATTAGATAAGTCCTCTGAAGGTTGAATATAACTTTGATCTAGATCTGCGGTCAAAAATTATTCATAAGTCAGTTTGCATTATTAACAGAATTAAACACGTTCTGCCTGCTAAGAGAAACTCACAAAATATCAATACATGATACGTGCATAAGGAATTAGTGTTTCATAATCAATTATTCTTAATTGTAAGCATCTGCTCATGTTTCAGTGCTGGGATAGATCAGCGTTTCATTGAGAAATGCTAGAAATTAGATATGTTCACATACCGTTGCTATTAATGATTCGTCCCTAATAATTTGGTTGGTTAACATCACAAATTTTTACCCTCAGAGGGATACAACTATTCACTCACGGGAATTAGCGCTTGCATGGGGAAATTGTAGGTAGGTCATTTTTTGTTGCAACAGAATTTTTTTTTGTTTTGTTATGGACCATCATTTTCCGGCTCACTGCTGTCGTATTTTTCACCATCCACTACTTAATTCGTCATCTCTCATCTTTTTATTCAAAACCATAATTTTCTGCTTACTGTTTCCATACGCATTAGGGTCTTTCTTGGGAACCCACTTGTGCATAAATTCCTCGTTCCCATAAGGTGCCCTCATCCCTACTCTTCTTGAACCTATTTGTTGCGGATAGGGCAGCTGAAAATGACTCACAGTCAAATCCAGTCATGAATTTTTGTCTCACGAGAATCATTTTATCTGAATATCGGGACAAAACCAGTGAAAACAGTCCCATCACCGCTGTCTTAGATACGATTTTCCAACTACACTGTTCAATATTTATTAAGTACTCAATACTGAAACCTTGAGAAGACGTCCGTCATGCTCTGTTCCCGGTGTTCCAAATATCAGAACGGGTGCGCTGTCATTGTCGCTGGCGAGACCTCGGTTGGTGATTAGTTGTGGTGTGCGAGATAAAAATGGTGAGTCCTGAACAAGAGCAGAAGTTCAGTGGATATTGAGAAGAATTTCTTTCAGACGAGTAAATACCATACCCGGTGTCAATATTTTTTGCAAGGGAAAGTTGAAAAAATTCGTAAGGAATCTATACACACAATCGTGTATACCTTGACACATTTTATGCACAGTGTGTCTGTGCTTTCTTACGAAAAATTGGCATGACGTATTTTACAAGCCCGAAAATTCGTCAAAATACATTATAATTTTTTACCTAAGCGTGTGCTACACGACATTTCTTCTGCGTCTGTTATCAATCAAAAACAAGGGTGAATTCGATGCCTTAACCAAAATAGCGATGTCATTTGACTGTTGGCACTACAGATACCACATGTACGCGTCATGTGCGCCTTTGGTTCATATCTTCATTTTGTGTGCGATCGTTTTGGACTTTCCGTACCAACGGGTGACGTGAGATTACGCAATCGCCTCCGTGGGAAAACGCGCCTTGCTCGATCAAAGCGTGAGAACCACATGTATTCCTCGCTGCAGAAAATAATTCCATCACACTGCCTCATATTTTTTTGTGCGCCATACACAAGATAATTTCTGAGGGTGTTTTATGAATATCTTATACTTGAACGTTGGCTACGTGTTGGGACATTTGAGTATGACTAGTTCAATTCCTCATTCATGTCCTGGTATGAATGAACTGAATTTCCATCGTTTCAACCCTTTTTTCAGAATAGATTTTAGGGTATGAGGTAAAGTATCATCCTGTTATTACATTTTTTGACCTTAATGGAAAATATAGAAATGTATTCGAGTCATAAAGTCATTTTGTAAACTCAGATACCAAACTAACCGTAGCCACTGCGCGAACTTGGGTATCGTGTTTAAATGGGAAAAAACTTTTTTTTCATCGTGGATGTGACGAATCTCCTTAAATTTCAACGCAAAATCGTTATATTAAAACAAATCATATCTTATCTGCATCGTATACCAATACTCATCGTTCGTATGAGCATGAAATTTTGAGTCACCAAATTGAGCATTTTTATTACATTCTACACTTGGATAGGAAATTTTAGATTCTGTCTTGGTCAAAAGCTCTGTCCTGTGCACTTTACGTAAAATCGTGATCTCTAGGTTTAAATATTGGTACATTATTACTAATCTGGAAAAGTATCAACTACAATTCGCTGCACTATCTACCATCAAGAAAGTTACTCTACCTGACACTGTGGCAGTATAAAAATTAGGACTGCGAATCAGTAGGTGCTTCTTTAAGTGTCGCAATTCATGTCTTTATGAAACACCGCGCTCTGTATAAGTGAGCGAACACACAGACATCTGACAGTGATCGAATATTTTGTTCTAAACAGAATAGACACTTCTTGAACGGTCTGGAATTTCTCTCCAAATGAGTATGAAATTCATATTTTCAAACTCGTTTAAAATGTATGCTTATATATTATTCACATAGCTCGTTCTTTTGCCCTGTGAAAACACTCGTATTTATTTTCAGCACGCGTTTTTTAATTTATCACAAAGTTTCCTTGTCATGCTTTAATTATGTTCCGATTTTTCAGTATGACAGCCCGATGCATTCAAAAGGAATACATGTAGGTGTTATCCATTCAAAACTTTTCCGCCAGCCGACATTTTTGAGCTCTGATCCTGTTGATCAGTCAATTATAGCAGCGTTAGCGGGAAATCCTGCAACTTCAGAGCTGATTTGTTTCTCCGCGCCGTAATTAGTTGCCCCAATATAGCCCATTATAAAACTAATGTTCAAAGTTGGATGCGGTGTTCCCACATTGGCAGGAGCCACAAAAATCCCGAAAGCTTACAAATTCTGCATGGTATTAATGAGCACATCTTAAAGCATGATTTGTTTTTGCCCATGCAATGAAAGGCTAATCAGATCTAATATAATTTTTAGCTGTTTTGTTTTTTAAATGAGGGTTTGTCGTTCAGAATTATCAGAAGAGATGTGGAAGTGGTGGAAGAGGTAGAAGAGACGACACACAGCATGAGTGAAAGGCTCTTCGTTTCTAATATTAGTTTGAGAGGTAGGATAAAATGGCTGCTGTGGGAGATTCTCTTAAGAAAACACAATTTCCTCATGACATCAAAATTGTTGAAGAAATTTAATGGAGTACGTTGCACCAAATATCTTTTTTAAGTTCAAGCGTTACCGATACGACTTTGATGACTCCTACTTTTTATTCTACCATGAGCATAACATGTGAACTTGACTATCTGTGACGCGGCTTTGAAGTCTACCCTTTCTTTTGATTTTTCGAAAGTAAAGAGACTGAGTGTTGGCGCGTACAAGACTTTTCAAATCAATTCGATTAGCAAGAACTTCGAGGTGAGAAAAAATCTTTAATTCATCATTTTCGAAAGGGAAAAAAGTAAAGCATATGTTTTTTGGGGATGCAACTATTGAATCAACGGGAATTAGTGCTCCTAGGGGAAAATGTGAGGTTCCGGGCAAAGAGTTCTGTAGGCCACCTGAGCGTGGAAATAAAATGTGTTTTTGTTTGGTTTCTGGTACGAATTTTTTCGGTTCACTGCTGTCCTGTTTTTCAGCACGGACTAGTATCTTCTCCAATAACTTTCATCTTGTTTCTTAGCCTTTCTTGTTAACTAGCAGTTTCTTTGCGCAGAGGATCTTGTGTGGGAACACACCAATTGCACATAGATTCTGCGTTCCCTCAACTCCACCCCCTCAGGGGGATACAACTATTTCCTCCATGTGAATGGGGGAAACTATGTGAACTAGCACTCCCACGGGGAAAATGTATGAGGGCTCAAGCTGAGAGTTAGGTAGGCCTTCTTTTGTTGCAATAAAATATTTTTTGTTATGTTTAGGACCACCTTATTTCGGTCCCCTGCTTTCATATATTTCAGCACCTACTACTTTCTTCTTCAAGTTTTTTCTTGTATCGTAACCTTCTTTCTCAACTTACTGTTTCCATGCCCCGTCTCTTCGGTACGCTCTTTTTTAGCGGTCAGAGAGGCTTAAAATAATACATAATAATCTATAATCTAAACCCTTGGCTCCATACTAAAGGATGCTTTCTTCTTTCCTCTCTTTGGAAAGCCTTTGTTGCAGTACGTTAGAGGCCCAAACTAACCTATATAATCTAAATCAGAAGCAAAAGAATGCCGCAGAAAAGCAGGGAACAGTCTGTAACATGTCCGCAGTAGCTTAGAGAATCAAACACTGTAAATTAAACACATTGGAAGGCTGATTCTGAGAATTCAATGGTCACGAATGCCGAATTACTGCATTCAATGTTTCCCTCATTTTGAGTTTAGTAGCATATTTTAAATTAAATCACGTTCACTACGTATTGTATTGTACCAATAGGTAAATGCCTCATTTACGTACCCGTATCAATGAATAACTTTCCACTTATTTGAAACTTTTTTAACACGTTCACCGCGTTTCCGCGGTTGCTCACGGTTGGTTTAGGTAGGTTGTAGGTTGCAGAATAGGGAAATTGACTTTACTACGCGAATACATTTTTATCCTTCATTGAAAATGTGAAAAACACCATCGCACAATAACGTTTTACCTTGTGTGATAAGTTATCTTTTTTAAAAAGTCGTGAAACAGGGGAAATGTTCTTCATTTTCGCTGGTACGTGAATGAGCATTTTATCCATTGGTACACATATGGAAAAATACGCGGGTAACGTGCTAAATTAGACTATAGAGTTCAAATTAAAATATTACCGTGCAATAATATTATTCCCTCTATATTAAAATGGATATAAAGCAATCAAGCAGTAAAAAAAAGCTTTTCGATTCTAGGACATTCAACTCAACCAAACCGACCGTAAGTAACTGCAAAAATACAGTTAATGTATAGATCCGAATATTATTATCCAAATGCTGTATACGTGGAGACGTTAAGAGTATCGTCAGTTACGGAATTACAAATCTGTAATCTGTTTTGAGTTCTAGCTTAGGAAAGGAAGGACTGTAAATTCACTTTTATTCTAAAAGGATTATAGTTTTATCTGGAACTTTAAACATAAAGTCTATGCTTTTGATTCTTTCCAAAATCTAAAAATTCTGCAGTGGCCTGACTGCTGCCGATTTCCTCTCGGAAGTTTTGAGTTTAAACATTTGCAACAAAAGTTTTAAATTCAACTGCAAGATTTAGCCTAAATTCACTAGTACGATTGATACAATCAAACTAGTACAATCATACTAGTGAATTTAGGCTAAATCTTGCAGTTGAATTTAAAATTTTTGTTGCAAATGTTTAAACTCATAACTTCCGAGAAGAAATCGGCAGCAGTCAGGCCACTGCAGAATTTATAGATTTTGGAAAGAATCAAAAGCATAGACTTTATGTTTAAAGTTCCAGATAAAACTATAATCCTTTTTACTTCGGAAATCCTCTGTCAGCTTCACTATCGTCTATGCCATACAAAGCTTTGATGTATTAGAACCAGGAGGAAAATAGGAAATGCCGAGCTAAAAGATAGGTAGGATTTTTTGTTAGATCTGAACAGTCTTTTGGTTGTTGAGGACCATATTTTTTCAGCTCACTGCAGACCTGTTTTCAGCTTCTACTGTTTTTACTTTCGTTTGGCTTCATAACCTATTTCCTCAACTTTTGTTTTTCATGGAATCATGTGGAAACACACCTTGTGCATAGATTTCTCATCTCTCCGCTTCTAAACACATCTTTGTTGAAGTTAGTGAGGCATAAACTAACTTATAATTTATACTGCCAGTATAAAAAACGAATGAATCAGAGCACTGTAAAGAATTTTGAGGCTTTCTTTTGAAGTATTTTCTTGGAGTAATAAAAAATAATAGATTCCAATTGGTTTGTGCACGTGTACACAATCGATTCAATTTTTAAGGGTTGTATTCTATTTTGTATCATGCACAAGAAAATTATCTGTAAGAGTTTTGGGATTTTTCATCTCGAGTGATAATGAATTTTTTTGAAATGATTGAAATGTATTTGTCTCTACTTATAGTTTTTCAAATTTAATTCGCTTTAAATCGGAGAGATTGTTTTATTCCTGGTGAAAAAAATGATATGTGTATACGCTGCTTAAGGGCAGAGAGCTTGATAACAGTGCACTGCCATCCTCCAAGAAGAAACATTTGGTGAAATAGGTTGATTTCATTAGAGCATTTGTGAAAAAGAGCAGTCTCAGAGGTCTAAGGACAGATCCTTGAGGAACTCCACGGGTTGTCTTCGCAACACTAAGTTTGAATTTACTGCTACTACATACTGTGTCATTAAACAGGTTAAACCTTCACTGAAACGTAGAATATGATGCGAGAACTGCACACTATAAGTGAGCCAGCGCTCAGATACTTGACGAAAATTTTGTCTATGCTTCATAGAAAATAAAATGTACGTAAGTTCACTTTGAAGTCGGTATTACCTGTAGAATATCAGTTGAGCGTCGGAACGTGTCGTAACTATATTAGTTAAAAATTGTCAGGCTGTGAATAAAAATTTAGGGAGCACGGAAATCCTCCGTCAGCTTCGAGATATTCGAACTAACTGTGTTCTCGCAGTGTACTCTTTATAAATGCGCACAAATAAATTGTTTCCAGTCAAGCGAAGTCGCTTACAACGTATTTTAATACGGTAGAAGTCGTACAGCATGTTCATATTTATGTGAATTAACGAATTACATGACGTTTCCGAGCTGCTCCTAATATTACTACCAAATTTTTTCAGAAATTTCAAATAGTTTGCTTTCATATACATATATAGTTTCGCACAAAAAAGTGTCTGACCCTATTTTTCTATTGTATAATGTTGAAAACGAGCGTACTAACTAACGATTTAGAACCTCCATCCAAGAAATAAATTCTCAAAGGCATCGTAGGCGAAAGGTTCTCGTATTGTCGCATACTGGTTACATGTAAACGTGATCAGAAGTACACAGTATGAATAGAGGCCCTTGCGTCTAAGTATCGTAGGGGTATTTTTGTTTTAGGCAGCAATGACGAAGTCATGGTTCATTGCATGATGGCCTACTCATATCAGGCTCCATGTAGCAGGTGCATGACACCCATGTTTACACTAACATAGAAGCGTCTATTGAGCGCCCATGGCCTAGGTGGAACCAATCTTAATATCATATGCACCTAACTGGTTAAAATGAGCAAAAATCTGCTTCTGAAAAATATGTGCGTGACAAAAGATGCCATAAATTTACTGCGTATTTGAAAAACACCTAAAATTGTTTGCGGTGTCGTTCAAAGTTTCTTGATAGGATGGTGATTCCCGTGAAGCTTATTCACGAACCAACATGAAAATAAAAATGTAAAATAAGCCGAGATAAATTTTACGCGCAAAAAATTGCGCACTTTGAGAGCTCACCCGTCGTTAGATTCTTCAGTCCACATGTTTTTCGCATATTGACCGCAGACTCGCCTGACATTTATTTACTATCTCTACAACCGAGGAGCTCGTCCGTCATTTCTCTGCTTACTTTGCATGAAAGCGTGATCGAGTGTACAGTAAGAGCTTCAGTCGTTAGAACCCCTTTAATTTTGCTCAAATTTGACAAATACTTCCGTCTGTTTTATAACCGCTCGCTACCTGCTTTTTGACTGCAAATCTGCGTCATGGATTTGTCGTTATTTTTACGGGTTTTTCGAATTGATTTGACAGAGAAGATCGATTCTCCATTTTAAAATGCAAATTCTAACAGCTGCGAAGATGTCTTTCCTCTTTAAGATTCAAAGCGGAACTGTCTAAAAATCTGCTTGATAATTGTATGAAAATATTTTATCACTTATCAGGCAATTCTCCGTACGAGACAAGCACGTTTAGCATTTCAATCGCGTGAAAGTAGAGCGTTAGCTTGTAATTCAAGGAAGCAGGAAATACAATTTAGCTTAATTTTCCAGGGTTCAATAAATCTTAATTAGCGGAACTGATCACTGTGTAATAAGGAGGCTCTTTTTTCAGCTCCTTTGAAAATGGTGGAGGACCTCCGATGATTTTCCGGCTAATGAGTAAAAAGCTGAACCACCGCAATTTTTCTCCTAAAGCTCACATGCTTTGAACATAATTTTTGCATCATTTTGGAGCAAATTGCGTAATTTTTGCTTGGAGAAAGCTACAGAGAATATTTACATAATGCAACAGAAAATATCAATTTTATGGTGGGAAGACAGCGTTGATAGAGTAGCTAACGATGGATCAGCTATAAATGTCGTTAGATCTGTATAAATTGCATTGAAGGCAGAATGGTCATTCGGGTTTCAGAAAATCATTTGAATTTCGATGACGCGAAACAAAGCGGCCCAAAAATTTATGCTTGTTGGCCTGTTAACGAAAATTTTCACTGGCATCTCAATTACTCGAAAACCAATACATTTCCTTAAAGTCACATTTCTAGTGTGGTGGAATTACATAACATCTACTAAAATGAAAGTGTGACAGGGCAATTTCTGCATCAAATTTGTGCGAGTGTTCAACGGTAAATTGAAAACTAATGGCAAAAATCATAATATTGACTTAATGAGCTCATCAAAGTGACCTGAAAAAACGATATGAGAAGTATACCTACAATTTTTTCTGATACTTAACCGTATTTCCATTTATTGGCCATGAAATTTTCGAAACATTGGCTGCAGTGGTACACATATTTGAGTGAATCGAGTATTTGCTTGAATTCATAACAAATTACTTGCCTTAATTCCCTTTAATTTGGAGAGCACTGTTCTCCTATTTTAATCTTTAGCTTACCCCAAAGATAATGTTCAAATTTGTGTCGAGGGATCAATTAGCATCTTGAGAACACTATTCCTCTGCGTTACCAGTCACTCATTCTGGTGCGTTTTCGTAAAGTTTCGCATTGACACACCGCACGTTGTATTTGATAGTAACGTTTTTTTAACACCAGAGTATTCTTCAGAGTTCATCCTCCTCTTTTTAACATTAAGTTTTTAAGTGCATGTAGCCAATGAATCAAGCCAAACCATGACGTTGCTTGAAATTTATGTACTGTTTGCTTACAGTAAAGATACATTCACTTTACCTATTCAGATTTCAGGTTTTACTTCATATCCGCGACTCCTCTAACTCACGTAAACGGAAATTAATTCACATCATGACAAAGTCAACCATCGTCTTCATGTAAAGTTCAATCTGGGTAAAATTAGTCCCAAATTTTTAGCCTATACGTCACTTGATTCAGGATAGTCGTAGCTTAAATAACTTTCGCTAATTTTAATTCGTGTGAGTTAGGGCTCAAATCAGATGAAAAATAAATCGGATATCGAAGGTGTATATGTATGCCTGAAGAGTAATTCAATTTTCTTATCCCTGGTTTATAATATTTAATTGAAAAAATATTTTACTCCGTTTTAAATATTTAAATCAACTTTGCAAGCTACTATTGGTTGGGCCGGGTGCACTACGTAGTTTGACTATTGGTTGGGCCGGGTGTACTACGTAGTTTGACTATTGGTTGGGCCGGGTGCACTACGTAGTTTGACTATTGGTTGGGCTGGGTATACTACGTAGTTTGACTATTGGTTGGGCCGGGTGTACTACGTAGCTTGACTATTGGTTGGGCCGGGTGTACTACGTAGTTTGACTATTGGTTGGGCCGGGTGTACTACGTAGTTTGACTATTGGTTGGGCCGTGTGCACTACGTAGTTTGACTATTGGTTGGGCCGGGTGCACTACGTAGTTTGACTGTTGGTTGGGCCGGGTGCAATACGTAGTTTGACTATTGGTTGGGCCGGGTGCACTACGTAGTTTGACTATTGGTTGGGCCGGGTGTACTACGTAGTTTGACGTACGTTAGATTTCAACTCCTCGTTGAAGTAGAAACTTGGTTTCTATGAAAATTTGAGGTCCTAAAGGGAAGATAGGAAGTCCCAAGTTGAGAGTTAGATTAGGACCTTTTGTGTCGAAATTGAACAAGTTATTTGCGTTGATGCTGCAAGCGATCTCTTTTTCGTTCACATACGTTCCTTTTATTACTTGCATCTCCAACTTTAATTTTGTTTCCTAAACTTTTTCTTATCATGTTTTTTCTATGTGCAAGGTGTGAAGACCCACTATAGTGGATAGATTTCCACTTCCCTTGATTCCACACTATAATAATGTCTCCTTCCTTCTTCTCTTAGGAACGTCATTGCTTTAGTTAGAGGCTTTCACCATCTTATAATTTAACATCTGTTTGGATTATAAGAACGTTATATTCTAGTTAGTACTGAATGTTTATATAAATATCTCTTTTCACAGCGTTATAGATAATTTATAGATTTTGAGTTATTCATCACTTAGAAAATCATTCTGTTTGGAAAACTGCACAAACTCATTCTGGTTCAAAATCGATGCGTCAAAAGCGGCTAAACTTATTAAACTGGTGCTTTATTTTATTGTCAACAACGTTTGCAAAATTTACATGAGAAATTCTTTCCGTAATGTCAGACACGTTCAAGTATTTGGGGCGAGCATTTCGCCAGTTGAAAGAAGGGAAACTGGGATTATCAGCACAGAGCAAAAAGGATACCCTCACTCTGCTGAATTCTATCAACCCATTTATGCGCAAAAATATTCTACCAACGTTTCACAGAGTTCGAACTATTTAATATGTTTTCGTTTGGACCATGCTCGTTTATTTAATCATTTGCAGACGGTCTCGAGTTTTCATTTGCGTAAGTGCTTGTCTCGCTCTGTTTAATAAAAAGATTGTTGTTGAAATCATACCACATCTCTGGATTACACAACTGTTTCCTTTAAAAACCTGAGGAACTCATGCGCGTATATCGTTTCCAAATTACCAAGTAATAACACATTTGAGTACGAATAAAAAATATTCCCTGAGTTCGAGTGTGTTTCTTTTCTCATAAATTCATATTGTTTCCCAACATGCTCACAGAATATTGGCAAACGTACTGCTGAATTAGAGCGTGAAGCACTGCTTCAAATATGCATGCAGCGCTTCCGAACAGAAACTGCATGCTGCGCTGTTCGTTGGACTCTTCGTATTTGCTATTCATAGCAGAATATGCGGTTCGACAAGTCATCAGAGTCAGTAACAAACTTGCCGGGAGATATGAGCTCTGTGTAACGGAGACATCGGGGTTAAGAATCGTTCTTGGTTTCAGGTGAGCATTTCTTCTTGTTCATTTGCAAAATTCCCTCAGGGGATACAACTATTGTATATATGGGAATTAGCGCTCCCATGGGGATTATGTGAGGTCCTGAGCTAAAAATTAGCATGGGCTTCTTTTCGTTGCAATAAAATAGGTTTTTGGTTTTCTTACAGACCATCTTTTTTCGGTCCACTGTTGTCCTGTTCTCAGCATCTATTACATCCTTCTTCAACTTTTATCTTGTTTCATTAACTTCCTTCTCAACTCGTTTTTATGCACCTTGTGCTTAGATTTCATGTTCCCTTAACTCCATACTAAATGGTGCCTTCATCCTTATTCTTTCTGAATATCTTTGTTGTGGGAAAGGGAGGCTAAAATTTTCTTATAGTCAATCATTTGTGAAATGTTTGAGTTGCTGTTGCTAGTTCATTTGTGAAATTTTTGAGTGACTGCTGCTATGTAGGTCAGTTGTAAAATGTTTGAGGCACTGGAGCTAGGTCAAGAGTAGAATATTTAATTTACAGTTCTTAGTTCATTCGTAAAATGTTTGAGTGAATGTTCTTCTGTTCCTGAAGAGCCTGTGATGAAATTTTTCAATTGTGCCGTACTTGTAAGTTTCAAGTGAAATATTAGCTTACGACTTACAGTAATGCCTTTTAATCTTTTGAATAAAAAATGTCGCACTAAGAAAAGTTGGTCAATTCACTTATTTATTTTCACTTTTTAATCAACGTTTTAATCAAAAACCATATTCCCTCCTCTATCATTCATTGTTGAAATTTGTAAAATAACGAACCATATTGTTTTATAAAGTTAAAATTTTTTATGGAAAGTTGGATTTGAATTATATTTAGCACAAGCGAAACTATAAACTTGCATAAGTTTAGAAAAAATACTAATGTTCTTCATTTTGGTACCTACTAAGATATTATAAACGATTTATATAAGTATTACGTCAATTACAAAATGAAAAAGTCGTCTGTAGTTATACGTATTTCCCCCTGAACATATTTTATTGATGCTACCAATGAATGCGTCTCCTTGTTTCACTTGCCAGGTAGAGCACGAGGTTACAGTTCTTCTGCCAGTACGTGTGTCCTAAACGCTAAACGTTTGAACCTTTCATAACGCTTAGAAACCTACCAATAGCATGCTGTGCTTTGTAGCTGTGCTGTGCCTTGTACCTGTGCTACAGTGTCAGATTCTAATTTAGACGCGAGTTTGCAGAGAATTTTGAATACTCGATTCACTCTCGCATAAGCCTGAAAGAAAGATCTTGATCTTTGTTAATATATGTGTGCCGCTCAGTACCGATGGCGGTAAAATTGAATTTGAGTAGAAATGTATTTTAGTCAGTCGTGTGTACGTATGAGTATTAATTTTTGCTAATTATCACCTACACAATAAAAATGAAGCATTTCATAAGGCGTTAAATGTCAACTGTGAAATGAAGAGGAACAGCTCGAAATTAACATTTTGAAAACCAGGGTCTTCATCAACAAAATTTGGTCTGAAACAACACAAAAGACGTATTACATACCAATTTGAATTCTACGCAAGGTAAATTAGACGCAATTGAAAGTGCTAAACAATTTGTTAAGGATGGGCAGACTGATTTTCCTTCAACTCAAGTTTTATTTTCGTTGTAGAGTAAAAAAAAAAAGAGATCATAATGGGAACTTGAAGGTTAGACGCAGAGGCTAAAACGTTGAAGTCGTCGCCCAGTACATATCGCATGTATGTAGATTGTACTTTTCATATCCAACCAAAACCTTAGTTAAGCGAAAGTAAGTTCGTTTATCTATTACAAAATGTTTATCCCATTCAGTCATTTTCTCTTAATTCCTGAAACGATAAACATAATTTAAATGTTATACGATTAATATAGTGTCACTAATTAGCGATTAACCTAAATTGCACAATTCATCCAAGGAGAAAGAAATATCCACATGACCATCAAATTATTGTTTTTCCTATAAATAGAAGTTTTTTTGCCCTGGAGATGCCGTTAGTACCGACTGGGAAAAGAAGAAACACGTGCGTGGGTAATCGTATAATTTTAGGTGATCTAAGCTTCACGTTTTTTTCGTCTTCTTTTCCTTTAAACTTGTGCAGAATTATGACTTCTAGGTTTTGGAAAGCTCCGACCTTTAGTTTTCACGCTGACCGGTGTGTTAATCATACCTTTACTTTGGTTTCTTTGATTTTAGATCAGCCTATCTAAGAAAAGGTTTGCCCAAGTATATGGACACTGCGTATTGAATTTAGTATTTGTTTATTTTTTCTTCAACATTTCAGTTTATGTGTCGTATTGAATTCATACGGGATTAGTTTTGAGAAAAGTTGTGCTTTTAAATTTATTAAAGATGAATTCCCCTTTTAGCTTCGCAGCTGAAATATTCTCTGACATTTTTTATGATTTTCATTTTAGATCTGCTATTCGGGGTTCATTCATATGTGGAAATTATCTCTAATTATATTTTTCACAAATATCAGTTGATGTTGGGTCGAGACCTGCTTGTGATATCCAGTCAACAAATTTGAAAGTGCTGCAAATGACTGTCACAGCCTCATCTTTCGTTGAAATTACATTGTGAGCAAAACGTTGTAAGGATTAATGTTAAAACAACTCAAAATAAATAAAAATTATGGTAAAGTAATTTGCTTCTATATCTGGAAAATGTTACCATTCATGTCTTTATGGTGGTCTCTATGTTCTGAATTATAGAAACAACATTTACTTCCATCCTTATTTTATATTAGTCATGCCAATACGAAGAATATTAACACCATTTGCAACTTTCATTCAGATAGCGATGCTTTTTTCCCTTCAAAGAGGCACAAATTTTTATAACACGAGTAGATCAATTGAAAATGAAGGTTTGAAAGACCGATTTTCTTTATCCGAACTGAACTCAAATAAAAACATCCAGAAACATGATCGTATAAGTAACGAAGCTAATATGTCTATATACAACACATGCGGATCCGACAAATTCGAAGTATTGTTTAAATGGAAGAGGAGCGGAGTTCATTACAGAAGAGACTTCTCGCTCAGCCTAAGCCGCGCCGGTGTCTCCAGCCTCGGCTATAAACATTAATTCCAAGACCATCGTTCGCTCGGCCAGAATACTGAATGCGACGTTGAATCGCTGTTGGATCCTCATAAGGAATTTATTTTCTGTACGGATCGCACCCAAAATTGGAATTTGTTAATTTACGAGCATAGGAGTCTGCTCTTCTCCACCAGTCAAGGGCACAAGTGAATCTTCAGTATCACTTCTACCGTTTAACATAAAATACATTAGAATGTTGTTTTCACATGGTGTTTCTATGTGATTTTTGTAATTCTTCGAATAATTATTCAGTTACTCAAAATAAGATCTCAACTAACCTACTTGACATGTTTCAATTCTATGGAAATAGAGTAACGATGTACTGTACATATCGTAAGCCACTCTGTCTGTCCACCGCTATTATTTAAAAAAATATGAATATTGGCACAGTTGGGAAGAGCCTCGCTGAAAACAATACTTTTGTGTTCGTGTTCCGGCTTCTGGTTCTATTTTCCATCGCAGCAAACATTTCGCTGAAGCAGCACGTGTCTCATAAGAAGTCGCGACTTCAAAAAGCAAATCTGCGCTCATTCTTTGGCGCGGCGTCGCGGAGCAGAAATCAACTTTGACAAGTCTCAATTGTCACCTGGGCCAATCCTCGACAATTGACGTTCCGAAGTTCTTTGCGACTGAAGAATCTAATTTCTGAAGAAAGGCACCGCTGAAAATTTTTTATTTGCTCCGCATTGACTTGGGAAGGCAGCAACCAAGCCTTAATTCGATAGAGTTTCCCCACAATAGCCCAAAATTTGACCAATGCAAGCGAGGAAAAATGCGTGTGGAGCCCTGCGATTTGGTGTTATAAGGTGACGCTTGAGTGGCTTTTGTTAGCATTGTAAGTTCATAATAATAGCCAACGCTGAAAATAAATTAGTTAATAGTCGCTCTAATTTTTCAACATGTGAGAAAGTTCAATTTCGTTCATTACAGGATAGCATCTGTTTGAAGCTGGAAGTTTGAGCGTTTTTTAAGACATAAATGCTTGAGTTTGAGGTTGATGTTCAAGTTGTAAATCACTTTGTCCGTGAACATCGAGTCTATACAAACACTTAACACTGTTATAATTCTTCGATTGTCCAGAAGCTCTTATATTTTTTGATATTGTATTTGAAATCTCTGTCACATCCCACTTCAAAATAGCAGCCCAATCGTGGTGAAAGCGAGAACTTCAGTTTTAAAATTCTTCCATAGTTATTCTTTTATCCAACTCTATGCAGAATCAATTCTGTTAATTTTAGAAAATGTGTTGGATTTTTGGGTGAATTTTTCATTGAACGTTGCACAAAACCTGTTGTAATTCGAGGAAAATTTATCGAACCTCGAATTAGCGGGCCTTTGAGAATAAAAACTCTTTTTTTCCTAGGCTGACTGAATAGTACTAACTGAAATTGTTAATTTGAGTTTGTCAGTCCCTTTAAACTTTGAAAAACGTGCAACAGGAAGAGTTATTGTTGAAAAAATTTTGTACTGTTTATAGATCGGAGAATTGTATAGTATTTTTTTTGTTTCGAGTGAAAGATGGATGTGGTGCGCTCATCTATAGCCTGTGAAATTAGAAATTAAATTTTCATATCGTGATATTTTCACTAAATTTTGCTACACATAAGTGTTAGCACCACAATCACTCGAAGAAAATGATACCCGTGCCTGCAAATACAAATTTTCTACCTCGCTCTTCATCCATGATTGGCGATGTGTATGCGTTCTCAATATACTTTATCTTTCAATTGCGTATAAAGTGGAATGGAGGTCGATTTTTAAGGTAGCTCAGTATCCCACAATGACTGAATTTCTACCAATGAGCAGCTCTTGATAAACAGTCGAGCTTATACTGCTATTCGATTGAACGTGAAGAAATTGGAAGCGAAACCTGAAATACAAGTTCATCATGATCCAAATTAAAGAACCAGTCATTCTAAGATTTTCACCGCTAATCCCTTGCTGCACTCTCTCACCCAGTGGAAAACTCCAATTAATGATACTACCGTTCAAAGGCCTTTTTCTGCCACAAAATGAGAGCGGTGCTGAATGAATCCCTTTGATTTAATTCATGCTTATGCATCGAGAAGCTCCTTTTGCAGTTCAATCAGCGGTCGGCAAATTTTGAACAAAACTCTACGGAGGCATTGTGCCTGATTTGACTTGCATTGCGTGTTCGCCTACTACAGAACGGGAGATTTTTCTTGAGTGCCCAATGGCCTCTTGAATTTCGAACAGTGCAGTAAATTGAAATATATTTGAGAACCTCGAATGTTAAGTGAGGTATTCATTTTCCTTTGAGTTAAATGGGAAAATAATATCAACCCATTTACATACACATTTTTAAACTCAAAATAAACTAAGAGCGTCGTATTTCTGAAAATGAGTAATCTTAGAGTATGTATTAATATCCTATAGATGTAAAAAAAGTATAATTCATTGGCGACCAATTGAGTTTCTTGGTTTCGATTCTTTGATCATCGTGTTCTTAACTATAATTATAATTTGAACTCACATAAATAATAGAACTTTCGTTAAAGCATACATCGTAATAATTAAATTTTTTTCGATCACTCGTCAAGTTTTTATCAGCTGTGCAATGCTGGTACATGTGACAAGAAAATGTATGAAATTGAGGAAAACCATTTTCCTTTAATCAAATTTTTATTAAGAATTTAAAAACGAGGAACACTGTTCGTAGGTTAAACATTATTAGCTTTATTATCTATTATTATGCTTAACCTATGAGCAGTGTTCCTCGTTTTTAAATTCCTAAAGTAAGAATGTCTCGGAGTGTATTATTGAGACAATTTTTTCTCAGGTTAGCAAAAGTGGTCTCGACTGAGATGCGTTTTTGATTAGAAGATGCCAAATCCTGAATTCCTCTACTTCACTTAACGTAAAAATGTAATATTACTGTTAATTGGTAATATAGTAATATTACTGTTAATTGGTAATATAGTAATATTACTGTTAATTGGTAATATAGTAATATTACTGTTAATTGGTAATATAGTAATATTACTGTTAATTGGTAATATAGTAATATTACTGTTAATTGGTAATTTATCAATGTTACTGGCAATTAGTAATTTGGTAATGTTACTGGCAATAAGTAGTATGGCATTATTACTGTTAATTGGTAATATAGTAGTATCACTGTTAAATGGCGTTCAGTTTCTCTCGAGAAAAGGATTGGGGAGCGAACATGACGCTAGCGAAAGTCACAGGGAGACAGCACAAATGTAGTCTACTTCACATTTTGTTTTTTATATCTTGCTGCTGTTACCGTTCATCCGCCGCAACTATCACCTCAAGATAAACAGCTTTGTTTAGTTTCTATCTCATATCAGCCCACTATAGCTTTGCAGTCGATGTTTCAAAAACCTTGCTCTTCATATTTATCTAGACAAATTTTGTAGTAACGTAAACCAACCTTTATGTGAACTTGATGTGAACTTGACGTGAGCTCGACGTGAACTCGACGTGAACTCGACGTGAACTCGACGTGAACCTGACGTGAACCTGACGTGAACCTGACGTGAACCTGACGTGAACCTGACGTGAACCTGACGTGAACCTGACGTGAACCTGACGTGAACCTGACGTGAACCTGACGTGAACCTGACGTGAACCTGACGTGAACCTGACGTGAACCTGACGTGAACCTGACGTGAACCTGACGTGAACCTGACGTGAACCTGACGTGAACCTGACGTGAACCTGACGTGAACCTGACGTGAACCTGACGTGAACCTGACGTGAACCTGACGTGAACCTGACGTGAACCTGACGTGAACCTGACGTGAACCTGACGTGAACCTGACGTGAACCTGACGTGAACCTGACGTGAACCTGACGTGAACCTGACGTGAACCTGACGTGAACCTGACGTGAACCTGACGTGAACCTGACGTGAACCTGACGTGAACCTGACGTGAACCTGACGTGAACCTGACGTGAACCTGACGTGAACCTGACGTGAACCTGACGTGAACCTGACGTGAACCTGACGTGAACCTGACGTGAACCTGACGTGAACCTGACGTGAACCTGACGTGAACCTGACGTGAACCTGACGTGAACCTGACGTGAACCTGACGTGAACCTGACGTGAACCTGACGTGAACCTGACGTGAACCTGACGTGAACCTGACGTGAACCTGACGTGAACCTGACGTGAACCTGACGTGAACCTGACGTGAACCTGACGTGAACCTGACGTGAACCTGACGTGAACCTGACGTGAACCTGACGTGAACCTGACGTGAACCTGACGTGAACCTGACGTGAACCTGACGTGAACCTGACGTGAACCTGACGTGAACCTGACGTGAACCTGACGTGAACCTGACGTGAACCTGACGTGAACCTGACGTGAACCTGACGTGAACCTGACGTGAACCTGACGTGAACCTGACGTGAACCTGACGTGAACCTGACGTGAACCTGACGTGAACCTGACGTGAACCTGACGTGAACCTGACGTGAACCTGACGTGAACCTGACGTGAACCTGACGTGAACCTGACGTGAACCTGACGTGAACCTGACGTGAACCTGACGTGAACCTGACGTGAACCTGACGTGAACCTGACGTGAACCTGACGTGAACCTGACGTGAACCTGACGTGAACCTGACGTGAACCTGACGTGAACCTGACGTGAACCTGACGTGAACCTGACGTGAACCTGACGTGAACCTGACGTGAACCTGACGTGAACCTGACGTGAACCTGACGTGAACCTGACGTGAACCTGACGTGAACCTGACGTGAACCTGACGTGAACCTGACGTGAACCTGACGTGAACCTGACGTGAACCTGACGTGAACCTGACGTGAACCTGACGTGAACCTGACGTGAACCTGACGTGAACCTGACGTGAACCTGACGTGAACCTGACGTGAACCTGACGTGAACCTGACGTGAACCTGACGTGAACCTGACGTGAACCTGACGTGAACCTGACGTGAACCTGACGTGAACCTGACGTGAACCTGACGTGAACCTGACGTGAACCTGACGTGAACCTGACGTGAACCTGACGTGAACCTGACGTGAACCTGACGTGAACCTGACGTGAACCTGACGTGAACCTGACGTGAACCTGACGTGAACCTGACGTGAACCTGACGTGAACCTGACGTGAACCTGACGTGAACCTGACGTGAACCTGACGTGAACCTGACGTGAACCTGACGTGAACCTGACGTGAACCTGACGTGAACCTGACGTGAACCTGACGTGAACCTGACGTGAACCTGACGTGAACCTGACGTGAACCTGACGTGAACCTGACGTGAACCTGACGTGAACCTGACGTGAACCTGACGTGAACCTGACGTGAACCTGACGTGAACCTGACGTGAACCTGACGTGAACCTGACGTGAACCTGACGTGAACCTGACGTGAACCTGACGTGAACCTGACGTGAACCTGACGTGAACCTGACGTGAACCTGACGTGAACCTGACGTGAACCTGACGTGAACCTGACGTGAACCTGACGTGAACCTGACGTGAACCTGACGTGAACCTGACGTGAACCTGACGTGAACCTGACGTGAACCTGACGTGAACCTGACGTGAACCTGACGTGAACCTGACGTGAACCTGACGTGAACCTGACGTGAACCTGACGTGAACCTGACGTGAACCTGACGTGAACCTGACGTGAACCTGACGTGAACCTGACGTGAACCTGACGTGAACCTGACGTGAACCTGACGTGAACCTGACGTGAACCTGACGTGAACCTGACGTGAACCTGACGTGAACCTGACGTGAACCTGACGTGAACCTGACGTGAACCTGACGTGAACCTGACGTGAACCTGACGTGAACCTGACGTGAACCTGACGTGAACCTGACGTGAACCTGACGTGAACCTGACGTGAACCTGACGTGAACCTGACGTGAACCTGACGTGAACCTGACGTGAACCTGACGTGAACCTGACGTGAACCTGACGTGAACCTGACGTGAACCTGACGTGAACCTGACGTGAACCTGACGTGAACCTGACGTGAACCTGACGTGAACCTGACGTGAACCTGACGTGAACCTGACGTGAACCTGACGTGAACCTGACGTGAACCTGACGTGAACCTGACGTGAACCTGACGTGAACCTGACGTGAACCTGACGTGAACCTGACGTGAACCTGACGTGAACCTGACGTGAACCTGACGTGAACCTGACGTGAACCTGACGTGAACCTGACGAGAACCTGACGAGAACCTGACGAGAACCTGACGAGAACCTGACGTGAACCTGACGTGAACCTGACGTGAACCTGACGTGAACCTGACGTGAACCTGACGTGAACCTGACGTGAACCTGACGTGAACCTGACGTGAACCTGACGTGAACCTGACGTGAACCTGACGTGAACCTGACGTGAACCTGACGAGAACCTGACGAGAACCTGACGAGAACCTGACGAGAACCTGACGAGAACCTGACGAGAACCTGACGAGAACCTGACGAGAACCTGACGAGAACCTGACGAGAACCTGACGAGAACCTGACGAGAACCTGACGAGAACCTGACGAGAACCTGACGAGAACCTGACGAGAACCGGACGAGAACCGGACGAGAACCGGACGAGAACCGGACGAGAACCGGACGAGAACCGGACGAGAACCGGACGAGAACCGGACGAGAACCGGACGAGAACCGGACGAGAACCGGACGAGAACCGGACGAGAACCGGACGAGAACCGGACGAGAACCGGACGAGAACCGGACGAGAACCGGACGAGAACCGGACGAGAACCGGACGAGAACCGGACGAGAACCGGACGAGAACCGGACGAGAACCGGACGAGAACCGGACGTGAACCGGACGTGAACCGGACGTGAACCGGACGTGAACCGGACGAGAACCGGACGAGAACCGGACGAGAACCGGACGTGAACCGGACGTGAACCGGACGTGAACCGGACGTGAACCGGACGTGAACCGGACGTGAACCGGACGTGAACCGGACGTGAACCGGACGTGAACCGGACGTGAACCGGACGTGAACCGGACGTGAACCGGACGTGAACCGGACGTGAACCGGACGTGAACCGGACGTGAACCGGACGTGAACCGGACGTGAACCGGACGTGAACCGGACGTGAACCGGACGTGAACCGGACGTGAACCGGACGTGAACCGGACGTGAACCGGACGTGAACCGGACGTGAACCGGACGTGAACCGGACGTGAACCTGACGTGAACCTGACGTGAACCTGACGTGAACCTGACGTGAACCTGACGTGAACCTGACGTGAACCTGACGTGAACCTGACGTGAACCTGACGTGAACCTGACGTGAACCTGACGTGAACCTGACGTGAACCTGACGTGAACCTGACGTGAACCTGACGTGAACCTGACGTGAACCTGACGTGAACCTGACGTGAACCTGACGTGAACCTGACGTGAACCTGACGTGAACCTGACGTGAACCTGACGTGAACCTGACGTGAACCTGACGTGAACCTGACGTGAACCTGACGTGAACCTGACGTGAACCTGACGTGAACCTGACGTGAACCTGACGTGAACCTGACGTGAAACTGACGTGAAACTGACGTGAAACTGACGTGAAACTGACGTGAAACTGACGTGAAACTGACGTGAAACTGACGTGAAACTGACGTGAAACTGACGTGAAACTGACGTGAAACTGACGTGAAACTGACGTGAAACTGACGTGAAACTGACGTGAAACTGACGTGAAACTGACGTGAAACTGACGTGAAACTGACGTGAAACTGACGTGAAACTGACGTGAAACTGACGTGAAACTGACGTGAAACTGACGTGAAACTGACGTGAAACTGACGTGAAACTGACGTGAAACTGACGTGAAACTGACGTGAAACTGACGTGAAACTGACGTGAAACTGACGTGAAACTGACGTGAAACTGACGTGAAACTGACGTGAAACTGACGTGAAACTGACGTGAAACTGACGTGAAACTGACGTGAAACTGACGTGAAACTGACGTGAAACTGACGTAAAACTGACGTGAACCTGACGTGAACCTGACGTGAACCTGACGTGAACCTGACGTGAACCTGACGTGAACCTGACGTGAACCTGACGTGAACCTGACGTGAACCTGACGTGAACCTGACGTGAACCTGACGTGAACCTGACGTGAACCTGACGTGAACCTGACGTGAACCTGACGTGAACCTGACGTGAACCTGACGTGAACCTGACGTGAACCTGACGTGAACCTGACGTGAACCTGACGTGAACCTGACGTGAACCTGACGTGAACCTGACGTGAACCTGACGTGAACCTGACGTGAACCTGACGTGAACCTGACGTGAACCTGACGTGAACCTGACGTGAACCTGACGTGAACCTGACGTGAACCTGACGTGAACCTGACGTGAACCTGACGTGAACCTGACGTGAACCTGACGTGAACCTGACGTGAACCTGACGTGAACCTGACGTGAACCTGACGTGAACCTGACGTGAACCTGACGTGAACCTGACGTGAACCTGACGTGAACCTGACGTGAACCTGACGTGAACCTGACGTGAACCTGACGTGAACCTGACGTGAACCTGACGTGAACCTGACGTGAACCTGACGTGAACCTGACGTGAACCTGACGTGAACCTGACGTGAACCTGACGTGAACCTGACGTGAACCTGACGTGAACCTGACGTGAACCTGACGTGAACCTGACGTGAACCTGACGTGAACCTGACGTGAACCTGACGTGAACCTGACGTGAACCTGACGTGAACCTGACGTGAACCTGACGTGAACCTGACGTGAACCTGACGTGAACCTGACGTGAACCTGACGTGAACCTGACGTGAACCTGACGTGAACCTGACGTGAACCTGACGTGAACCTGACGTGAACCTGACGTGAACCTGACGTGAACCTGACGTGAACCTGACGTGAACCTGACGTGAACCTGACGTGAACCTGACGTGAACCTGACGTGAACCTGACGTGAACCTGACGTGAACCTGACGTGAACCTGACGTGAACCTGACGTGAACCTGACGTGAACCTGACGTGAACCTGACGTGAACCTGACGTGAACCTGACGTGAACCTGACGTGAACCTGACGTGAACCTGACGTGAACCTGACGTGAACCTGACGTGAACCTGACGTGAACCTGACGTGAACTTGACGTGAACTTGACGTGAACTTGACGTGAACTTGACGTGAACTTGACGTGAACTTGACGTGAACTTGACGTGAACTTGACGTGAACTTGACGTGAACCTGACGTGAACCTGACGTGAACCTGACGTGAACCTGACGTGAACCTGACGTGAACCTGACGTGAACCTGACGAGAACCTGACGAGAACCGGACGAGAACCGGACGAGAACCGGACGAGAACCGGACGAGAACCGGACGAGAACCGGACGAGAACCGGACGAGAACCGGACGAGAACCGGACGAGAACCGGACGAGAACCGGACGAGAACCGGACGAGAACCGGACGAGAACCGGACGAGAACCGGACGAGAACCGGACGAGAACCGGACGAGAACCGGACGAGAACCGGACGAGAACCGGACGAGAACCGGACGAGAACCGGACGAGAACCGGACGAGAACCGGACGAGAACCGGACGAGAACCGGACGAGAACCGGACGAGAACCGGACGAGAACCGGACGTGAACCGGACGTGAACCGGACGTGAACCGGACGTGAACCGGACGTGAACCGGACGTGAACCGGACGTGAACCGGACGTGAACCGGACGTGAACCGGACGTGAACCGGACGTGAACCGGACGTGAACCGGACGTGAACCGGACGTGAACCGGACGTGAACCGGACGTGAACCGGACGTGAACCGGACGTGAACCGGACGTGAACCGGACGTGAACCGGACGTGAACCGGACGTGAACCGGACGTGAACCGGACGTGAACCGGACGTGAACCGGACGTGAACCGGACGTGAACCGGACGTGAACCGGACGTGAACCGGACGTGAACCGGACGTGAACCGGACGTGAACCGGACGTGAACCGGACGTGAACCGGACGTGAACCGGACGTGAACCGGACGTGAACCGGACGTGAACCTGACGTGAACCTGACGTGAACCTGACGTGAACCTGACGTGAACCTGACGTGAACCTGACGTGAACCTGACGTGAACCTGACGTGAACCTGACGTGAACCTGACGTGAACCTGACGTGAACCTGACGTGAACCTGACGTGAACCTGACGTGAACCTGACGTGAACCTGACGTGAACCTGACGTGAACCTGACGTGAACCTGACGTGAACCTGACGTGAACCTGACGTGAACCTGACGTGAACCTGACGTGAACCTGACGTGAACCTGACGTGAACCTGACGTGAACCTGACGTGAACCTGACGTGAACCTGACGTGAACCTGACGTGAACCTGACGTGAACCTGACGTGAACCTGACGTGAACCTGACGTGAACCTGACGTGAACCTGACGTGAACCTGACGTGAACCTGACGTGAACCTGACGTGAACCTGACGTGAACCTGACGTGAAACTGACGTGAAACTGACGTGAAACTGACGTGAAACTGACGTGAAACTGACGTGAAACTGACGTGAAACTGACGTGAAACTGACGTGAAACTGACGTGAAACTGACGTGAAACTGACGTGAAACTGACGTGAAACTGACGTGAAACTGACGTGAAACTGACGTGAAACTGACGTGAAACTGACGTGAAACTGACGTGAAACTGACGTGAAACTGACGTGAAACTGACGTGAAACTGACGTGAAACTGACGTGAAACTGACGTGAAACTGACGTGAAACTGACGTGAAACTGACGTGAAACTGACGTGAAACTGACGTGAAACTGACGTGAAACTGACGTGAAACTGACGTGAAACTGACGTGAAACTGACGTGAAACTGACGTGAAACTGACGTGAAACTGACGTGAAACTGACGTGAAACTGACGTGAAACTGACGTGAACCTGACGTGAACTTGACGATATGAACTCAGTGCCGTTACGCGGTTCGTAACGGTCCACCTTCATTGTAATAAAATGAGCGATGACACCTGAGTATTTGATCCAATTCTTTATTTTAGCATCTAGAGCATTTAGAAACTACTGACGTATCTTAGCTCGGTTGAGATATCGGTCTGAAAAAAAACGTGGAAAAGCTAGAAGGTAAAACTCGCCGAATTTCCCGTAGTTTTGCGTTTCACACGCACTTATTTGTATTATACAGTCATTGCATTGATTCATGATGTATTTTTCATTTTCGAAGTGCTGCAGGCGCGTGAATAACATTTTACATGGTAAAATTTGTTGACCGATTGCATGTTATTTATCCTAAAAGGAAAATAAAAATGCCCGAGCTGGAAGTTAGGTATACCTTTTTTTTAAATAAAATAGTTCTTGTTCTTGTTGAGGATTATTTTTTCGGTTCACTGTTGCCCTGCTTACCAGCACTTGCTACTTTTGTCTTCAACTTTTCACCAGCTTCCTTCCCAACTAACTTACTGTTTCTATGCGCGAGAGACCTTGCGTGGGAACTCACCTCGTGCTCAGATTCCTTGTATAGATAGTGATTTCGCATAACTTCATGTACAACAACACTTCGTAATTGCTATTACGATGTACATGTATAAAGACTTAATGTTTTTTACGTAGTACAGAAAAATTATAATAACTCATTTTTTTTGTATCTTGCTGTTGAGAGTTTATCTTCTGCAGCTATCGCCGTAAGAGACGTAGCTTCGTTTAGTTCCTATCCTAAATCAGCCCATGCGAGCACGTTCGATATGATTGTACCTCAGTCCTGCGGTTTTGCAGGGCAAAGTCCGCCTGATTTCTGTATACTTTCATCAGCTCATATGGAGTAAAAGATGACACTCAGAATTTTTGTCATGGTAAATTGTGTTCATGTATGTATTGTTCGCCTGAATAAAATTAATTTTCGTGGTTTACTTGCAATCATGAAGTTATTAATCGGATCAACAGTTCGTTAGTTCATTGTACTTCAAATATTGAATCGGACGTAATGAACAGGTTATCTGAAAAATTTCATTCCTATTAATGTTAATGACTTTTCTAAATGTGTCGAATTGTGTCCTTTGCGTGAATTCTGTGGGAACGTATATCAAACTTATCGTGAACTTATCGTGAACTTCACAGGAACTTTCCATAAATGAATTTTTGCAGGAACTTCACACGAATGAATTTTACGAGAACTTCCATGGACTTCGCGCGTGTTAGCGTGAACTTTGCTTGAATTTTTTATTGACTTTTGAATTTAGGAGGAAATTTGCGTGAGCGAGAATTCCACGTGAAAGAAATGGAGCAGTATTTTGAAAACATTTACTCTGAACCTCAACCTCAACAAAAAGTCTGCAAATAAAATTATAGACAAGTCAGTACACCGAAAATTACAGAAGCGCAGGATATAAGCACGAAAAGCAAACAAACAAAAAATAATAATTTATCGGTTGACCATTTTCAGAGGGTATCCACTCTGAAAATAGTCAACCGATAAATTACTATTGTTTGTTTGTTTGTTTGTTTTTCGTCCTTATATCCTGTGCTTCTGTAATTTTCGGTGTACTGACATGTCTATAATTTTATTTGTAGACTTTTTGTTGTGAATAAGCTTAGGCTCAAAACGTTCAGAGTAAATGTTTTTAAAATACTTCTTCTCCATTTCTTTAATTGTAAATTTACTTCGCAAAAAAGAATTCCGCGTGAAATTGTAAATCTCGGGTAAACTTTGCGTGAACTAAGGGTAAGATACGGGTGAATTCAAGATAAACTTTGCGTGAACTGTTTAACAACTTACCGACTACTTTGCGTAAACTGTTTAACAACTTACCGACTACTTTGCGTGAACTGTTTAACAACTTACCGACTACTTTGCGTGAACTGTTTAACAACTTACCGATTACTTTGCGTGAACTGTTTAACAACTTACCGACTACTTTGCGTGAACTGTTTAACAACTTACCGATTACTTTGCGTGAACTGTTTAACAACTTACCGACTACTTTGCGTGAACTGTTTAACAACTTACCGACTACTTTGCGTGAACTGTTTAACAACTTACCGACTACTTTGCGTGAACTGTTTAACAACTTACCGATTACTTTGCGTGAACTGTTTAACAACTTACCGATTACTTTGCGTGAACTGTTTAACAACTTACCGACTACTTTGCGTGAACTGTTTAACAACTTACCGATTACTTTGCGTGAACTGTTTAACAACTTACCGACTACTTTGCGTGAACTGTTTAACAACTTACCGACTACTTTGCGGGAACTGTTTAACAACTTACCGACTACTTTGCGTGAACTGCTTAACAACTTACCGACTACTTTGCGTGAACTGTTTAACAACTTACCGACTACTTTGCGTGAACTGTTTAACAACTTACCAACTACTTTGCGTGAACTGTTTAACAACTTACCGACTACTTTGCGTAAACTGTTTAACAACTTACCGACTACTTTGCGTGAACTGTTTAACAATTTACCGACTACTTTGCGTGAACTGTTTAACAACATACCGACTACTTTGCGTGAACTGTTTAACAACTTACCGACTACTTTGCGTGAACTGTTTAACAACTTACCGACTACTTTGCGTGAACTGTTTAACAACTTCCCGACTACTTTGCTTGAACCCGGCGGCAGTCAAACAATGCAGCCGACGAACTTAGCGCACAATTTCAGAGTCACCCTGATCTCAATATCTCAACGAGCCAAACGCGTTCGTTTACCCATTTCTTTTCTTTACGCGGTTGGAGTTGCGGTGCGGTGCGGTGCGGTGCGGTGCGGTGCGGTGCAGTGCGGTGCGGTGCGGTGCGGTGCGGTGCGGTGCGGTGCGGTGCGGTGCGGTGCGGTGCGGTGCGGTGCGGTGCAGTGCAGTGCAGTGCAGTGCAGTGCAGTGCAGTGCAGTGCAGTGCAGTGCAGTGCAGTGCAGTGCAGTGCAGTGCAGTGCAGTGCAGTGCAGTGCAGTGCAGTGCAGTGCAGTGCAGTGCAGTGCAGTGCGGTGCGGTGCGGTGCGGTGCGGTGCGGTGCGGTGCGGTGCGGTGCGGTGCGGTGCGGTGCGGTGCGGTGCGGTGCGGTGCGGTGCGGTGCGGTGCGGTGCGGTGCGGTGCGGTGCGGTGCGGTGCGGTGCGGTGCGGTGCGGTGCGGTGCGGTGCGGTGCGGTGCGGTGCGGTGCGGTGCGGTGCGGTGCGGTGCGGTGCGGTGCGGTGCGGTGCGGTGCGGTGCGGTGCGGTGCGGTGCGGTGCGGTGCGGTGCGGTGCGGTGGTGGTGGGCCGCTTTTGCTCGCACATACGAATGCAGCACCTCTACAGAGCCTCGGTTCCTCTCAGTGGGCATATCTCCATGAAAATTTCACGCTTTCAGTTACGCGGTATTCTAATTACGCAGACGACAGTTGCGCAGAGCAGAACTGCCCGTCGGCGCATCTCACCACTGCTGGAGACTGTCACGCCTGTTCATTACTGCTGTTCCGCCGCGGCTAATCTTAAACAGTCGCATATCTCACACACCTCCTGGGAAATTACTTGGGCTGCTATATTCTACCTCCGGCCCTGACGGTACGAATAGATTAACATAGAAATGAATCATGAACGCTTTCACGCTTCACTTAGAACTCAACATGAATCATGGAAGGGCCGCTAAACAGTGAAGGAGAAACGGTGTGATTATGTGAGCTGGTTTGCCCGGCTCTGGAGTCCCTCAAGGATGCGTTGTTTGAATGCGGCTGTGGTTGTGGCGTAAAAAGACATTGCATTGTTCAGTAAATCCCAGCAGTTCCCCAAAAATATACTCAATTTTAAAATTTGATTCAACATGACAGATTTTGACCAATTAAAGTTTATGAGCCAGTGAGATTTTCGCTCGAATATTTTTTGGACTAACCGTTGGAAAATCGATGGAAATTTAGAGCACCCTCGTGTTGTCTTCGGAGTATCAAATGGCTTTCTGCTTACCAGGCCCGTAACACAACTCCTCGCACTTATGCGGGCGCTAATATTCGCATCCCGAAACATTACCGACTTCCCATGCTCTGGAATACATTATCAAGCGAAACGCAGGTCCTCCTATGCATGAAGAGCGCGTCTTAAGTGGTGGACGTTGACCTCGTCCACTGATGGAGTCGAATTTCGGGCCCAGAACTTGGCAGGAGATCGCTGAAATTGTTAGAGGAAAATATGAAAATGGAGAAAATGAGTTCCGTCTGTATAATGATCGGTTGCTTTTCTACTTACTAACATCCAAATTTCTCTTTGGCTCATACTCACAATTGTTGGCTGCTGCCTAACAAGTTTAAAGCTCCGAAGCTTAAGAATGACATTTTCAGTTGGAATGACGATGTTAATACAGTATTCCACTACTTTCACTAAAGCATGAACACTTTAGTTCATGCTTGGCTCGATCATTTTCCTAAGGAAATATTTGTGTAATGAAGTGGTTGGTTGAGGGCTTGCGTTCAACTCCGAGTAAACGAGCAAATTGAAACTTATTCTAATCCACATAATTCTCTCCTCTCAAGCATTTTTTCATCAAAATTACATAATCATACTATTGCTACATCCTTCATGATGAACAGCACTTTCTGTACGAGTCTGCTATGCGTTGAAATTTCTTGATAAGTAGGCATTATCTTTCTCACTTTACTTCTCGGTATTTCTATAATGGGGGACACCTCCTGTCTTTTCTTCTTTTTTTCTCATTTCACATTTACGTCTCAACGAGATGCCCGCTGCTTACTTTCAAGGCGCAGCGATCGAGCTTCGCCAACAGGAACTCTCAAGTTTTGCACCCTCGTTGTACTTCATCAGTTGCTGAATTTATCGAAGCTCCTAGCTGAGATCATCACTAAGTTCCCCTCTGAATATCGCTAAACTAAATGTAACTTAGATTATGCCTTGAATGAATGAACAAATACATACCGTCCAGTAATCCAGATCAAGTAACGAACTAGTTTATTTCTCCATCGTCCTACAATAACTTTTTTAATTATCTGAAGTGTTGTCTCTACCTTGAGACTTAACCATTGAGATTTTTTAATGCACGCACTGTTCCTTGTTGTAGTGCTTCACAATTTTCCAACAGATGTCATCTCAGAATTCTCCTAATATTCAAGAGTATTTCTTCAGCAGCGTCAAGTTTCCGTCTTCACTCCATGATGGAGCTTGCGTGGTCGTGTTCGGTTTAGCAGAAAAATCGCACTAAACAGAGTTAATACTTGCTCTGGTGTAATTATTTTGGCAAATACATTTTGTTTTTGATTTTTTCTCGTACGAATTACACGTGTGCATAGGAAAACATTAGTTTTGTTATAATGAAAATTTTGTTGAACAAACTTATTTTGGATCACTGTGTACGAGGATCCATGATTCTTCTAATAAATACTTAGTTGTAGAGGTAATTTAATTAAAGGTTTTCAAATTTTCAATGGTAATCACACTAATTGATAATACACCATGTTACAACAATATGTGATTTCTGCTATGTACAATGGTAGTTCAGTCTTTGAGTACAACGATCCATGAATTTTATGTTGAACAAACTAGTAAATATCATCCACGGCAGGCGTCACGTGATTGTTCCTTAATTTTTGTTAGAGCTGTTGTACGTGCTAACTCAATTCATGCATGCTTCAAAAAAAAGTTCAGAAAGCTTTCCAATTAAATTTTCTACTGGGCTCACGTCTAAACAGAAGCCGAAGGAAAAGAGTGAGTTAAAAATACTAGCACCATCTCATGGTCTTCATTTTCAATACTGTGTCTCCAGTGCGTGATCGGATAGTATTTCTTACTGCAAATAATCTATTCTATTTAAGTTTTAATCAATTGGTACTTGATGTGTGAAACACTCGCCACTGAAAGGTGCCACGAGATGAATACCACGTGTTCGAAAAGCTCTTTTGCGCGAATGTGTATAGGTATATATAGTCCCGGGAAGAACTAATGGGTGGTTTGTCTTAGGTTTGCAAACTAAAATCAATGAGTGGTGCACGTACTTTATTTCAATGCCTGAAATTTTAATGATATTAAATTACACCAATTCAGAGTACTTATATATTCGATTACGACTGTATAGTCACAGGTATGGCCTTACGTGGTCGCTTTGAATTAAAGAGAGGCGCATAAAGAACGCATGGATTTGACCGTTCTTTTTGCGCCACCCTGTCCGTCTTACTATATAAGGGAGGCGCACAGCAAGCAAACTTGTTATTTGATTTTTATTTTCAAAACTCTGCGCTTTAAGCTATTCTGTTGCTTACCTGAACCCAAGAAAGGCATTAATAAACTTTGACCGCAAGGAATTTGGTTTGCTGCGTGAGTGATTGTAAAAGGTGGCGCACAAAAAAGTTCAAGCCCTTGTATTCTTTTAGCGCTACTTTATACAAGTGGATAAATTAACCTTCAATATGATCAATTGCTATGACCGAGCTATGATTAGCCGGCCGTAAATTGGAACAAGCACTTCCAAATAATAAAAAAATTCTGAGATAGCCGTGCCTAGTCATTTTAAAAACAATCCGCACTAAAACTTTTTTGCTTAATTTTTATTCCTCACCATTTTCGAGTTTGTCCTCCTTGCAAAATAACAATTTAGTAGCGTGTATAAATAAATTGTGTTTATTATTAACAAAAACAAAAATGAAGATTCAAATAATTATTTATTTATGCAATTTATCACATCACATTAGTTTTAGTCACGATTTATCTGATGAATACATTTTAATGAAAGAGCTCTGAAGAGAATTGTATTCCAGCATATCTTGAGACCGCAGCGCTCTCCGGTGACACGTAGAGCTTCACATGAGAAGTACTTCGCTGTGAGGACACCTGTGAGTGAGGGTATGTTACTTGGAACCGGTGCTCCCCCGTGGGGTAACTCTAGTGACCCTTCGTATGATCTCTTGCTCATTCAAACGCAGTTTCGTATTTAGTATCGTAATTAATATAGTATTCAGTATAGTATTTAGTATAGTATTTAGGATAGTATTTAGTATCGTATATCGTATTTAGTATCGTAGTTTAGTCTCGTATTTAGCTTGAGTTTTTCTATCCGCTTCCCACTTCTTTCAATTAATGTATCTCGTGAGATGTCGCTGTTAGTGTGATCGAGCGCTTGCTAAAGTGTCTCTGCGTCTGTCTACTTCATTTTCCGATTTTTCGGCACATTGAGGTGTTCCCTACGCCATTGATACGTTTTTAAAGTAGATACACTTGTGAAATTCCCAAGTTTTTAATAATGATACACATAACATAATACCCCGGTAACTCAATCGTTAGTTCGCCCCTGCTCAATATCTAATCTGCGATCACCATCGTCTACGCATAACTTCATCTATAAAATTGCTCTGAAAGCAAATCGCGCTAACATTTGTTGATTTCAAAATAAAATATTGTCGATTCGCCATGCAACTTTCAAATTGATTTTAATATTCACTTCCACAAACAACTCAGAACTATTCTATTTCTCATCACGTTGTACCCTAACTTGTTCTTCGCAGTTCACTTCTGAGTGTCTCTTTTTCCCTCATTTTCTTTTCGTTGACAACCTGATGCAAGAGCATTACAGTCTAAAACTACGGTAATAGTAACTGCAATATGAGCGAGAATATCAGACAGTAGCGAGGTGATGTATAATGTTACCCTTATATTCTCGAACACAATTTGAGCAATCTTGGGCGCTGCACGCTGAAGTTCGGGAGGCTGCGGTGGCCGACCTGGCCGAGACTCTGAGCAGCGCGAAGCTTGGTATGTAAATTGCACGAATAAATTGTATGTAAATGTAGGGTAACTTCGGGAGGGGCTGCAATGATCTTGCCCTCGCCTCCTCGTCGGGCCTCCGACCACTGGAGCGGGTCTAACGACTTGCGCTGACTAAAATAACCTCCCGTGTTAATGCTCGTCACTCAGCCCTGATGACCTCAAGTTTTGGCGGGGCCGCTGCTGTGTCCAAAGCCGCTTCTCCGAAGTTCCTTCTATTTTCACGAATCACTGCTTCCTGAAGTTGTTGGTTTCTTTTAACGGAAGGGGTGAACGCTTTATTTTAGTAATAATAAATTGGATTGTGATGATCGCTTTCTCCGGGATTTTTCCGTACTTGAAGTTCCGACTTTCTCCAAACATGCGATATTTTTTAATTTCGAGTGAACTACTGAAATAACTAATATCTCATGATCGAAAATTGATTAAACTGATGTTTAATAGTTTTCTTTGCCTGTATTGATCGATAAAATAAGTCGTGTTTACCATCTGACGTATTTCTTTGGTTCTGGAAATTTCCCTGGTTACGTTCGGGATGCAATGAAATTTTTCCTCACCCCATTTCTAGATTTCATAGTGACCTCTATTTTTTGAATTTTTATGAGTGTAAACATTGATTCAAGCTATGAAATAATAATCTGGTTGACAAGTAAACGCTTGTTTCGCGTAGATATGCTGATCAATTGATTTTTCATTGGAAGAACGTCTGAAATTTGAGAGACGTCAACATGTCATATCTTGTATTTAAATAAACTTACCAATAAAATCAGCACCAGGAAACACATAAGGCCTTCTAGACAAGGCACTGCACGATAGAAACCTTATCTACCTCTCATCGACAAGACACGTCAGAAACGTTTCAGGGTGAGCCTTCTTGTGCATTTCTTCAGCATTTCATATTCAGTGAGTTGTCGCCGACTGCCCGTCTTCCTAAAAGTGGCAAATTCGACCGAGCAGTCGAAGCAGATCGTCTTTCTTTCTCAAGAAGCAAAAAAAGTGCGAACATTGTGCGATAAAGTATTTTATTTAGAGTAAGGCAATACTTTAAGTTGTATAAGATGCATCACTGGGTTAGACTTAAGTTGGAAATTAAGTGTCAGTCAAAATGTTAGCTTAAAACTTGTAAATGAATACGATTTTCTGCTTGTAGTAATCACTTTTTGTCACACGTATTTTGATTTGCTAAAAATGCTACTGACGTAATAATGTCAAAATAGGAGCAAGCAGTATAACTGAGTGTTCTTTCTCCCTTGCTGCGATCGACGCTGGCCAATATTTCAGTTCTACTTGAGGAAAAGTTATTCAGGACCCTTCGAAAAAATTTTTTACTCATCAGTTCGAGGTTATAATTTTTAAACACGCACAGGTTTTGCATGAGCATGAGCACATTGAAATATGTTATTTTGAGAGATTTTATATCCATGTTTTACCGTAGGCCGATATTGTAGGTATTACTTATTGACTACAGGAGCCTCGGAATGTCGAAGAATTTTATCTGTAATAAATTTTTTATAAGCTTGAAACTCTAACCTCTCGAGGGGATACAACTATTGTATCAGAGGGGATTAGCATTCACTGGGAAAAGATGTGAGGTCTCGAGCTGAAGGTTAAGTAGCCCTTCCTTTTGTAGAAGAGTTTTTTGCAATATCATCGACCATACTTCTCGGTTCACTCGTGTCTTTTTTCAGCACCTGCTACTTTTTGCTTCTTTAACTTTTATCTAAGGCCAAAATCGAAAAAGTCACACGAACAAAATGTGTTTCTTTTTCAAAATTACATGTTCTCGGTAAATTTCAGAACAATCGGTCCACAAATAAAAATCAGTCAGTTGTCCCCTTTTAACCAATATACTTGTACATATAGCTCAATGAAAAAAATCGCGGTTATGGAGTGCCCAGGTAACTGGCTTACGAGGGTAACAAAGTAAGGCTGGACAGATCAAGCAAGAAACAAACCCTGTATTATTACATAGAGGAATTCCCTGCGTCAGTTGCTCTTGTCTGTCTCTTCAACGAAGAAGGCCTATATAGTTAATGTAATGACGACCTCACGCGTAAATGTGAGGTTTCGTTTTTCGTTAATTACTTCACCTTAAAAAGACTTCACCAGAGGAAAGAAATAATGTCCCCAGCTGAAAATTCAAATGAACTTTTTTTTATCGGAATACATTTTTTCGTTTTGTCAAGGACCCTCTTTTTGGTGTTCACTGCTGTCCTTCTTCAGTACCTTTAACTTTCTTCTTCTTCTTTTATCGCATTCCATTAATATACTTGCCAACTTACTGTTTCTATGAGCAGGAGGTCATGTGTGGGAACACACGTACATTGATTTCGGGTTCTCTTAACTTCTTACTAAATGGTGCTTTCATTCTTTCACTCATTGAAACGGTTTTGCTGTGGTTAGGAAAGTTTCAAGTACAATCTTATCTAATCTTATCCTCTGTTTTTTTTTGTGTTTTAGGGCTGTTAAATTCGATGGGACTTCGAAAGTAGAAAAACAGAGTTACAACTGCGCCATCTAGCTTGTTTTCCGTCTTTAAATCTTTGGATTTTAAACGTAATTATTTTGCTTCCAAGGGATACAACCATTTTACTGTATCTACCGGAACTACTACCCCTAGGAGGAAGATATGAGGTCCCGAGCTAAAGGTTAGGAAGACTTTTTTGTTGCTGGAATTAAATAGTTTTTATAATTGTTGCGGACCATCGCTTCTTGGTTCACTGTTTTCCTGTTTTTTAAGCACGTCTAAACTCCGGAAACTTTCCTATTGATTGATAAACTCTTTTCATCGTGCTGTTTCTATGCACAATGTGTGTTTCCACAACTTGTGCATAAATTGTTTCGTTGAATCCATGCCAAATATTGTCTTCCTCCATTCTTTTTTTTCATATAGGGTACCTTTGCTGTAGCTAGTGAGGTTTAAACTAACAATTTTAATCTAATGGTGTTCTAGATTGTATTCTCGTTGTATTGTAGGACAATAAATAATTGCATGCATTTCTCTCATTATTGATTATCAATACAACTACATATTATAAATGCTTCTACATATTTTTCCAGAAAGTGAAGCACAGAATTTATATTAATTTGTCCACTCTTCAAGTGATGAAGGAACAAAAACCTGTAAATTAAATCATGTTTGTTTGGAACAGATAAAATACGGCCACAAACGCGTGCCGAAGTCATTATCGGTTTGTTCAAAATTCCATTTATTTTTACATCAGTTTTACTTCTTTTCATGGAAATTCAGTGTAATTAGTCATTTACTGTCGAGTCCGTGTATCAATAACATTTTCAGCGGTCTCTATTGATTTTATCTATTGGAACCATTACTTTGGAGCAGCCTGAAAATTGTTTCGGTTTTACAACAAAGTGAGTATTACCTTCGAGCGCGACTAAGAGGCAATTTGGTTGACGGCAACTTCTCAACACGATGGTCGTGACGTGCGCAACCTTTGAACACGGAGGGAATTTCCTTCATGATACTGACCGACCAGTAGTCACAAACTCAGTGTTCATAGATACTAAACTAAAGCTTAATGAAGGCACGATCCAGTTAAAGTTTGCTGTTTTCAAAACTACTTACCACAATTAACTTTAAATTTGAGTTGAACATTGAACTTCAGTTTAACCCATCGCGGTCACCGCGATGAGTAGAAAATGTAAAGCTTAAGGCCTGACCATTCACACGCCTTGCACCCTATACCAGCGCCACCTCGCCCGCCGTCTTGCGACGCTGCCCTTGTTTGAATATTTCGTGGAGCACGTCGAACTAAATGTGGTGAGCCTCATTGGCACGCCGGGTTTTGGCGCGGGTCTTTGTGTCTTTGAAGAAGGAAGGTTGCGCTTTTTATGCCGGACGCACTGCATTCAGATTTGCCCTCGCAGATTACATTTCCATATCTCAGTCAGACTGAAAAGCCTAAAGCGAGAGTGACCTTAGAGAAATGGCGGGTGGGTCTTCAGGGTGCTGAATTGTGACCAAGAAGCAACATTGGTTCTCACCATCCCCCCATCCTTGGGCACGACTCCCACTCAATGGAAACGTTCTCGGCTTGAAACATTTGATGTTGATGTCAAAGTCCACAACAGGTATGTTTAGCGCCTGCAGTCGTGACTTCTAGCGAATTTCAGTGGTGAGGATTCAGAGAGCTTCTAAGAATCAAAACTTGGCTTCCGAATGTCTTTTTGTAAATTTTATACCAATTTTTTAATGAATCACTTTGAATAAAATAATGCACTTCCCTTTACTGAAATGCACAATTACTTCATACCATAGCTCGAAGCGGTCAGAAAATAACAAAACATTGAATGAAAGAAAGAATTGAATATGGCTTCAGGATCAAGCCGCGTGGCTCATTCTCAAGTTCCTACCCAAGTATTATGCCGTCATACATCAGTCACGCATAGTCAACAGAGTAGAAATAAAAGGGAAATTAACATTTTCAATCACAGTCTTCTATATCCAATCAGTGACTTCGAACTTTTTTTTAGCGTACATATAACAGTAGAGCGTTGAAAAAAACGGCTCATTCAGTCACACATTTGCTAATTTAAGCTTGACGTTCTACTTGTTCTCAGAAGTAGATGCGAGGTCCCGAATTGAAAGTTAGATAGGCCTGCCTTTAGTGCAAAGATAATATCTTTTTTTTCCTTAAAACCATTTTTTTCGATTTATTGTTGTCCTTTTTTAGACCCTGTGACCATCTTCTTCCCATATCATCATGCTCCATGAAGTTATTTTTCAACTGGTTCTTTCTTTGTGCAGAGAGTCTTGAGTGAGAACACATTGTGTGAATAGATTTTTTGTTCCCTAAATACGTACTAAATCCCTCAGAGGGATACAGTTATTGTGTCTATGGAAATTAACACTGCCAGGGGGAAAATATGAGGTTCTGAGCTGAGAGTTAAATAGGCCTTTTAGTTGAAGTAAATTTTGTTTTTGTTTTGTTTAAGGACCATCTTTTTTCGGTTCACTGCTGTCCTGTTCTTCACCACCTCTGATTTTCTTCTTCAAATTATATCTTGTTTCATAACCTTCCTTCTTATCTTGCTGTCTCTGTGCGCACGGGATCCTTTCCGGGAACATCCTTTGAGCATAGATTCTACGTTCCCTTAATTTAACCCCACGTTGAATGGCACCTTCATTCTTCTTTTCTTTGTAAATGTTTGTTGTGGTATCTGAAACAAATTTATAATCAATCACTAATCTATATTAAATGATGCTTCCCTCGGTAAAGGAAGGCTAAAACTAGTTTATAATCAATCAATAATCTATATTAAATGGTGCTTCCCTCCATTTTCTCTTTGGGACACCTTTGTTTTACTTATGGAGTCCTAAACTATCTAATGTATTCGGAAGTTTCATTTTATTTACTCACATCGAATCAAAGGATCACGCGGCGTCCCTGGGATTGCTATGCACTAGAGCCACAACGGTTAGTTCGATCCGGAAGCATCAAACACAGATCCCAATATTATGAATTAGGGATGTGCGCAGGTATAACTTTAGGTGGGCGTATACACTTTAAAAAATAATTCGCTGGATGAAGCGTCTGTTGACTTTTCGTAGATTCGATCAATGATATTTCGTGTAAATATTGAAAAAAGATGATTCGGCTAAAAAAATTCCACTTAAAGCGATCCTTGAATTTTTTCGTAAAATACTGAAAACTATTGCTAATCCTTCATTTTTTGTCGAAATTAGCTGTTATTATAATTCATGAATCAGGTAAAAATTAGAGTTCATTGCATAGAAGCAAATCAATTATCGCTTGTAACTAATTTCAGCCTTGCGGAAACGTGGGTCGGACCAAGTATCCCTTCTGCTTAAAAGTTGATTTGTACTAGATCATTTTAACATTAATGCGGAAAAGAAACCTCCACCTCGTAGCTTCGTGTCTATTTTTTTCAGAGGGTGGCGAGTATTCTCACCCAAAGCAAAGTGAATCAAATACAATTACAGAAAAATTTTGCTTCGGATCAGATATCAAATTCAACACTGCAAATATTACGAAAAAGAAACATAAAAATTCATTCAGATATGACTCGAATCCTCCAACAATTGTCCCCGACAAAAGGACAACCTTGGAACAATATGCGTGTAGTCTGGCCGCGTTTCAATAAGAGCTATTGGCCGCTGTCACACACTCCTGAGAATGTCACGCCGGTCCCAATGCAGTGAGGGATGATCGCACGAGCGGCCACCGCTATCTCGAGCGCAGGTGCGAGCGTGTGGCGCAATTCATGGCGAGCAATATTGGCGTGACGCATGTCGCGCGACATGTGTGCTCACGCCAGATGTTTCCAAATTGCAGCGTGTCCATCGCACACAGCGGCCGATATTTGGAGGCTCTCTCTGCATTAAACACTGACGCTGAGATGCGCTACAACGCCGCCGGTGTAGGAGCCTTGTGATGTTTTCGTGGTAATGAAAATCTTCAACGAACATCGACGCTGTTTGGCTCACGGCCGTCTGTGAGACAAACCCGAGACGAATTTAAGCATGCTCGTGGATTAACATGTTGACTCTTGCGTGATGCACCTGTGGTCATTGGGGAGATTTCCAACATTTCGGTGAACCACCGGTGGTCATCAACTCGGTTTGCATAAATACTGACTCAAGACCAAACTATGACGTGGTCTATTTAATATTAGCATGTCATGAGGAATTTTGGAATCTAAAATTGACGGGTTATTTCAGTTGGAAAATGAACTTCACTTTAGTTAAACGCATTCAACGCTTTTAAACCACAAACACGAATTAAATTCTGAAACACAAATAAGTGTAAGTTGATGCCCGTGTAAATTAATAACCAAAGTGAGCTAAACCTTGAACGAATGTGCTGTAAATGCTGGTATACCGCACTCATAATATTATTCAAATCTACACGAGCGAAAAAGTACGAATATTTTCAATCGAAAATTCCAAATGACTCGTTAAGTTCACAATTTGTGAAAAAACTGCAATAGTAATACCCCAAGCTCGTGTTGAGTTTATTAAATTTCTGAATTTATGAGCTGGAGTTTTAATTGCCACTCCCTTGCAGTGCCATTCAGATTTGATGCATTAAAAAATGTTCTCTTTTGACAAGAGCTTTCTGAAATTTAGAATATCTGAGATGCTGTCGGAAACCCGTTACCAGGTGATTCGCATACACGTAGCTCATGTCAAGCCGACGCATATCTGGTTACGTCGAGGTATCATAGGTTCATATCTGCCTCTTCAAAGATCTAGCTCCTCTTCTTGTTGAATTTTTGGAATAGTGGGGCAAAATATGTACATGTGTAGTTGTGCCCTTTGTACATTAGGATACGTCATAACGTTAATGCTTGAATTTTTGTGTACTGTTCGCACATTAAGTTTCCACATTGTCAATCATACGTTTGCTCATAGACTTCCAAATTAGTGCCCTTCTCAACTTTGTGTTATTCAAAAGCTCTTAACTAGTTTACACTCAATGATACACTCGTGATCATTAGCTTAAGGCCAGTTCATATAAATAAAAAATACTACAGTAGGGGAATTACAGGGGGAAATAAAAGATACAGAAAATTTTTTGCATCTAATCAATTTGAATAAATTATCCCATTTTAAATAGATAAGCTGCTCGACGGCTGATAAAAAATTTACGATCAGTAAATTGAAACGTAGTAACACGCTTTGCACTAAAGTTGAAGTTAACTGAAGAAAAAATAGCAATGATTCGTGCCTCCATTCTTGCTGATGGCCACGAAAAATTTTCATTGCATGTTTGAAATGAGGCTTCCAATAGAGTAAGGAGAAGATTACTCCAAGGCGTGAGGTGATTTCCCGGAGATCATTCAATGCCTTTAATTGACGGTCATTGCTACTGATTTTTATCATCCTTCTCAAACGTTCCCTATCAGATTCAACTATAAAGAGCACGCTGGGTGATCGAAAAAAGGGACATCATTCATCTGAAAATCTTGGTTAGACGGGCACTGTAGAATGTTGCATTATTCTGTCGAAAGAACCAGCTATCTCCACTCAAACGAGAACACTTCGTCGTAATGGATGCGCTCTGCAAAACGTTACCATATTTAGCCGCCGTTGGACATTTCTAAAAATCCTGAAACTTCATTGTGTTCGTGGAGGCAAAAAACTCCCCACACCATGACGGAATCTCCGCCGCTATGTTGCGTACATAACATTTTATACTGTAACTCTTTGTTGTAGCAAAACGTTTGAAGCCATCAGGACCGCCTAGATTTATTTTCCCCCATAGGAGAGCGAAACTCTATTGCACTTTGCCGCGTTCTACGTTTTTTGATCACTGGACAACTTAATTTAAGCAGTCTACTTTATGACGTGAGAACAGATGAGGTACGAGTTGATTTATATCATATTTTTCAAACTCCGTTAGATCTGGTGTCGCCTTGTAAAAACTGGACTGCAATAATCATTTTTTAACGTCTAAGATTGCGTTAATCTTGATAAACAACCTTGCAGAGTCTGTTATTCGTGTTCGTAACTTTTATGACCTAGGTTTTTATTTCTATGCTTCGTAACTGTCGGGGTCTTTCAGAAAGTAGCGTTTTACCTCAGCTGAGATTGCTGCCTGTGACAAATGTTGCCTGTGGAGTTCAACGATCTGACCACGTTTGGAGGATAGTTACTGGCCTTGGGCGTGGTGACACCTTGTCACTGTGAGTGACAACCTATAACTGTGATAGAATCACTTCCTTACACACAGACCGGCTTTCAACCTAGCCTTAAATTTTTGACCGGCTGGCGAACAGCTGTTATACGTTCATTCTTCATCTTTAGCATTGAGTAAATTTTAGTTAACTACGTTTTGCTGTCTCTCCATGCGAAAACTGCATTTTTCCAGTTTTTCATCTGATCCTAAACCTTTCTTTAATCATGAGGATACTGTGCCAAAATTTAACTTTCGTTTACATTTCATGTCTACGTATTTCTTTAATGCTTATGACGTAAAAGTTTGGTTATGAGATACGTGATGAAATTTACCTGGATTTACAGAGACACACCATGTTTATAGTTCGTATACTTACGAAGTTTCAAATTATTTCTGAATGTAAGTTATGCTTTTGAAGTTTTAAACGTTTTCTTTTGTATTATCGCAACTAATAACTGTGCAAGGGCTACCACACATTTGAATAACATTCTTGATAAAATTATACCTTATTTGGACTTGAAAATATTACCAGAGTAAAAAAAATTAGGCAAAATTGCTCCTAGAAGCGCTGGTTAAGATGGATAACACAATCATCAGTAATTGAGGAATCACGTTCTACGTCATTCTCTTAAAGAAATCCAATGTAGTTGATTTAAGCTCTTTTTTCAACTTGAAATATGTTACCTGGAAGCTTATCACAATTAAGCAGTAAATTTCTGTGTGAAAATTCTTTTTCCTTTCTACAAGAAAACGGTTCACTTGTTATCGACAACAATGAGTTCGCAATTTTCACTAATTTTTGGAGCGATGAAAACTCTGGATCTGGAAGCACTTCAGAACGGGCCTGGGAAAACACTAGGACGATTTTGGGGCTATGATTTAGTATCATGAGCAGAATATTTACAAACTTTTAATTTTGAATTTACCAACTATCAAACAAGGGAAATGCACATGTTAATTAATGATGCCTAATTAAAGGATTCATTAACTCTAACCTCCATCGCATTTTTCGTGCTGCTCTTCTTGCTCATCTGTCTATTCAATAGGCATTTTCTTCTTCTGCACTCTTTGTTTATGAGAAATTTTTTTATAAGTTTCAAGCTGGAAATTATTTCGTTTTGGTTGGAGAGCTTGAGAATTTCCATCCAGTGAGCCTAAAGTTAATGGCAGTTGAGTCCTGGTTGAGAAATCTAGTTCAATTTTGTTTATTTTTTTCGTAAGCCATTATTGAGGCAAAATGGTCTTTGGTCAATATTTTCTATTGAAATGATCATTGAAAATATGAAATGGTACTGATTTTGAGAAAAATGGAAATATTAGGTATGGTTTGAAATAGCAGTTCTTATTTATTAAGGGGTGTTTCTGAATGAAAGAGACTTGTTATGTTACTTAACGAAAAAAATTAGGAATAATTATTTAATGTTCAATTCACTAGTTATTAATGCAGTAATACGAGAACGGCAACTATTAAAGAAGTGCATTAAATTCAAATGATTTGTAACGTAATTTTTTTTCTTTTACATAAAAATTTCTAATTGTAATCCACCATTCTTGTATGTATTTGAAAAAATATATTAAAAATGTAAAAAAGGCTTTTGGGCCGGCCTTAAAATTTTCTTTGTACTCTCTGACAGAAAAATTATTTTCATGGCTGACAAATGTAATATGGGCGTGATGATCTTCAATGAGATGTTCTTATGGAAAACCTGTAGTATGACCGAACAACACAATAAGACGCTACAGCAGTCTGCTCGCCGACTAAACTTTTGCTGTAAGGAAAGTTCCATGCAATACGGGAAGGAGGTGTACAAATTTCGATGCAATACGGGAAGGAGGTGTACAAAGTTCGATGCAATACGGGAAGGAGGTTTATACAAAGTTCGATGCAATACGGGAAGGAGGTGTACAAAGTTCGATGCAATACGGGAAGGAGGTTTATACAAATTTCAATGCAATACGGGAAGGAGGTGTACAAAGTTCGATGCAATACGGGAAGGAGGTTTATACAAATTTCAATGCAATACGGGAAGGAGGTGTACAAAGTTCGATGCAATACGGGAAGGAGGTTTATACAAATTTCGATGCAATACGGGAAGGAGGTGTACAAAGTTCGATGTAATACGGGAAGGAGGTTTATACAAAGTTCGATGCAATACGGGAAGGAGGTGTACAAAGTTCGATGTAATACGGGAAGGAGGTGTACAAAGTTCGATGCAATACGGGAAGGAGGTGTACAAAGTTCGATGCAATACGGGAAGGAGGTGTACAAAGTTCGATGCAATACGGGAAGGAGGTGTACAAAGTTCGATGCAATACGGGAAGGAGGTGTACAAAGTTCGATGCAATACGGGAAGGAGGTGTACAAAGTTCGATGCAATACGGGAAGGAGGTGTACAAAGTTCGATGCAATACGGGAAGGAGGTGTACAAAGTTCGGTGCAATACGGGAAGGAGGTGTACAAAGTCACCGCACAAAAGCTATCACAAAAAGTTTACCGTTAACTAGTCGTAGGAACGTTCAGACGTATTTGATATCTTGAATATACACCCTTGCACTTATCACGCTCTTCTTGCCTTTAAATATAAAGTATGTCCTCAATTCATTCCTTCACCTCGCGCTCAGGAGAAAAAAAAGAATGCAACCTAGATTGTTATAGATTCTCAATTGTCATTTTTTGGTTTATTTTGTAGAATTTTTTACGGTATTTATAAACCTTGAGTCCTCGTGTCAAGAGTAAAATACAAAATAATTTTGATTTCGATTTTATTCCTCTAAATTATATATTCAACCTCTGGCACAGCTATTGTCTCCCTGTTTAGGTTTGTGTGTCAATTCTGGATTTTTATGCTAATAATTATTCATATATGAAATTTGTTGTAATTATGCACCATGAGCCAGTTTTTTTTTTGGGGAAATAAAAATTTTTTCTCTCTTTTATTTACTATTCACGAGGTATTTGTATTACCTTTGTTCAGAACGTTATGTATTGACTTAATGGAAATAGGAACATTCTTCATCAAACTGGGGAAATGCTCAATTGAATCCTTGATTGAAATAAAAAGCACCCACATGTTATTTGATGTTTCAGTTGGAATGAAAACGCACCTTTCGCATGATACTTAATATTTCGGTTAGAATAAAAACACTTCCTGCATTATACTTGACATTTCAGTTAGAATAAAAACCCTTACTGCATGATACTTGACATTTCGTTATGAATAAAAAATACTCCATGGATGATACTCGTACATGACATTGCCACCTCAGGCGCCCTGGCGCCTGAGGTGGCTGTGTTATACGTGCTGCTGCGGGTAGCGTAGCTAAGTCAACTTAGAAGAACTTACACCGACCACTAATTAGTGCTCTAAAGGGAAAAATTTTAAGTCCCGAGCTGAAGATAAGGTAGGCCTTCGTTTTTGTTCAGGTAGAAATTTATTTTGTTTGGTCAAAAACTGTCTTTTTCTGGTTTACTCATGTCTGTTTTTTCAGTATCTAATCCTTTTTTGTTGAATAATTATTATGTTTCATGAACTTATTTCCCAACTTTCTGTTTCTATGCGCAGCAGATTTTGTTAGGAAGCCCACGTTATGAATATATTCCACGTTCTCTGAACCCCGTACTAATGCTGCCTTTTTCCTTCCTGTCTTTGAAAAACACCTGTTGTGGCTAGGGAGGGTTGAACTAACTTCTTTAATCTAATGTGTAGCTTGATACACCTTTATATTTTTAGTACGTGAGAATTGAAAGAACATTCTTTGTTATTTATATCTCACATCGGCCATACATTCTTGCAGTCTGTTGTGGGTTTAAATATGTACTTAGATAAACATTTACTTTTATTCCTTTATTCAGTCACTCGAAGGAGAAGCCGGCTTACCATGCAACAACTGAACTCCAATTAAAGTATTTTCGTCTGATAGTCTTCTTCCTAATTTCACCTTTTCATCTCATTGAGATGTTTTCGCCCTTTTTTTGCCAGCGTTGCCCACCGACACATCCAAATTTTACTCTTTTTTAGTGCTGCTTCAGCTTAAAATTCACCGATTTTCTCAGTGATTGTCGCTCAAATGAACTGAAATGCACGTTAAATCACGAATGCGTCAATAATATTATAAGTCATATAATGAGTCATCAGTATTCTACGCCGTTTTAACCAGCACTAACGGGAGTGAAAATGAGTGTCACCAAACTGTGGGTTTTAATAGATTTTTTCCGTTTAAAGCAGCTCCAAAAAATATTACCTTCACTCATTCTTCACTAATACTGGAATTTGCTATAGACGAATTACTTTGAGGGCCGCAAGTTTTTTCTCTGAGCTCACAGTGTGATGAAGCAAATATATTAGTTCTACGTGCGTAAGAAAAAAACGCTAATTACCTCGTTTTACTATGCTATTACAAAAAATATACAAGATTATACGAGGTTCAGTGAAGTTACTTTATAGACTCCGAGTGGAACCTTAATTAATTAATTAAAATAAGAAAGTCTTTTTAGAGAGCGTTATTTGCACAAGCTCCTTTACATTTCCTACTCAGAAGCTCCAAGAGGACCCCTCATGGGGATACAACTACTGTATTTGTGGGAATTATCACTTCCAGGGGGAAAATGTGAGGTTCCTAGCTAAGAGTTAGGTAGACCTTCTTTTTGTTGTTCTTTTGTTGTGTTAAATGATCAACACTTTTTGATTCACTGCTGTCCTGTTTTTCAGCACCTGCTACTTTCTTTCTCAACTATGATGTTGTTCATGATCTTCTTTCTCAACTTACTGTTTCTATGCATTTTGGGCATAAATTCCGCGTTTCCTTCTCCACACTAAATAGTGCCTTCCTCCTTACTCTCGTAGGAATGCTTTTTTGTGGTTATGGATACTTAACACGTTAAGTGCTGCGTGACCACCAGTGGTCACTTAGGTGATTTTCTTAGTATGATGCTGACCGACCAGCAGTCACTGATTCAATTTTTTATAAACACTAAATGAATGCTAAATGAAGGCATGATCCAGTTCATGTTTATTATTTTCAAAATTTCTTACAACAAATGACTTCAAATTTGAGTTGGATATGGAACTTCGGTTTAACCCGCCGCACTTAACGCGTTAAACTAACATCTAATCTGCAAGAGGAGCTAAGCTCCTAAACTTCTTTGCACATTCTACTCAGAAGCTACGGGAAAATGATTGATAATTTGAACAATTACAATATTCAAAACCATTATAAAAATTTTCCTGGATATTTCTCTATGCCATGCAATACACAACTCAAGTTCGTCCATGGCATTTTGCGTCTGAATAATAATTTACGATTACAATTGATGTGCAAAGAATGCATATGAAATAATTCTAAAGCAAACCACAACAAAAAATTTTAGTCGTTGAATACATTCTGTTTTTTTCTAATTATGTGAATTTCAATTGCCTTGTTATTGTCAAATAATGTCCATTTGATAAAGTCTCTGTATACCGGCAGGAAAGGACAGAGCAAGTCGGTAATTTCATTGAATACGAAACTTTTTCGCGCATTCTAAATGCGCCTCCTGCCCTGCACGAGAAAGGTACGAATTAGACCGTGCTCTTTTGAGTCTCATTTCAAATTAGAACTTTGTAGTCTAACTTAACATAGTTACTGCGTATTGGTTCCTTTGTGCGCCAGTGGGTAAATTGCTCATTTAAGTACCAGTATCAATAATTGCATATCAATTATTTCACATATTTTACCACTTTCATTCCAGTTAGACGCTGGCGTACAATTTAAAGTGTTATCGTGCAATCATATTTTACTGGTTCTTGTAGAGGATAAAATGTAATCAAGAAGTAAAGACGGCCTTCAAATTCAGTTACTTTCAACCAAACCGACTGTAGCAACCGTACCAACGCAGTTAACTTGTTAATTCAAACAAAACTGATTAATCAAAGCTATGTTGTCGTGCTTTGGGTAAAACCATTGTTTATTTCCGTATTTTCTGTTTTTTTTCTGTATGTCCAGGTTTTGGTTTTAATTTTTCCTTAACTAAATAATAACACTATTTCAAAATTTCAAGGAACACAGATACCCTCATAAGGGTTCAGGGGAACGCATCCGATTTTTAAAACAAAATTTTTTCCTAACTCGCTCTATATTGTTTCTATAATGGCGCTCCCTTCGCGCATCACAATCGCTGCTCAGAAAAGCATCAAGACGAAGGGAAGGATTGACGTCGTCTTAGCGTCACTCCTCACGACGAAGGGAAGGATTGACGTCGTCTTAGCGTCACTCCTCACGACGAAGGGCAGAATTGACGTCGTCTTAGCGTCACTCCTCACGACGAAGGGAAGGATTGACGTCGTCTTAGTCAGTCCTCACGACGGAGGGCAGGATTTACGTCGTCTTAGAGTCAGTCCTCACGACGGAGGGTAGGATTTACGTCGTCTTAGCGTCACTCCCCACGACGGAGGGCAGGATTTACGTCGTCTTAGCGTCACTCCTCACGACGGAGGGCAGGATTTACGTTGTCTTAGCGTCACTCCTCACGACGAAGGGAAGGATTGACGTCGTCTTAGCGTCACTCCTCACGACGAAGGGAAGGATTGACGTCGTCTTAGCGTCACTCCTCAAGCCGAAGGGAAGGATTGACGTCGTCTTAGCGTCACTCCTCACGACGAAGGGAAGGATTGACGTCGTCTTAGCGTCACTCCTCACGACGTAGGGAAGGATTGACGTCGTCTTAGCGTCACTCCTCACGACGAAGGGCAGAATTGACGTCGTCTTAGCGTCACTCCTCACGACGAAGGGAAGGATTGACGTCGTCTTAGCGTCACTCCTCACGACGAAGGGCAGAATTGACGTCGTCTTAGCGTCACTCCTCACGACGAAGGGAAGTATTGACGTCGTCTTAGCGTCACTCCTCACGACGAAGGGAAGGATTGACGTCGTCTTAGCGTCACTCCTCACGACGAAGGGCAGAATTGACGTAGTTTTAGCGTCACTCCTCACGACGGAGGGCAGGATTTACGTCGTCTTAGCGTCACTAAACGCGACGGAGAGCAGGATTTACGTCACATTAGCGTCACTCCTCACGACGGAGAGCAGGATTTACGTCGTCTTAGCGTCACTCCTCACGACGGAGGGCAGGATTTATGTCGTCTTAGCGTCACTCCTCACAACGGAGGGCAGGATTTACGTCGTCTTAGCGTCACTCCTCACGACGGAGAGCAGGATTTACGTCGCATTAGCGTCACTCCACACGACGGAGAGCAGGATTCACGTCGCATTAGCGTCACTCCTCACGACGGAGAGCAGGATTTACGTCGTCTTAGCGTCACTCCTCACGACGGAGAGCAAGATTTACGTCGCATTAGCGTCACTCCTCACGACGGAGAGCAGGATTTACGTCGCATTAGCGTCACTCCTCACGACGGAGAGCAGGATTGACGTCGTCTTAGCGTCACTCCTCACGACGGAGAGCAGGATTTACGTCGCATTAGCGTCACTCCTCACGACGGAGAGCAGGATTGACGTCTTAGCGTCACTCCTCACGACGGAGAGCAGGATTGACGTCGTATTAGCGTCACTCCTCACGACGGAGAGCAGGATTGGCGTCGCATTAGCGTCACTCCTCACGACGGAGAGCAGGATTGGCGTCGCATTAGCGGCACTCCTCACGACGGAGAGCAGGATTTACGTCGCATTAGCGTCACTCCTCACGACGAAGAGCAGGATTGACGTCGTCTTAGCGTCACTCCTCACGACGGAGAGCAGGATTGACGTCGTATTAGCGTCACTCCTCACGACGGAGAGCAGGATTGACGTCGCATTAGCGTCACTCCTCACGACGAAGGGCAGGATTTACGTCGTCTTAGCGTCACTCCTCACGACGAAGAGCAGGATTTACGTCGCATTAGCGTCACTCCTCACGACGAAGAGCAGGATTGACGTCGTCTTAGCGTCACTCCTCACGACGGAGAGCAGGATTGACGTCGTATTAGCGTCACTCCTCACGACGGAGAGCAGGATTTACGTCGCATTAGCGTCACTCTTCACGACGGAGGGCAGGATTTACGTCGTTTTAGCGTCACTCCTCACGACGGAGAGCAGGATTTACGTCGCATTAGCGTCACTCCTCACGACGGAGAGCTGGATTTACGTCGCATTAGCGTCACTCCTCACGACGGAGAGCAGGATTGACGTCTTAGCGTCACTCCTCACGACGGAGAGCAGGATTTACGTCGCATTAGCGTCACTCCTCACGACGGAGAGCAGGATTTACGTCGCATTAGCGTCACTCCTCGCAACGGAGAGCAGGATTGACGTCTTAGCGTCACTCCTCACGACGGAGAGCAGGATTAACGTCGTCTTAGCGTCACTCCTCACGACGGAGAGCAGGATTTACGTCGCATTAGCGTCACTCCTCACGACGGAGAGCAGGATTAACGTCGTCTTACCGTCACTCCTCACGACGGAGAGCAGGATTTACGTCGCATTAGCGTCACTCCTCACGACGGAGAGCAGGATTGACGTCGCATTAGCGTCACTCCTCACGACGGAGAGCAGGATTGACGTCGTCTTAGCGTCACTCCTCACGACGGAGAGCAGGATTGACGTCGTCTTAGCGTCACTCCTCACGACGGAGAGCAGGATTGACGTCGTCTTAGCGTCACTCCTCACGACGGAGAGCAGGATTTACGTCGCATTAGCGTCACTCCTCACGACGGAGAGCAGGATTGACGTCGTCTTAGCGTCACTCCTCACGACGGAGAGCAGGATTGACGTCGTATTAGCGTCACTCCTCACGACGGAGAGCAGGATTTACGTCGCATTAGCGTCACTCCTCACGACGGAGGGCAGGATTTACGTCGTCTTAGCGTCACTCCTCACGACGGAGAGCAGGATTTACGTCGCATTAGCGTCACTCCTCACGACGGAGAGCAGGGTTGACGTCGTCTTAGCGTCACTTCTGCCAGTTTATTTTGAGTTCGCATGATCACGCTGCGTACTGTTTTCGCTGGACAAAATATTCAATTTCTTAAGCGTATCAAAACTGAAGGATTCTATTAAGTAAACGAGAGCACTTGAATACTTCCAAGTTCACTTTGAACAACACACGGTGCCAACTGTGCCCCGGCGATGACTTAGAAGGGTTTGAAAATCCGACCTACGGATGCACCCAAGTCAACATTTCTTCAATTTTCTAATTGAAGTGAGTCATCCAGTTGTGTTAGTGTATAATGTTCAGTATTTTTTCATTAATGCTATTTAAATTTTTTCTATATTCTGGCTAATTTTCTCCACTGTTCTGAAACATACTTGCAGATTATTGTAATGTGTGGTGGGGTGCACAGCCTTGATACTCCAAATGGAATATCAGAGTAAAAATGTTCGGTGATGTTTCAACTTGGTTGTATATTGTCATTTTTTTATCGCACGTAAGTGGTCGTCGGAACAGCGCCAGCCTCCAGTACGTGAATTACGGCTAAATTTTCTGAGCGTCTGAAATGTCGACCTCCTCTCGTTCTCGTAATTCTTTTCAAATGAAAAGTAAGAGCTGATATTAACGTGGGAATAATTTAATTAGTTCAATTTTCCCAGTTATTTAGTGAAAAAAGCTTCTATAGACTAAATTAATAAGGAAAATTTGTGTTCTTCATATGATTATTAAGTCAGACGTTCATCAGTGCTGAGTAAGTGAAATGCTTGTTTGAAATACCGTAGACTTTCAGTCACTTCGATATATCTTTCTTTTTATTAGATGTGCATATATCAGTTACTGATATAGACCAGTTCATGTGAAGATAAAGCTGATCTGCACTCATAGTCATCTGCAATCACAACCTACAGGTGTCTTTTCTGAAAGCTGCCTCGTTTTAAAGCAGCAGCGTTCGAACAGACGCTCGTACCAGCAACAAGTGCATGGCGATGGAATTTTCTTTCCAAAGGAGGACTTTTCGAGTCTGTCTAGTGAGGACGCATACTAAAACTCCATTCACATGTCTATTCCTTATATTTTCGGAGAATGTACGTCATAGAGTATGCCAATTGCCTCTAATGAAAGGTTAAGAAAGTAATGATGACGTTATCGTCGTGCATCCGCCATGGCGTGTCCATGAAAGGTTCATGTCCATGATGACGCTCTGTGTTTTTATATCCGTTATCCTTTTATCATGAAATACAGTTCATTATAAATTAATGTTACATATTTTACTTCGTTTCAAGGTGAATTTTTAATTTTTTGCTGCAGGTTATGCTTTGCAAGCTCTCGAAAATAAGCATACGTGAACACGATTCGAAGCAGCTATTGCCAGCGCTTCAGAATTTTCTCCTACTTGGAGAAACTCCTCAGGATCAGAAAATGTGAAATTTCTCACGCTCAAAATAATTCACGAACTAGTTTACTCCTCCTAATTTTGTTATATGTCTGATAAATATCGGAAATGGAGAAAATAATATCGGATTTATATGGAATATACCTGAGAATCTGAAAAGCTTAGCCAAAACCGTCAGTGTGAAGGTAGCTGCGGTGCGAGTAACATTAGACTGCTTCCCTTGCTCTTGTTTTTTTCACGTTCACTAAAATTACAACAAATGTAACATGACCAGAGCATAGAAATTCCCTAAAATATGCCCTACTTTTAAAATTCATATATTTAGAGGACGGTCGGAAAGTTATGTATTGATCACAGCAAGACCAACCAAGATGGAAGTTTATCTAAATTTGGAAATTTTCAGATTTCAATCTGACTACTCAGCTTTCTGTTGGCGAATCTAAGGTGCGGCGAGCTGGTTAAGGCAGCGTAGTGCATGCAAGGAAGGCTGCTGTTCTTGCTGCTCATCTACATTTATAAGGTAGGTACCGTCGTGCTTTGTAGGCTTATCGAATAGGTGTAAATGAGCTCTTACTCGCTCTAAAAAATATTAAAAATAAGAAAATGGAGCATCTTGCCGCCCTCACTTACAATTCTGGTAAATGGTTCAAATGTTTACTATATTTGTAACGCATTTTTATTTGCAAGCGTAACTGTAGGAGACGAACGACTCCAGTAAATGATTTACTGGAGTGGGAAAGAATTACCAAAAAAAGGATGGGTCAATAGAACGATATAAGCTCAATAGTGACTAGCCTGTAACACCTGTCACAACTGCATATTTTCACGATGAATATTGTCCAACATTTAGGGGTTCACTTTCCTGATTCACTAACTAATCAACTTTCCTACACACTACAGATCAACTCCATAGTAGTGGATCACGGCTGGCCCGATGGATGGCCCGATTCATGGACTACATAGTTGAGGCTCAATCTTTATACACACACTGCTTGGTCATTCTTCAAGTCCGTATTACTTTTATGTAAAACCAAAAGCAAAACTTCGATTGCAGTCTTTTTAATAGAAGCATCTTTAGTATCCAGGATACATTCCCCTAAATATCATTGAAACCTTCTCACCACAGGAGAAAATAATTTGCCTCTCATCGTTCCATGCATTTCAGGTGCTTTACGCGGAAAACAACCTGTGTGGTGTTTTTCATCAAAATGTAAGTGCTTTAGTAATGTGTTCACTTTCTCACTTTCTATGATGGAGCTCTTCCCTGAATCGCGATTATTTTTGTCGTTGCATAGCGTGTTGTTGAGCTTCATTTAGGGCAAAATTGGCTCGCCTTCTAATGCGGTTATCCTTGAAAATTGCCTTTCGGAGGAGTTTGCTGCTTGAAACGGAATTCCTATAGACCTAAATTGATCCATTATCGGTGCACTCCAAGCCCTGTTCAAGCGTGGATTTTCGACCCCGCGTCCGTTTTGATCATGGGTTAATTTTTTATAATTTGCACGCATTCTTTTGAGTAAACTTGGCCTCGTTTTGTGCTGTAGAAAAGCTTACGCCGCCAGCTAAACCGTTCGCCGCCGATTTACCACCAGGCAAGTTGCTCATTTACGTTTGCTCATTTACGTCTCGGTGTGAATGAACAGCATTTCAATTATTTCTACATCTTTGTTAGAAAAGATTCAAGTATACGAGTTAAAATATATCATCTTTTTTATAAGAGATTTAAGTATACGAAATGAAATATCATCGGGCTATTATATTTTCGCACTTCTTAGGAAAGATAATATATTTTTTTCGAACAGTAAAGCCGCTTTCAAAACTCTGCTGTTTACTACCTTAGGTAACGCGAGACCGCTGGACGCACATGTGCACCCAGCGGCAGCGAGCGTACTAAACCGTTGCGAGGATATAAATTCTTATGGAATCCGTCACAGGACGTTCATGCGGTGGCTGTCGATAATTCATTTTCCCCTACTTCAGGGAGCTTATGAGCTTAGTTTCCAGCAGCTCAGGCTTGATAGGTTCTGCGTTTTGTTGGACTAATTGACGCATTGATTTTACACACGGCTGTCACAAATCTATACTACAATAAGAGCCGCGTCCGTGGGTCGGTCGGTCGGTCTTTCCGAAGCCAGCCGAAAGTGTGTGATGAGCGTATCTGTGATACAAGCTCCAGCCCTATATATTTTGACGGGCCGTGTTCACGCGGCCTCATCAACTCTCGAGAGGTTGTATTATTTAATTTTTTACGGCCTTTCTCTCATATCGCCCTCTTTTTTATATCAAATAAAAGGGGATGGACTAGTAAAAGTAATTACTTCCTGGCAGTCAACTTCCGTCAGAGAAATGCGACCAGTGTGTTTATCTATGAGAGTTAAAGCTCCCTGGTGGATGATTTGAGGTTCTGAGATGAGCGCTAGGCAGACCTTCTTTTTGTTGACAAAGACTGGTTTTCTGTTCGGGTGAAATTTGAAATACCTGTAGTCTCGAAAATTTCGTGCCAAGTCCTTCCCAGGGTTGTTAATGGGCTTAACATTGCGTGATAAACGATAATTTTGTACGTACAAACCCGTAGATGCCGTCTGGCAGTGACTTGGGCCGATTACGCTACATAACAAACTAAGGACCGATGACGTATTGGATGAAGAACGTTGCGGAACAGTAGGTAGGCTACGTGTACGGTTATAGTACGGTATCAGGTTTGTGATCGGCGTTTAGTTGTGTCCATCAGTACATCTGCATGTTATGTGATGTCTGTGTGACAAGTCTAGAGCCCGTTGCCGTCCACATAGCAGCGTGACTGTTCCATCCAAGTCGTACGTTTCAAGTCGATTTTTCTAAACGTGTTGGTCGCGGTGTGAGCTGCCGGTGTACACGGAGGGGTTTTTGCATAAACTTTTCTCGGTTAACTGTTGTTCTTTCTCCAGATCCTATCACTTTTTTCAACTTTTATCTTGGTTTACAAACTTCTTCCGGTCTTGCTGTTTCTATGCGGAGCGTGTGGGGGACATATCTTGTGCGTTCCCGTTCCCTCAACTCCCTATTAAATGGTGCCTTTCTCCTTCCTCTATTTTTGGACACCTTCGTTGTGGCTGGGTACTCTTGTGGCATAGGATGGGCAATAGGCTTAGTTTGATTAGGTTTGTCTGTCCTATGCCAAAGGGACTGGTTGCTCCGGGTTGCCTCGACTTCGGAACTACTATCTTACGTGCTCCATTTACGTCTTTCCGTTTTCATGTCTTAGCTGCTATCTCTTCTTCGTGCTTCATTCTTGTTTCTTAACTTTTGTTTATACATGCAAGGCATCCTGTGGGATAACGCACATTTTGTGCATTGACTTCGTATTTTCTAAAATTCATTCTAAATGGCCCCCTCTCTTCACTCTCTTGAAATCACTTTTGTTGTGGCTTGCTTAAAGAGTCACTAACTAATATCATATTAATGATGATCACGGGGTTGTTATGGAGTCCTTATCTAAACTATAATTAAATATAATCTGCTTGAGGCATGGACAACTGATCGGTATCATTGAGATCTTGGATCAAAATGAGTTCAGTAATTTTTATTCATTTTTGCTTCGAGATAAATACAAATTTCACCTGATGCTTCTGGTAATTTTTGGACAAAACTGAAGCTTTTAATACAGGCATGACGTCTGCACCAGTTATTTTTATAATGTTACTTTGATAAAACATAACTAAATGTTGTATTGAGTTTCCTTTGCGATGGTGAGTTTGTTTTTTGTGGGACTATTACTATCCGTTAGTTGTCATTACTGGTGTATTCGTATGCGCCGTTCCCGTGAGCATAAATACAGGATGGTTGCTAAAAATAGGAGACTCTATCATATATAGAACATCCGCAAGGATAGAATTCAATGTTTTCTCACGTATCTGGGATACCCTCCAAATAAGCATAAACATCAAGGGTGCAGGAGAGAAGGTTATTGTAATCAGCAAATATGGTACAACTGACACTTCAAAAGCGCAAGTTCATCATCGAAGAAATGACGAAAATTGAATCCATCGTCGGAACTCAGAGGAAATTCTCCTTGGAATACCGATTCAAACCTAACAAAATTAGGATTCCGAGGAACTTCCAAAAGTGGCAATCCCAGTTTATTGTTAGAAACAATAAAGAAAGATCTGGAAGAAAATTTCTGAATTGGGCAGAGGAAAATGTTGAAAGACTAAGAACTCTACTCCAAGGTCCAGCAAAGTAAATAAAAATGAGAAATTAACTCTTCTTCCTCCAAATAAAAGCAGTTTGGTTTCCCTATCCTGTCAGTGAAAAATGTAGTGAAAAATGTTCTAGCAATTTTAATACGTTAACTACGATTGCAAGAGCCATAAAGTTTATTTGATTAGGTTGTGAAAAGCAGTTAAAGAAAATCGCCTTAGCAGCTCGAGTAAGCTTCCAATCTTAGTGAGAAATGTACAAAATATAAGTGCACCTTTATATTTTCCTCGTACGATGTCTCGAAATGGTTTGAAATATTATTCATTTGCATCGGTGCGTAAATGAGCAACTTACCTAGAGGTACACATTTGTCTCGCAGTCACTACGTTGTCAACGTGTTAATTAAGCGGCCCATAGACGATCAATTTAATTGTCAATATCATTGACTGAATATATTGATGAAATTTTTTTGCCCAAGAATTCAATTATTTGACGGTCGTCAATCAAGCCCACTGACGATCAATTGAATTGTCAATATTCATTATTGTCAATGAAATTGTCAATATTCATTATTGTCAATGAAATTGTCAATATTCATTATTGTCAATGAAATTGTCAATATTCATTATTGTCAATGAAATTGTCAATATTCATTATTGTCAATTAAATTGTCAATATTCATTATTGTCAATGAAATTGTCAATATTCATTATTGTCAATTGTATTGGCAATTAAATTGACCGTCTATTGGCCGCTTTAAAAGGTATACATTTTTAGCAACCACCCTATAGGTGTGGTCCGTTTAGCTCAACACCGTTTTCCTGAGTCCATACATCCATAGTGTTACGCAGGTGTTACTTGTATTTGCCGTCGTTTTACCGACGCCTGATATGTTGATTAAAATTAGACCAAGTTCAAATATATGCGGTCAATTCTTAAAGAAAAAAAAACATTTGAAAATCTAAACACTTTTTTGCGATACACCTATCTAAAAACGTGAAATGTCTATTCGTGCAAAAAATTGTTTTATGAGTCATTCTAATAATAGTGAAGGAAATTTTAGTTAGAAGTAACATTTTTTGCTCATTGCGTGAGTGGGTCATAGAAAGCATAATCACCAACTTAATTTGCTTGGAAAGAGCTAAATAACAAAATACGCAGAAAAACAACAGGTATTTTTAAAAGGAAAACATTTATATTCAATAAGAACATAATATGATATTTAAATTCCAGCTCAAATTCCAGAGACTCTACAACATCATTTCAATTCCAGTCCCTGTTCATTTATTCCAACCAATGGCCGCCGTTGCTTCGAAGCACTTTTGCCATCGGTCTCTCATTGCTCGCATCGATTTCCGAATCATTTCGCGGTTGTCTTTAAGCTTGTTGACATTGTGGATATACGCTCTCGTAAATCTTGCCAGGCAATTAGAGGTGTTTCATGAACTTTATTTATTCACTAACCCCAGAGAAAGGAAATGCATGGGGTTTGGAGAGTGTGTCATTGGAGTTGGACATGTGGCAGAATAGCAACCACGTTGTCCCGACCTGACCTCATGCGATTTCTTTCTCTGAGGTTATTTAAAAAAAAAGTTTTGAAACATCTCCAATTTTTTGACATGCAAGATTTACGAAAGCGTTTCATCCACAATGTTAATGACCTTAAAGACAACCGTAAAATGAATTGGAAATCGATGCGAGCAATGAGAGACCGATGCCAAAAGTGTCTCAGAAACGACGGGGGCCACTGGTTGGAATAAATGATCTGATAGACTATAATTGAAAATTGCGTTCTTATTGAAAATAAATTTTATTCATTCACAACTACCTGATATTTATTTTTTAGTCTATTGTGGTATTCAGCTTTATTAAAGTGAACGGAGCTCGTGATTATGCTTTTAAAGACCCGCACGCGCACTGATCAAGTAAAAGTTAATCTTGTTTTTTAATAAAACTTACTAAACCATTATAAAGACTAAAAACAATTAAATTAGTAAGAGTAAACATTTCTCACTTTAAAATTAGTCTAAGTTTACGTACCTACGATGAATTCTTAATGTGAAGTAAATATTTGAGAATTCCAACATTTTCTTGTGAAACTCCCAGTAGTACCCTGAGAGAGGAATGGGTGGAAAAAAACATTGTTTTCCTGACATAGTTTATGAACTAAATTTTATAACAAAAATTTAGTTCATACAAGAGTCCACCACGTCGCCAGAACCATCGTGATGTGCAAGAAACGTTCACATTCGTAGCAGGAGTCTGCTGTGGATTGGGAGATGTTAGATATGCCTTATCTTGCGTTCTTGACTTGTTTGTCTTGAGCGCACGGTTGAGGAAACAAGGTTGTCATTTCTATGGCGGAAAATACATCTCCTCTTGTTCGGCTAGCCATTAGAACGGCTTTATTTCAAACTAACTCTTTTGACGTCACCGTTGTGACATGTCGTTCGGCTAATAGTGGCGCCAGATTTGGGGATTGCAGTGTCGCTAGATTCAATATGAGCGTTGCTATTGGCCCATTGACATGACGTCAGCATTGCCTCACGGTCGACGAAAAAAGACTGGTTTGACCCTACCTTGTTTTTTCTACCGTACTTGAGGAAGAGGCTGACGTATTGTGCAATCGACCTCTTGCATTAGTGTTTCCTTTTCGTACGGTTTTGCTTCCTTTCTCTTTATTTTCATCTTATCGAGAAGCTTACGCTTTTTTCTTATGTCAGCACAGCAGGCTATGCCTACCTTAATGCTTAAAAATTGCGCTCTTGTGGTGTCAGTTGAACTCACAGTTTGCGTTTTACTTCGTGAAAGTCGTCTCAGCACGTTTCTTATGAAGGAATCCACCGATGGTCACTGAGGGAATTTCGTTGTGCTGCTGACCGACCTGCAGTCATTAATTCAATTTCAATGAAAATGAAAGCTAAATAAAGACACGATCCAGTTAATGTTTGCTATTTTAAAATTACGTAATACAATTGACTTTAAATTTGAATTGAATATTGAACTTTAGTTTAACCCATCGCAGTTAACAACAATCTGCACTTCATTTTTTTTTTATGTGAATGGATGTGGTTCCAGATGTCTCTTCCTGGAATACAGCGTCACTGCGACTTTTAGTTTTTCTTCCAGTCATAACGCTTAAGTCGTTTACTTTGGATTGTTCATCACCATTTCACCGCTAACTTTCAGGTCGTTACGCTAACATTCAGTGTGTTATAGTCTTTCTTTAATGACAATAAATTATCCTCCAATGCCACCTTTGTTCTGTGCGGGAGGCTTATACTAACTTTTGCCTTCTAATTCAATACAGGATGTTTACCCTCATTTTACGGCCCTTAGTTTTCCAGGTTTGATGTAAGACTTGCGATTTACCTTGAGTCCGTGATGCCAGTATATTCCAGTAGTTAAATGTTCTGGAAGAATTATCATTTCGCCGCGAGATATAACGGCTTAAATAATGAATGTATACTTTACTTTACCAAGATCTCCAAAAGACAATAATGGCATTAAATCGCGAAGTCCCGTGGGGCTTAATAAAACCTAACGACCAGATAATTTTAAATGAGGTTAATAAGAGGGGTACCGTGGTAATGAGTTTGATTCAGACCCACGCATAATATTTCCAGCATCATGAACCTCAGAATAGCTTTGACGAACAACTATATGAAGTAATGAATTGGAAACACCTTTCTCCGTACCTAACAACAAATTTAAGGGTAACAAGAAGAGAACTTATAAAAACAAGTCATTTTCTTGAAATGCTATTACGTTTTCGTTGTACAGCCGGCAGTCAAAATATTCTGTCAACTTTGCGTCGAAGCGTCGTATTTTTTCTCTATAACCCCCAAGTTAGTTTTTTTAGCCATGGGGAAGCCAAGAAAAATGACTGAATCTTTCGTTGCCTGCAGCAGTTTAAATGTTAAAATCCGGCTCTAGGGCACGGATTTGAGCAGTGACGGACTTGAGTAGTGCGACTGGTGTATAGGGCATCCGTTGGGAACTTGGTTCCATGGAAGTTAAACGCGGGAATTTTGTCGCCAATACGTTCGTGTCAATAGATGGCGAGGTAAGAACCGATCGAGTGCCTTTGTTTTTTTTCATATGTATCTTACCTGAAGTTATTAAATACGGAGGCAATGAAGTCCGTCGGCCAGTGAAGTGACACATTCTCATCACGGATGCAAACCAGAGTTGTCTGGTGCCGGTATTGTCCAAAATCACAGACCGGCGGCAAGATTATTGAATTAATTGGTTGGAAGGAGGTCAAGTGAACTGAATGAAATAATAGGAAATTTAGTGAACGATGTGAAAACATAGGAGATTTAGTTATTGATATGAGATGATAGAGGAATTAGCGAATGAAATAAAATGTTAGGAAATATAGCGAACGAAAAGCTGAACGCGTTTACAGTTGTGACAAGGTGTATACACCCTACAAACGCAGTCGACATTGGATAAAACATTGTGTGCTCTAGTATGGTTTCCATCTGGATAAACGAGAAGCAAATGTCAGAAACTTCATTTTTTTATCAAATTACTCTTTTACGGAGCGAGAAATATCGAAATTAGAGAACCGATTTCTTCATGCCTTCGTGATCACTTTGCTGTACTTGATCACCTTGGCCTCGCCAGCCTTTATTTTTTTTTCATATGTATCTTAACTGAAGTTATTAAATACATGGAAAACTCGGCTAAATTTGATTTCATTAATTACGTCATTAATTAATTCCATTTTTTATTTGATTCAGTTTCCTTGTTAACTCAAAGTGATAATTTTATTGATTGCATTAGATGAGTCTACATCAATATTTTGAAATTACATGAATTAATAATTCGAGTGTATTTAATTGGATCTCCTCCCACAAAAACGTCGTTGAAATGAAGTCTATATATAGTGGTGTCCATGCTTTGGCTAACGGTAAAATACCAACTTATTTTACACTGATACAACCTGAAAAGCTGGATTTATCATGCTTAGGGAACATGTGGGGCACTTGGGCAGGTATGCTATGACCTAATCTAATGTTTTCGCCTGGGCATCAATGATTTCTGCCGTCCAACTATACCTTGTGCATCAGGTGGCTAAAGTCGTGCCTGCTCAGATGAAAAGTTACACTAGGTTCTCATCTAAAAATATGGATTTCTCGAGCATTATAGGTATTATTTCGTCGGTGCTTTTCAACAAGAGATATAACAAAATATGTTTTCTTCCAGGTTATGAAAATATAATTTCTACAAAGACGTCTTCTACTGGTATTGGGGTTATTTATGGAATCAAGGAAATTTGCTATGATGAAATAGGGAGATAGAGAAGTAACCTTATCTTTATAACAACTGGGTCACAGCCATTTTTCGTATCACTGAATAAGGACGCCATGATATCCCGTTATCGTTTACTGATTTTTGTACAGGATATCTTCAATATATGTTGGGATGAGTTTTGTTTCGAGTGTAACCAAAAAATACATTGCGATCAATTGACGATGTTGCATGAATTCTGAATTATTCCGTTGGCTCTAGTGATACTTCCTTTAGCACTGGACACTTGGGCTGCCACGTGACCCACCGTGGTTCATTGCGGAGATTTGTATAATGCTGATGACCGACCAGCAAACACAAGCTCAATTTTCATAAATACTTAATGCGAACTAAATTTAGGCACGATCTATTTAACGTTTGCTATTTGTGAGGGCCCGAGCTGAGAGTTTGGTAGGCCTTCTTTTAGTTGAAATAAAATGTTTTTGTTATGTTAAGGACTATCTTTTTCGGTTCACTGCGGTCCAGTTTTTCAGCACCTACTACTTTCTCCTTCAACTTTTATCTTTTTTCATGACCTTCCTCAACTTTGTGTTTCTATGCCTATTCTGCATAGATTCCGCTTTCCCTTATCCCCGAACTAAATGGTGCCTTCTTCCTTGCTCTCTTCAAAACGCTCGTTTTTTTAGCGGTTAGGGAGTCTTAAACTAACATATAATCTAATCTAATCTGTTCGTTATTTTCAAAATTTATGTCCAAAATAACCTTGGATTAGAGTTTAATATTGAACTTCATTTCAATGCGCCGCAGTTGAGGTGTAGAGCATTTCGTCCTGTTGAACAATTCTCAAATTTACAACGTCGTCTTTTTTCAAAATTTTGAACGAAGGGGAAGGTTCTTGCCATTTTGGCCCAAACAAGGCTCGAGCTTTGGCCATTTCAGCTCAAACAGGGCTGGTGCTTCGGCCATTTCAGCACAGACAGGGCTCGTGCTACGGCCATTTCAGCTCAAACAGGGCTCGTGCTACGGCCATTTCAGCTCAAACAGGGCTCGTGCTACGGCCATTTCAGCTCAAACAGGGCTAGTGCTACGGCCATTTCAGCTCAAACAGGGCTCGTGCTACGGCCATTTCAGCTCAAACAGGGCTCGTGCTATGGCCATTTTAGCTCAAACAGGGCTGGTGCTACGGCCATTTCAGCTCAAACAGGGCTTGTGCTACGGCCATTTTAGCTCAAACAGGGCTGGTGCTACGGCCATTTCAGCTCAAACAGTGCTCGTGCTACGGCCATTTTAGCTCAAACAGGGCTGGTGCTACGGCCATTTCAGCTCAAACAGGGCTGGTGCTACGGCCATTTCAGCTCAAACAGGGCTCGTGCTACTGCCATTTCAGCTCAAACAGGGCTGATGCTACGGCCAGTCCAGCCCGTTTGACAAGAAATTGCCTCTCTCTTCAATTTATTCTTTCTCATCAGAGGTTGCCCTTTATTAAGAAAGGGTTGCCTTTGATCAGTAAGTGATTGCCTAGTTTGTGGTTGCCTTTGATCGATATTAATTGCTTTTATGAATCTGCCGACCGGCAGTGTCGCAGGGAGCCTTTTGCACTCATTGGTAGGGTGTCAAGATACGCTCAGTTGTCTATAGGATTATTTCTTTTCCATGAAATCACCTCTGAAGATGCATTTTCGCATGTTGACTCGAACTGGTTTATCCTTAATTAAATTCACCAGTGGAGATACATTTTTGCATTTTGAGGTCGTCAGGCATACTAAAAATTATATACCTTTGAATTATAGGTGAATATATATTTTCACATGATAAGGTTCATCAGGTCTACTCGAACTTGATTATCCTTGAATTCGCCAGTGATAGAACATACTGTTTCCATTATGAAGCGTGTTACTTACGAGGGCTAGTCAAAAAGTTTTCAAACAAATGTCATAATTTTGAACTGAACAGAGATTTACAAGTTTTTACAAGTTGAAACCTGTCCTTAGTGCTTCCTTGATAATTTGCAGCTGTCTCATTAGTCTATGTCAGGTCAGCATCGAGATAGGTTGCATCTCAAAATAGTAATTTTCAACCCTTCAAATGGCAAAATTTGAGATCTGAGCTAACATCAAATTTTTAACTAAACTAAATTGGAAACCTGTTAAGATCATCGAAGCTTTACAGCAGGTTTATGGAGACTCTGCACCATGTAGAGCAGTCGTTTATGATTGGATTAAACTCTTTAAAGAGGGAAGAGTCCAACTTGATGACGACCCACGAGGAGGAAGACCCACCACAGCAACAAATGAAGAAAACATCTCTCTTGTACAGAACCTAGTGGAACAAGCCCCCCAATTCTATCAGGAAGGTACTTGCAGGTGGAAACATAGATTACAAAAGTGTGTAGACAACAATGTAGCTTATGTAGAAAAATAAAAGTAAAGAGTTGTTGAATAAAGAAATAATGGCATTTGTCTGAGAACTTTTTGACTACCCCTCGTATATGCAGGGTGTTCGAGAGCAAGAGGTACAAAATAACACACCAAGTAGAAAAGGGCAAAATAAACACTTATTCTTCTGTGAATTTTTCAGAAAAAGTCAGGTTTATGAGATATTAGCTGATTATTTTTTAAAGGTTGATATTTAATTGCACAATTACTCGCAAAATTTACTTTGAAATTAAGTTACAAACGTCTATTCAATGAGAGTTTACAATAACAAAATTGAGTTATAGTGATAATTTTGTTAAAAGAGTTTCAGCAAGAAAAGCCTTGTTTATGCTACACTAAGGAACCTCCTTGTGCCACTCCCACTGAATCTGAGGAAGATCTCGTGGCCAAAATTGCAGCGGCTGCTGGTGAGATTTCTGAAACACCAGACATGCTTTCTAATATCCGGCAGGCGTTAAGGCTAAGATTTGCGAAGTCCATTGATGTAGGTTGAACACATTTTGAACAATTTTTGTAAAGGAAATTCGAAATAAGTAATGCAAGTAATTGTGTCATTAAATTTCATCCTTTAGAACAATAAACATCTAATATCTCATAAACCCGAATTTTTTTTCGGAAGATTTTTTTCGGATACTGTTGTCCTGTTTTTCAGCAGCAACTACTTTCTTCTTCAACTTCTATCTTGTTTCATAAAGTTCTTTTTCAACTTACTGTCTCTATGCACCTAGTGCACAGAAAAAGTTATAAACATTCATTCTTATTCAAAGAAACGTTCCTTCAAGTCCATACTAAATGTTGCCTTTCTCCGTTCCTCTCTTTGGAACGCCTTTGTTACGGTTGAAGAGGCTTTACACCAAATCTAATAACGGGACATTAGCGAGCCTAGCGCTGTAGCCTGAATGATTGTGTTAAAATATCTGAAACGTTTTGAAGTCGAACCGTACTCGTAGTTGTACACCCGTCCAAAAGAAGCTTTTGTGCAAATGAATGGTGAATAAAGCAACACGGCAGTCGTAATTTCCACTTTTAAGAAATGCTCTCCACGAAAACACGGAAAGTATGGACCATCTTGGAGCATTTCCTGTCGCTTCGACAATACACACAACTGTATAATTGTGTAAATTCGTCTTCAAGAAGCGATGTCTAAAGCAGCAATTCCTTTCAAAAGTTGCTTCTCCCATGAACTGTAGCTATCCTACTCAATTTCAATAGTTCCATTTGATGGTTTCAATGGTACTATATTTAATTTTTACTCTACAACAACTTATTTCAAATCAATCCTTCTATTCCTTGAGTCTTAATTTTACCTCACACTAGTACAAAACTTTAACCTAAAATCGTTACCTTTCATTTGCATTGGCTTCCGTATTCCTTCACTCTCGCATCAGGACGTCGTTTTGACATCTCTGGCATTCAATGGTAATAGCCATGCACCCAATTGACTCCCCGGATTAGTTCCTTAAAGAACGATGTCGAAGCACCGCGTAACTGCGGTCGATACGAGAGCTGACCTCTCGTATCGACCCCGTAACCCCGCTGCTGTGGGGCACTCGCTGCTGTCGCGTCCGTCTGTTTCGGGAGACGCGACGACTAGTGAGACATGACAACTTGGAAGCAATGTGCGACATGAGAGCTGAAAGACAGTGTGAGACATGAGCAAAAATCAGCGTGAGACATGACTACTTGGGAGCAGTGTGCGACATGACGACTAGGTGACAGTGTGAGACGAGAGTAAAACGCAGCGTGAGACAGCAAACAGGACGCAGCGTGAGACAACAAACAGGACGTAGCGTGAGACAACAAACAGGACACAGCGTGAGGCAACAAACAAGACACATCGTGAGACAACAAACAAGACGTAGCGTGAGACAACAAACAGGACACAGCGTGAGACAACAAACATGACGCAGCGTGAGACAACAAACAGGACACAGCGTGAGACAACAAACATGACGCAGCGTGAGACAACAAACAGGACACAGCGTGAGACAACAAACAGGACACAGCGTGAGACAGCAAACAGGACGCAGCGTGAGACAACAAACATGACGCAGCGTGAGACAACAAACAGGACACAGCGTAAGACAACAAACAAAACACAGAGTGAGACAACAAACATGACACAGCGTGAGACAACAAACATGACGCAGCGTGAGACAACAAACAGGACGTAGCGTGAGACAACAAACAGGACACAGCGTAAGACAACAAACAAAACACAGAGTGAGACAACAAACATGACACAGCGTGAGACAACAAACAGGACACAGCGTGAGACAACAAACATGACGCAGCGTGAGACAACAAACAGGACGTAGCGTGAGACAACAAACAGGACACAGCGTAAGACAACAAACAGGACACAGCGTAAGACAACACACAGGACACAGCGTAAGACAACAAACACGACACAGCGTAAGACAACAAACAGGACACAGCGTAAGACAACAAACAGGACACAGCGTAAGACAACACACAGGACACAGCGTAAGACAACAAACAGGACACAGCGTAAGACAACAAACAGGACACAGCGTAAGACAACACACAGGACACAGCGTAAGACAACAAACAGGACACAGCGTAAGACAACAAACAGGACACAGCGTAAGACAACACACAGGACACAGCGTAAGACAACAAACAGGACACAGCGTAAGACAACAAACAGGACACAGCGTAAGACAACACACAGGACACAGCGTAAGACAACACACAGGACACAGCGTAAGACAACAAACAGGACACAGCGTAAGACAACACACAGGACACAGCGTAAGACAACAAACAGGACACAGCGTAAGACAACAAACAGGACACAGCGTAAGACAACACACAGGACACAGCGTAAGACAACAAACAGGACACAGCGTAAGACAACAAACAGGACACAGCGTAAGACAACACACAGGACACAGCGTAAGACAACAAACAGGACACAGCGTAAGACAACACACAGGACACAGCGTAAGACAACAAACACGACACAGCGTGAGACAACAAACAGGACACAGCGTAAGACAACACACAGGACACAGCGTAAGACAACAAACAGGACACAGCGTAAGACAACACACAGGACACAGCGTAAGACAACACACAGGACACAGCGTAAGACAACACACAGGACACAGCGTAAGACAACAAACAGGACGTAGCGTGAGACAACAAACAGGACACAGCGTAAGACAACAAACAGGACACAGCGTAAGACAACAAACAGGACACAGCGTGAGACAACAAACAGGACACAGCGTAAGACAACACACAGGACACAGCGTAAGACAACAAACAGGACACAGCGTGAGACAACAAACAGGACACAGAGTGAGACAACAAACATGACGCAGCGTGAGACAACAAACACGACGTAGCGTGAGACAACAAACAGGACACAGCGTAAGACAACAAACAGGACACAGCGTGAGACAACAAACAGGACACAGCGTAAGACAACAAACAGGACACAGCGTGAGACAACAAACAGGACACAGAGTGAGACAACAAACATGACACAGCGTGAGACAACAAACAGGACACAGCGTGAGACAACAAACATGACGCAGCGTGAGACAACAAACAGGACGTAGCGTGAGACAACAAACAGGACACAGCGTAAGACAACAAACAAAACACAGCGTGAGACAACAAACATGACGCAGCGTGAGACAACAAACAGGACACAGCGTAAGACAACAAACAGGACACAGCGTGAGACAACAAACAGGACACAGCGTGAGACAACAAACAGGACACAGCGTGAGACAACAAACAGGACACAGCGTAAGACAACAAACAGGACACAGCGTGAGACAACAAACAGGACACAGCGTGAGACAACAAACAGGACACAGCGTAAGACAACAAACAGGACACAGCGTAAGACAACAAACAGGACACAGCGTGAGACAACAAACAGGACACAGCGTGAGACAACAAACATGACGCAGCGTGAGACAACAAACAGGACACAGCGTAAGACAACAAACAGGACACAGCGTGAGACAACAAACAGGACACAGCGTGAGACAACAAACAGGACACAGCGTGAGACAACAAACAGGACACAGCGTAAGACAACAAACAGGACACAGCGTGAGACAACAAACAGGACACAGCGTGAGACAACAAACAGGACACAGCGTGAGACAACAAACAGGACACAGCGTGAGACAACAAACAGGACACAGCGTGAGACAACAAACAGGACACAGCGTGAGACAACAAACAGGACACAGCGTAAGACAACAAACAGGACACAGCGTAAGACAACAAACAGGACACAGCGTGAGACAACAAACAGGACACAGCGTAAGACAACACACAGGACACAGCGTAAGACAACAAACAGGACACAGCGTGAGACAACAAACAGGACACAGAGTGAGACAACAAACATGACGCAGCGTGAGACAACAAACAGGACGTAGCGTGAGACAACAAACAGGACACAGCGTAAGACAACAAACAGGACACAGCGTGAGACAACAAACAGGACACAGCGTAAGACAACAAACAGGACACAGCGTGAGACAACAAACAGGACACAGAGTGAGACAACAAACATGACGCAGCGTGAGACAACAAACAGGACGTAGCGTGAGACAACAAACAGGACACAGCGTAAGACAACAAACAGGACACAGCGTGAGACAACAAACAGGACACAGCGTAAGACAACAAACAGGACACAGCGTGAGACAACAAACAGGACACAGAGTGAGACAACAAACATGACACAGCGTGAGACAACAAACAGGACACAGCGTGAGACAACAAACATGACGCAGCGTGAGACAACAAACAGGACGTAGCGTGAGACAACAAACAGGACACAGCGTAAGACAACAAACAAAACACAGCGTGAGACAACAAACATGACGCAGCGTGAGACAACAAACAGGACACAGCGTAAGACAACAAACAGGACACAGCGTGAGACAACAAACAGGACACAGCGTGAGACAACAAACAGGACACAGCGTAAGACAACAAACAGGACACAGCGTGAGACAACAAACAGGACACAGCGTGAGACAACAAACAGGACACAGCGTAAGACAACAAACAGGACACAGCGTAAGACAACAAACAGGACACAGCGTGAGACAACAAACAGGACACAGCGTGAGACAACAAACATGACGCAGCGTGAGACAACAAACAGGACACAGCGTAAGACAACAAACAGGACACAGCGTAAGACAACAAACAGGACACAGCGTGAGACAACAAACAGGACACAGCGTAAGACAACAAACATGACGCAGCGTGAGACAACAAACAGGACACAGCGTAAGACAACAAACAGGACACAGCGTGAGACAACAAACAGGACACAGCGTAAGACAACAAACAGGACACAGCGTAAGACAACAAACAGGACACAGCGTGAGACAACAAACAGGACACAGCGTGAGACAACAAACAGGACACAGCGTGAGACAACAAACAGGACACAGCGTAAGACAACAAACAGGACACAGCGTGAGACAACAAACAGGACACAGCGTGAGACAACAAACAGGACACAGCGTGAGACAACAAACAGGACACAGCGTGAGACAACAAACAGGACACAGCGTGAGACAACAAACAGGACACAGCGTGAGACAACAAACAGGACACAGCGTGAGACAACAAACAGGACACAGCGTAAGACAACAAACAGGACACAGCGTAAGACAACAAACAGGACACAGCGTGAGACAACAAACAGGACACAGCGTGAGACAACAAACATGACGCAGCGTGAGACAACAAACAGGACACAGCGTAAGACAACAAACAGGACACAGCGTGAGACAACAAACAGGACACAGCGTGAGACAACAAACAGGACACAGCGTGAGACAACAAACAGGACACAGCGTAAGACAACAAACAGGACACAGCGTGAGACAACAAACAGGACACAGCGTGAGACAACAAACAGGACACAGCGTGAGACAACAAACAGGACACAGCGTGAGACAACAAACAGGACACAGCGTGAGACAACAAACAGGACACAGCGTGAGACAACAAACGGGACACAGCGTAAGACAACAAACAGGACACAGCGTAAGACAACAAACAGGACACAGCGTGAGACAACAAACAGGACACAGCGTAAGACAACACACAGGACACAGCGTAAGACAACAAACAGGACACAGCGTGAGACAACAAACAGGACACAGAGTGAGACAACAAACATGACGCAGCGTGAGACAACAAACAGGACGTAGCGTGAGACAACAAACAGGACACAGCGTAAGACAACAAACAGGACACAGCGTGAGACAACAAACAGGACACAGCGTAAGACAACAAACAGGACACAGCGTGAGACAACAAACAGGACACAGAGTGAGACAACAAACATGACACAGCGTGAGACAACAAACAGGACACAGCGTGAGACAACAAACATGACGCAGCGTGAGACAACAAACAGGACGTAGCGTGAGACAACAAACAGGACACAGCGTAAGACAACAAACAAAACACAGCGTGAGACAACAAACATGACGCAGCGTGAGACAACAAACAGGACACAGCGTAAGACAACAAACAGGACACAGCGTGAGACAACAAACAGGACACAGCGTGAGACAACAAACAGGACACAGCGTGAGACAACAAACAGGACACAGCGTAAGACAACAAACAGGACACAGCGTGAGACAACAAACAGGACACAGCGTGAGACAACAAACAGGACACAGCGTAAGACAACAAACAGGACACAGCGTAAGACAACAAACAGGACACAGCGTGAGACAACAAACAGGACACAGCGTGAGACAACAAACATGACGCAGCGTGAGACAACAAACAGGACACAGCGTAAGACAACAAACAGGACACAGCGTGAGACAACAAACAGGACACAGCGTGAGACAACAAACAGGACACAGCGTGAGACAACAAACAGGACACAGCGTAAGACAACAAACAGGACACAGCGTGAGACAACAAACAGGACACAGCGTGAGACAACAAACAGGACACAGCGTAAGACAACAAACAGGACACAGCGTAAGACAACAAACAGGACACAGCGTAAGACAACAAACAGGACACAGCGTGAGACAACAAACATGACGCAGCGTGAGACAACAAACAGGACACAGCGTAAGACAACAAACAGGACACAGCGTGAGACAACAAACAGGACACAGCGTGAGACAACAAACAGGACACAGCGTAAGACAACAAACAGGACACAGCGTGAGACAACAAACAGGACACAGCGTGAGACAACAAACAGGACACAGCGTAAGACAACAAACAGGACACAGCGTGAGACAACAAACAGGACACAGCGTGAGACAACAAACATGACACAGCGTGAGACAACAAACAGGACACAGCGTGAGACAACAAACAGGACACAGCGTGAGACAACAAACATGACACAGCGTAAGACAACACACAGGACACAGCGTGAGACAACAAACAGGACACAGCGTGAGACAACAAACAGGACACAGCGTGAGACAACAAACAGGACACAGCGTGAGACAACAAACATGACACAGCGTGAGACAACAAACAGGACACAGCGTGAGACAACAAACAGGACACAGCGTGAGACAACAAACAGGACACAGCGTGAGACAACAAACAGGACACAGCGTGAGACAACAAACAGGACACAGCGTGAGGCAACAAACATGACACAGCGTGAGACAACAAACAGGACACAGCGTGAGACAACAAACATGACACAGCGTGAGACAACAAACAGGACACAGCGTGAGACAACAAACAGGACACAGCGTAAGACAACAAACATGACACAGCGTGAGACAACAAACAGGACACAGCGTGAGACAACAAACAGGACACAGCGTAAGACAACAAACATGACACAGCGTGAGACAACAAACAGGACACAGCGTGAGACAACAAACATGACGCAGCGTGAGACAACAAACAGGACGTAGCGTGAGACAACAAACAGGACACAGCGTAAGACAACAAACAAAACACAGCGTGAGACAACAAACATGACGCAGCGTGAGACAACAAACAGGACACAGCGTAAGACAACAAACAGGACACAGCGTGAGACAACAAACAGGACACAGAGTGAGACAACAAACATGACACAGCGTGAGACAACAAACAGGACACAGAGTGAGACAACAAACATGACGCAGCGTGAGACAACAAACAGGACGTAGCGTGAGACAACAAACAGGACACAGCGTAAGACAACAAACAGGACACAGCGTGAGACAACAAACAGGACACAGCGTAAGACAACAAACAGGACACAGCGTGAGACAACAAACAGGACACAGAGTGAGACAACAAACATGACACAGCGTGAGACAACAAACAGGACACAGCGTGAGACAACAAACATGACGCAGCGTGAGACAACAAACAGGACGTAGCGTGAGACAACAAACAGGACACAGCGTAAGACAACAAACAAAACACAGCGTGAGACAACAAACAGGACACAGCGTGAGACAACAAACAGGACGTAGCGTGAGACAAAAAACAGGACACAGCGTGAGACAACAAACAGGACACAGCGTGAGACAGCAAACAGGACACAGCGTGAGACAACAAACAGGACACAGCGTGAGGCAACAAACAAGACCCAGCGTGGGACAACAAACAGGACACAGCGTGAGACAACAAACAAAACACAGCGTGAGACAACAAACAGGACACAGCGTGAGACAACAAACAAAACACAGAGTGAGACAACAAACAGGACACAGCGTGAGACAACAAACAGGACACAGCGTGAGGCAACAAACAAGACCCAGCGTGGGACAACAAACAGGACACAGCGTGAGACAACAAACAAAACACAGCGTGAGACAACAAACAGGACACAGCGTGAGACAACAAACAAAACACAGTGTGAGACAGCAAACAGGACACAGCGTGAGACAACAAACAGGACACAGCGTGAGGCAACAAACAAGACCCAGCGTGGGACAACAAACAGGACACAGCGTGAGACAACAAACAAAACACAGCGTGAGACAACAAACAGGACACAGCGTGAGACAACAAACAAAACACAGCGTGAGACAACAAACAGGACACAGCGTGAGGCAACAAACAAAACACAGAGTGAGACAACAAACAGGACACAGCGTGAGACAACAAACAAAACACAGCGTGAGACAACAAACAAAACACAGCGTGAGACAACAAACAGGACACAGCGTGAGGCAACAAACAAGACCCAGCGTGGGACAACAAACAGGACACAGCGTGAGACAACAAACAAAACACAGAGTGAGACAACAAACAAAACACAGCGTGAGACAACAAACAAAACACAGAGTGAGACAACAAACAGGACACAGCGTGAGACAACAAACAAAACACAGCGTGAGACAACAAACAAAACACAGCGTGAGACAACAAACAGGACACAGCGTGAGGCAACAAACAAGACCCAGCGTGGGACAACAAACAGGACACAGCGTGAGACAACAAACAAAACACAGCGTGAGACAACAAACAAAACACAGCGTGAGACAACAAACAGGACACAGCGTGAGACAACAAACAAAACACAGAGTGAGACAACAAACAAAACACAGCGTGAGACAACAAACAAAACACAGAGTGAGACAACAAACAGGACACAGCGTGAGACAACAAACAGGACACAGCGTGAGACAACAAACAGGACACAGCGTGAGACAACAAACAGGACACAGCGTGAGGCAACAAACAAGACCCAGCGTGGGACAACAAACAGGACACAGCGTGAGACAACAAACAGGACACAGCGTGAGACAACAAACAAGACCCAGCGTGGGACAACAAACAGGACACAGCGTGAGACAACAAACAAAACACAGCGTGAGACAACAAACAGGACACAGCGTGAGACAACAAACAAAACACAGCGTGAGACAACAAACAGGACACAGCGTGAGGCAACAAACAAAACACAGAGTGAGACAACAAACAGGACACAGCGTGAGACAACAAACAAAACACAGCGTGAGACAACAAACAAAACACAGCGTGAGACAACAAACAGGACACAGCGTGAGGCAACAAACAAGACCCAGCGTGGGACAACAAACAGGACACAGCGTGAGACAACAAACAAAACACAGAGTGAGACAACAAACAAAACACAGCGTGAGACAACAAACAGGACACAGCGTGAGACAACAAACAAAACACAGAGTGAGACAACAAACAGGACACAGCGTGAGACAACAAACAGGACACAGCGTGAGACAACAAACAGGACACAGCGTGACACAACAAACAGGACACAGCGTGAGGCAACAAACAAGACCCAGCGTGGGACAACAAACAGGACACAGCGTGAGACAACAAACAAAACACAGCGTGAGACAACAAACAGGACACAGCGTGAGACAACAAACAAAACACAGTGTGAGACAGCAAACAGGACACAGCGTGAGACAACAAACAGGACACAGCGTGAGACAACAAACAAAACACAGCGTGAGACAACAAACAGGACACAGCGTGAGACAACAAACAGGACACAGCGTGAGGCAACAAACAAGACCCAGCGTGGGACAACAAACAGGACACAGCGTGAGACAACAAACAAAACACAGCGTGAGACAACAAACAGGACACAGCGTGAGACAACAAACAAAACACAGCGTGAGACAACAAACAGGACACAGCGTGAGGCAACAAACAAAACACAGAGTGAGACAACAAACAGGACACAGCGTGAGACAACAAACAAAACACAGCGTGAGACAACAAACAAAACACAGCGTGAGACAACAAACAGGACACAGCGTGAGGCAACAAACAAGACCCAGCGTGGGACAACAAACAGGACACAGCGTGAGACAACAAACAAAACACAGAGTGAGACAACAAACAAAACACAGCGTGAGACAACAAACAAAACACAGAGTGAGACAACAAACAGGACACAGCGTGAGACAACAAACAAAACACAGCGTGAGACAACAAACAAAACACAGCGTGAGACAACAAACAGGACACAGCGTGAGGCAACAAACAAGACCCAGCGTGGGACAACAAACAGGACACAGCGTGAGACAACAAACAAAACACAGCGTGAGACAACAAACAAAACACAGCGTGAGACAACAAACAGGACACAGCGTGAGACAACAAACAAAACACAGAGTGAGACAACAAACAAAACACAGCGTGAGACAACAAACAAAACACAGAGTGAGACAACAAACAGGACACAGCGTGAGACAACAAACAGGACACAGCGTGAGACAACAAACAGGACACAGCGTGAGACAACAAACAGGACACAGCGTGAGGCAACAAACAAGACCCAGCGTGGGACAACAAACAGGACACAGCGTGAGACAACAAACAGGACACAGCGTGAGACAACAAACAAGACCCAGCGTGGGACAACAAACAGGACACAGCGTGAGACAACAAACAAAACACAGCGTGAGACAACAAACAGGACACAGCGTGAGACAACAAACAAAACACAGCGTGAGACAACAAACAGGACACAGCGTGAGGCAACAAACAAAACACAGAGTGAGACAACAAACAGGACACAGCGTGAGACAACAAACAAAACACAGCGTGAGACAACAAACAAAACACAGCGTGAGACAACAAACAGGACACAGCGTGAGGCAACAAACAAGACCCAGCGTGGGACAACAAACAGGACACAGCGTGAGACAACAAACAAAACACAGAGTGAGACAACAAACAAAACACAGCGTGAGACAACAAACAAAACACAGAGTGAGACAACAAACAGGACACAGCGTGAGACAACAAACAAAACACAGCGTGAGACAACAAACAAAACACAGCGTGAGACAACAAACAGGACACAGCGTGAGGCAACAAACAAGACCCAGCGTGGGACAACAAACAGGACACAGCGTGAGACAACAAACAAAACACAGCGTGAGACAACAAACAAAACACAGCGTGAGACAACAAACAGGACACAGCGTGAGACAACAAACAAAACACAGAGTGAGACAACAAACAAAACACAGCGTGAGACAACAAACAAAACACAGAGTGAGACAACAAACAGGACACAGCGTGAGACAACAAACAGGACACAGCGTGAGACAACAAACAGGACACAGCGTGAGACAACAAACAGGACACAGCGTGAGGCAACAAACAAGACCCAGCGTGGGACAACAAACAGGACACAGCGTGAGACAACAAACAGGACACAGCGTGAGACAACAAACAAGACCCAGCGTGGGACAACAAACAGGACACAGCGTGAGACAACAAACAAAACACAGCGTGAGACAACAAACAAAACACAGCGTGAGACAACAAACAAAACACAGCGTGAGACAACAAACAGGACACAGCGTGAGACAACAAACAGGACACAGCGTGAGACAACAAACAAGACCCAGCGTGGGACAACAAACAGGACACAGCGTGAGACAACAAACAAAACACAGCGTGAGACAACAAACAAAACACAGCGTGAGACAACAAACAAAACACAGCGTGAGACAAAAAACAGGACACAGTGTGAGACAGCAAACAAAACACAGCGTGAGACAACAAACAGGACACAGTGTGAGACAGCAAACAAAACACAGCGTGAGACAACAAACAAAACACAGCGTGAGACAACAAACAAAACACAGCGTGAGACAACAAACATGACACAGCGTGAGACAAAAAACAGGACACAGTGTGAGACAACAAACAAAACACAGCGTGAGACAACAAACATGACACAGCGTGAGACAACAAACAAAACACAGCGTGAGACAACAAACAAAACACAGCGTGAGACAACAAACAAAACACAGCGTGAGACAACAAACAAAACACAGCGTGAGACAACAAACATGACGCAGCGTAGACAACAAACAAAACACAGCGTGAGACAACAAACAGGACACAGCGTGAGACAACAAACATGACGCAGCGTAAGACAACAAACAAAACACAGCGTGAGACAACAAACAAAACACAGCGTGAGACAACAAACAAAACACAGCGTGAGACAACAAACAAAACACAGCGTGAGACAACAAACAGGACACAGCGTGAGACAACAAACAAAACACAGCGTGAGACAACAAACAAAACACAGCGTGAGACAACAAACAAAACACAGCGTGAGACAACAAACAAAACACAGCGTGAGACAACAAACAGGACACAGTGTGAGACAGCAAACAAAACACAGCGTGAGACAACAAACATGACGCAGCGTAAGACAACAAACAAAACACAGCGTGAGACAACAAACAAAACACAGCGTGAGACAACAAACATGACGCAGCGTAGACAACAAACAAAACACAGCGTGAGACAACAAACAAAACACAGCGTGAGACAACAAACATGACACAGCGTGAGACAACAAACAGGACACAGTGTGAGACAGCAAACAGGACGCAGCGTGGGACACCGCAGTGTGAGACATGAGTAGAACTTAACGTGGGACAAAAGTAGATCGTAGCGTAGGACACAAGTGCATGGAACGAAGTGTAAGACATAAGTTCAACGCAGCGAGACCCGAGTATTACGCAACCTGGTACGTGACATGAGAAATATGACTTCGCGTTATTAAAAATTTTTAGGTCTCGCAATCAATGTTGAAGAAGAAAAAAATGTTGCCACTTCCCACTCCTTGCATAGTTTTCTAGTTTTGGAAAGATCGTCATGAATGACAGCCATTCCTTGGAATTGAGTCGTTTGGAGCGTCCTCGGAGTCTTTGGCTCGTTCTTATATAAGACTGAAGTCTTCCTTTTTGAAATGTGAAAAACATCTTTTTTAGGTCCTTTCGGTTGTGACCTCATTTCCTTCTGTGTTCTCGAGCGTATTAGTCACTGAACTTGTAGAACTGCTTTTCTAAAATATATATTAAAATAAAAAGGAGAACCAGCGTACAAATATACATTTTTATTTTTTTGTAATAACAAACGTTTCGGAATGTTTCAATTCCATCTTCAGTGCTGAAAACATACAAAAGAGTCAAAAAAATAAAAAAATTAGAAATCAGAAAGTTCATAGAAGTTAAAAATTTTTTTTTTGGCAAACAAACATTTATTAAACTTGAGTCTTACTGATAATTCAACTACAGTAAAAACGATCATTCTCATTGGCTCATTCACCCACCATTTTACCAGTACATACATTCATACATTTACAACACATGGGAACCTAACAAATATTCCGAAACATTCCGAAACGTTTGCCATTGAAAATAAAGAAAAATGTATATTTGTACGTTGGTTCTCCTTTTTATCTTACGCGTGAGATTCCCTAAAATTCGTCCTATTGGAAATATATAATATATATAGTAATATGTGTCTCATATTCTCTTCATTTTGACTGTACATTCTGGTCAGTAACAGTTATTTATAATGAAAATTATGATAGAATTTAAAAATAGAAATGATATTTGAATAACTAAGCCAGCAAAATGCTATTTATTAATTAGATTGGTGTAATCATGCACAGTGCCCTAGATTAATATTACTCCACTACACGTATAGTATATGAAATCAGAAAGACTACACATGGTCCGGAAACCCAAAATTTGGTTACTTTTTTGTGTTTGGCAGAGGGCTGCAATTCGCTAATGAAAGTGTCGAACGCAATCATAAAGCGATCTGCTTAATTAGAGTGGATGTGACTTTAATTTGGGAATGAACTGAATATGATAAGCTTACACCGGCGCTCCATGCTATGGTGACGTCACGCTCAGGTTCGCTAGAGTTGAGTAAGGTAAAATAGCGTAGAGTTCAATAGGTTTGAATGGAGTAGAATACAATAGAGTAGAGTTGTATAGGATTGAATAGGGTTGAAAAGGGTTTAATAGAGTAAAATAAAATAGAATAGAATAGGGTTGGGTTGAATAGGCTTAGGTTGAATAGAGTTGAATAGAATAGATTCGTAAAGAGTATAGAGTTGAGTAGAGTAGAATAGAGTAGAATATGCCAACAAAAACGAGTACAGTTGCCCATTCTCAGGTTGTCTCCAAGTCCCATGACGTCCGGTACCAATCACATTCAGGCACGAAAGGAAAGCGTTTGCGGTCATAAATTTCCACGCAGAAGCACCAGTACATTCATATCTAAGCGCGGTGGTTTCGCAGTGTGGTCACGTGGTATGGCAATTTATGCAGCTTCTGTGGCAACGTCAGACTAGTAACTGGTGCCCTTCCTGCACCTAGCCATCATTATATCATAGTAGAATCGACCCTCGAGTTGAGCGATAGTTAATAAAACAACCTCAACTCATAAGGATGAAATTCAGTGCTGGTCATTCATGGCTTCGTTCAAGCACTGTATTTGTTCACTAGTTTTCACAAATATTTTCCAGTATAACTCAAGGTTCACACACAATGCTATCACATAACTAAAAGATCAACCAAAGTATCATTCAAAAAAAGGATCGTGAAGTGAACGGAAACCGTATTACAAATTGAAAGTCTATGTCAAAACGTTGTAAGGATTCTGACTAGGTGTTTCAACGCATTTTTTGCCTATTCGATCATCCCTATTTTCCGCGTAACAACGCTTCTTGTTTGTGGTGGTATATCTTCGCCAGTCTTAGCGACAGATATGTTCTTTAATCCCGATGTAACGAAGTCATTACACTCGAATGGTTTCTTCTTCACAACATCTACTACCATCCACTGCTCTTGTTTTGGCAGGCAGGCAACGAACTCACTATGTAACGAACTCATTACACGCGAATGTTTTTTTTTCTTCACAACATCGACTACCATCCACTGCTCTTGTTTTGGCAGGCAACGAACTCACTATGTAACGAACTCATTACACGCGCATGTTTTTTTTCTTCACAACATCGACTACCATCCACTGCTCTTGTTTTGGCAGGCAGGCAACGAACTCACTATGTAACGAACTCATTACACGCGCATGTTTTTTTTCTTCACAACATCGACTACCATCCACTGCTCTTGTTTTGGCAGGCAACGAACTCACTATGTAATGAACTCATTACACGCGCATGTTATTTTTTCTTCACAACATCGACTACCATCCACTGCTCTTGTTTTGGCAGGCAACGAACTCACAATGTAACGAACTCATTAATTACACGCGAATGTTTTTTTTTCTTCACAACATCGACTACCATCCACTGCTCTTGTTTTGGCAGGCAACGAACTCACAATGTAACGAACTCATTAATTACACGCGAATGTTTTTTTTTCTTCACAACATCGACTACCATCCACTGCTCATGTTTTGTAAGGCAACGAACTCATTACACGCGAATGTATTTTTTCTTCACAACATCGACTCCCATCCACTGATTTTGTTTTGTCAGGCTTCTATTTGAAGCTAGGTTTTAAATTGCAGTTGCTTGTATCGCAGATTGTGTGCTCTCGCTCTCCCCAGCAGCACCTGGCCGCTCATCAGACGAGGCTTGTTGCCCTTTGTTCCCGCTGTTGTTTGTAGCAATCAATATCTTCGTTATTGTTGCAGCCAGCATTTTATCGAGAGCCACCCGGTGCTCTCAGGTCACCAGGCTCTGCTGATGAGGAGTCTGCTGAGTGCTACTCCACCGCCTCTGTTGTATTGCGCACCTGGTGTGCTCTTTAGCGAGCTTCTGATGCTGTTACAGAAATTGGTATATTTGCTGCTGTCGCGAGCTTGTGTAAGAGACATCAGGTGTGCTAAACAAGGGTTGGACAAAATAATAGAAACACCTAACATTTTGGAGTCATAATCTTTGAACATGTTAAAAACAATCAAAACTTGACATGTTTTTGTTTTGTTTATTATTGTAGCAATTTGATATTTTATTTGAATGAAATGTTTTTTACAGATATCTAATAGAAGAAAAATTTGGTGATAACCTTATAAAAATGGCAGACCTCTCTGACTTTCAAAGAGGCAAAATGGTTGGTGCTCGTATGGCAGGTGCTAGTGTAACAGAAACTGCCCGAATGCTAGACGTTTCAGTAGGTACTGTCCCAAAAGTAATGACTGCCTTTGAAAGAGAAGGGAAAACGTCCCCAGCAAAGAACAGGTCTGGCCGAAAGTCGAAGTTGCCTGAAAGAGACTGTCAGACTCTAAATCGAATTGTTAGAGAGGGTCGCAAGACCACGGTTGTTTAAAATCTCTGCAGACTTCAATGAACACCTACAGAATTCAGTTTCTACAAAAACTGTTCGTCGGAAGCTGCACAAATCTGGATTCTACGGAAGAGCTACAATTAGAAAACCTCTGCTCTCGAAGAAGAATGTTTCGAAGCGCTGAGAGTGGTGCAGAAACCACCGGAATGGGTCCGTCGAGCAGTGAAAAGATCTGATTTTCTTTGACGAATCACCGTTCACCTTATATCCGACCTCCGACCGTGTGTACGTTTAGAAAAAGTCGAAAGAAGCCTTTAATTCAGACTGCCTTCTCCCAACCGTAAAACATGGCGGGGGTTCTGTGATGATCTGGGGTGCTATTTCCTGGAAATAAACCGGGCCAAGGATTTCCCTTTTTGGAAGGATTATCAGCCGAGACTATATAGAGGAATTTTGGGCGACCAAGTTCATCCTATGGTTCAAGTACTGTTTCCGGAGGGGAACGCCATCTTTCAAAAGGATAATGCTTCAATCCATACCGCAAGAATAACATTGTTAAAGAATGACACGAGGAACATTCTGATGAAGTTGAGCATCTCATTGATCCACCACAATCCCCGGACCTCAACATTATTGAGTATTTATGATCGGTTTTCGAGATTAGAGTAAGAAGTCGATTTCTGCCGCCATCGTCTCTGAAAGAACTGGAGGTTGATTTAACTGAAAATAGGCTAAAATGCCTTTGGAAACGATTCACAATTTGTATGAATCATTGACTCGGATAATAGATGTTGTAATTGCCTCAAAAGGTGGACCTACATCATGTTAAAATATATATTGTTGATTTTCCAAGGTGTTATCATTATTTTATTCAACCGCTGTGTCTTCTGTCGAAAATTCTGTCGGTTTTTCCTTGGATTATTTGACACTGACGCACATTAGTTGCATATGACACCGCATGGACATACGGAATCCTACTGAAACTTCAGAAATATGCGATACATGGGCACCTTCTTGCTTTCCTAAGCAATTTCATGAATAATAGAAAAATTAGAGTCCGTCTCCAGAATGTCCACTCATCAACCAAAAGCCTTCAAGGAGGAGTCCCTCAAGGAAGTATCCTCAGCTGCGTGTGTTTCCTTATTGCCATAAATGATATCGCTGATGGAATTCCGCAGAGTGTCCAGCGGCTTCTATACGTAGATGACTTTGTCATCTATGTGTCGGGCAAAAAACCGGAGTACCTAAAACGACAATTGCAGATCGCTATTAACCACCTCACGCAATGGACAGCAACCACTGGATTTCAATTCTCCCCATCCAAAACAGTGACGATGCATTTCTGCCGTACTCGTGGCTGTCTGAAAGCCTTCCCCGAACTTCATCTAAACAATGCAGTGTTACCACATGTTGAGCAATTCAAGTATCTAGGATTAATCTTTGACTCAAGCCTTACCTGGCGGCCTCACATCCAATCCCTCAAACGAGCATGTTCACAATACACAAACCTAATGAAAGTCATATCCCATACCCAGTATGGAGCAGATCGGCAAACCTTGCTCCGTCTTTATATGGGTCTACTAAAGCCAAAATTGGACTATGGCTCAGACGCTTATAGCTCTGCATGTGCTAGTGCTGTCCTAATGAAATCATTGCACACTGTGCAGAATTCTGCCCTTCGTGTGGCCACTGGTGCGTTCAAAAGTTCACCTATCTTATCACTCCATGCAGAAACCGGAATAAAACCTTTAGCGTATTACCTGGAAATAAAGATCGTAAACTACTACCTTAGACTGCTCACTGATCCTGCTCAACAAATTCTCTCAAAAATTCGCTGTGCTTCGGGACGCCTGCATGCAAACGAAAGAAATCCCAAACCATTTTATGTTCGCCTGCAAACTATACTAAGGAACTATGACATCTCACTGGAGTGCGTGGCTCCGGAGGGCGTCTCCCCCATCCCGCCGTGGGTCTCTCCCCCAGTAGCTGTGTGCAGTGAACTGGCTGACCTGCGTAAGCGACTGCTTGGAGCGGCCCCATCCAGAGCCCTCTTCCTCGATCACTTCGTACGTCACTCTGAAACAGCTGTCTTTTTTTTTTTTTTTTTTACCGATGGATCTAAAACTGAACATGGCACAGCATATGCAGCCGTCCATGGGTTAAACATACTAGCGGTCAAACTCTCATCAGTGGCTTCGGTGTTCACAGCTGAGTTGTGTGCAATACTGTCCGCGGTGCGCGAATCTCGAGCGGTGGATACGAGTATGATCACAATCGTCTCAGACTGTCGTAGCGCCCTACAAAGTATCATAAAACCCTGCAACACCCATCCTATAATAACGCAGATCTTAACGCTGATGACTGACATCGGAAAAAATTATCCATTGTGCTGGGTGCCTAGCCATGTGGGTGTGGCGGGAAACGAGAGAGCTGACGAGGCTGCACAGTCTGCCACCCAACGAGAGCGCCAGATACGCAAAGGAGTGCCTCGCGGAGACTTCGCATGTGCCTTTAAAAGACTCGTCCATCAAAACTGGAATCATGACTGGCGTGAAGTGACTGAGAACAAACTCCGAGAAATTAAGGACACGACACAACCCCTCCGAACAAGCTGCTGGACCAACCGGGAGTGGGAGATAAAGCTGTGTCGCATCCGTATTGGACATACACTTCTAACGCATGAGTATTTGATGAACAGGACTGCGCCGCCGCAATGTCACCAGTGTCAAGTTACTGTGAGTGTAAAACACATTCTCACAGAGTGCCAACGATATGCTGCAGAGCGAGGTGGTGATGAGCGAGTTACTGGGAGACTCTGGCCCGGTTGAATTGGGGGGAGCCCTCTATAGGTTTCTCCAAGAAGCTGACTTATTCTATGTAATCTAATCTCCCATGAGTTGTAAATTATAAAGACCATGTAAATTAATAGTGATGCTATTTACAATTTTAGTTTAAATTGTGCTTGGAATGTAATATGCTACTGCGACTCAGTGTGCGGATCACTTGTTAGTGGTAACGGTGATTAAACACTTACAATAATAATAATAATAATAACGCACATTAGTTGTAATTTTATGGATTGCATTGTATGTTGGATGGCTTTCTTAGATGTATGATAGTACTCTCATTAAATGCTTTTTGTGTTGCCGAGTATTATTTTTTATTCATTGTCTGCTGGAAAAGTTGAACTCGATTACAGATGCATGATTTCATTCTAAGTAGGTGTGTCCTTAATATTAACGAAGTTCGGTGTCCCCTTAAATTTTTTTTAACTCGTGCTGACCTGTTGTGAGGATTCTGAGGCAGTAATTAAGTGTACTGAAGTTTGTGTGGTTAAAGACAGTAAAATTCTTTAAAAAAGTGATGCCGATCACTCGGACGGATACCTGCATCGTATCGTCCGGAATGCAGAGGGCTGAGGCGATAGAACTACTGAAGTACTGTCCTAAATGACATGAAACGATCAGCTGGAGTAGATATTCTTCAGACTGTCGTGGGGACTTAACTCTTCTTGGTCAAGTGTAGTTCTCAAGCCGCTTTAATGAATGTATTTTTATTTGCCTGTTTTGACGCCCTTGATGGACTTAACTTTCCTGAGCTACCTGCAGCGGTTACCCTCAGCTATCTTAATATGGTGTATATTTAGGACTAGTGCCACCCGTTCGTTGTGAGTTAACGTGGCAGTCGCCCCCTTGACTTTTCTTTATCATTTTTTGGGAGGTCCCAGATACGTCATGTCATCGAATTCCTTAACAGAAAGATGTCCTCCAGTTACAATCGAATTCTTGTTTTTGATTCAGATCATTTTCATTCGTTGGGATACTTTTCCTTCTGTTGCATTGCTGTGCTCTGAGGTCATAGGTAAAATAGTAGGAGAGTTTCTGATAAAAATAAAAATAATCATCACTACCACTATCTCAATCAAGTGCTGCTATTGTTGTAGCAGCATAGCACAGCCAAAGCCCTCGGTAGTGACAGAAACATAAGTCCCTCAATATATCTGAGCTCGATCTAAGTAAGCTAACATAACTTATCATTCAAATTACGTATTCCTTTCTCTCTTGTGTAAGTGAGAGAAGCATTTTATGCCATGCTTCTTCTTTACGTAGTCAAAATTACTCGTTTCCATTCATTATTTTTTATTGTTTGTGCTCTAGAATACTGTGCAAGATATTTTATAAGAACGCGTGGAACAACTATAGCTCACCTGTATAATCTAAAGACCAATGAATATCGTCAACAAACTAGTGTCAAGATAGGAAATTGTCGACGACCCCAAATCAAAGATTTGTTCAATCCTGGTGCCATCCATTTCTAATCATAAATTGCATAGGGTGAGTGAATTCTATTTGTAAAAAATCGAGAGATATATTCGCATGATGAAGGTGATTTCAAATGCAATGCACATATAATCAACTTAAGAGTCATTCCAACCGAACGACAATATTATCTGTCGGTTGCGAGTGTAATGTAGGTTGTATTTAGCCGAAGGCTTGAAAAAGATTTTTGTGCCTCTATTTCATCGATAGCATTTATTGTTGTAGCATTTCTGCATTGCGTCATGAAATGACAATACTCACTATTGATGAAATAAAAGCGCGAGCCTTTTCTTCAAGTCTTGAGCTATAATTAGCGTTACACTTGCTATCGACGGGCACTCACCAATGCAGCCGCATGTACACAGCGGCCTTGCTGGAACAATGATATGAAATTGGACTTTCTTGTTGTGCGCATAAAATATTTGTTATTGAATACCTTCGGGTTGTTTGAATCGGGATTGCTGTCACAATCGCACCAGTGAATAAAACGATCTACCTCACGTTCTTATGAAATTCATCGAGCTGTATCGGAAGGCAAACAAATGAGCTTGACTCACTGTCATCATGGAAGATTGCTATGGAGATATGGTATTAGAGGACTATGTTATTGTTAATTCATTCGAATGGACATTATCGGAGTTCTATTTTGCAAAGCTATGCCACACATACTCGATGTCAGACGCTCGCTCTTGTATTGCTTGAATGGTAAACAAATAGTGTGTCGGAATACTGATAGAGAGTGGCTATCTTATGCCCCTCCAGGGTAGTTTAGTAATTTGATCTCCAGCACATTTGGCTGACTTCAAGCCCCGCGGGGGTATGTAGAATTTCTGAACTACGAAGTATGGTAGGCTGAATGAGTTTGTTCTCGCCGATGTACCTTAATCCTTTGCGTCCCAACACTCAAATAGTTAAGGGAAAAGTTTTCTAAGATAATTAAATAATATATATAGTTCTTCATATATTATATATTTCTTCATAGTTGTCCGCGCGCTCGTTCCCCAAGAACTTGTCCGTCACAGCTTTGAAGCTCCTCCACGCTGCCAGCTCTTTGGGGTTTAGGGTTGTCGGAAAAGTTTCGTCCTTCATAATCTGTCGAATTTGTGGTCCAACAAAGACACCAGCCTTGATCTTGGCCTCCGACAAGGTGTTGCCAAACTTCTCCTTAAGGTATAAAAACCCCCGCCCATTCAGATCCATTGCCCGTACAAAACTTTTCATTAAGCCGAGCTTTATGTGGAGTGGTGGAAGGAAAATCTTGGCTGGGTCAACAAGGGTGACATGTTTTACGTTGTATCGACCAGGTACATGCTCCTTCCGCTCTTTCCAATCTTTCTTCGTCCAGTGATTCTTGTCGTCTCTGCTATCCCAGAGACAAAGGAAGCACATGTATTTTGTGTAGCCTGACTGCAGCCCTAACAGCAGCGCCACCACTTTCAAGTCTCCGCAGATGTGCCACTTGAAGTCATTGTACTTGATGGAATGAAGCAGCTTCCGCATAGTCTCATAGGTCTCTGTCATGCCGAACGCGTGAGCTAGTGGGACTGATGGTTTCTCGTTGCCATTGTGGAGCAAAACAGCCTTCAAGCTGTTCTTCCCTGAGTCGATGAAGAGGCGCCAGTCTGCAGGATCGTGATTACACCCAAGTTCTTTCAACAAACCGTTTCAACAAACCGTTGAAAGCAGAAAGAAGAGTATTTCTGTAACTGAAAATCCTGACGTGATACAGCAAAACGGTTATGATTTTTGAAATAAGCGTACCCGAATTAGTCTATATCAATTTACACATCTCCAGTAAAAAAAAATTTTTGAAATTTGTTATTCACTAGGGGTAATATAGGGTAATGACTGCAATTATAATTGCAGTCATTACCCTAAAATATCAGCAAAATTGTCCTAGCATGTTATTTTCTGAATGAACAGGTGCTTACTTCCTTTTTAAATTGGAAAAAAATGTGCTTTAATAATGTATAATTCGATGCCCAAAAAATGGTCTAAAATTTGACGAGAAGAAACATCAATTTAATTTTTGCCCAATTTTATCTGTAAATACATGTACGTTTGAAAAACTTGCTCCAGTTGAATAAAAAAGGGTCTAATAAAGGCATCTATCTCTTAGTACATATCAATAGCAAATTGCAGGTGTCAAACTTCAGGAATGTCTAAAAACATGGTTGCAGGAATACTATTATTTGCCCTAATTTTGTCATTTACTTCAAATTATTTCCCTACTGGTTGAATCACCTTGAAATTTTTATCAATTCACCTAAACTGGAAGCACTAGCCATCTGGGCACTGGAGTTCCCGTCAGGAGGCAAGGGGTTACGGAGGAAGTGGTTTTATCAGCTGCCCCTTGCAAAACAGCAATTCCACTTGCTGTAGTAGGAGTCGGTTGTGGGTTTTGATGCGTAGCTAGGGAGTCTTTAATTTTTTTCATGGAAGAGGCCGGTGTACCGTGCAACCGATCCACACCAAGAATGCCTTGGTTTAATTTTAATTTTTGTTCACTTTTCTGTCTCATTGAGATCTGTAAGCCATCCTTTTTTAGCGTAACACGTAGTGATTAGCAGGGCTCTGAAATTTTGCGCTCATGTGACGTGCCACACGAGTTCAAGCTATTTGTTTTTTCTGTGATAATTGCCTTGACACATTTCCTGCGAAAGGACCCGACCCACCGGTGGTCACTGATATGGGATTTCATAACGTTGCTGACCAACCTTCAGTCACGAACTGAATTTTTATAAATACTTAATGACAGCGCAATGAAGGCTTGACCAAGTTAATGTTTGCTATTTTCAAAATTGCTGGCTACAATTTTTTTCAAATTTGAATTGAATATTAAACTTCAGTCTAACCCATCGCTGTCAGCGCGTTACCGAAAACGGAGGTTAACTTGCTAAAATAAATGTTACCTCATGTACCCTACATTCTTGACAACATGAGTTCTCCAGAATTGAACGTAATCCCAGTTATGAAATAACCAATACGAGGACGACGTTGTTTATTTCTTGAAGAGCTTCCTAACGCTATTAGCCGAGCTGTTCGCCAGCGTTTTACCTCTTCCAGAGACACGATTTGTCGGAATAATATCACCAAACATATGCTTTATAATGGTTAACATTGAGTACCATCGTGCTAGAGAATGTCGACACGTTGATACCGATGGGTTAAACTAAAGTTCAATGGTTAACTGTAATTCAAAGTGAATTGAAGTGAGCAACTTTTAAAATGACAAATATTAACTGGATCGGGTTTTTTTTTAGCTTTGATTAAGTATTTATATAAATGGAGTTTGTGACTACTGGTTGGTCAGAAACATTATGTAAATTTTCTCCGTGTACACCGGTGGGTCACACCGTGACCAACGTGTTAAATAGAATTACAATCAGATTTAAAACTTTGCATTTGAGAAAAGGGGTCTCGAAATTGAAGGATTGTAAGAAGTCATATAAAGTATTGATATGTAAATGATTGATGAGTACACTATTTATCAGATGATTTGATTTTTCTTTATAAAAGCATATATTAATTCATATAATGTATTTAGGTGGTATTCGACATAGTGGAGTTTGAGCTCAGTCATTGCGATATTCTCCTTATCCATTTCGTAGTTTGAGCTAAATTAATGCTAATTTTTGGGTCAGATTCTGAATAACTTTTTTTTAGAATGCAAGCAAGGTAAGCTTTGTTACTCTATACTGTTCAGTCTTTTTTTATAGTGATGACCCGAGTCTCATCATCTCTTATTTCCCCTCTCAGGAGGATGCAACTTTTGTATATAGCTATGAGAGTGTACACTCGAAGGAGGAAAATATCTGATCCAAAGACGGTTACGTGGCTTTTCTTTTTAGTGGAATAAAATAAGCTTTCATTTTCTACGGACCTTATTTTTCTGTCCATTGCTCTGCTGTTTTTAGCACTTATACTGTTTTCTTCCTCAAGTTGGATGTCGTTTCATAAACTTGTACCTCAGCTTACTGTTTCTATGCGCAAGGTGTCTTGTGAGGAAACACACTCGATGCTTTGATTCCACGTTACCTGAACTCCAAACTAAATGGTGCCGTCGGCCTTCCTCTGTTTGGAACACCTTTGTTATGGTCAGGGAAGCTTAAACTTATAAGGTAATCTAGTCTTGAGCATTGTGCGCGATTTGATTTCTAAGAAGAGCACGGTCACTCTATGCGGCGAAAGGGCGTTTTCCCGAAAGGCCTTCAATTTGCTGTGCCATTAAGCAATTTTCGCTCGCTAAATGGAGCGAGAAAGAGCCCGTCGTAAGACGGCAGTCACGCAAGAGAGGTCTGCCGAGTGTGAGTAACTTTTCGCCGATGCATCCATGGTTTTAGCCGCCCAAACATGGCTTCTGCGCTAGGCAGCTAAAATCATGGATTCCCTGGGGCATACGTTAAATTTGGAAGCGAGTCTCGCGTAAGGTAAACGGCCTTTTCATGCTTAAATGGCTAGCTTCACGGCTCACTGGGGTGTAGGATAGCTGAGTGTTTGATACCATGTAGGGTAAATAGGCCGGTTAACGGCGTTCTGACGCGCTGTGCGAGCATCTATCTCACAGATTACCTTGTATCGTTTCAGCTGACCAAATCCCTTCTTTCCACAACTGCTCCTGTTTTTCAGCTCCTACTACTTCTTCGACTTTTGCCTTGTTTCATCTATTTCTTTCTCAGCTTACAGTTTTTATGAACCTTTTGCGTAGATTCTGCGTTCTCTGAACTCCATGCTAAATGGTGCCTTCATCATTCCTCTCTTCGAACATCTTCGTTGTGGTGAAGGGAAGCTAAAATTTTGTTCTAATCAATCAATCTTATGTTTGCCATTTCTTATCATAATATTCTTTTATTTTTTTAGTTTCGAATAGAGCTATGTTTATTATTTCCAATCATAATATTTATAATTTCCATCGTTTCAGGTAGAAATATTAATTTAGGTAATTATTTTTGTTGCAAACTCTAAGCGTTTGATTGTTTTTTTACTTGCTGCGTCGCGTTTTTAGTCCCGCAAACTTACCAAAACTTGAAAATAAGTCTGCCCTGTAACATCCTTTGTCAACGGCCGTATTCAAGCTCTATTTATTCGTAATCGAAGACGCCTTTACGTTCTGTTTTCTGCACGTGTTAAATTTTTCAACCCAAGATTTCTCGGTGACATCGATCAGGACTGCAGCGTGTCAGCTATAAATAGCTGGAGACCCTTACCTTCTCCCCCTCTTTCTGCCCCTCGTGCTCCCCATGCCGTCAAAAACGTCCATTTCAATCGAGCGATGGACTCGACTTCTTCTTTGACTAGGAAATCGAAGTTTGGTGGGCGCATCAAAGCGCAGGTTTTACAGGCAAACTCGTGCGTGTGTTGTGTCCTGCGATACCAGGTTTCTAATTTTGCCCGGCGTGATGCAGGAGTTTAATTAAAAGTGGAGCTGAATCTGGCGATGAGAGAGTATTTTCGACGGCTCGTGCTGTGGTTTTGCTTTGCTCGACTGGCACGTGGTATGGAATCCAATTTTTGCTCTGCTTTGTTAACAGTAGCGCTTAGTGAAGAAAGTAATGAGCTGAACACGTTTATCTAATTAAAAAACGTGGGTTTTCTTGTCCTATGCATAACGGTGGTCAGTCATCTAGAAAAGGTTATACTCCAAACGTAACATTTTCTTAAAATATCAAACTTTTCGCTTCAAACTATCACGAAGTCTTCAATGTTTTATATTTTTGGTTATCAATTTTCAATAGATGCGAGTTACCTGTGGGCACCCTGTATATGAGAAATTTTATTTCATATAGAATGACTAAGATTACAAGCAACTTCTAATCTGTGTATTGATGAACGAACTTTCGTCAAAACAGTCAATAAATTTTTCAGTCATCTCAGTTAAGGCGTCATAACACTAATTCGGGAGTCTATATAGAGTTAAAACGTTATGATACTAACTCTGGAGTCTATACCACAACAGAATATCTGAGTCAGATTCAAAAGTGAGTTTAGAATACGTTTGCGGATCTCGTAGCTGTTGCTTTGGGTGTCATAACTTCTCTTATTTTAATCTCGGCCCATCGTGCTTGAGGTATCTATACTCGTCAGCGATATAAGCTTCTTTAAGAAACGATTCTCCATTCTTGAGGACGTGAGATTCGACGATGTGAAGTCTTTTTTTCAATAAATTATGGGCATTCAATCTCAACGAAATGTTTCAGAGAAATAATTTTAAAAAGTTGGGACGTCGAGCAAAAAGTCTCAAAACTTTTTCGAGTTCCGTTTTACGGGTAGGGTAGTATTTCATGTTCCAGTTTTGATCTATAGGAAGGTTGTATTTCATGCTCTATTTTTTCTGCCGTGCGGAGAACTGCGTCTGTCCTCTGAAAAATTACTTCACTTCCGACCGTCGGCCAAGACCCGAATCAAATCGCATTTCCTTGCCGGTGGGGATTCCCAAGGATCACATTACGTGGGCGATTTGCTGGGCATTCGCTGAGGCTCGTTGAGAATACGTCGATAAAGCCGATTCTATTTGAGGTCAGTCGATTCTATTCGGGGTGAGTCGTGTTCTGAAAAATGATGGATTTGTTCTTCTAAGTATCACTTTCGTTTTGGCCTGCTTGCTCATCGAGATAAGTTTCTATGGTACGTGATAATAATGGATGAAATGTTGCTTGTGGTAAATTTAATTGTGAATCAAATTAAATCAGAAACCAATTTGTTACCTGTCTTGATCAGGATATTATACGAATTATGTTTGTCCCATGGACCCAGTGGAATGCATTTCTTTTTAAATCTGTCTTTAAATCTGTTCTTTTACATTAGTGAAGCAGATGTAAAAAAGCTGAAATGGCTGTGAGGAGTGATGAGTATTTTAACCTTTTTACAGCTGTCAGGTTCACACTTGAGCAATATTCATCCTCCATTGTGCGTTCATACTTACTTCTTTATTAAGGGCTAAAAAAATGAAACACGTGAGAGTAAAAAAGTCTATGTTGGAAAATTCCTGAATGGCGGTGTTCAGAGATAGCCTGGAGCTTCGGGGCCGGATTTTCAAGCAATTTACATTGTCTTAAGAGCATCAGTATATCTAGAAGAAAGTTCTTTAACAATTTGACTGAGAAAGGTAAAACTGAAATGTAATATTCAATTCATATTTAGAGTCAATTTTGGTAAGCAATTTTGAAAGTACCAAACATTAACTGGAACATGTTTTCATTTAGTTTTAATTAAAGATTTTTAAAATTGAGTTTGTGATTACTGGTTGGTCAGCAGCATAATGAAAACTCCCTCTGTGACTTAATATGACTTTCGTCGCAGTCAAAGTATTGAGGTAAATTTGAAGGTACGAAAATTCGGCCCCGGAGTGCCCGCATTAGTATCGATACGAGTGAGCTTCTTCATGATATTTTGCGTCATTATCGGTACCATTGATTCCTACGAAACCTGTGCTTGGTAATAGCAAGACCATAAAAGAACCTTCAGGTACTTCTGTGTACATCACGACACAAATCAATATATAATGCCCATTGAAGTGCACTCTCCATCCAACATAGTACGCAGTCTAAAAACCGGTCAGATTGAACTTTCGCGTGAGCGCTGTGGATGCGTTGGCCCGGCAAAGCCTTGGATTAGAGGTAAGTTGTGAGCTGTCATGTTCTTGTGAGCCGCTTTGAGCGAGTTAGTTATGCGCTTTGTGCGGCACTGGAAGTTGTGGTGGAGTTGGTGGTTCTAATGCGCGCTGGCTGGCGCTGGTCAGGGCTATTTCGCCTCTTCTTATTAGCAAGTTCACAGAGTTTCTGCGATGGGTAATGGTTGGTTTGGTTAAGCTGCATGTGAGTGGCAGAATTGGGAATTCAACTTTACTGCTCGAATACATTTTTATTCTTCCTAAGGAATATGAAAATGCAATTGCACGATAACATTTCACCTCATATGATAACAGTTGATTTTTAAAACGATTGTGAAACAAATGAAATATCCTTCATTTATACCGTTACGTAAATGAGCAAATTACTGAATGTTAATGATCAAAGGAGCGACTGGAAATACATCCGCTGACGTTTATTGCGCTCCCCTTATACTAAATAATGGTGTATGTTCAAAATTCGGTCTTCTTACTTCTCTGTGTTTATTGAGACTTTTTTGTTCAGGTTATTAGTTTTCTGTAAGCCATTTAGGTTCAGTGGAGTGAAGCTCGTGGATGATTAAACTATTCGAGCATTTCGACGCTAAATCTTTACTCCTTTCATGAGCTGAAATTCTCCTGCACTAAGAGCATAATACTTCCGCTTTAAAACTTATTTTATCAACGCTTCAAAATTAAGCGTGGTTTTACCATCTACAATCTGGCACGTTGGACTCAAATTTCATATCGCTGTGCATATTAATTTTTAATAGAGCGGCTCGCTGACATAGCAACGGAATCATTCATGTACCTTCAGTTATGAATAAATATAGCCCAAGGATTTTTTTGCGCGGGTGTACCACGTTTTTATACAGTATACAATGCATGATTAGCAATTTAGAACTCATTCTCAGAAAGATGAATCCAAATTTTACTTATTACAAATGAAGCAATGAATGAGCAAATGGTGTTATTCGCATAGCATATCAATCATTTAAAAAGTAATAGATCGTACAATTGAAAGAAACCAATATTTTTACTTTACGTGCAAAGCAGCTTGACAAATTCAATAGAATGATTTTGAAAGTTTCAGCGAAGAACGAGCGAAAATGTCAGCACTGTATTTGCCACAGCGCCCTGGAAAAGAAAATGAAACTCGGCCTAGATTTAAGGCAGAGGATTGCCTGCTTCCAGAAGTTGAGAAACTATATCGGCACCATTTCAAAACTATTGAGCCTGCGTAAGTTCATGATATACTTCGCTGTGAAACAGTTCAGACAGGCATGGCCGAGCGTTCGCCTTGCCTAGACATACGAATGCCTTGCCTAGACGTACGAATGCCTTGCCTAGACGTACGAATGTCTTGCCTAGACATACGAATGCCTTGCCTAGACGTACGAATGCCTTGCCTAGACGTAAGAATGCCTTGCCTAGACGTACGAATGCCTTGCCTATACGAACGAATGCCTTGCCGAGACGTACGAATGCCATGCCTAGACGTACGAATGCCTTGCTAGACGTACGAATGCCTTGCCTAGACGTACGAATGTCTTGCTAAACGTACGAATGCCTTGCCTAGACGTACGAATGCCTTGCCTAGACGTACGAATGCCTTGCCTAGACGTACGAATGCCTTGCCTAGACGTACGAATGCCTTGCCTAGACGTACGAATGCCTTGCCTAGACGTACGAATGCCTTGCCTAGACGTACGAATGCCTTGCCTAGACGTATGAATGCCTTGCCTAGACGTACGGAGGCCTTGCCTTGACGTACGAATGCCTTGCCTAGACGTACGAATGCCTTGCCTAGACGTACGAATGCCTTGCCTAGACGTACGAATGCCTTTCCTAGACGTACGAATGCCTTGCCTAGAGGTACGAATGCCATGCCTAGACGTACGAATGCCATGCCTAGACGTACGAATGCCTTGCCTAGACGTAAGAATAATTGAGAACGGTGGCCAAGAACTGCACAAGAATCAGGTAGCAATGCTAACTCAAATTGTCCCTAACGAACGTCGGTAAAAACTTATATACGTTGTGATATCCCCGTAAGTAACTCGCAAATACCGCGTTGCTCAACCCTGTCAAAAATCTGTATCGATTTTTCGGTTATTTCCTTATCTGTTGCTGCGCCGTAGAACCTAATTTGGGTCCTTGCCTTAGTACGTGAAAAAAATTTGTAATTATAAATACCTCTGCTAATCGGGGCCAAATTTCATGGTTAGTCACTTCAAGTGTCTGCTCACAAGTGTCTGAATTTGCTTTGTGTGGTTTAAGGTTAACCCGTTAGGTTTAGGGCCTCAGGATTGGTTGGGTTAAATTAAGTTAGATTCGATGCCTCAGGTCTGGTAGGGTTGAACCTGAATGGACTAAATTGAATTCAACCAGCATGGACGCCACTTCGCGAGCTGTGTCGTGTTGCAGCTCGCTGTAATTTGGATGGAACTATGTTAGACCAGGACATTGCATATGAGACCGAGCTGTACGAGGTTCTAAAACAACAATAAAGCGCTGTGCCAATAATATTATGAGGTAGAGAAGGTCGGCGCGGAAAGCCAAGGATGCCTTCGTAAAAATGACCGTGTCCAGAGTTGAGCCTAGAAACTGTTTCCAGGGTGCTTTAGCTCAAACGTATCTAGAAAATTAATTGCAGTCGCGAGAGTAATAAGATAAGAAGAACTACTTTGTGATACCGTGCAAAAACTTAAAGTTACCCGGGCACGTTTTCACGATTTACGTTTTAGTAAAATTACAACGTTAAAGCCTACGTCCAAGTCATCGCAAGCATGCCTTGAGAAGAAGAAATATAAGCTCCTGTGGGAAACCGTCGTTGAGTCGTGATTTAAATCTATCGTAGATTATACGTATGAATTTGAAAGTTCCAATAAATTAACGGGTTTTAGAAACAGAAAAATGAAAAATACCTGGCTGAAACGCGTTCGAAAGTCTACAAAATTTACCCAAAAAGTGACTTGACAGTGCGTTTGAAAATAAAAATTCATACCTAGGCAATGAACATTGCGACAAGGTTTGATTTGTTAGAAATTAAACTTTTCCTAAATTGCCAGTTGAAGAAAACGTATCCGAGCTGGGCAAAATTTAAGTGTTCGGGTCGTTGAGCAAGCAGAAACTTATCCATGGCTGAACCTTCTTAAATCCGTATTTGCTTGAGTGATCACTCCGAAGCCTTTCTTTCTGTTGAATTTGCATAACTTCTGCATGGTTGCGCTTCTGTGTAATAATTAGGCCGAGAGGCCTAGTATTAATGAAAGCCCACAGGGGGATTCAACTATTGTATCTATGGGAGTTAGCGCTCTTAGGAGGAGGGTTTAAGGGCCCGAGCTAAGAGTTAGGTAGGCCTTCTTTTTGTTGAAATGTTTTTTATGTCAAGGACCATCTTTTTTTCGGTTCACTGCTGTCCTGTTTTTCAGCTCCTTTCCACTTTCTATTTTAATTTTGATCTTGTTTCTTAATCTTCTTTCTTAACTTATTGTTTCTACGCACCTTGTGCATAGATTCCGCGTTTCCTCGAGTCCATACTAAATGGTGCCTTCCTCTCTTCGAAACGCCTTAATTGCGGTTAGAGGGGCTTAAACTAAAATCTAGTCCAATCTAATCTTCCTTTTTCCTCCATATTCTCTTCAAAACGCCATTGCTGCGGTTAGAGAGGCTTAAACGAACATGTTATCTAATTAAAATTCACAGTTTCTCCTCGTGTCTGCAGCGATGAGCACCCACGCGATGTTGCCGAGCACCAGCCGCGGCCACACCAAGCCCACAACGATTGTACCCACGCTCTCCTTCAGCCTCCCCAGCCCGGAGGAAGAAGAAAAGACCAGCTTCTTGTCAGGTAAATGAACGTGATTGTCACTGGAGCTTGTTGGGGCTCTAGAGTTCGCCTTGGTTCTACAAGGGGAATGCAGCTATTGTAGCTGTAGGGATTCGCACTTCCTCTGGGAAAATGTGAGGTCCTGAGCTGAAGTTTAGGCAGTCCTTTTGTTGAATAATTATTGAAGTATGTATTTTATTTCGTTACAGACATTTTCGTTTGTTCCACTACTGCTGTCCTTTTCAGCACCTTTTACTTTCTTTTTCAACTTTCATGTTGTATTCTAAACTCCTTCCTTAGCTTGCTTTTTCTATCTATGGTCTTGTGTTGGTACACATCTTGTGCATTGATTTCCTATTCCCTTGAAACGTTCACTGCCGAGGCCGCCAAATGGAGACCTCTGAGGCATGTCTTGAAAGGTCAGGTTATAGGTAGCTGAGTTTAAAAAACGACTTTTCTGCTCGGAAAATATTGTATCGTTCCTAATAAGGGTGAAAATGTAATAGCATGATGAGCTTTTACCTCTGATACCAAAATCTCTTCTTAAAAAGATGTTTAAATAATTGAAATGCTCTTCATTCACACCGATACGTAAATGAGCAATTTAACGAGTTGTGCTCTTATGTCCCAAAAGGCAGTTAACGTGTCAACTCAATATTAAATGGTGCCTTCCTCCTTCTTCTGTGAGGAAAAAAATTATTTTAGGAAGGGAGCCTAACTCATCTAATCTAATTTCAAACGACTAGTTTTGGCTAGCTAGCCAAAAGTTCAAATGGCTATAGTTCAAGTGGCTATGCTTCAAAACTTTACCGTCCAGGAGGGTCTCATAAACTTTTAAGAACGTCCCTATTGTATTTTAGTTGTTGACGCATTTATATCCTCATGAATTGGAATTTGAAGCTCCCATCTGAGTGGCAGTTTCTCCTCATTCTGATATCGGTGATCCCTGACGTCAGTACCAGTCTACCCACGGTGGCTTTAATAGTGATTATATGAGCAAAATGTTGAGACAATTTAAGATCAACTCGGTATGAGTACATCCATGGCGATTTTTCTGATTGCCCTTGACTGATTTTTGAAATTAAACGCATAATGAAAACTTATGTAGACATCAGTTTACTTATACTTCTTGCTCCCCTCAATTTATTGTGTTGTTAATGTAACGTCCTGTGTCTTCTGTAAATTTCAACACTTTCCGGCGACTTAGCTTAAAGGAAATGTTTCATTTTCGGACTTCTCTACAGCTCGTTCAATGCTGTTATACTGGCTGTTCAGGAGAGTTATGAGTAGACGAATAAACTACCTTTTTATGAATTAATGTCGAAACCGAGTTCACTTCTTGCAGAAAAATTACGTGAAGACAAGTTTTTTTGTCATTGCGTGGAAAGGGGTTGAACTCCGCACGATTCGTTGCCATGATTCAACACCCATGAATATTTTATTCACTCTACGTAAATAAAATAAATAAATAAAACGCATTATTGCGCTCAAGACTTTTCATATCGCAGCCCACTCATGCAGGCTTCTTTCCGACCCACGCATCTTGTGCTTTTCAAGCAAGTTTCGTCTGCTCTAAAGCTGCCCATAGACGATCAATTTTATTGTCAATATAATTGATAATAATGATTATTGACAATTTAATTGATCGTCTGTGGGCTTGATTGACGACCGTCAAATAATTGACTAAGCAGGCAAAAAAAACATCAATATATTGAGTCAATGATATTGACAATTAAATTGATCGTCTATGTGCCGCTTAATTCATATTTGTTCTTGATACTCTCTTCTTGAATGTTTAACATGCAAGAAGCATTACATCAGAACTTTTATTTATTCGTGAAACTGCTTACAAATGAATTCTTTAAATGCGTGCCTTTCTTTCGGTTGATTCTCTTTTTGTGTTGGAATAACCTTTGAATGAAATTCATTCAACGTAAACTAATTGCTGTTCAACATCAAAATTTCCCAGTCATTATGTAGTGTTTGGGTATCCAGTTTACAGGCTGGGGGTTAGACTTTATAAACCACTAAAACAAGCAACAAAGTAATCATGTGGTCGGCTTTTCACTGAAATGAATAACGCCATGAAAATCATCGTCTTCAACACTTTGAGCACAACGTGCGCCACCTGTGGTACACGGAGGGGATTTTCATAATGCTGCTGACGAATCAGAAGTCACGAACTCAATTTTCATAAATAATTGATAAAAACTAAATGAAAGCGTGAACCAGTTAATGTTTGCTGTTTTCAAAATAGCTCACCACAACTGACTTCAAATTTGAGTTGAATATTGAACTTAAGTATAGCGGTCAACGTATTAAAGCTGACGTGCTCTTTCTTCGCCATTTCCCCACGGGGGGAAAAGCTATCAACGCTTCCATGGGGATTATGTGAGGTCCCCAGCTGAAGGTTAGGTAAGCCTTCTTTTTGTTGAAATAAAAAGGTTTTTCATTTCGTCACTGGACATTTTTTTCGGTTTACAGCTGTCCTGTTTTTCAGCACCTACAACATTCTCCTTCAACATTTATTTTGTTTCATGAACAACTTTCTTAGTTCACCATTTTTATGCCCCTTGTGCGTTGATTCCGCGCTCTTTTAATTCTATACTAAATGGTGCCTTCATCATTCCTCTTTTTGAACATGTTTGTTGTGGTAAAGGGAGCCTGAAGCTTTCTTGTCCATCAATTTCTTTACCCATTTACGTGACCAGGTTCCCCTGGCCGCACGACCTCCCCCTCACGTCGCTATGGACCCCCCAGCGTCAGCGGCGACGACGACCACGAGACATTGCCGCTCATGATACGAGAGGAGGACGAGGATGAAGACGATTACGACTGTGATGACGAGCACACGGACGGCTCAGACGTGCCGCTCCTGTCTACAAAGAAACACAAGCGCTCTGGGTCCGGAGTGAGCAGACTGCCGGCCAGCCCTCTGGGCTCCCGGAGGTGGGTGAAGGTGTCGTGTGGGATGCCACATGAAAATTGCGGTCAGTATCAGCCATGGTAGAAGAAACGAGGTTTAGTCATTTCGATAGGGGAAAATACACTTACTCTTGTTCGCTTCGCCACGGCTTTATTTCAAACAAACTTTGTGACGTCACCATTGCGACATGTCGTTAGGCCAATAATGGTGCCAGATTTGGGCTAGCGGTGTTGCTAGATGCCACATGAGCGCTGCTATTGGTCCGCTGCCATGACGTCAGCATTGTCACACGGCTTACAAAAAAAAAAGACTGGTTGACCCTACCATGTTTCTTCAACCTTGGTTTCAGCGTAGTAAATCCTGTAGAGCTTGGATCAGTGCAGCAACGACCGCATATGAGCGTAGGTTACCGCAGTAATTTAGGTGACGGCCGAGGCTGCGCTAAACTGCGCCGCGTCCTGAAGGACATCGGCGCTTTATCACCCCAGAGGACTATAGAAACAAGTTTTGGGAATTGCCTAAATTTCCTAAATGAAAATAGCCTAAATTTTTTGTTGAATTTATAACCGAAAGTGTTATTTGAAGTTCTTTACCAAGTGGAACGTGATTCCTCATTCTGTCATTTGCACTGACATCGGAATTTGGAGGACCAGTTTAATGATGGTGGTTGTAACACCGGTAGTACGAGTACAACGATCCTGACGTGCGAGACACTAAAGTTGCAGGTATTTGCTGTGGTAAAGTGGATTTTTGGGCGCAGCCCCGGCGCTTACAACCACTTGAATTTATAAGTTATTGTTGGCGGAACTCACAGATGTAGGTGACGGTTTTTAACCTAGTTATTGTGGAGATCTAAGAGAAGGGCTAGGCTGTATTCGTAGTTATTGTGTGATATTAGGAATCCAAAACGCATGAAAGTTAATGTAATTCAAGTAAGTATTTCTTTTGCAACATTTTCGTTTCCCGTTTATCCTCTTCCCAATATTTTTTCATTAATTTTCAATAAACGTATTATTTTTAAATCGATGTAGCATCAGGACTGCGTTGAAGATTGCGATTAGCTATAAGAAAGCCTGCTCGCGACCATCAGTTCCTCAGAGGGATACGACTGTTGTATTTATGACAGCAAGCGCTCCCTGAGGGGAAAATGTGAAGTCTCAAACTCAAGGTTGGGGAGGCCATTCTGTGATTGAATGGAAAAAATTTTTTGCTTCCGAACGGACCATCTATCCGTCACTTCAACGCTGTCCTTTTATTTAACTCCTATCATTTTTTCGCTTGTTATTATCTTATTCCATGACCTTTTCCCAATCTTTTTGTTTCTGTGCGCAGGGGATTGGGATTGTGCATATTCTCTCCGTTCCCTCAATCTCATCTCAGGTTGTATCCTCCTCCTCCTTTCTTTCTAGGGAAGACCTTTGTTTGTGCGCGCTAGTCGCGACATGAGCCGTCGGTGTACACCGAGAGAATTTTCATAATGCTGCCGACAGACCAGTAGTCACAAACTCAATTTTTATAAATACTTAATGAAAACGAAATGAAGACGCTACCCAGTTATTGATCGCTATTATCAAAATTGCGTACCAAAATTGACTTCGAAATTGACTTGAAGATCGAACCTTCATGTGCTGCCCTCAGCTTTGAATTCAACGTTGAATCGTTCATGTGGTTGAATATTGCTGACCCTTTGAGGTCAATGTGTAAAATTTTTAATCTACTGTAAAAATTAGCCTATAATCTAATTTATTTCAATCTACGAAGGGCATCAGCCGCGGTTGGCTGCACTTCGTCGGCCCCTGGCGCTCCTCCAGGAGAAGGCCTGGGCTCCACCATCGCTGAGTTCCTCAGCAAACGGAAACCCGAACCTGAGAAACCGTGAGTGATTTATTCTTGAGCCATAAATATGTTGAATGCTTCAATGTGAGCTCAAGTTCGAAGAAACAGTAATTTGCTCTTTAGCTATAAATATGTGTTGAATACTTCAGTGAGAGCTAAAGTTCCCGAGTAACAGTGAGTAATTTATTCTTGTGCTATAAATGTTGCATATGTCAGTGAGAGCTAAAATTTCTGAGAAGCAGTGTGTAATTTATCTTGAGCTATAAATTTGTTGGATACTTCAATAAGAGTGAGAGTTCCTGCGAAACAGACAGTAATTAGTTTTTGAGTGATTAATTCGTTAAATACTTCAATGAAAGCCAAGAAAGCCATCGATTTGCCGAAAATTTGTGGACACCTGTTCTTCAAAACTTGACTATCTACTTCGACTAGCTTTTGGACATTTACTGGTATATTTCAAAACATTAAAATGCGACGCTGTTTCTTTCACTTGCATTTGAATGCACTTGCTGGAGAAATTTGATGCCGTACTTTGCTGTTGAGTTGGCTGTCATGTTCGCAGTCGCTTCGGTTGTCGTTTGTAGGAACACAGATCCAATCTTACTTCAAAGCGTGAGTAGCTTTGAGGAGTCCTTACTCGGGTTGCAGTTGAATCAGGATTGACAGTTTCACGTCGATTCAATCTGGATTCCAAGCCAAAGCAGTGCAAAATGTTCGGCAGATTTATTCGTCGGAAAGCTGAATTCACCTGTCATCGTGTTCGAAAATACGCTGGTGGAAGACTAGCGAATTTTGTCACTGGTGAAAGGAATTTAATACGAGAAGGGGAGTTGGGTTTCAACTAATATTAACATTTGTCCCACGGGAGAAACAAGTGACTTCAAACAAACTTGATACTCGGTTTTGAAAACCCTTGGTTGAAATCAATCAGAATGTTGTTATTCATTTAATGATGTTAGTAAGGAGTTCGATGTTAAGAGAACATTATTCTTGAAAATTACCAGAAGTCACTTATGGTTATTATTCGTTCATGCTTCAGTTCATTTATAAATTAACGAAGTGTTGAGGTTTCTCCCACAGTGTTTTGAAATATAAGAGTTTTGAGTATTAAGTTTTTTAGGATTTGAAAATAAGAATGGGCTTGATCATCTTGTGTGAACTTTAATCATATTCATTTATAATATATACACTTAGTGATACTTGTTGTTCTTTCTTTATCATCTCTAATCATTGCAGGTGCTTACCTCTTATTGTAGAGCTATCATATATTTCTTTGAAAGTTTTCACAATCTCATTCTCTGAGATTGATTGGCAGCTGCATGTGTTTCTCGGAGCCAACAATTATTTGCAGCCTTATGTGTTCTGTGAGACCCATTGATGGAGATAAATAATTGGAGGCCGTACACGTTTAGCTAATAAGCAAACTCACGCATAGATCGTAAGACAGTCTTGTGAGGGCTTCATTTGACTGCACACCTGCGAACGCTATTCTCGGAACAAAGACTGAGAGTTTCATTGCTCAAAAGAACTCGTTACGGTCGTCGCTTGCAGCTGTCGATCAAAGCTCGGATCGTTTCACCAGAATTTCATTTTGCTTGATAATTGGTATCACAGGTACACATGATCATTATTTGGAGTTTTGAGTTTGAAATGATTCATTGAGTTTTAATTGTGAGTATGATTGAACTGCGACATTGGCTGTTGGAACCACGCTGAAATATTAAAAGCAATTTCATGATTGCTGAGTTACTGTTAATTAATGTTTGTCCAATAAATTTATTGAAGTTGACAATTGTGGAAACTTTGAGGGTGCGAAATGGATGTAATATTTTAGTATAATTAATAACACAATCACAATCTAAGTAACTGAGCAGTTAGCCAGCTGATCAAAAATTTAAGACCAGTCGGCCAAAAAGAATCAAAACTCGTTCTAGACAACAATTTAAAGAGTTAGTAATGAGTCCTGCTTTCATTCTTGTTGATAAACTTAGAAATTCTTTGCGGCTTGAATGAAATGAAGGTTTTCAATTGTACTATAAACGGAGTTCAAGAAAACTCCAAACGGGGAAGATAGCATCACGAAAATCAATTTAGTCTCAGATTCTCCATTTCTGCAGGAATTTAGTGCGATTCATTCTCAAACGGTCGCATACGGATTCAAATCAGGAAAATCAGGTCTCATACGGATTCAAATCAGGCTGGTTGACAGAATAAAGCGACATCCATATCAAGAATGTCTTGGTGAGGCAGGCATTGTGGATCGCTGCATTATTATTCTTTTGTAAGAACCAACCATCAACAACAAACAAGGGCCCTCTGCTGTAATGGATGCTCTTAGCAACATATATTTAAGAGCTGTTTGATATCCCTGTACAACCGAAAATTCTATTGTGCCTCTGAAGGAAAAGACACCCCACACCATGACGAAACCTTCGCCGCTGTGTACATGTAAAATGTTCCATGGGGCCACTTTTAGTCTTGCCAGGAACGTTGGAAACCAGGTTGAAAATTTTCTCATCAGCGATCAAATTTTTTGTTCTTTTAACGCGCTGTGTTGGGTGCTCTACGGCCCACTCTGAACTTACTACTGTGTGGTGTGGAAGTAAACGAGGCCTTTATAGACGCTTTATATTTGTCTAACCCCTTTTAGCTTGGGTGTCTCTTGATGGTTATTGGACAAGTATCGGCAACCAATGTCTCATTGTCTCAAAGATCGTCTTCTAGCCCAATGGACCAGCCCATAGATTCTAAACACTTTGACTGCGGCTACTAAATAGTAAGTTCAACACCAAGCTCAAATTTAATGTCAATTGTAATAAGCTATTCGGGAAATACTAAACTTGAACTGGATCTTGCGTTCATTTAGCTTTGATTAAATATTTATGCAAATTGAATTTGCGACTACTGGTCAGTCAGCAGCAGTATGAAAATTACCTCCGTGTACCACCGGTGACGCACGTCGCAGTCCAAGTGTTAAGCTTGATGCTGGTGAAATTATTTCGGGTTATCTCTAAATTTCAGTGTTCCGTAACTGTCAAGTTCTTCCAGAAATAAACCAGCCTCTGTTTTATTGCGTTTAACCTCAGCTGCGACTGCGCGTGTGACAAATCTTGCTTTTTCAGCTCATCGATATGACCGCTTTCAAAAGAGAATGATTTATTGGCCTTGGACATAGTGATACTCGTGAACCGTGAATGAAAACCTCGATTTGAGATGAGAATCCATTTATTTCCTTACCTTTAGACTTGAGTGCGACCTGGTCTTCAATATTGATCAGCTGCTATCAGCTCAGTTACGAAAAATAGGCTGGGCTACTTGAAAAAATTTAGTAATTGATTCTCTAATTCGTCCTTTATTTATTTTAGCAATGAGTGAATCAGTGGATTTTTTAGGGTCAGTGTGATAAGAAAGTAGGTGAAGTAGCTTTACTCGATGGCTGCAGTGATGAAATGAACTCCCTAACCCAGCTGATATTGGAAGAAAATGCACAAGTACTGTATTTCCTTCGTTTAAATCAACTTCTCAAACGACGCGGGCCTACATCGAGCCCACAAAAGTCTTTTATTTTCTGTCGCATCAGCAATAATTAAGAGAAACTGAATATTTTCATGCACTCATTCGATAAACTATTTCCACATATCTCTCAAAACTTTTTAAAGTGTGGTCAGCTCCGTTCCATGGCAAATCAATGACGTGTAGGAGTGAACACAATTTCGCCCTATCGATTCATCACAAATGGCGTAAAAATTTGAGACCACTAAGTGACTTCACGATTCTAACGAGCAGGCCCTCACATTCAAGAAACACTGACCTCATTGTGGGGCAGGCGCTGGTCTGTTGTAGTGGTAACTCGCAGAGCGACTCGCATGTCACTCACTGGATGCGAGGTTTGTATTGTTCTAGGCAAAATTCAAATTAGGTGTGTTTGATGTATAGGAAACTTGAAATAACTTATGAAATGTAATCTAATTCACTTTTTAAGATGACGTATAGCCATGTTGGCTGATGCAACCCAGCAGGGTTCCTCAGAAACTTGAAGACGCAGAAAATGACAACGCTGTCCCAGAAATTAAAGGGCTTCCAAGCTTGGCCATCTGGCCACCGGAGAGGAGATGAATGCCCGGTGACGAAACTCTAACATTTGTGGCAGATTTGCTTGTGTTGTACCAGCTGTAGCGCTTGTGTTGTACCACTGCATGCTCGCACATCAAACAAGTTCATTTAAACATGTTTAAACCTTTCGTGTCCCAACTTCCACCTTGAAACATTTCATGTTTCAAATTCATTGGAAATGAACTGTTTTTCTTTCTTTTTCTATTCTTTCTTTCAAAAACCTTATCCCAGTGTGTATGTTGCAGGGTAAGCATTGCGAGCGTCAGCGCCGTCAGCCAGCCCGAAGACATGCTTTCCATGGCCACCCATATTGTGACGGGGGCCGTGAGACAGGCCCAGTTGCGGGTTAAGGAACGGGTGAGTGGGGGCAAGGAACGGGTGAGTGGGGGCAAGGAACGGGTGAGTGTGGGCAAGGAGTGGGTGAGTGGGAGCAGCAAGCGGGTGAAAGAGAGCAGCGAGCGGGTGGAGTGGGAGCAGCGAACGGGTGAAAGGGAGCAGCGAACGGGTGAAAGGAAGCAGCGAGCGGGTGAGTGGGTGCAGCCAGCGGGTGGAGTGGGGGCAAGGAGTGGATAAGTGGGAGCAGCGAACGGGTGAGTGGGAGCTGTGAGCGGATGAGTCGGAGCAGCGAGAGGGTGAGTATAGTTCAAAGAGTGTGTGAGTAGGGGCGGTTGTGTCAAAGAATGGGTGTCACTGAGACCGGCACAAATGCCGGTGGTTGAGGCAGGTGGAACAAACAATGTGTTCCATCATGTGCTCTGCGGTAATTTGTGTTTATTTTGTGCTGATGAAACACAATGAATTTAAAAATATAAGCATGTGCTTTTTTGTGTGTATAGATTGTAGTTTAGCATTTAACGTTTTTTGTGTGTACTTTCAAGTTGTCAGCAGAAAAGCCTCACAAAGAACTTATGATGTCAACGGATTGTTTAATAGTAGAATAACTTCATGTCGAATTGATTCTGTCCCTGTCAACCTTGGGTGATGCTAAAAAAAATTGGGCGCCGTCGTATTTGCAGTCATCTAAACCTGGGTTCTTAGATCGCCTATCCTTCTAGTGAAAATTTCTGCATTTGGTTAATTAATATCAATTTGTAGCCCTGATCTCGATGGTACTCAGCTTTAATGTTTGGTGCTCGATGTTTTTCTTACTGTTAGGTCGTTTTTGGAGTAAATCCATCCATTGTTTTGAGTGCTCTTGAAAGTAGCAATGTTCAGTATTAGCGTAAATTCCCTACTTAGAAAACTCATGCTGAGTATTGGAATAACTTTCTGTAAAAAAGAATGGATGTCCGATATTAGAATGAATTCGGTGCTTGAATTAATGTCCTTCATTGAAAGAAATAAAATTTCTGTTGGAATGAAACCATGCTAGCTGTTTTTTAAGTGATATTGAAGTGAAAGCTTTGGATTAAATTTACCCCAGATAAGAACTACTTTGTTCTCAAATAGATGGGTTAGACTCACAAAATGCTAGAAATGCGTCTCATAGCATCAAAAATACTGTAAATATTCAAATTAAAATCGAGATTAAAGTAGTTCCAAGTGAATTATTGATGAGTGTTACATATTTTATGTTCTTAGTTTTAGTTATTCGGAACATATGCCCCTGCTGTACATCTTCGTATTGTAATGGCTTTTTTGGCAGTTGAACGAAGTTAGCTACCCTGTGCTTGCACAAACTAATTGATAGCGTAGCCTGCGTGTGTCAAGCTGGTTTGTATACAGGGTTTCCCCGAACTCACTTTACCATTTTGAATATTTATTGCGCATAAACTTTAAAAGATTCAATGAAGTTCTAGTCGAGCGCTTATGGAAGAGAAATATTTGAATTTTTTCGTAAATATGACGCAGATTGGCCACAAAAGACTTGTGGATTCAACAATACCATACCTTTCAAGCCGGTAAAAATAGCTTCACACAGAGTGGAAGAGAAAGCCGCAGTTGAGGATTGTTGTTTCCTTAAAAGTGGATCTTTAGTTTGAGAAAAGAGTTTTATGAAATGAATTAACAAGAATCTATGTAAGCCCTGTATTCTTGCTTTAATTGGTAGCAAAATTCAGACATATCGGATCAATAATTGCTGACTCTTTGACGACCCGTGAGACGCTGTGGGAACATTTCGGCGATGTTTTACGCTTTGGAGACGTGACTGCACTTGGCCACCTCGATCGCCAGATTTAACTCCTCCAAGTTTTTTTCCTTGGGATATTCAAAGAAGAAAGTCTTTGTAAATACTGTATTCCGAATACTCTCACAGAACTCAGAATATAATCGAAGAAATTTGACCCGTTTCACCCGATACCAGAAGTGGTATGCAAAATACAGAGTTCGTTTTTGCCTGCGCAATAATGGAAAACATTTAAATGATATTTCTAAGCATAGACGTCGGTATTCATTTTTATTTTGCGCCTAATTAAATCTTTGCATCCATAATAGTTCTTGCGTAATAAGTGTTTTAACTGATAAAGTAACTCTCAAGCTACCCTATATTTCAACGAGAGCCAAATTTTGAAGCGATTCAGGTTGGTGTGACTGTATAGCTACACCATAAGTACTTCTAAAGCAATTTTTTGCCAGTAATTTTGCCGACACGCCGATGTAAATCGACCTAAAAATTCTGTCCCTCAAAATAAAAAGTGTGCGCAAGAGTGTAACCCTTCGAGTACGTTTACCAGAATATCACCATAAATAACATGCGAGGCACCGTCATAAGGTAGAGTATGTTAACCAGAGTAATAACACAAATAACATGCGTGGCACTGACGTTCGCACTTTGACTGCGACATGAGCCAACGGTGGTACACGGAGGTAATTTTCACTTTGCTGCTGACCGACCGGAAGTCACCCACTCAATTTCCATTAACACTCAATTAAAACTAGATAAAGGCACGATCCCGTTGATGTTTGCAATTTTCAACATTGCTTTCTACAATCGACTTTAAATTTGAGGTGATTGTCGAACTTCAGTTTTACCTGCCGCCATCAAAGTGTAAAAGGAGACGATCTGACATAGCGACTCCAACACAACCCAAACATTGCACTGAGCCGTGTTGTGAGTGGCCTGCTATTTGGCGGAACCGAAAGTGAGCTAATTACTGCAGTTACCTGATAGCTCGCCTCTAATTTGTCCCTGCTAACCTGACCCCAAACACGTCATATCGCACACCACTTCTTCATTCGCCGGTGACGTTTCGTTGTCACTCCCGCTGGAAGTTGACATTCGTTTCTGAATTTTCAGTTATTTATTAATGCTCATTTCAGTGATGTTTAACTTTCAACATAGTTTATAAGCTTAGGAGTTTCAACACGTTGACCGCGATGGGGGAAACCGGAGTTCAGTATTAACCTCGAATTTAAAGTCAGTTGTAGGGAGCAATTTTGAAAATGGCAAACGTTAACTGGATCGCGCATTTATTTAGCTTTTATCATGTATTCATTGAAATTGAGTTAGTGACTAATGATCAGTCAGAAGCATTACGAAAATTACCTCCATGTGTACCGGCGGCTCATATGGCGGCCATCGTGTTAATTTTCAAATTCGTTTTCCGATTGTTTTCCTTTCATTTGGAACCCTAATTCCTGTAATTTTCTATTTTGAGGTACAACCAAGAATGGGCTTGCGACTACTGTAAAAACGACAATATTAATGTTTTTAGGATAAACCCCTCAGAGGGTATGGAAAACCCATGAATTTCAAGTTTGTCAAGTAGGTTTATCGAACGCTGAAGGGACTGGTACCCTCAATAGAAATATTTTTTGGCTGCCTCGACTATAGATAGGGCTTCAAGGGTGTTATCTCTATTGCCCATTTCACTTTTCATTTCTCATACCTCATACCTTCTTCCTTATTTCTTTTTTGCCTTTTTTGCTCTTCCTTCTTAACTTGGTGTTTTATGCGCTCGGTATCCTGGGGGAAAACACACCGTTTCCTCTTTTGCTACAGTTCACACTGAACGGTTCATACCTAGCTGTTCTTGAAAACTTTCGTATATGATAGTGACGCTTGGACGAGTTCGTGAATATTTGCAAAAAAATACACTTTTTTCTTAAAGAGTTTTAATCAGTTTATATCTTTAGTTCTGGCTTATGTTAGCGTAAATAGGACTCATGACTTCAAATATTTTCCTGCGCTTTCTTTGCTCTTTATCTCTCAATGGGATAATTGGTGCACCGTGCAATTAACTTCGGGCACTAGGTACTGTTGGGAATAATTTTGTTCCTTCACTTTTAGACCTTAACTCAACCGCGTCTCTGTACCTGCTAGCTGCACTCACCCAAACTCTGAAATTATACGGTCTAGTGCTATTATTTGGAGTTGAATCTCCACCAAATTTTGCCTGTGAGTAATAAAAGTATTTAACAAATCGAATTTCAAGCAGCACATCCTCAAAGTCATAAAAGAGGGGCTGTCAGGAGAACGTTTCATTCGTAGAAACTGTTCTCAAATAAACAGAATGAATATTTTTTTTCAATCCTTGCATTTTTATATGTTTGAATGGCATTGGAATGAATTTAAGATAAATCAATCGAATTATTCAGTAAGAATAAAAAAAATATTAGTTCACTCTCACTGTGTAGCGTTGATGTATCCAATTTACAGGGTGAGGGTAGAAACAGAATCCAAACTTAAAATGCATAAAAGGCTTCCAAACAGTACATTTCTATACAGGGGAATATACCAGCTTTTCAGTTTTCATGCCTTCTTCGCCGTCTTTTTGTTGTCTTTCTGTCCTTGCTTTTCTTAACTAGATAGTTCTTTACTCAGAGTGCTCTGCGTGGGAACATACCATGTGCATTAAGTCCCTGTTTTCTATGCCCTTACACAATGCGGACCCTGAATTCCTCTCCCCAATCTATACTATAATAAGAGCCGCGTCCGTCCGTCCGTCGGTCTGTCCGAAGCCAGCCGAAAGTGTGTGATGAGCGTATCTGTGATACAAGCTCCAGCCCTATATATTTTGACGGGCCGTGTTCACGCGGCCTCATCAACTCTCGAGAGATTGTATTTTTTTAATTTCGTACGGCCTTTCTCTCATTTTGCCCTTTTTTTATTTCGAATAAAGGGGGGTGGACTAGTTCACTTAAATAGAACGACCATTTCCGAGTACGGGACTCCAGCGTTGCATGATGAAAGTTTGCTCCGTTCAGTATAATTTCCGCCATCAAGAAGATGAGTTGCTTTCCACGATCAATGCAGCCCGCGGTTTTATTTTTAGGTCCTGCAATCCAGGGAAGGGATTACGCCAGGGAAGTTCACGATGGAGACCGCTACTTTTCAATGCGATTCACTGTGACGGATCCAGAAGCTGTAAAGTTGTTCTTCAATCTCTAATGTCGGAAAAGAGTCTTGGATTTTCGCTGTATTTTCTCGCATACTGTAGACGCGAAAATTCTTTTTCTTTCACAATGATGAAAGTCTGTAGAATATATTGACGGGTAGATTTCGAACTCCGAAACAACCACATTAGATAAGCTGAGAGGATTTTGAACATCAATTTTCTGAATTTTCTGTATAAATTTATCAACATGTGCGTCCAGCGGTCTCATGTTAAGTTAGGCTGTAAATAACAAAGTTCAAAAACGCCTTTACTGCTCAGAAAAGAAAATGCATTTTTTCTAAGAAGTTTGAAATATTACAGCATGATGACATTTTACCTCGCATCCTTCAGTCTCTTCTAAAAAATATATTTAAATAATTGAAATGTTATTCATTCACACCGATGTGTAAATGAGCAGTTTTTCTACTGGTAAATCGGCAGAGGACGTGTTAGTGTTTTCGCTCTCTGAAAGCTTATTTAACTTTACCAGCTTCACCTTCTAAGACGGTATGTGGGATACACGGCTCACCCGAGCCATTCACTAATGTTCCATGGCTCCTGGAATTCGTGTCTTGTGCCCATTGCATGAAGAAAGAAAGAAAGAATTATAGAAAAACATTTTATTTCCAATAGAGATAGTGCAAAATTCCTATCATTGGTTTTTAAAATATCTTAAAGTTAATACACTTAGGTGATACACACACATGAGTATTGTACTACTCATGTCACTAGTCGAAAATAAATGATTGAGGGCAATGTTCTCCTAATCTTGCTTAATCTACATTTGATAATACATGTAATGATAATTATAACGTGCTCCCTAGTTAATCTACATTTGATGATTCATGTAATGATAATTATAAGAGACAACACAATTTCATAGACGATGCATTTTCATTGTGGGTTTAGAACACTTTTTACAATTTACACATACATGATATGAAACTTCGCAATTCTTGGCACCAGGAAATAATATTAGAGTTGTTTGTTTCGGAAGATATTCAAAAATGTCATTTTAAGAAAGCACGAAAAAAATTGATATACACATATAAAAGCATGAGGACCACGAAAATTACAGGATTTGTATTTCTGATTAAACAATTAAACATAACGGTCATTAATTGATCAGCGTTTTTTATGAATATAAATGGATGATCATACAACTAATGTATAATTTTTTACGTGAATGCTTTACAATAATAAAGTGATGACGAGTTAGGTAAAGTTACAAGTTGAGAGTGAACAGAAAAAAAACATCATCTCTAGTTAAAATACCAGTTGTCAGTCTAGTACACACATATGTGCATATATACATGTAAATGTATACACATATACATGCACATACCTACGCACATATATACACCTAACACGCAAACGGTACACAAATACATTTCTATGCATCGAGGCAATCGCAATATATGCACGTTTTATAAAAATGCTGTGCGATGTTCTGAAATATAGGATAATGAGCAAAGAAAATTCGTGACAACTCTTTCAGTATGTGTTGCTGCTTACAATTTTTAAAGAAATATTGTAACGATGTTTTATTAAATATTGTATCGAAAGGATCATTGGTTGATAAGCATCTTGTTTATCATATGTGGGTGATTGCGCAACAGACATATTTGTATATATATATATATATATATATATATATATTTTATAAATGCTGTACAATAATCAAGTAAAATGAATTGAAGCGGGAGCATAAGCGCGTTCTGTTCAGCAGGATCACGTAGTAGTTAAAGTTAATTAACTGCCTGTGATAAAAATTTTCGGCACACTGGTCGACCAAAATTCTACTGCTTGATTTTTGGACCAAACTAATTTCCGGGAAGTTCGAAACGTTTGGAGCGGAATGTTCGCAATGACCGTTTCACTTTTGTCATGACGCTGTTATGGAGGCTTATCTGTTTTCATGTTAAATTCTGCTTCTTGGTGCGGCAAGAAATTGCGTGTGCGTGTTCAGGGTGTATGGATAGCGGTATTCGGAACGGAACGAATTTGCAAAAAACTTATAAAACTTGGAACCATTATAGAGTAAAGTGAAGTCGTGTTGTACGAGAAACCTTAAGGGGGTCCTGCGATGCGCCTTGTCTCTCTGATGGTCATTTTCCATGTTTTTGTTGGAAAAGGACCCTTAGGTGGTGGACTATTCGGCCCTAAAATTTTATGGCGCTACGGACAATAGATCCCAGGGAGATGACCAGGGAGATGACCAAGGGGACCAAAATTTCCGATTTTCGACCCCATTTCGACCCCCATATAAAAAGAAAGCAAAACGTGAAATGGATGATTCAAAAATGTACTTTTATTAGAAATGTTCCAAGGGTTCCAAAACTGTCTTTGAATTTGTTCTAGCATAAAAATTCAATGACCCATTCTTTTGAAATATGTATAAAAATGACTCACAAAACTAATAGTTCAAATTTTTCGGAAAAACCAAGGCCTAAATCAAAAAATTTTGCGATTCAAGTATGTTTGTCTTGCAAAAATACATACACTGGCCAAATTTCAGACCAATCGGATCAAAAAAATATCTTTTTTGGAGGACCCCCTTAAACAGTTTAGAACCCCACCTTCTGCTTCACTCGCCCTACACGATTCTTTTTTGATGTTCGTACTCGTCTCTCGTGCTTCAGTAGAGCCAATGTTTGGCTATTATAGTCTCTGCCGGCCTGAGTTAGCTCCTCGTTAGCTCTAAACGCAACAACCTCACGGGAACTTCGAGTAAAAACCGCCGAAGTTCCCAACTTTATTCAGTAAATGCGGCGGTTCCTACGAACTTGTATAATAGCCTGTTCAATTTTTGTTGGCTCATGACTGGCGTCCGAGGCAACCTTGCTAAATTCAAGTATGCGTAGAAGGTAACTTCGCCGTGGGTATTGCTCGTGAGCAGGGATTTTTTACTCACCTGCACTATACTTATAGAGAGAGGCAATTTTCGTTGGTATTATTCTAATAATCTAAGCGGCATTGATTTGTTCCTTCCTGAATGCTCATTTGCATGGTTGCTGGAAGTTCTCGTAAGTCAACTGTTTCAAAAACTGTTGAAAGTATTTAGTTTTTCTTATAGCGTTTATTGTTTCAACGGACCGTCGACAAGAATTAGTTTTTGTTGTCGTTTATAAACTGTTACGTTGAGAGTTAATATTTGATCACTCGTTCTTTAAATTTGTCAGAAAGAAACGGGAGGATTCGCTTTATTGTTCTCTACCAAATTATCATCGCGGAGTCAGTATTTCTTGGATAGTTCGAATGCGACGATTCCATCTGATACTCTACAAGCTATTACAATACTGAGGGCAGAGCTCGTAGTTGAATGAAATCCTTGAGCTGAACTGCTTACATTTAAGCGTTTCTTATCAGTACTTTAAGGCTGTTTGCAAAGTACTGCTCCTTTTAAAGGAATTATAGCTGCTCAAGAGTTGATGTTAACTTCATTTAAGTTGTATAATAATATAATATTATACAACTTTTATCTTATAGATAAAGTATACACGCATTAAAGTTCAGGTTTTGATGCAGTTCCTGGTAAGAGGTTTGTTTCCTGTGAATATTATCCCTAAAAACTCGTTACTTATTTTGTAACATACCTGCTTTTACATTGACTCTTGTATCTCATAATTGGCTAGCTTTCTATAATTTGCGTGAGCAGGTCTACTAGCTCAACACACATGCCAAAATAATTTCAATAGACTGCTACCATCACATTCCTCTAACTCGTTTAACAAAATTTCTGCTTTATATCCTCGCTCCATCCCCTCAGGAGGATACAACTATTGTATCTATGGGAATTAGCGCTCCCAGGGGAACCATGTGAGGGCTCGAGCTAAAGGTTAGGTAGGCTTCCTTTTTGTTTAAATAGAATAGGTTTTTGTTTTGTTACGGACCATCTTTTTTTCGGTTCACTGCTGTCCTGTTTTTAAGCACCTGCTACTTTCTTCTTCAAATTTTTCTTGTTTCATGAACTTCTTTCTCAGCTTACTGTTTCTGTGCACCTTGTGCATAGATTCTGCGTTCCCTTGACTCCATACTAAATGGTGCCTTCCTCCTTCCTCTCTTGGAACATCTTTGTCGTGGTTAAGGGAGGCTAAAACTTTCTTATATAATAATATAATAATAATCCTCGCTCCATTAGCCGTAACACGTTAACTGTGTTGAGATAAATTGAAGTACAGTTTTAGACTCAAATTAAATTCGAAATCAATTTTTAACACTAAGAGGACCACAAGATTAATTGGAACATGCACTCATTAGTTTTTCTTCAGGTGCATTTGGAAATTCAATTTGGGACCACCGGTCGGTCACCCGATCAAGATTTTTTGTAAAAGTATTCTTTCGTCCATTTGTATATAGACGAATATGTTGTACACGTATCGAGTTGTCTGGAATGCTCATTACTTAGTGCCGGCCCCTCATGGGGCGCATGTTAGGCACTTGGTTCAGGTTCGTTACGTTCGTCTATCGAATGTTGGGGACCGGCGCCCCCAGGTTATCTCAACGATATTACAAGATTAATTTTGTCTAGTTAGTACATGCAAATTATTACAAAAATCATTCTTATTAAAAAGTTACACCAGCGGTAGGTAGGTCTTCCGAAATTCTTCCAGTTTGCTTGCCTCATCTTTGTCTTTTCTTCCTCTTCCTTCTTAACTTGCCGTTTCTATGCCCACGGTATTCTCTGTAGGAACATACTTTCTGCATGGATCCCCCGTTTTCTTTGGTCCATATTCAATATCTTCTCTATGTTCTCATGAGATCGCATTCGTTGTGGCTAGGAAGTCTTACCTGAGAAAACTTGTAAAAATGTTAACCATGCCTTCGCGCAAAGCTATAAGCGTTTACTTTTTCGAACACAGCCTGGAAACATCAATACTTCCCCACTCCCTGAAATGCAGCAGTGTTGATTTTTATCATTTCTCTAACTGCATGCTTTTTGGCACAAAATTATAAGCTTCTTTATTAACATTTTAAGTCTGCCTGTACACATTCAAGCTTAAAAGTTCGTGACGTTCACATTCCCTGCAATGCAGCAGTGCTTCGCTCCCTATTGCAATTTCTGACGTTCCCTGCAACGCACCAGTGCATCTCTTCCTATCGTCATTTTCTGATGCGTAAAAAAGACCACAACGTTCACATTGCCTGCAGTGCACCAGCGTTTCGCTTCATATTGCATTTTCTGGCGAGAATTTGATGGGCAGGCGCGAGACTGCCCGGGCCTGCGGGCGATGGTGTCGTCGTTCGTGTCGGAGGTGCTCGACATCGCCAAGAAGGAGGCAGCCCTCAGACTGCAGGACAGGGGCACCGGCGCCACGGAGGCTCGCAGCGACCGCCAGGTAGCGGCTCCTTCGTCAGAAGTGCCAGGGCTGTTGGCCAGAGACGTGCCAGAACACTTGTAGTCCCAGCTCTGTCTTCATCTGCCACGCTTTTTCATATGCTGTGTTTTTTATGTCAATTTTTTATCTACCTCTCTTTTTTCATCCGTCGCTGTTTTTTCATCCGTCGCTCTTTATTTTTTCCTCCGGCACTCATTATTTTTTCATCCGTTACTATTTTTTTCATCCGCCACTCTTTATTTTTCATCCGCCATTCTCTTTCATCTGCCCCTCTTTTTTTTATCCACCCCTCTTTTTTTTCCATCCGCCACCCTTTATTTTTTCATCCGCCGATCTTTATTTTATCATCTGCCACTCATCATTTTTTTATTCGCCACTTATCATTTCTTCATTCGCCACTTTATTTTTTCATCCGTCACTGTTCATTTTTTCTTTCGACACTCTTTGTTTTTTCATCTGACACTCTTTATTTTTTCATCCGCCACTCTTTATTTTTTTCATCCGCCACTCTTTATATTTTTCCTCTGTCACTCCTTATTTTTTCAGCCACCGCTCTTTATTTTTTTATCCGCCGCTTTTTATTTTTTCATCCGACACTCTTTATTTTTTATCTACATTTTTTAATCTGCCACTCTTTTTCGATCTGCCACTCTTTTTCGATCTGCCACTCTTTTTATATCTGCCACTCTTTTTCTACCTGCCACTCTTTTTCTATCTGCCACTCTTTTTCTACCTGCCACTCTTTTTCTATCTGCCACTCTTTTTCTATCTGCCACTCTTTTTCTATCTGCCACTCTTTTTCTATCTGCCACTCTTTTTCTATCTGCCACTCTTTTTCTATCTGCCACTCTTTTTCTATCCGCCACTCTATTTCTATCCGCCACTCTATTTCTATCCGCCACTCTATTTCTATTCGCCACTCTTTTTCTGTACGCCAGTTTTTTCTAATGGCCACTGTTTTTGCATTGTCACTTTCGTCACTTTTTCTGTATCGTCACTTCTCTGTACTGTCGCTCTTTTTGCTTTGTCACTCTTTTTGTCTCGTCATTTTTTCTATTTTCGCTCTGTTCCATAAGCTTACTTCCCAACTCGCTGTTTCTATGCTAAGTGGATCTTTTATAGAACGCACCGAAATGGTAAATTCCGCTTTCCCTTAACTCCATCCAATGGAGCCTTCTTTCTTCCTCTCTTCGTAACACCCTCGTTGTGTATAGGGATTCTCTAACTAACTTACCCATTCCAATCAATTGGAAATTTTGCTAGTTCGTAAAACTATTTGTCAGAGTATATCTACGCGCACATCGAACAAATCAGACTGCAGGACTGCAGGACTTCTACGAAGTTCTACTCGATATGCTTTTAAAACTGCTCACACATGCGATACATCCAGAAGGCCTTGTAAATGGGCGGATGCGCAGCTTTTATGAGCTGATGTTATGAACGCTTTTTAAGTTCAAATTCAGTCAGTTGGGATGAGCAATTTTGAGAACTAGCAGGACCCGTGGAAATTCCACCGACAATGTCATCAATAAGCTTTGAGGACCCGTGAGAAAATTCCGTCAACATTATTTAACGAATTTGAACATAACATATTCTAACCTATCTTGTCCTAACATATGCTAACCAAATCTATCTTAACCTAACATATCCCATCCTAACCTAACTTTAACCAACGTCATCCTAAGGCTAGGTGGATCCGTAAAAAAATTTGGTCAATATTACCAAACAAATTCTTACATAACATATTTTAACCTAACTCATCCAAAACTAACATATACTAACCTATCCTATCTCAACGTATCGTATCCTAAGTGAAGCTATCCTGATAATTAGAAAAACATAAAAAACAACATCCCGTAAAAAATTTCGTCGACATAACCTACCTAACCTACCCTAACCTAACATATCCTAACCTGCCCCAACCAAAGCTATACTAATAATATATCAGAAATAAATAACGTGTACCCGGTAAAAATTTCCTCAACATTATCTAACAAATTCGACCTTAACCCATTCTAACCTAAGCTATCCCAACCTAACATATTCTAACCTAACTCTTCCTGACCTAAGCTAACCAAACCTATCAAGAAAATATGTCAAACATAAAAAACGTGGACCCTTGCTAAATTCTGTCAACATTACCTAACCTATCCTAACCTAACATATCTTAACCAATCCTATCCTGATAATATGACAAACATAATAAACCGTGAATCCATAAAAAATTTCATCGACATAACCTACCTAACCTATGCTAACCTAACCTATCCTAACCTACCCTAATCGAAGCTATACTGATTATATGTCAAAAATAAAAAACCGTGTCCCCGTGCAAAAATTTCATAAACATAATCTAACAAATTCAACCATAACCCATTCTAACCTAAGCTATAGCTCCTAACCTAACATTCTAACCTATCTCTTCCTGACCTATTCAATCAAAGCCTATCCTAACCCATCCTATCCCAACCTATCCTATTCAAACCTATTCTATCCTATCCTAACCTATCCTATCCAAACATATCATATCCAAACATATATCCTAACCTATCATATCCTAACCTATCATATCCTAACCTATCATATCCTAACCTATCATATCCTAACCTATCATATCCTAACCTATCCTCACCTAACTTGTCCCATCGTATCCTAACCTAACTTAACCAATGTAATCGTTAAGCTAGGTGTACGCGTGAGAAAATTCGGTCAACATTAACCAACAAGTTCTAACAACATATGTTAACCTAACCTATCCTAACATGTATACACTAACCTATCCTATGCTAACGGAAGCTTTCCCGATAATATGTCAAACATAAAAACCGTTGGCCCATGAATAAATGTCGTCAACATTACGTAACCTATGCTAACTATCCAAACCAAACCTATCCTAACCTAACCTATCCTGATCTTGCCTATCCTAACCTAACTCAACCTATCCTAATCCTACTTATCCTAACTGAACTAATGTCATTGTTAAGCTAGGTGGACCCATGAAAAAATTCGGAAAACATTACCCAAGAGAATCTAAAATAACATATTCCAACCTAACCCATGCTAACCTAACATGTACCAACCTATCCTATCCATTCTGCTTGTTTCCTTATGCATAGGATGTTCGTAGACGCGATACCGCGAGTCACGGCGCCTTCATAATAACGAGTAGAAATCCGTGTGGATTACACGGTTTCAATAATTAACTCACTTTCAAGCATATAAGGTTGAAGTATGAAGCAAAGGTATTTCATCGGAATTCTTTGATATGGAAAGATTCCTGAAATAATTACTGTAATTTTAAATCAAATTTTTATGTAATGCAAAGCTTCAAAAAATGTAAGAAAAATGGAAGAAAAATAAAAATAAAAGAAAATAAAAAATAGAAGAAAATTAAAAAGAAAAATGAATGAATAAATAGAGAAAATTGAAATAAAAACTTTTAATTTAATAAAAATATAAAAAAATTAGAATAAAAAATGGATATTAAAAAATAATTCAACAACAATATATCATTGAACAAACTGTAAAAAATGAAACAAAAATAAATAGAAAACAATAGAAAAAATAACAGAAACAATAAAAAATGAAAATGAACAAAAAAATAAAATATAGGACTATACAAAAATAAATTAAATTGAATGAAAAGAAAGAAAAAAATGAAAATAATTGAATTAGAAAAATAAAAAACTGAAAAATAAAAAAAAATTGAAAATGAAAAAAATTGCAAGAAAAATGATACCCTAATTGAAAACAAATTCAGAAAAAAACTAAAAATTAAAAAAATGCATAATTTAAAAAAATAATATAAAAATATTGAAAATATTAAAAAATTACCAATAAAAAAATTAACAAAGACAAAGTAAAAAATGAACATAAAAATAGAAAAATTAAAAAATTCACATATTAGGAAAAAAGAAAAAAATGAATAAACTGAAAAAATTGAATTAAAATATAATGAAAAATGGGAAAAAATAACATTAAGTAGAAAATTAAAAAAATGGTACATAAAAATTTGAAAAATAAAATAATTGAAAAAAAAAAAATAAAATAAATAACCTATACATAATTTAAAAATAAATATGCAAAAATAAAGAAAAATAAACATGATAAATAAAAAAATAACAAATTGAGAAAAATAAATTTGAAATAAATGAAAAAATAAAAATGAAAAATTTAGAAAAAATGAAAAAATAAAAAATTTAGAAAAAATGAAAAATTAAAAAAAAATTTAGAACAAATGAAAAAATAAAAAAAAATATTTAGATAAAATGAATAAATAAAAAAAATAAAACTTGGAAATTGGGAATGAATAAAAAATTGGGAAATAAATAACAATTACAAAAATGAAAAGTTTTTAAAGAATTGAAAATTTAAAAAATAAATGAATAAAAAATAATTGAAATAAAGTGTAAAATAATTACCAAATTAACGAAAGTTAACAAATCAAAAATAAACTACCAAATAGAATAAAAATTAACGTATAACAAATACTTGATATCGAATAAATAATATAAATACCCTCCCCTAACTCACCTATCCTATCAAGCCTATTAGATGTAGAGCGTTACCCACGAATTTAGTTTTAAGCGTATTAATATATAGATAGTAAATGTTAAAAACTGAATCGTGCCCTCATTTAGTTTTGATTAAGTATTTATGGCAGTTGAGTTTATGACAACTGGTTGGTCAGTGGCATGATTTTAATATAGTTCACAAATTTTAACCCGTTTACAACGTTTGCTGCGGTTGGTAAGGTTAGCTTGGGGTTAGCACAATTGAAAAAACGAATTAAGGCCTGAACACGTATCTATTCTAAGTTTGAAAAAAATAATAGCACCATAAAATGTTACCCAATGCGCTAAAATTTATTTTAAAAAAAGACATTTGTAATGCCATTAATTTCTACGGGCACGTAAAATAGCAGTTTACCTACTGGCACACGTACGTACAACTACGTGGTTAACGCGTTATTCTTTTTTCCAGAACCACGGACTGCCGTCAGCCATTGGACAGGGGATCAGGACGAACCCGTGGGTGAACAGAGCTGTGCGCTACTTCGGCTCTATTTTGGACCGAATCTGCCCGTGTCGGAGCCCATTCTTCAAGCTATAAATGCTAATTTGGCTTGGTCGATGTTCATCGTATTGTTAGCTTCGAACTGAAACTGTCACTTCTTCTTCTTTCTTGATGTTCTACTTGGGCGGAATTGGACTTCGACCAAGTCTTCTCGAGCCCTAAAGATGAACTTGATGTGTCGTCCTTGCTGTATTCCCTCTCCAAATATCATCTGTACCATCGAGAAGCAGATAAAAATCAAACCAAAATAGTGTAAATGTAGCTAACATCAAATATTGAAAAGCTGCTACTCTCGGACAAGCAGTGAAGCCCATGGTGAATGACCCTGCAATTTCGATTGGGCCAAAACTTGACCTAATTTAAACAAACGCAAAAAAACAGCCAACAGACCAACTCGCCCGTCGATTTGGCTACTTGTAGGAGTGACTGTAGATGTGTGTGTGGCACAGCAGCCAGTTAGAAGCGTGCTAACGAGAGAACTCTGAAAGGTACCCACCAATAATAACTCTCGTATCTAACTCATATTATGACCTTAAGTGTTATTGAATCCTCATTGTTGAGTGAAGGTGCACATTCGAATTTTGTTTGTGAACTTGGAACCTTGCATTCACTTCCGAATAGACAAGTTTTAACTCAAGTTGGTTTGTGCAACTTCAAAACTCGCGGTAAACTGTGCCGAAACGTGAGACAGACAATTCAAGTGGTTGGAATGTTTTCGAATTAGTTTGGTTCGAAAGCGAGTGTACTTAGTCCGCCGTCACGTAACTTGACAACCATTATGACCCAACTTGACCCACGGACCACAAGTTGGTCTGTGCTCAGCGTATGGGCACGGTGCGTGTCCTGCATGGTATACCAACGCCGGCAGGAGGTGGGACTGTCGGCGATAGTCAAAACTGCGCCATTGCGCCACGTACGAAAGTTCTGCTCCTGCAGGGGAAGATCCTCTTCCAAGAGAATGTACTGTACAAAAGGAGATCATTTTCCAAGAAGAGATCTTTCCTTCAGAGAAGATCTAATTTCAAGAGAAGATCTTCCAGGTGAAGATTCTCTTCCAAGAGGAGACGGACATGCTCCGATCCTGCTCATCACGCACCTTTTTCACGTACTGGACAAATTACCGAAAATTAGGTTCTACAGAATGCGGCAGAGTTGAAACTTCCCGAAGAATTGGTGCAGCGGTAAGGTAGACTTCTACTATTTCCTGATCAAGTCTTACTATTTCTGAGGAGCATCTATGATTTTAGCCGCCCTCTGCAGAAAATACGCTTGGGCGACCCACGTTATAGATGGCAGGGTGAAGATTTTGACTGTGTAGCATAGCAGTTACCTTAAGTATTGGTAACACGTTTGTTCTCGAGTGGCCCAAAGCTGCGTTCAAGTAGCAGTTGGTTGAACCGCTGTGTTGGGCGCACGTTATCTTTAGATCTGATGCTTCTAAGTGTACATCTTACTGAGGTTTTGACTTGGCATCGTACGGTGTGATGGGCGATTGAAATTTTCGTATTAGTAGATATATTTAACAATGTTTCAAGTACATGTATGTACTTTTTTCGATATAGTTGTGCGGACTATAGAGTTGGTCTCATAACACCGAAACACGCGTACTGGACCTCATAGTTCTGCGAATTTAATGCATTTGCAGTTGCGTTCCATCTGTTAGTTAATTACTAATTGTTGATAGAAGTGGAAAGACCTCTGTCTTTGAAAATTATGCATTCATGTCTGATTAAATTCAGTTAAATGGCGACTGCCTTTTTGAGAGAATAAGTCTAAACTACAGCAAAATTATCCCGGATTTGTGAAGCCAACACTGACCTACAGCAAGTTGGATTTTCGGGTGCACCTCAGCTGTAGCAAAATTAGTGTTCTATCACTGTTTTTCTTTCTTTGTTGGAGGTAGATACTACCTTAATTAACTGTGCCCCCTGTCTGCTTCCACAAGACCTCACGCATTGGTGCTGCAGTCATATAGCTGTGAGAATTTGCTACTTTAGCATTACATTTAGATCGATGTTATTTTTCTATGCACTCTCTCTCATGAAGCGATCTACACTTCGCTTTATGGTGATCTCTTATTGGTATGCAGTTCCTCCTCGGTTCTGCTTCAACTTTCGTGCGAGTGAGCCTGTAACGATGTCGTGTTTTCTTCCGACTGTGTGGGTTCATCTTTTGACTCGAATATGTCTCATAAAATCTAGCCGTTCATCATCTGGAATTGGGATGAGGTTGTTTACACTCAAACCGCAAATGAAATTTATCCTCCCGAACGAGACTCAATTCTTCATTATTCTGGTGGGTAGAAACTTCAGTTCTGTAAGAAAACGTTTCGAATGTTCCACAGCATCAATGTTATACTTTTTTCCTAAATTAAATCAACTAACGGAGTCCCCTCGGGGGGATACAACTATTGTATCTATGGGAATTAGTGCTCCCAGGGGGAAGATGCGAGGGCCCGAGCTGAGAGTCAGGTAGGCCTTCTCTTTGTTGAAATAAAATGTTTTTTTTTGGTATGTTAAGGACCACCTTTTTCGGTTCACTACTGTCCTGTTTTTCGGCACCTCTGACTTTCTTCTTCAACTTTTATCTTATTTCATGAACTTCTTTCCTAACTTACTGTTTCTATACCTCTTCTGCATAGATTCCGCATTTCCTAATACCCATACTAAATGGTGCCTTCCTCCTTCCTCTCTTCGATACGCTCTTTTTTTTTGTAGCGGTTATGGAGGCTTAAACTAACCTCTAATCTAACTAACTAACTAACTAACTAACGGAAAAGCAAAGAAAGCCTCTTCCAAAGCCAACATTGTCATCGCGGTTTACAATTAGAGTTGTCAATGTAAATGAACTTATCAGTCGTAAAGATCATTCCCAACATTTTAACATTTCAATTATATTTTGTTAGTTGTGGAAATTGCATCCAGTACATTCATTGAAGAGAGGCATTTGCTCTCTTTCGTTCTGATGCCAGTGACAACCTGATGCCAGTGCAATTCGAATCTATGTGGTTCTAATTCCCTACAGTTTTAGGACCCAGAAATTCTGACAGAATAAAGTCCACTCTATTATAATTGTAAGATTGAAATTATCGCTCTCCTGTGAACCTACGTTATTGTGTTCTTCTAAGGGTACGTAACCAAGCACCATCATGATGAGCTTTTTCTCTATGGCCTAAAGAAGCGTTTTAAAATTCGTGAATGACCGTTAAAACCACTTCTGTAGCTGCTCTTTCGATGTTTTTTATAAGTATGGGAATTAGCACTCCCAGTGGAAAAATTTGAGATCCCGAGCTGAGAGTTAGGTAGAGCTTCTTTTTGTTTAACACTTAGACTGCGACGTGCGCCACCGGTGCTACACGGAGCTAATTTTCATAATGCTGCTGAACGACCAGTAGTCGCAAACTCAACTTTCATAAATACTTAAAGCTAAATGAAGGCACGATCCAGTTCATGTTTGATATTTTCAAAATAGTTTACTACAATTGACTTTAAATTTTAGTTTGGCGTTGAACTTAATATTTAGTTGCCGCAGTCAAAGTGTTAATTGAATGTTTTTGTTATGTTGAGGACCATCTTTTATTTCGGTTCACTGTCGTCCTGTTTTTCAGCGCCTACTACTTTCTTCTTCGACTTTAATAATCTTGTTTCATTATCTTTTTTCTCGACTTACTGTTTTTATGCACCTTATGCATAGATTCCGCGCTCCATCATCTCTATACTAAATGATGCCTTCCTCCTTGCACTCTTTGAAACGCCTTTATTGCGGTTAGGGATTCTCAAACTTACATCTAATCTTATCTGTATGTTATAAGAATGATGTGATTAATTACCCTAACGATAGTTATTTTCTTTGTCCTCGTGAAGTAGAAAAGCTTGTTCTTGAATTTTTGAGATCTTGGCTTCGATGCAGCCTTGAACTCGTGGAGCCCTAGCAAACCTACACACAACCCAGTCTGGCACCAAATCCGTGCTGCTAAATATCTACTCAAGTATTTAATGTAACCGAGATAATCCTTCACATGTCTAGTCCTCCTAAGCTTCCGTCCTTTTACGCTCAAAAAGATGCGATTTGAAATATTTTATGAGAATGATGCCTAATATTTTCGCTATGGAAAATTTTTGCTATGTATTTTTGCGACGCTTCAAAAGAGAAGTTTGTGACCAATACGATTTTGCCTGATGAGTAACGCGTCGAGGGAGATGACTTAGGTTTTATGGCGCGTGTCAGAAATGCATCGGTGTTGTCAAGTGATAAGTGCTGTCTTTGTCCTAAGAATTTTATTCATTTTCGAGCACGGTTGTGTTATTTTAAAATTGTTAGGAGTAGGTGTGATGTACTAGCAAAGTTGTGGGTCTAGCGACTTTTATTCACTAAACTTACTCTGCTAGCGTTTGTGGTGGTGTCCTAAGAATTTTTTTTATTGTCGAGCACGGTTATCTAATTAAAATTGTTAGGAGTAGGTGTGATGTACCAGCAAAGTTGTGGGTCTAGCGACTTTTATTCACTAAACTTACTCTGCTAGCGTTTGTGGTGGTGTCCTAAGAATTTTTTTTATTGTCGAGCACGGTTATCTAATTAAAATTGCTAGCAGTAGGTGTGATGTACCAGCAAAGTTGTGGGTCTAGCGACTTTAAGTGGGTTGAATTCATTAAATTTACTCAGCTCGCGTTCGTGGTGGCAGGCTTCATTGCTCCACGGGGTGGGACTGAGTGAAGGCAAGGAATGGTCATCTGCAGAAAAAACAATTCGTCAATGAAATCTTGATTCGTCCAAAGAAATCGTCATCCTGAACGAAATTGTAAATTAGTGAAATTGTCCTCCCGTATAAGAAATTGTCGCCACGAAGCATAAATTACCATCCCGAATGATGCCATGACGCAGAAGAAGTCATCCTGTGAAGGAAATCTTCCAGTAAAGGAAATCTTCCAGTAAAGGAAATTTTCCTGTGAAGGAAATCATCCTACAAAGGAAATCATCCTGAAAAAGAAATCATCCTGTAAAGGAAATCATCCTGTAAAGGAAATCATCCTGTAAAGGAAATCATCCTGTAAAGGAAAATCATCCTGTAAAGGAAAATCATCCCGTAAAGGAAATCATCCTGTAAAGGAAATCATCCTGTAAAGGAAATGATCCTGTAAAGGAAATCATCCTGTAAAAGAAAGTATCGCATACAAGAAACAACCATCCTGTACAAGAAAGTTACATACTCTGCAAGGAATCATCATCCTACGTAAGAAGTTATCATCCTGGCAAAGAACTCCGAGTCATCCATGAGCTGGAGCGAGTTGGCCATGCAGTGTGGCCAGTCTAATGTTAAATAGACGCCAAGCTTTTCTTTATTCCCCTAAGGACGCAAATTTAGGGAGGGTCTTATTCAGTGACCGAGCATAAAAAAACACCAGGGCTCTCTGTGAGTGGCTCTGTTGAGCAGGTTAGTGAGGGTGTGTGGGTGTAGTGTATACCCTTTATTTTATTGCAGCGTGTAATGAGAAGCTTCTTTCAATCGGCCATTGGAAGGTGCTGTGACTACAGCGCTCCCAGACTTGAGTTACTGTGCCAACGTCGTTGGAAATGACCGGTTTTTCTTTTTTTCTTTCTTCTACTGAAGTGATAGTTGTGGTTTAGAGCGCTGACGTGACCTGAGTTTCATATCACGTATCTTCATTTGACACGTGACTGCGACGCGACTCATCGATACGTCGTGCTTCAAGTTCTTCCTGCTGCGAAACGACCCATCGATGGTTCGTTTGAAAAATTTTGAACATCACTTAAAATTAACAGTATTTAATGGACCCAGGTAATGTTAGGTATTTATAAAATTCCCAACAACTGTTGAATTTAAATTTGAATTGAATACTGAACTTCAGTTTCACCCATCGCATTCAACGAGTTAAGCTACAAGTCTGCCACTGAAAAGCGGATTGCTGCTCTGACAACTTCTGGTGATCTCATTTGCGATAACTGCTGGGCGCTGCATCATTTCCTATCTCTGTAACGCGAACCTCTGTTCAAAGTTCAAGCTTTCAAACAACAACATACATATACCGTGCTAATGACTGCTGCTCGTATCCTTGCGTCGCATTTCACTCTTGTTGTGAAAGGTTCAATATAGTTTACCCTGCAGATAAATGCAATTATTGCACCTATTGGAACGAGCGTTCCTATTAAGAGTAAGTGAAGTTCAGAGCTGAGGCTTATGTGAGCCTCCCTCTTCTTGAAATGGAAAAGGAACTTATTAATCTTTTTTTTAGGCTTTCAGCTGATTTTTTTGCTGCTTTTAATTCCTGTGTCGGCTTTTGCCATGTTTCATTAACTTTTTCTGATTCTGGCTGTTTCTGGGGACAGGGTGTGGGAACACACATCTTGCATAGGTTTCTCGTTTCCTTTAAGTCCATGCTAAATGATGCCTTCCTCCTTCCTCTCGTCGGAATGCCATTATTGTGTAACGAAGGCTTTAACCAACTGAAAATAAAATCTAATCTTTAATTAAGGTAAATTGAAAGTCTTTAATACTTTTCGAAGAAAAGTGCAACTACTCTTATGTTGCATAGTTCAAAACAATAGCATATTCGTCTGTTCTGAACCCCGTTTTCCATTGCTTCGTTTATGTTGCCAAAGCTCAGCTGTTGAAAGTCGTTTTTCATACGCTGGAATAAGAAAGTCATAGTTCGGATGAATAGAGTAGGTTCGACACAAGGATCGTGCACATTTTAGTAAAGAATCTGCTTTTAGACGTATATTAATTCCTTTGCCTAGACGGTGGTTAGAGGAGTGTGTGCAGGAGTGTTGTCGTTGTAGAAAAAGTCAGTTGAAAAATCCAGCCTTTTCTACTGCATGGTATCGTGGTCATGTCAGAAGTCCTCGTAGAAAGTCTGTGGACAAACTCTGAATGAACTATTCCCTTAAATTCAAAGAAACAAGTCAGTATTCCTTGATGTTACTGCAGTTGGAAGCCATCCAGAGCTGGGGCCTTCATCAATTGTCAATTACTCATTTTTGTGACGAGGAAACCACCCAGGCACTCAATTTTCCCCATAACCATCATTCTTGTACGTCGTTCTAAACACTTCAAAAGCTTTTGTGCCAAATTGCCTGATGAGAAAGATAAACTTACAGCACCGCGCAATGCTCACGATAATTAGTCAGTCTCAAAAGCCAGAATGCAAAAATTCGCTCGAAAAAACCTACCATCCGAATCTTCTACAAATCGAAGAGACTCGTGACATGCCGAGTCAGGGCTGTTTCGCCTGAACCTGAACCTTTTTACAGAAACCGCCAAAATTTTGTCGTCTTCGTCATCAGTTCGGTCTTCTTTGGGTGCCCTACGAACACCGCTTTATTCAGCAAAGCATGTTTCTGTTTGAATTTCTTAACGCATTTTGATTTCATTTTTAGGGTTGATACATCATCAATGTGCAGCTGAAGCAGACTGTGCAAGATAAGCTGTCTTAGTACCTGCGGTGTTACGCGGAAGCAAACTAGCCAACACATTTATTGTATTTCGCTTCATTAAGTGATGTCAAGTACTAATTTAAATCATAGTAAGCTAGCATCTCAACATTGAATTGTGCGATTGTAGGACAACATAATAACTGGCTCAGTGTTACAGTATAATGACTGTTGGTAAATGTTACAGTATAATGATTGTTGGCCTATGTTACCTTTTAGCCGTTGCCGAAAGTTACAGCATAATAACTAAGATCGAATATAAATAAAGTAACTGTGGCCAGATGTTGCAACATTTCAACTGCTGCTGAATAGTGAAATGTTCAACGTGAAAGAAAATGTTCAGTTATTTTTAGAAGTTGCTCTGTCCCGACTTTCCTGGAATTGTGGAAGCCTGGACATGCTACATCACCACGGTAGAAGAAACAAGGTAGGGTCATATCAGTCTGTTTTTCGTCGACAATGCTGACGTCATGGAACGAACCAATAGCAGCGCTCATATTGCATCTGACAACAGCACTACCCTCAAATTAGGCTCCACTATATTGGCCTAACGACATGTCGCAATGGTAACGTCATAAAGTTAGTTTGAAATGAATCTTTTCTAATAGCTAGCCGAACAAGGGGAGGGTGTATATTCCCCCATAGAAATGACTCTACCTTGTTTCCTGTACCGTGTACATCACGCACCTGAAAGCGTTACTGGCTGTCATCTGATGCAGAGCATTTCAGCTCGCGGTGTCTGAAAGTCAGTGGGGAAATATTTTATTCTTCATTATGTTTCTGCCGTGTGCGCTAATGAATTTTTTAGCTCTCTTCGCATTTAAAAGATAGGAGCTTGATTCATGAGTATATGACTACTTGCTGGTTTGTTAAAATTATTCATCAAAATATTAATATTAATATGGATTGAGCTTCAGAGGCTCGTATGTGCTTGGTATAATTTCCGATTATTTTTCCGATTCTACTTTATGTTACGTTAAGTGTTTTACGTTTTTAATGTGAATTTTATGTGACTTTTTCACGACTCAGCACATTTCTGATTAGTTCGTTTGGGTTGTTAGGTTTGTATCTACGCTACCCTGCTTGCCTTCTTTTCCATTATTTGTTTCTCTTTTTTTTGAGGGACTAGCGTAATAAGTGAAAAATGACAAGGTCTTTTTTTTTGAGGGACTAGCGTAATAAGTGAAAAATGACAAGGTCTTTTTTTTTGAGGGACTAGCGTAATAAGTGAAAAATGACAAGGTCTTTTTTTTTGAGGGACTAGCGTAATAAGTGAAAAATGACAAGGTCTTTTTTTTTGAGGGACTAGCGTAATAAGTGAAAAATGACAAGGTTGGCCTATGTTACCTTTTAGCCGTTGCCGAAAGTTACAGCATAATAACTAAGATCGAATATAAATAACGTAACTGTGGTCAGATGTTGCAACATTTCAACTGCTGCTGAATAGTGAAATGTTCAACGTGAAAGAAAATGTTCAGTTATTTTTAGAAGTTGCTCTGTCCCGACTTTCCTGGCATTGTGGAAGCCTGGACATGCTACATCACTCCTTGCACTATTCAGCCCGGGAAAAAGCTTGAATTCTCCTTTCCGTCGGGCTAAATTGAAGAACAAACGCTACTCATTTGGGTCGCCATCGCTAAGTCACCTGCGCTGGTCATGGGATTCTGAAAGATCTTTTTCGCGCTTTACCATTTTTCTTTCATCTTCAGCGCATTGGCCACGGTAGAGGAAACATTGTAGGTTCAAACCACCCTTTTTTCGTTGACGGTGTGGTTTTGCTAACGCCACGGCAACGAACCAATAGCAGCGCTCATATTGCATCTGGTAGCATTGCTACCTCCAAATCTGGCTCCACTATTGGCCTAACTACATTAGGTTTCGTGACGTCATCAACTCTGTTTGAAATAAAGCCTGTATATTGGCTAGCCGAATAAGAGGAGGTGTATTTTTTCCCATAGAAATGAACCTACCTTGTTTCCTCTACCGTGGTATTGGCCAGCAAGTTCCGATCTGGTTTTGTATCAGCGCCATGCGTAAATAGCATTCGTCTTGGTGCAGATTTGAAGTGATGGTTGCGGATACCAGTTCTTCTTTATTTTTCTTCTTTTACATGTCAACTTCCATTGAGCTCTATGGATGTAGTGTATAGTCATTAATCTATGCGGGGATTACGGGATATGTGTTATATTGTACGATTAGATACTAATGAAGAATGTAATGTTAGATCATGTAAGACGGTAGCGGTACGTAATAAAAAAATGCTTGTGCAGGGGGACATGCAAAAGCTGGTCTAAAAGGAGGACTTGAAACTCAAAATTTCATTAATACTAGTTTTTGTTACATGAATAACATTATTTCCTTACTTTGAATACCGGTTACTTCGAACATATATGCCAGTCATTTCTTAATAAGTATACATGCCAGTTGTTGCTTAAGGTGGATTCCACTTATTTCTTAAAGTGGATTTCAGTTATTTTGTAACATGAATTCCAGTTATTTTGTAACACGAATTCCAGTTTTTTTGTAACATGAATTCCAGTTATTTTGTAACATGAATTCCAGCTATTTTGTACCATGAATTCCAGCTATTTTTTAACATGGATTCCAGTTATCTTGTCTCATGGGCATCTGTTATTTTGTAACGTGGATTCCAGTTATTTTTTAACATAGATTCCAGTTATTTTGTCTCAGAAACCAGTTATTTGACAGCAAGGATACCAGTTACTTTGAATTACGGACACGTAACGCATAGACCAGCTTTGTGAGTCTCCCTCTATGTATCTATTTAGTGGAATATAATTCACGTAGCTCAAAACATGCACAACATTCCGCGCCATCCCATTGCACAGGTAATTAAGTACAATCATTACCGTGATGTCTCCTTTGTCTAGACGCTTCCGACAACTTCCCTGGCAACTGCTCTCTTCTCTGAGGTGGTGTTACGGCGTGTTCTTTTCTACGTTAGAGCATCTGTACTTTGCTTCTCCGTTCGTAGGAAATAGGCGTTCTTTTGGTAGCGTCGGTTGAGTTTGGGTTAGGTAGGTTATGGAATCGGTACAGCGTAATCACACGTTCATAGGCGGGGCTTGTAGAAAATTCGTCTTCTTTCTTGGCATTTTATGACTTTTGGCGACAAAGTTTGCGCTTTAAAAATTTCGTTGCTGCTTCTGTTACAGAATCCTTTTCATTTTGAATTTGATCGTTTCATTTGGATTTACATCAGGACTCCTTAAGCCTTTTGCTACTGTTCACATCAGAACTCTGTTCAATTTGTTTCTACTGCACACTACTTTCAAGGCGAGGCAGAGATGAGGCAAATGACTCCAGTAGTTTTTAGTCCCACTTATTTTCCACGCTGCTCCATTACAATACCTGAACGATCCAATTAAGTCTGCGAATATTTTTTGATACGCAGCCTGTTACCTGAATTTGTTCAGATTTATTAACTTTGATAATGAATTAGAAAAATTCCATGAATTAGGAAGGTTACATTTGTGTTTTCATTTCTGACGTGTTCGAATTTGTCAGTGTCTTAATGTAAATTTTTTGGTAAGTTGTTACTATGCTTGGTGAGAGGTTCTGTTGATTCTCCGTGTGAATTTTATTGACGTTGCATAATAGTATTATTATTATTATTATAGAAGGTTAATGATAAGGCTATAATTTTTTAAATTTCGCCGAGACTCGCCAGACGCAGCGCTGTTCTATCATACAGGGGCAGGGCATCCGTGTTTACGTGTACGGCTGTATAGCTCATTCTCTAGCTTGCTGTGAATAGGAGAGGCAATGACATTTAATGTTATAGATCACATAAAGGAACAAATTGAGACGCTGTTTTTATTACCTTAATTCTTGCTCATCCTTTTTCATTATTAGTACTTTAATGATTATTATTACTAATATTATTCTCTACTGGTTTTCCCTGTACGCTACAGGCGATAGAAGTCAGCCAGGGTCATAATTCCTTAACAACGCCGGTATATCATAAATATTAGGGTGCCATAACATCACTCTTGTGCTCTTATAGTAATGTATCTCGTGTGATTGTGACCGCGTAACCGAAAATTCTTTGCCTGTGAGCCGGAGTTGTCATTTTACGGCACGCACTGCGTCATGCACCTTCTCTCTCCTGGTATCTCGGTAGCTGCCCGGAGCGGTGTTGTGTTCGAATGGTTACAGGTTCTTCGATTTGGGGTACGGGTTAGATTTCCTTCTATTAGGGTAGAGCCTTCTCGTTTTCTTCAGAAATGGTCCCCTCAGGGGGATACAACTATTGTATCTATGGGAATTAGCGCTCCCAGGGGAAAAATGTGAGGGCCAGAGCTAAAGGTTAGGTAGGCTTTCTTTTTGTTAAAACAACATAGGTTTTCGTTTTGTTAGGGGCCATCTTTTTTCGGTTCACTACTGTCCTGTTTTTCAGCACCTCTGACTTTCTTCTTCAACTTTTATCTTATTTCATGAACTTCTTTCCCATCTTACTGTTTCTATGCCCTTTCTGCATAGATTCCTCATTTTCTTATCTCCATACTAAATGGTGCCTTCCGCCTTCCTCCTTCCTCTCTTCAATACGCTCTATTTTTGCAGCGGTTAGGGAGGCTTAAACTAACTTATAATCTTAGGTAATAATCTTCTTCATAAATGGTTAAGTATTCTTCTTTTGTTCGACAGAGGTAGTTTTATTTTCTTCAACAGAGGTTAAGTCTTCTTATTTTCTTCAGCAGAAGTAAAGTCTTCTCAATTTCTTCTACTCGATATCGTCCCTTCGAATTCCCGAGCTTACTTCTAATTCGCTCGGTTCACATATAAAAAAATGACAAAAACAGACAGCTGTGTGCCCATGATAAGTGTGAGTTTATTATATCTGAACTGACGCTGCTGCAACAACTCAAATAATAGACTCTATAGAAGCGAAATAAACAACTTCAGAGCCATCGTTAGCTCTCTAGCAGTTAGTTCCCTAATACAACACAACACATGTGCCAGTCATGCTCTGGCCTGGTACCTGCATTGACAGGAACCATTTCTTCAAACGCTTAGGGAAATATTTCGCGATATTTTATGTTAATATCGAAAACCTCATGGCCTAAACTCTCTCAGAGAACTCTGCAACCACAACTGCAGTGTGGAAAAAAATTTCATCTAAACCGAAAATTTTTCTCTATTATATTTTATATTTTTTACATCACTGATCTGAAGGAAACGATCGTCAGCTACGCAATAAAGACATCAATAATTTTACTCGTTGCATTTGCTGTATGTTAGTGGCGAAAATTTCGACCGGAAGCTCATTTCAGATAATAATAAGAAGGAGAGCAACGCGAACTTCGCTGAAACGCTCAAATTCATTGTTTATTATCTCCTCGTTCGCTATGCATTAGATGAAAAAAAGTTATTGACATCACCCGACGAGTTTCTTTGGAGAAACACGTTCACTTCTCGCAATATTTCTGACTAAGTTGAGAACCAAAAATTAGGTCATGCTCTTATTAGCTTCAACAAAGTTTTTTAAGAATTTCACTCTCTACGAAACCTCACTCGGGTACTTCTGTATTTGAGAAAGCAGACAGATTTGCTGTTCGAGACCTGGGTGGAGTGGAGACAAGGTGTCTCGTTCGAGACCTGGATGGAGTGGAGACAAGGTGTCTCGTTCGAGACCTGGTTGGAGTGGGGACAAGGTGTCTCGTTCGAGACCTGGGTGGAGTGGAGACAATGTGTCTCGTTCGAGACCTGGTTGGTGTGGAGACAAGGTGTCTCGCTTGAGACATGGTTGGAGTGGAGACAAGGTGTTTCGTTCGAGACCTGGGTGGAGTGGAGACAATGTGTCTCGTTCTAGACCTGGGTGGAGTGGAGACAAGTTCTGACAACCACAAAAATAACGTACGGCAAAATTCTATTGAAAATTTCATGTATGATCGTCACACATGGAACTGGAATTACGTGATTTATGGGAATGTAAACATGCTTTGAATATTTGACTTCCGTCTGCCCAGTGACCTCTTCGTGCAATATGCACATAAGTAGTTGGATTATTTTAAATTACAGCGATGTTTGTGCAAGCAATTGCTTTGAAAAGTTTGTTTTTGCCCCGCAAAACTTTGTAATCTTTTGTCCCGCGTGAAAATTTGTTTTTCCATTCTTCTGAAACGATCCCGAGCTATGGTTCACTAGGTGAATGCAACGAGGTGTTGCAGTCTTGATGAAATATTTTTGCGGCTGAAGCTCACGATGTTTTGTGCCATTTTTTGTCCAGGTTCGCATCTTAAGCTCCGAAATAGCCCATTTTCTCGGTTCTTAATGACTCTGACGTAAATCTTGACGATATCTGTGCGATTTAGAGATAAAAAACGAACTTTACAAAATGCTGCTCATCAATGTTATTTACGGGCTACCAGAAATTTTGTGAATATTTCTAACCTAGTTACAGAGTTACTAATGAAAATTGGGGGCCTACTTGATACGCATAATCTTTTTTGGTGCTGGCGCTTGATCAATAAGAAAACATCACGCAAAATCTCAAAGACCCAGTTAGCTACAACTTCTCAATTGGCTCACTCTAGCCCAATGAGATCACTCCTCAAAGTTATCTTGGCGCAAACGATCTCTTGAAAATATATCTTATAAGTACACTCAAATCCGAAGCAACGAAACTAAAATGCTGCGACTAATAGAAGAAATATGTGATAGAAACATATGACACATTGTTCAATTGAAAATAAAACCTTGAGAGCTAGTAAAAGCGATCTCATAAAAAAGCAGCTCGGAAAAGTTCAGATTTCCAAGATATGAACGTGACTAAAAAGCTTTTGACAAAAGATGATGAGACCAAAATACGTAGGTCTCAGAAAGGTCTCCAGTCCGAAGAGATGGAGACAATACCGACAAATTGGATGGCGTTCCTGGTCTGCGACGGTCTTTAAAAAAAACCGCCTTCTGCTATTGCTCCTCAGCTCTTGCCTTGTCAGTCGCAAGAAATTGCAACATTTTCTAGAAAATTTGTCGGACATTATGAGGCTTGAGAGGCTTCTCATTATTTGGGATATGTTGCTCATTATAAAAGGTCATGTGTGGCGATGACTGGCGTTTTTGTTAGGGATTAGCAGCTCTGACATGAACAGAGACAGGATTTTTTTTTTAAAATTAGCGTGGTCGTAACAACACATTTGTTGCGTAAGTTCTTCAAATTCTATTTTGCTGTGAAGCGTATCCAAGTCAACTTAGTAAAACGTGCGCTTATAGAATGTAGCTGAGCGCTGATAGCGTGAGCTGTTTCAGAATACATTTTCTAGAAACATTGGTCGTTTTCACTTTGCGGAGTAAAGTTCCCATTGATGTTTCGAATTGGCGTTCATTTATCAGAAACGGAGATGAGTTAAGTGAGCAGGTGCTTGAAAAAGACTCGAGGTTTCGATCTGAGGATTTTTTACGACACTTTGACATTTTTAAGCGGGGACACTTCACTATGACTTTTTTATCGATTTAAGTGGAGACACTTCACTCTGACTTTTTTATCGAAATAAGTGGGAATACTTCACTTTGACTTTTTTATCGATTCAAGTGGGGACACTTCATGGATCATTTTTCTGGCTCAAGATCGCGTGCTTTGCTCAATGAACAAACCTTACATAACTATCTCGTCTCACACTGTAGTTATTGTGCTCCCACTGTAGTTATTGTGCTGGGAACGCTACTCCTAACAGTTCATGTTCCACAATAATCAATGAATTTTAGAAATAGAGGAAATTTGATAGAAAACAATAGTTAGCAGATTTAATGTATCAAATATGCTTGTCATTTTTCTCTGTGGGTAGACCTGAAGTTCATTAAACTATTTTTACTTTAACGCAACGGTTTTCATTTAGTAAGAACCGCAATTATAGGTAACATCTTTGACAGGTAATAAGATTATTTTTACAGTAAAATAAAATTTAGTTCTTGTTCACTCTATATTCATTCGTAGCTAATATCCTCTCACTATAAATTCAGTAATCATTTAATGACTGAAAACTAAATCTGGAGCTAAAATATACGCAAATTTTCTGAAAATTGGCATAAACTTGAGATGTTTTTAGGATTCGGTTACTTTACTTGTCCGTGTAAGCAAAATATAAGATATTTGTAAATACGTAAGTCACACACGCAAAAAAGTTACTTTTATCGATGGAAAAACTCCATCATTTATTTGCCGCTGAGGTCGTTGTCAAGACGACATGATCGAAGCAAAGTTACAGCGTGCTCCAAATTTTCTCCCACTCACGTCATTCCGATATTGAAGAAATTTTCAACAAGAAATTCGTTATGTTAATTTAGACGACCTCGATTGCGTCCAAAATATGTAATTAGTTGCAGCTTAATCGCGTTTTTCAGGTGCATATCTCCTCCGGAGGATACGACTAGTGTATCTATGGAAATTAACACTTCCAGGAAGAAAATGTGCGGTCCCGAGTTATGAGTTAGGTAGGCCTTCTGTTTGTTGAAATAATTTATTTTTGCTGTGTTAAGGGCCAGCATTTTTCGGTTCGATGCTGCCTTGTTTTTTTACACATCTGACTTTCTTCTTCAACTTTTATCGTGTTTCATATCCTTCCTTCTTTCAACTGACGGTTTCTATGCACAGAGGAACCGTGCGGATTCCGCGTTCCCTTAAACTCCACACTAAATGGTTCCTTCATCCTTCCTCTCTTTGAACATTTTTGTTGTGGCAAGAGAAGCTTAAATTATCACTTAATGATTGTCAGTAATAGACATACAACACGTCTCTGCTGCTGTAAGACTGCACTCACTATTCAAATCTGCTAACTATTGTCTTCTACTAGATTTCCTCTATTTCCAAAATTCATTGATTGTTGTGGAACGTGAACTGCATCAAGAACTCATGTTTTTTACCATACCTGCCAAATAGCTTTATTTTTAGCGCAGGTTTTGCTGGAAGCAACTTTCATCAAATCTACTATTTTTAAGCCGACTTTCATCACATCCAAAGTTCTTAGCGCGCAACACAAATGTCAAGAGAGCGGAGAATCTAACGATTCGAGTCGACATTCTGCATCAGTCTATGCCATTCGATGGCCTTCGACGACTACATATTCCGTTCGTGTGTCAGACGATAACTTTAAGTATTTCCATTCTAATCCTGGCTTCAGGAAACGCATCTAATCTGCCAGCACCAGAGTTTCAGGGCTAATTTCCGCCACGATGGAATTAAGGGCGTTCACATCGGTGCTGTTCCCTCTCATCCACCCCCTCTTGGTGGGGACCTTGTGACTATGGTATGTTGAGATAACTTCTATCGAGATGGTGTATTGAGGATAAGCTTCTGTCGAGATGGTGTATTGAGGGCAGGCTTTTTGTCAAGATGGGATATTGAGAGTTGGCTTCTGTCGAGATGGTATATTGAGAGTTGGCTTCTGTCGAGATGGTATATTGAGAGTTGGCTTCTGTCGAGATGGTATATTGAGAGTTGGCTTCTGTCGAGATGGTATATTGAGAGTTGGCTTCTGTCGAGATGGTGTATTAAGGGCAGGCTTCTGTCGAGGGTGAAATTACTTTTGATATTATTTTTATGTAAATCATTATTTAGGTTAATGTTTTATTTCTTTTAAATTTTGTTTTAATGGAATGCGAGGATATTCAAGTTTAAGTGTCGTTATTGTTGAATAAAATATCTGCTTGTTATTTTTCTGTAATGATAGTCTCGTAGTACATTAAACAATTTCGTTTTTACGTAACGGTTTTCTTTTAATAAGAACTACAAGTATTAGAAAAATAACCGTTAATTTCGATTCAGTTTTGAAAAATGGCTACGCTTAAACATACCCATTGCTACACACGCATACTATATGCTAATAAAATATTCTACACAATGTTCTGAATTAGAATCTAGTTTGTAACAGCCGAGACATGGTCCTTACATTATTTTTTACGTGTATGTTCACAGTTGTACTCCTAAACTGCAGCGGGGGATCACACCTCAATGATCAAACATTAATGTGGTTTCATACAGACCAATCGTAACACGAGATGCTGTATTCAAATGTCCCCTTTTCCATTCCGCTTACCGATTTGTGAAGTGATGCATTTCCTAACGACGATGCCGGACACACATTAACACTTTGACTGCGACTACTAAATATTAAGTTCAACACCAAACTCAAATTTAATGTCAATTGTAGTAAGCTATTTGGAAAATACCAAACATGAACTATATCTTGTCATTATTTAGCATTGATTAAGCATTTATGAAAATTAAGTTTGCGACTACTGGCCAGTCAGCAGCATTATAAAAATAACCTCCGTGTACCACCGGTGGCGCACGTCGCAGTCAAAGTGTTAAGATCTCACGTTCACGTATTTCTTTCGTCAACGCGTCTCGGATTCCTTCCGCCATCCTGCCTCTCATTTCTCATGACATACCTCACAGTCCTGAACCTCCAAGTATTGCAATTAGATCTTACAAATATTCTTTACCGCCACAGGCATTCTTGGGAAGTACGCATTTCCGCCTTTGGCTTGCAAGGGAGTCGGTTTTTCGAATGGTGCAAAAAATAATCAACTTCGTGCAATAATAATACGTTATAATCTTGCCTTGATCGCGAATAATATGTTACAGAGACTTCTCATTTATAAGGCATTTACGCATCAATGTGTTCTTGTTGCATTGATTGTAAGAGTACAAGAAAAAAGTACTGCTCAAGAATTTAATTGAGCGCTTTCACCTTACAAAAACATGCATGACATGTTGGTGCCCAAGTATCTTTGATCGATTTACCAAACGTCTAAGTTCAGTATCATTCCTAGTCAACAATGTAGTCTTGAAAAAAGCGTCATGCACGCGGCTGCATGACCGGCGCGCCATTTTAGAGAACCCAACTAAGATCCTTCCCGAGTTACCCTAACAAAAAGGGTAATTTATAAACTATAAGACGTACAATCTTGAAATTAATACTAAATGAACGGGCGTGACGAGTACAATTTATTTGTGTAATTCAAAAATTTTTTACGCCCCTGTGGGGGGCAGAAAGAGAGCCTCTCGTGGCCCCTCAATACTCGGCCGATTTTCTCCATAACGCTCATTTTGTACGAGTCATAATTTCTAAAGTATTGCACCTAAAAACTTGAAATTAGTCTCATTATAAAGATCGATTCATTCTCCAAATGTGAGTGTATAATAAAACTGTCATACGCTCCCTGGAGGAAGATGAAAAGCAAGTTTCTCCTAGCCTCTGAATGGTCGACCGATTTTTCAAAAGGCTCATTTTGTATGAGTCATAATTTCTAAAGTATTGCACCCAAAATTTTGAAATTAGTCTCATTTCAAGCGTCAATTCATTCTCCAAATGTGAGTGTATAATAAAAATCTCATACGCCCCTTGGGGGATGACAGAGACCAAGGTTTCTCTACGTCTTATAGTTTAGAAATTACCCTTTTTGTTAGGGTAACTCGGGAAGGATCTTAGATGGGTTCTCTAAAATGGCGCGCCGGCGCTGCATGGACCTTAGAAGTGGCTTGTCCGGTTGTCCGTATACTGTATGTATTTAATTTTTCGTACACATAAATCGCTATTCTTGGATGCGTCATTAACTTTATACATACGTTTAAGAAAAGCGGTAGAACACAAAAAATCTTTGAGAGACAGCAACTCCGAAAATCTGCGTCTAAAAGTATGCATTTCCTAAAAGACTTTGAAGAAGAAGGTGGGAAATCGTGGCTATCCGTGAAAGCGCCGGTGACTGACGTGGCCTTCTTTCAGTAAGGAGTGTTCAACGCATGTGGATAGTTCAGTCGTGAAAGAACTCCGCGCTGCCTCTCGATTTAGTTTCCTGGACTCGGGAAGTGAAAGTTCTGTGACGTAATTCAATGTAATTTAATTAATTAGCTTAAATTGATGCGTTAAAATGTATGTGCTAATATTATGAAAGAATGCTGTGAAATGAGACGATTTTATTGCTGCGAACTCAACTTGTGGTTAGGTGTTTCTTCGATGGAGGTTTAAATTTTAATAATATTGCTTTGTGGTTTACAGGATTTAGTTCTGAGGTCATTGGAATAATTATTGAGGACCCGTATGAATATTTCCCTTTCACAAGTTTTATATTGTTTCGGTGTTAGAATATGTGCAAGAAGGAACAGAATCATTGATATTTTGAAAATCTTGACATTTACCGAGAAGATCTGAGAGTATGTCTGCCTGGCCCTCACAAAGTAATGTCTACGGCCAAAAAAAAAAAAAAATTTACCGATTTCAAGAGTCAACGTCGGGATTCGAAGCAGGGAATGGCGATCAGCCCAACTACTTCCAAACTGTGTCAGGTGGGCTTCTTTAATTCGCTTTTGTGTGGTATGGGGTTACATTTACGAGTGTTTCTTCGTACTTCGAGGGGTGGAAATTCCAGGTGTTTGTGAAAATATCGGTAAATGTTGAGGACTTGACCATAATCGATTTTCCACTTTTTGATCAGCATAGATTGTTGATGAGACCAAAATAAACAAGTTTTATTCAATGCACTTTCCGGCGGAAATGAGTATTTTAAAAGTTATGGCGTTAAATGAGTTACCGGAACTCCAGTGTGCATCACCCTATTACAAACGTAAAGAGGTTGGGTCGTGAGGGGTAGCCACAGTTTACTTTCACGTCGGACCGCGCGGTATATTTTTCCCCGCCTCAAACACTGGAGTTACGATAACTCATTTAATGTCATAACTTTTAAAATACTTATTTCCGCCGGAAAGTGCATTGAAGAAAACTTGTTTATTTTGGTCTCATCAACAATCTTTATTGATCAAAGAGTGGAAAATCGATTATGGTCAAGTCCTCAACATTTACCAAGCATTGTAACTGTCTTTTTACATCAGTGATTTCAAAAAAGTGTTATAGATTTTCGAAATTTTGAATCTTAGAAGTTTGTTCTACTTTTCGGTTTTTAAGATCGCCAACATTATGAGGATTTGTTTGGGTTTTATAATGCTATCGGGACTTGTTCATACCAAAAGATCGGTGAATTTTCAGACCCATGTATTGCTTATATGAATTATTTCAATAAAATGTCAATATTGAACATAACGTTGTCAACGAATTTCATAATTTCGTAGGTATAGATGGGTAATATAATCGATTATAAGACGTTTTACATGAATGACATTTGGCCCGGCGATGCGTTATTTTCGAATTATTCAACTTTGAAGCTGGCTTGTGCGTGCCATGGAAGCACGCGGGGCTAGCGTAATTTAATTAATAACGGAAGCTAACCCCCATTACAAACGTAAAGAAGTTGGGTCGTGAGGGGTAGGCACAGTTCTTTTAGTGAAAATTATAAACAAAGGTTTCGAGTGACGTTTGTTTACATCGACGCCAAGGTGGCTGCCGCCATGGCGCCAACCGGCTGAAGATGGCGGCAGCCATCTTTGAGTCGATGTGAACAAACGTCACTAGAAAGCTTTATTTATAATTTTCACTAAAAGAACTGTTGCTACCCCTCACGACCCAACCTCTTTACGTTTTTAATAGGGGTTAGCTTCCATTTTCATTGCTAAAACAATGACTGTTTTTGCGTTAAAAGGGCCATTCAGGAGCTCCGTTCGTATAACTTCAAACTTAAATAACTCGAAAACTAAGCATTTCCGGGCACATTGTCATTCGTGTAAAACGTCTTAAAATCGACTATATTACCTATCTATACCTACGAAATTATGAAATTCGTTGACAACATTATATTCAATATTGACCTAAAATAAACTTACAAAATTTGCTGATTCACTTAGAAGTTGTTAGGGTAATTCATCAAATATCGAACTGAACTGATTATCGAACAACTTTGGAAATTTGCGCGTAATAAATTTAGTAAGCATCCAAACTTGCTCATTGCCAGTGATCTTACATCTAAAACTCCTATTTTAGTGATAAAAACTCATTTCTGTGAGCTGCAAACTGCTACCAGCGGTTGCGAACGCATTTTCTGTACGACCCTTACAAATTTGTCGAATTTTTTCACTCGAAAAATCTTACGCACCTCAGGAAAATTGCGACGGTTTAATTGTTGTTGGGTCACCGTCAACCTCCCGTCATAACTAGAGAGTAGTGTTGTCATATGCTGTTCTGTTGCTGTATTTTTTTCTTTTCCGCCAAAAACTTGATAATTATTCCATGTTCGACATTCAGTTCCTTTTTCATGTCAGTATTAAATACTGAACAAAGGTGTTCGAATCAAAATTCCTTAAAAATCATGAATTTATGCCTCGAACAAGGCTTTTCGATTCTTAATTCTCTTAAATAACTGAATAGATCTATTGAACGCCTGTTTTATTTCATTGAAATATTGTATTAACGCTTGATAATAACATTGAATAGTTGAAGATGGGAATTCTGGTGAGGAGCTACCAATCAGCTGCTGGTGTTCCAAGGCCCTCAAGATCATCAATGATTCGTCTGGCTACATTTACTGATGATCAATCCCTTGCCAAGAAAATTGATGCAAGCATCAATAATAATTCATTGACGAGTGCTTTACACTCTACTCCAAAAAAGGTCACACAGGTTGATCACAATGATGGTTAAACAAACACTGCAAATGAAACATCGACATCATATTCAAATTTTGATAACTCTCCATTCAAATGCATCTTGAAAATAAGTAATGAGACAGTTATTTCAAACAAACAAACAAAACAAACATCGGCACCTTTGGGATGCTTTATTTCCAATCAAGCCTGATACAAATGATCTTAAGCATTGGTTTTTCAAATGTCTTATAACTAACACTATATATAGGACACCATGACGGTTTCCCCGTAAAGCCGGTACCCATTTCCGACACCTGGGTCGAGTGGGGTATTGTGCTTGAGCTTTCCCTTATACCCAACGGGGAAAATCGCAGCGCCAGCGCCGGGATACGAACCCGCGACTCCAACATATAAGTCCGATCCCTTAACCGCTGTGCCACCGCGAGCATTTCCAAGAAAATCCAGTGCACCAAAGAAAAAAAAGAATGAAAGAAAAACGTTTATTTTCCAAGTTGTCACATGAGATACATGCCAACATATTGGCTTTTAAAAGTTTCTTAATATAGGACGTCCTAAAACAAAAGTTCCATACGAGGAGTACTAATAGACAAACTATTAGAGGTGTACATATAGATAGACCATACGAGGCATATTAATGGACAAAATATACGAGGCGTACTAATAGACAAACCATACGTGGAGTGCTAATAGTCTAACAAATGTTCCATACGAGGAGAACTAATTGACAAACCATCCTGTTCGAATCAAAAATCTTGTTCGATTCATGTTCGATATTAATGAAATTGTTATTAAAGAATTCGATTTTTAGAACAATAAATAAATTCCAACAATCTACGTTGTCTTTAAAGCGACATCACAGAACAAGAAAGCAACTGTTCAAGAATAATCTTGAGGCCCGCAACAGTTATTCAGAGCAAAAGTTACCAATTTATGAAGGTTTTTTCTAGACGCACGTGGTTTCTGTTCGATATTTGATGAATTACCCTAGTTAGGAAAGCCACTAAGTGGAAGGCATTCGGGAAAACGGAAATTTAGTAGGCATTTGGCTGTTTTTGGTAAATCTGAAGGATATGTCAGTTATCGATTTCGTAAATTTAAATGCCTAAACATAGTTAATTTAATCGAAATAATCAAATTTTCTTCTATGCATTTTCCGTCTCAAATGAGTATTTTATTAGTTATAGCGGTAAATGACTTACCGCAACTACAGTGTTTGAAGCGGCAAGTAATTCAAGGAGAGCGTCGGACAGCAACACTGCAATGCGCACTCTCTTCGAGCGCGATCGTCATCAAAGACGAAACCAAACCTACCGCTATACCTCGTTAAATACTCACTTGACGAAAAAAGTGTATGGAAGAAAAGTTGTTTACTTCGATGTTATTACCATGATTCAAGCAACAAAAATTCGAAAATCGATGAGTAGCTGTTTATTTGAGCGCATTTGTCATCAAAGACGAAACTAAACCTACCGCTATAAATCGTAAAATACTCATTTGAGACGGAAAGTGCATAGAAGAAAACTTGTTTATTTTGATTCAATTAATCAGGTTCAGGCACCAAAAAGTGGAAGATCGATAACTGACATATCCTTCAGATTTACCCTGTTTTTTTTATTTAGAAGTTCGCTGGAGCTCGTTATCTTGGATGGTTCTTTTAAAATCACTTCATGTGTAAGTTCTATTTGATATTTTTCAGCTCTTAGCGAGGTCTTGGTAAGGTCTCGAAGTAAAGGAAGGCTTTCCTGTTTAGAAATAAAAGAGGTCTTTATTTTGTATCTGACCATCTTTTTCGGCTCATTGCTGTCTTTTTTTCCAGCGCATCTGACTTCCTTCTTCAGTTTTTATCTAGCTTCATCCGCTTCTTTTCCAACGTGCTTTTTCCATGTGCAGGAGACCTTGTGTAGAACACGCCTTGCTCCTAGATTCTTCGTTCATTTAACTTAAGTCCATAGTAAATGGCTCTATCCTCCTTCCTCTCTTTGGAACACCTCTGTTGTGGTTAGGGAGTCCTGAAATAATTTGTCTGGTCTTATTTGAACTCTTTTCGTCAACTGATTTTAGCCTCAACTTATTTTTGCTCAAGTGTTTAGATTTTTATTTTCTTCCTCACTACCGTATATTTAATGGTAATATTTTATTTAAATATCATTCAAGTGCGAGCCATTCAGAATCCTGAGCCAAAAATTCGGAGGACCAACTTTATCCTACAACCCCAGGTGGCACTCACATGCCTAATCGGCCAGTTGAAAACTAAGCTCGGTCTGCATATTATGTGCGAAGGAAAATTAAATTTCAGTCACTGAAACGTTCTTCAGCTATTTTTTAATTGTTCAGGGTGTAAAGATTTTACTCTCGCGAACATTTTGAATCTCTAGACGTGGATCTCGAATGATAAGTTAAGTTCTTCAGGTACAGGAATATGACACTTTGTGTGTCCTTGATTTTTCAGATGCATTTCACGTCAGTGAAAACTGAATCAGGTAGGTGAGGATACTTAATAAGGTAAATCTGAAGGATATGTCAGTTGTCGATTTTCCACTTGTTGGTGCCTGAGCCTAATTAATTGAATCAAAATAAACAAGTTTTCTTCCATGCACTTTCCGTCTCAAATGAGTATTTTACGATTTATAGCGGTAGGTTTAGTTTCGTCTTTGATGACGAATGCGCTCGAATAAACAGCTACTCATCGATTTTCGAATTTTTCTTGCTTGAATCATGGTAATAACATCGAAATAAACAACTTTTCTTCTATACACTTTGTTCGGCAAATGAGCATTTAACGAGGTATAGCGGTAGGTTTGGTTTCGTCTTTGATGACGATCGCGCTGGAAGCGAGTGCGCATTGCAGTGTTGTTGTCCGACGTGCTCCTTGAATTACTTGCCGTTTCAAACACTGAAGTTGTGGTAAGTCATTTACCGCTATAACTAATAAAATACTCATTTGAGACGGAAAGTGCATAGAAGAAAACTTGTTTATTTCGATTAAATTAACTATGTTTTGACTTTGAAATTTATGAAATCGATAACTGACATATCCTTCAGATTTACCAAAAATGTCTCCAATGTAAGGATACGGAAATTTTTTGTGCTTTATACGATGCTTACGTAACTCATTTGTCTTGATAACCATTTCTAGGATTAATGAGTTTGTTCGTTTATTATTTTCCATTATCAATCAGTCATTATGGTCGATATTGAGTTTGATGCGCTCACCGGATTTAGAAATTTGGTTTCCACGAATCGCTAGAAGAACACATTTAGAGACGTTTCACAGGAATGACATTTTGCTCGCTAATGCCTAATTTTCGAGGTATAACCTTAATTACGTTCAGGTAGGGATAACATTATATAGTCGGTTGCGCAGTCGCCACATTGCTGGAACACACCCATTTTCTTGGCGAAAAAAAACAGCATCGTTTTGGCTACGTTAAGTTCAGCTATTTTAGGTTTATTTAGGTTAGTTAAGGGTAGTTCATTTAACTAACCTAACGTTACCTAACCTCACACATTGTCGATACCGTATTACAGCAATATTTACGTGTCCGTTCCTTCAATTTCATATACGACGTTAATGTAATTTCAAACTTGAACAACTCGAAAATTATGCATCAGCGAGCAAAATGTCATTCGTGTAAAACATTTTTAAATGTGCTCCTTTGGTGATTTTTTGGAACCAAATTTTCAATTTCCTTGTGCGCATTAAACCCAATATCGGCCGTCATTATCTACAAGGTAATAAACTAGAGTTTAACCGGGTAAATTTGTTGTAAAATGGCCACTTGTTTAACAATCTTGGAGTTAATTATAAACCATCCACTTTGTGAATAATTACGGGGCGTTTTGAAGAAAAAATTAGATAGTTGCGTATTGGTAATCAGGCTATTTGTAAAAATTATTGGATAATTTCATGAGGAATATTGGACTATTAATGACCAAAGGATAATTGGACAATATCTGAAGGATAATTGGACAATATCGGAATGATAATTGGGCAATATCGGAATGATAATTGGGCAATATCGGAATGATAATTGGGCAATATCGGAATGATAATTGGACAATATCGGAAGGATAATTGGACAATATCGGAAGGATAATTGGACAATATCGGAAGGATAATTGGACAATATCGGAAGGATAATTGGACAATATCGGAAGGATAATTGGACAATATCGGAAGGATAATTGGACAATATCGGAAGGATAATTGGACAATATCGGAAGGATAATTGGACAATATCGGAAGGATAATTGGACAATATTGGAAGGATAATTGGACAATATCGGACGGATAATTATAATTGGACAATATCGGAAGGATAATTGGACGATATCGGACGGATAATTGGACGATATCGGACGGATAATTGGACGATATCGGACAAATAATTGGACGATATCGGACGGATAATTGGACGATATCGGACGGATAATTGGACGATATCGGACGGATAATTGGACGATATCGGACGGATAATTGGACGATATCGGACGGATAATTGGACAATATCGGAAGGATAATTGGACAATATCGGAAGGATAATTGGACAATATCGAAAGGATAATTGGACGATATCGGACGGATAATTGGACGATATCGGACGGATAATTGGACGATATCGGACGGATAATTGGACGATATCGGGCGGATAATTGGACGATATCGGGCGGATAATTGGACGATATCGGGCGGATAATTGGACGATATCGGACGGATAATTGGACGATATCGGACGGATAATTGGACGATATCGGACGGATAATTGGACGATATCGGACGGATAATTGGACGATATCGGACGGATAATTGGACGATATCGGACGGATAATTGGACGATATCGGACGGATAATAGGACGATATCGGACGGATAATTGGACGATATCGGACGGATAATTGGACGATATCGGACGGATAATTGGACGATATCGGACGGATAATTGGACGATATCGGACGGATAATTGGACGATATCGGACGGATAATTGGACGATATCGGACGGATAATTGGACGATATCGGACGGATAATTGGACGATATCGGACGGATAATTGGACGATATCGGACGGATAATTGGACGATATCGGACGGATAATTGGACGATATCGGACGGATAATTGGACGATATCGGACGGATAATTGGACGATATCGGACGGATAATTGGACGATATCGGACGGATAATTGGACGGTATCGGACGAGTAATTGGACGATATCGGACGGATAATTGGACGATATCGGACGGGTAATTGGACGGTATCGGACGGGTAATTGGACGGTATCGGACGGGTAATTGGACGATATCGGAGGGTAATTGGACGGTATCGGACGAGTAATTGGACGGTATCGGACGAGTAATTGGACGGTATCGGACGGATAATTGGACGATATCGGACGGGTAATTGGACGGTATCGGACGAGTAATTGGACGATATCGGACGGATAATTAGACGATATCGGACGGATAATTGGACGATATCGGACGGATAATTGGACGATATCGGACGGAGAATTGGACGATATCGGACGGATAATTGGACGATATCGGACGGATAATTGGACGGTATCGGACGGATAATTGGACGGTATCGGACGAGTAATTGGACGATATCGGACGGATAATTGGACGATATCGGACGGGTAATTGGACGGTATCGGACGAGTAATTGGACGATATCGGACGGATAATTAGACGATATCGGACGGATAATTGGACGATATCGGACGGATAATTGGACGATATCGGACGGATAATTGGACGATATCGGACGGATAATTGGACGATATCGGACGGATAATTGGACGGTATCGGACGGATAATTGGACGGTATCGGACGAGTAATTGGACGATATCGGACGGATAATTGGACGATATCGGACGGGTAATTGGACGGTATCGGACGGGTAATTGGACGGTATCGGACGGGTAATTGGACGATATCGGACGGGTAATTGGACGGTATCGGACGAGTAATTGGACGGTATCGGACGAGTAATTGGACGATATCGGACGGATAATTGGACGATATCGGACGGGTAATTGGACGGTATCGGACGAGTAATTGGACGATATCGGACGGATAATTGGACGATATCGGACGGGTAATTTGACGATATCGGACGGGTAATTTGACGATATCGGACGGGTAATTTGACGATATCGGACGGATAACTGGACGATATCGGACGGATAATTGGACGATATCGGACGGATAATTGGACGATATCGGACGGATAATTGGACGATATCGGACGGATAATTGGACGGTATCGGACGAGTAATTGGACGATATCGGACGGATAACTGGACGATATCGGACGGATAATTGGACGATATCGGACGGATAATTGGACGATATCGGGACAATTTCAAGTGTAATTTTAAATGTTGGACTACGTAATTTCTAACGAGTAATAGTAACAATGTAGGACTTCATTTTTCATTAAGGTAATTTTGAATGATTGATTGTGCTGAGGAATTATTTGGTGTGATCGTACGTGAAATTTTCATTTGGGATTGGGTATAACAATTCGTGATACTTTGTTTTGATCTTCATTCGTGAAAGTTTTTGCTGACGATAAATTTGCAACCAAATTAACAATATATAGAGTGTGAAATTACGTAGCATACCGTAAGAATATCTCCGCAGGAAGAGATAGCATCAGCGAGGAGTGTGTGTTTCTTAAATTGATCGTCTATGGGCCACTTAAGTTCTGTGAAGTCAAATATGAATGTGACTGTATTTGCTGTTCCCTATCCATGTTAAGATCAGAGTGAAAGGTTTTCTTCCTACTTTAGTTCCGGTATTCTGGTATATATGTGAAAGATAAATTTGTATTCCATTCGTGTGAAATGTAAAATACTTCTTAGATTTAGTTTCGTTGCCATTTGAAGATGTCTTGCATCAGTCGACCTGAGGCGTAAGTGCCATGGCCAATTTTTCTTTACTGTATGAATTACTTACGACGAAGCATTTGAAGACCCGCTTTGATGAAATGTTTCCCAGACGGACTTTTACGATTGTATCTATAAGAATTTGCACTTCTAGGAAGCAAAATGTGACGTTCCGAGCTGAGTCTTGGGTAGACCTCCTTTATGTTGAAATGAAATGTTTTTGTTTTATTGAGGATCATTTTTTTCGGTTCATTGCTCTCCTGTTTTGCAGACCAACTACTTTCTTTTTCACTTTTGTCTTATTTCTTAAACTTCTTTCTCAACTTACTGCTTCTATGTCCCTTCCGCATTGATACCGCGTTCCCTCATCTCCATACTAAATGGTGCCTTAATCCATCCTCTCTTAGGAATGCCTGTGTACGAGCCATCGAGCTTCTAATATGGAGGCAATAACTATTTTGAAAAGCTCTGAATAAATTACTTGTTATTGAACATACCGTGGCATTCGGTAACCTTCTGAATAGTTTGACCTGTATCTTTGATGCACATTTGATAATTTGAGTTCTGAATTAGTTCGACAAATTTTTTCAAGTTTCCCAGCCAAGAATAAAAAAGTTTTATGCGTATTTTCATTGGGAGAATTTCAGCATCCCTTTAGGAATCATGCGCATGGACACTGAATAACATGGAAAATAAATGTAGCAGTTAACGCACACGAGGGCAGCCGTTTGGTTCAGCAGTTGTATGCGTCAAGAGATTCTCGCCCCTAATTTTCCTTCCTTGCAAAACGTCGCCGGCGGCTCGTGTGCGGCGTGCAATTTCTGTGCAAATTTGTCCTGTTTTTGCGCTCGTGTTTGCTTCGCTAAACAATCTGGGGCAGATTTTAGCAAAGAACGTTTCCATTTAAGACACACGGTTCCTATAAGGGGTAAATACATCACAACAGGCGCTTCCTTGCTTACGTTCTGGAAAGTTCGTCCCGAGACACGCGCTATCGAAATTTACTCGGTGTGTATCCGTTATTTATGCACAATTTTTAGGTTTGCCCGCTAAATTGCACATCAACATACTCTTCGTTCACGAATTTTTTTTAAAATGGTTGTGCATGTTTCGGGAACGAATTTATATTGCTAAATTGTACACCATTAATTTCTCCATTTGTTTATTGTTTTGAAAATCGTTGTACATACGTTGTACATACTACATACCAGAGCTAAATTGTGCGCCAACTAATTCAACATAAATACAGGTGTTTTGGAAATCGTTTTTAACGTTTCGAGACTGAATTTCAATTGCTTAATTGCACGTCAACATACTCTACATTCACTCATTTTAAAAATGGTACATGTTTCGGGAGGTAAGTTTCAATTCCGTCGTTTGAGTGAGGAGTTATGACCTAAATTCAGAACTCTAGCTCTGGCTCACCAAGATCTGTTTGGTTCTGTACACCAGGCACACAATCCTACTGAGTGCCCCCTAAATCAAAGTGATGATTAGTTAACTAATATTAAACTCTACTCGAAACAGGCCATCACACTGAGTGGGCGATGCATCACGCGACTTGGTGAACATTCATTAAACTCCACTCATAACCGTGACACATGACCTAACGGGCGGTGAGGTTTGGGGCAGATGTGAGAGGCACCTTTCATTATGCCGAAGTGAATCGTGGATACCGATGCCTTCTTTGGAAATTATATCAGAAAGGTGCAACATTATCCGCCTGGAAAAAAAATGAAGTCCCGAGGTAGAATTTAGGCAGGTCTTTTGTTGAAGTAAATGGGTATTTCTCTTTGTTACGGGCTATCTATCTTTTTCGGTTCACTGTTGTCCTTTATTTGGTTCCTATCACTTTCATCTTCAACTTTTATCATGTTCTATTAACTTCCTCAACATTCGATATTTTAGTCCAGGAGATCTTGTGCAGGAACACCCCTTAGGCTTTGTTTCCAATTTTCTTCAATTATATGATAAATGTCGCCTTCCATCTTCGCCTCTTTGGAACACTGTATTGTGTTTGGGTAGGCTTCAACTTATCTAATCTAACTGCCCGTTTATCTTGATCACTTTATTTTATTATGCTCGTCTTCTCTCAGAGCTTGATTTTTATCCTAGTAGCTCCCAACTCATGAACTTTTGGACCAAGCTTTCCTACCGTTGTATCTCGAACGAGATCGATTCCACTCCATTCATGTGCAGTGCAAACTAAATTAAGTTGACTTTACATCGAGCGTTCTAAAATGGATGGAAAATTCTACTCCCATTCCCTTACACAACCTTTGCCCCTGCCAGTCCGGCCCCTACAGCGACCCAACTTTTGTGTTTCAACGAACGTTTCATTTTTGTTCGAACCGCGCGGCGCTTTTAAGTGGCGAGTTGGTGCTTGGAACACATTGTGAGCGCGTAATGGTGGGCCTGCACAATTGTGCCCACCGCCCTTCTGTAGGGCCGAGATTAACCCTATTAGCGACCGTCGACCTTTAGCGCTGTTAAAAAGGACGCTTTGTTCCGTGTCGGTGAAATAATCCGGTGAAACTGTTCTCCGTCGCGTGTTCTGATTTTGTCTCCCCCTGCAGTGACGGCAACACTGCGCTTGCGACCGCGTCGGATTACATGTGAGTTGGAAGCTTTTAATTTGTGCGATTTTAATTCAACTGTGGTGTGTATGAACAGGGTTGGATTATACGTAGGAGCTAAAAAAATTCGATTTGCTTGATTGGATTTCACAAATAAACAAGGTTAGATTATACGTTTGAGGATGGTATTTTAAAATTGTACGATACAATTTCATCAGAAACAATAAATCTGGGACCAGATGCACGAGTGCGCCTCGTATTCAATTATGATAAAACAATACAAAGTACTCAAATGATCAATGCACACGGACAATGCCCATCGCAAATGCATTCCTCGTTCGGAATCTCTACTGTCGATACAAATCAGGAAACATAGGGTAACTTTTCTTCATAAACTCGCACAAAATTAAACAACTAAATACATAGTGTCTCTCTCTATGTGTACAGCGAAGTTCTGACGGGCTGCTGACTATTTATTCGACTTAGCCTGTTCCTGACTCCAATGCATGCGACATGCGCTGTTAATTCAACCTGGTTGAACCCGGTTGATTGGAGTTGTGGATGAATGTAGATGAATGGAGATGAATGGAGATGAATGGAGATGAATGGAGATGAATGGAGATGAATGGAGATGAATGGAGATGAATGGAGATGAATGGAGATGAATGGAGATGAATGGAGATGAATGGAGATGAATGGAGATGAATGGAGATGAATGGAGATGAATGGAGATGAATGGAGATGAATGGAGATGAATGGAGATGAATGGAGATGACTGGAGATGACTGGAGATGACTGGAGATGACTGGAGATGACTGGAGATGACTGGAGATGACTGGAGATGACTGGAGATGACTGGAGATGACTGGAGATGACTGGAGATGACTGGAGATGACTGGAGATGAATGGAGATGAATGGAGATGAATGGAGATGAATGGAGATGAATGGAGATGAATGGAGATGAATGGAGATGACTGGAGATGACTGGAGATGACTGGAGATGACTGGAGATGACTGGAGATGACTGGAGATGACTGGAGATGACTGGAGATGACTGGAGATGACTGGAGATGACTGGAGATGACTGGAGATGACTGGAGATGACTGGAGATGACTGGAGATGACTGGAGATGACTGGAGATGACTGGAGATGACTGGAGATGACTGGAGATGACTGGAGATGACTGGAGATGACTGGAGATGACTGGAGATGACTGGAGATGACTGGAGATGACTGGAGATGACTGGAGATGACTGGAGATGACTGGAGATGACTGGAGATGACTGGAGATGACTGGAGATGACTGGAGATGACTGGAGATGACTGGAGATGACTGGAGATGACTGGAGATGACTGGAGATGACTGGAGATGACTGGAGATGACTGGAGATGACTGGAGATGACTGGAGATGACTGGAGATGACTGGAGATGACTGGAGATGACTGGAGATGACTGGAGATGACTGGAGATGACTGGAGATGGTGACTGGAGATGGTGACTGGAGATGGTGACTGGAGATGGTGACTGGAGATGGTGACTGGAGATGGTGACTGGAGATGGTGACTGGAGATGGTGACTGGAGATGGTGACTGGAGATGGTGACTGGAGATGGTGACTGGAGATGGTGACTGGAGATGGTGACTGGAGATGGTGACTGGAGATGGTGACTGGAGATGGTGACTGGAGATGGTGACTGGAGATGGTGACTGGAGATGGTGACTGGAGATGGTGACTGGAGATGGTGACTGGAGATGGTGACTGGAGATGGTGACTGGAGATGGTGACTGGAGATGGTGACTGGAGATGGTGACTGGAGATGGTGACTGGAGATGGTGACTGGAGATGGTGACTGGAGATGGTGACTGGAGATGGTGACTGGAGATGGTGACTGGAGATGGTGACTGGAGATGGTGACTGGAGATGGTGACTGGAGATGGTGACTGGAGATGGTGACTGGAGATGGTGACTGGAGATGGTGACTGGAGATGGTGACTGGAGATGGTGACTGGAGATGGTGACTGGAGATGGTGACTGGAGATGGTGACTGGAGATGGTGACTGGAGATGGTGACTGGAGATGGTGACTGGAGATGGTGACTGGAGATGGTGACTGGAGATGGTGACTGGAGATGGTGACTGGAGATGGTGACTGGAGATGGTGACTGGAGATGGTGACTGGAGATGGTGACTGGAGATGGTGACTGGAGGTGATGACTGGAGGTGGTGACTGGAGGTGATGACTGGAGGTGGTGACTGGAGGTGATGACTGGAGGTGATGACTGGAGGTGATGACTGGAGGTGATGACTGGAGGTGATGACTGGAGGTGATGACTGGAGGTGATGACTGGAGGTGATGACTGGAGGTGATGACTGGAGGTGATGACTGGAGGTGATGACTGGAGGTGATGACTGGAGGTGATGACTGGAGGTGATGACTGGAGGTGATGACTGGAGGTGATGACTGGAGGTGATGACTGGAGGTGATGACTGGAGGTGATGACTGGAGGTGATGACTGGAGGTGATGACTGGAGGTGATGACTGGAGGTGATGACTGGAGGTGATGACTGGAGGTGATGACTGGAGGTGATGACTGGAGGTGATGACTGGAGGTGATGACTGGAGGTGATGACTGGAGGTGATGACTGGAGGTGATGACTGGAGGTGATGACTGGAGGTGATGACTGGAGGTGATGACTGGAGGTGATGACTGGAGGTGATGACTGGAGGTGATGACTGGAGGTGATGACTGGAGGTGATGACTGGAGGTGATGACTGGAGGTGATGACTGGAGGTGATGACTGGAGGTGATGACTGGAGGTGATGACTGGAGGTGATGACTGGAGGTGATGACTGGAGGTGATGACTGGAGGTGATGACTGGAGGTGATGACTGGAGGTGATGACTGGAGGTGATGACTGGAGGTGATGACTGGAGGTGATGACTGGAGGTGATGACTGGAGGTGATGACTGGAGGTGATGACTGGAGGTGATGACTGGAGGTGATGACTGGAGGTGATGACTGGAGGTGATGACTGGAGGTGATGACTGGAGGTGATGACTGGAGGTGATGACTGGAGGTGATGACTGGAGGTGATGACTGGAGGTGATGACTGGAGGTGATGACTGGAGGTGATGACTGGAGGTGATGACTGGAGGTGATGACTGGAGGTGATGACTGGAGGTGATGACTGGAGGTGATGACTGGAGGTGATGACTGGAGGTGATGACTGGAGGTGATGACTGGAGGTGATGACTGGAGGTGATGACTGGAGGTGATGACTGGAGGTGATGACTGGAGGTGATGACTGGAGGTGATGACTGGAGGTGATGACTGGAGGTGATGACTGGAGGTGATGACTGGAGGTGATGACTGGAGGTGATGACTGGAGGTGATGACTGGAGGTGATGACTGGAGGTGATGACTGGAGGTGATGACTGGAGGTGATGACTGGAGGTGATGACTGGAGGTGATGACTGGAGGTGATGACTGGAGGTGATGACTGGAGGTGATGACTGGAGGTGATGACTGGAGGTGATGACTGGAGGTGATGACTGGAGGTGATGACTGGAGGTGATGACTGGAGGTGATGACTGGAGGTGATGACTGGAGGTGATGACTGGAGGTGATGACTGGAGGTGATGACTGGAGGTGATGACTGGAGGTGATGACTGGAGGTGATGACTGGAGGTGATGACTGGAGGTGATGACTGGAGGTGATGACTGGAGGTGATGACTGGAGGTGATGACTGGAGGTGATGACTGGAGGTGATGACTGGAGGTGATGACTGGGGGTGATGACTGGGGGTGATGACTGGGGGTGATGACTGGGGGTGATGACTGGGGGTGATGACTGGGGGTGATGACTGGGGGTGATGACTGGGGGTGATGACTGGGGGTGATGACTGGGGGTGATGACTGGGGGTGATGACTGGGGGTGATGACTGGGGGTGATGACTGGGGGTGATGACTGGGGGTGATGACTGGGGGTGATGACTGGGGGTGATGACTGGGGGTGATGACTGGGGGTGATGACTGGGGGTGATGACTGGGGGTGATGACTGGGGGTGATGACTGGGGGTGATGACTGGGGGTGATGACTGGGGGTGATGACTGGGGGTGATGACTGGGGGTGATGACTGGGGGTGATGACTGGGGGTGATGACTGGGGGTGATGACTGGGGGTGATGACTGGGGGTGATGACTGGGGGTGATGACTGGGGGTGATGACTGGGGGTGATGACTGGGGGTGATGACTGGGGGTGATGACTGGGGGTGATGACTGGGGGTGATGACTGGGGGTGATGACTGGGGGTGATGACTGGGGGTGATGACTGGGGGTGATGACTGGGGGTGATGACTGGGGGTGATGACTGGGGGTGATGACTGGGGGTGATGACTGGGGGTGATGACTGGGGGTGATGACTGGGGGTGATGACTGGGGGTGATGACTGGGGGTGATGACTGGGGGTGATGACTGGGGGTGATGACTGGGGGTGATGACTGGGGGTGATGACTGGGGGTGATGACTGGGGGTGATGAATGGGGGTGATGAATGGGGGTGATGAATGGGGGTGATGAATGGGGGTGATGAATGGGGGTGATGAATGGGGGTGATGAATGGGGGTGATGAATGGGGGTGATGAATGGGGGTGATGAATGGGGGTGATGAATGGCGAGGAATGGAGATGGACACAGTCGTCGTGCCAGGATTGTTAAAGTTTTATCATCTAATTATTTCACCAGAAATCATCTTCCTCTCCAATGATGTTTTCTCTATCATAGCCCCTCAGGGAATACAACTGTTGTATCTACGGGAGTTAGCGCACCTAGAAAGAAAATGTGAGGTCCCGAGCTGTAAGTTAGGTAGGCCAACTTATTGTTGAGATAAAATGTTTTCGTTTTGTTAATGACCATCTTTTTTCGGTTCACTGCTGTCCTGTTTCTCGTCACCTCTGAATTTCTTCTTCAACTTGTATCTTGTTTCCTATCTTCTTTAACAACTTGTTATTTCTATATATGCTAAGGGATTCTTTGCGGGAATTAATCTAGTGCATAGATTCCGCATTCCCTTAACTTAATCCTAAATGGTGCTTTCATTCTTCTTTTCTTTGAACATCTTTGGTCCGGTAAGAGAAGCTGAAACCAACTTGGTATCAAACAATTTCTCCATTAAATGCCCACAAACGTTAAATAAATGGGATCGCTGGAGAGGTAAAAATTTCTAATGCTTTTATTATTCTGAGTTCTTTTGTTTTTTTTCGGTCTCCGTTACACCGAGACGGAGCTATAACATAGAGTGGAAATTTCATCGGTTTGAAATTTCATCGGTTTGAAATTTCATCGTTTTGAAATTTCATTGCTTTGGAATTTCATTGCTTTGGAATTTCATTGCTTTGGAATTTCATCGCTTTGGAATTTCATTGCTTTGGAATTTCATTGCTTTGGAATTTCATTGCTTTGGAATTTCATTGCTTTGGAATTTCATTGCTTTGGAATTTCATTGCTTTGGAATTTCATTGCTTTGGAATTTCATTGCTTTGGAATTTCATTGCTTTGGAATTTCATTGCTTTGGAATTTCATTGCTTTGGAATTTCATTGCTTTGGAATTTCATTGCTTTGGAATTTCATTGCTTTGGAATTTCATTGCTTTGGAATTTCATTGCTTTGGAATTTCATTGCTTTGGAATTTCATTGCTTTGGAATTTCATCGCTTTGGAATTTCATCGCTTTGGAATTTCATCGCTTTGGAATTTCATTGCTTTGGAATTTCATTGCTTTTGAATTTCATTGCTTTGGAATTTCATTGCTTTGGAATTTCATTGCTTTGGAATTTCATTGCTTTGGAATTTCATTGCTTTGGAATTTCATTGCTTTGGAATTTCATTGCTTTGGAATTTCATTGCTTTGGAATTTCATTGCTTTGGAATTTCATTGCTCTGGAATTTCATTGCTTTGGAATTTCATTGCTTTGGAATTTCATTGCTTTGGAATTTCATTGCTTTGGAATTTCATTGCTTTGGAATTTCATTGCTTTGGAATTTCATTGCTTTGGAATTTCATTGCTTTGGAATTCAAGCGCTTTGGAATTTCACTGTTCAAAATTGTGCCGAGAAGTAGGAAAACACTTAAACAAAGCATTGTTACGCCTATGTTTCAAATTGAACTGCGAAAACTTGGTAATTGCTTGAGGCTCGAAATACCTCTCAGGGGCATGCAACTATTGTATGTACGGGAATTAGCGCTCCCAGGTAACGAGGTAACGAGCTCAAATGTTATAGGTCGGCCTTCTTTTTGTTGTCATAGAATACGTCTTTTGCTTTGCTAGGGACCATCTCTTTTCGGTCCCTTGCTGTCTTGTTTTTCAGCACCTACGATACTTTCTTCTCCAACTTTTTTCTTGTTTCATCAAATTCTTTCTTAGATTACTGCTTCTATGCACCTTGTGCATTGATTCCGCGTTCCGTTTAACTTAATACTAAATGGTGCCTTTACCCTTCCTCTCTTTGAACATCTTTGTCGAGGTATAAAGGGAGGCTTAAACTTTTTCATAATCAATCAATGACTCGAAATAATAGCCGCCAACCATATTTGACCAATGCTAAAGTTAGTGAAAGCGTGATAAACACGAGTAAGTAGCCATGAAAGTCGCCTTCGATATGAAATTTTTCCAAACACCTCAGCAAGTTATGAAGAGGATAGAGTAGTAATTAACCAACATACTAAGTGGCCTGATCCTAAAAAAGTGCAGGATCGGTAACTATTACTCAGGCACCGCTGTTGTGAAAGTAATGTTATAATTATTATTAACTATTGAACATAACCGTCAAGTCACTAAAGCGAACGTTTAAAGAGAATATATTGTCAAGAAGGATCTATTAAAGGGAAGCAAGCGAATGGTATTGCTCTTAAGCTCATCCGTCGTAAGATTAAGCTTCCATTGCAGGATGCGTAATTCTTGAGCGCTGCCTGCAGTGTCGTGCTGGTGGTGCCTATTCATGCCAGTTGCTCTCAAGGGTTTTTTGGTCTTTGTTCGATGATATTCAACCTGTCCAACTGTATTGTCGGAGCTTTTATGGTTTTAGCCGCCCAAGTATAGCCTATAATTTTTGCGTCCTGCCTATGATTTTGACAGCCCAGGTATTGTCTGTGATTTCGACAGCCCAGGTATTGCCTGTGATTTTGGCAGCCCAGGTATTGCCTGTGATTTTGGCAGCCCAGGTATTGCCTGTGATTTTGGCAGCCCAGGTATTGCCTGTGATTTTGGCAGCCCAGGTATTGCCTGTGATTTTGGCAGCCCAGGTATTGCCTGTGATTTTGGCAGCCCAGGTATTGCCTGGGATTTTAGCCGCCCAATTATTGCCTAGGATTTTAGCCTCCGATGTAAAGTGGAATTGTAAAGCTGGGGATACATTGACACTCTTTTCAACACTCTGAGTGTCACTTCGACGGGCACATACACTGTTGCCGGGCTAGCAGGCGGGCAAAGTGAGGTTCACTTGGACATTCTCCCTAGCCATTCTTTGCCGCCGCCTGCCCGTCAATCACTCCATCTACAGATGAGCCGTAGCCTGCAGCATGTCATCAGTAGGGATGTGACATTGAACATATTGCATATATATGCTTTTGAGTATATTTTAGATAGCATAAAATATGCCCGCAAGTATAAATGCAGTGTGAGCATATCGCATATTTTCCTCGGAACAGCATAAAATATGACGAACATGCATGATTAACTGTAAGTGGCAGTAAACTGAAACCTAGTAAAACCTTCCCATTACTTTTAAATTATATTCATTTTTTCATCCAGTTTTATTTAATTCTTTTTGAATAACTGGATCAATTTTGTAAATTGAAATTTTTCGTAAATCAATAACAATTGTAAGTTGCTACAGCTACTTCAAAAGTTTACTTTAATTTTGCGGGAATTAGCTCAAGTTTTTTTTTAGATATAGTTCCTTATGAAGTGTATTTGAGATTAGAGCGGCTAAAAGTGATCTACAATCATGCCGAAGGTGAACAAGGAGCATCATATTTAGAATACTTCAAGGAATTATAAGATTTTCAAGCCCAGGAAGAATTTCTCTATCGCATTTATTGCGAGAAACAGGTGATATATAAAACTTTTTTTCACTCAGAACACGTTAGAGAAGTTTTGCGTGGTACAAGGTTTTAGTTTCTAAATATTATCACGCAGAACTTTGTTGGGCTTAGTGCACACTTTATCAAATTATTGTTATCGAAGGATATGAATAACTATTATTGCTCTTGCATAACAACACAGGGACTTCTTACTTCGAGAGCAATAAAATTAATGGATATCGTAGAGGAAACATTGAAGAACAGATATGATACAAGTTATTATGAAGAGTTAAATTGCATTTTGGTGATAAACAAGGGTTTTGAAAAGATAAAAACAATCAACTCAATTTTGACTCGTGAGATCTCTGACGCAATGGATGAATCCAAAAAGGAATATTCGAACTAACTTGCTTCACTTTTGCTCCACTTGTTTCTTGCGATGTCGAGTGGAAGTTTTCGCAGTGTAAAACTTGGCTGGCAGATAATCGTAGAAGATTTGTTTTTAAAAATCTCAACTACCACGCAATTATCAAGTGCAACCCTCGAATTTGATGCTAAAATATATTCCTCGTATAAAAAAAGGATTAAGAAATGTTCCTTGCATTCATGAAATATATATATATATAGTTCAGAACCAGCCTTGGATTAGATTACTTTTTTTTTCGTTCGTTATCATCGTCCTTGACTCGTTCAGATTAGAATTATTTCTGTTTCAAAATATTTATGTTCAGATAAGTTATAAAAATTAGTTGAGAATTGTATACACTTAATTATTAATAGAAAATTATGAAAGAAATTATTTTTTCCGTGTATGAAGAAGTACACTGTATCCTGTATCATTGTTTCTGTACAATTTTCCTCACAAAAAATATAAATTTGGAGCTATTCAAGTGAAGCATTTATATTGATGCATATTTCTGCTTAGCATGTAATATGCGCTTCCACAATTATGCATAGAGTGTAGCATATATGCATCGAGTGTTTCTACATATGGTTTTACTAGCATAATTCTTGCCGAAGCCTTCATATTTTATGCAGCATATGCGCAACAAAAATCAGCAAAAACAAGAACATTGAAGAACGTGCAATCAATGACTTACGAAATAAATTATTAGCGCTATTCTACTAAGCATCAGCAGCTCCTGGCGAGAAGTACTAGAGCGCGGAGCTCAGTACCTCCCAACGTAGCGTCTAGATTGCAACTGAGCAGTGTGAGCAACACACTCTGCCAGTCTGCCCGCCGACTTTGACGCTTCTGCTGCCTGCTAGCGCTGTGCCAATGTGAACGATCGCTGCCCTTTTGCTGTGCGCACTTGCCCGCGCCCGATGGTTGTGAGCTTTCAATGCGAGTGTCAATGTATCCCCAGCTTAACGATGCTCCAACAAGAAACACTAGGTATGAACCGAGCTGTATCTCTGGCTGGAACCCGTGGCGAATTGATGCATATGTATGTTCAGATAAGCATTTCACTCATTTCCATTTTCAGTTGAAGCCGTAAGAGTTGACCATTCACCGTAGAAGCTTTTCTGCTGGAGCAGTAGTCACGTCCTTTCTGCGTGCTTATAGTTTGTTCGGCTTCTCAACCGTTACTTTAGTCTTAGCCGTTACTTTAGTCTTAACCGTTACTTTAGTCTTAACCGTTTCTTTAGTCTTAACCGTTACTTTAGTCTTAACCGTTACTTTAGTCTTAACCGTTGCTTTAGTCTTAACCGTTGCTTTAGTCTTAACCGTTGCTTTAGTCTTAACCGTTGCTTTAGTCTTAACCGTTGCTTTAGTCTTAACCGTTGCTTTAGTCTTAACCGTTACTTTAGTCTTAACCGTTACTTTAGTCTTAACCGTTACTTTAGTCTTAACCGTTGCTTTAGTCTTAACCGTTACTTTAGTCTTAACCGTTACTTTAGTCTTAACCGTTACTTTAGTCATAACCGTTGCTTTAGTCTTAACCGTTGCTTTAGTCTTAACCGTTGCTTTAGCCTTAACCGTTGCTTTAGTCTTAACCGTTGCTTTAGTCTTAACCGTTGCTTTAGTCTTAACCGTTGCTTTAGTCTTAACCGTTGCTTTAGTCTTAACCGTTGCTTTAGTCTTAACCGTTGCTTTAGTCTTAACCGTTGCTTTAGTCTTAACCGTTGCTTTAGTCTTAACCGTTGCTTTAGTCTTAACCGTTGCTTTAGTCTTAACCGTTGCTTTAGTCTTAACCGTTGCTTTAGTCTTAACCGTTGCTTTAGTCTTAACCGTTGCTTTAGTCTTAACCGTTGCTTTAGTCTTAACCGTTGCTTTAGTCTTAACCGTTGCTTTAGTCTTAACCGTTGCTTTAGTCTTAACCGTTGCTTTAGTCTTAACCGTTGCTTTAGTCTTAACCGTTGCTTTAGTCTTAACCGTTGCTTTAGTCTTAACCGTTGCTTTAGTCTTAACCGTTGCTTTAGTCTTAACCGTTGCTTTAGTCTTAACCGTTGCTTTAGTCTTAGCCGTTGCTTTAGTCTTAGCCGTTGCTTTAGTCTTAACCGTTGCATTAGTCTTAACCGTTGCATTAGTCTTAACCGTTGCATTAGTCTTAACCGTTGCATTAGTCTTAACCGTTGCATTAGTCTTAACCGTTGCATTAGTCTTAACCGTTGCATTAGTCTTAACCGTTGCTTTAGTCTTAACCGTTGCTTTAGTCTTAACCGTTGCTTTAGTCTTAACCGTTGCTTTAGTCTTAACCGTTGCTTTAGTCTTAACCGTTACTTTAGTCTCAACCGTTACTTTAGTCTCAACCGTTACTTCAGTCTTATCGTGCCAATTTTACCATCATGTTTTAGCGCAAACGTTTCTTCCATGAAACGTTTTCTTTCATAAATTCTGAAATTCTTAATCCACAGTAGGCTTTTAATATCATCAATCGCCTAATTCTTTTTGTTTAGTATATTTGCTAATTCTCCTTTCTGGGAATTGATGTTTAGTGACTTTAGTCTTTGGTTTAATTTTTCGTTATTCAACTTTAGTGTTATTTTCTTCCTCAACATCAATTTTATTTAATTTTGTAACCAGCACTGTTCTTCTCTTTCCTCCTCAGAGGGATACAACTATTGTATCTATGAGAATTAGCATGCACTCTCAGGGGGAACAATGTGAGGGCCCGAGCTGAGAGTTAGGTAGGCTTTCTTTTTGTTGAGATGAAATTATTTTTATGTTTCGACTAAACGACCACCTTTGTTCACTTCACTGCTGTCCTGTCTTTCAGCACCTACTACTTTCTTCTTCAACTTCAGTCGTGTTGCATAAACTTATTTATCTATCAACTGTTTTTATGCCCCTTCTGCATAGATTCTGCGTTCCCTTATCTCGTTACTGAACGGTGTCTTCCTCCTTTAATTATTCTTCTTGTGCTAGCCGTGGCGGTCAGTGCCAGCTGTGACGAGCTGTCTCGGATTTGGGCGTCAGTCTAGAATAAACTTATCTTAACAGCTTCCAAAATAATTTACTAGTACTTTTTTCTGGATGCTCACATTCTCTCGAAACTTCACTTAAGTGCTTGCCTTGTGCGCATTGGTTCTCTGTTCCCTTAACTACATACTTAATGGTGCCTTCTTCCTTCCCCTCTTTGGATCGCCTTTGTTGCGGATAGGGAGGCATAAATTAACTAATAATCTAATCTAACCTTTGTAAAAATGTTCTTACACAGGAAAGTGAAGAAACCAGTATGGAGTACGGAAATCGTGGAATCTATACAAAAGATGTGTTCCCATTTAGGATACCCTTGCGATAGAAACGCCTAGTAGATAGTCGAAGAAAAACCAAACATGATAGTATGAAGAACACAATAAAACTAAAGTGAACGCGAAAAATAGAAGTTCCGAAGACTATTCGTAGCCGGAGTAGCATACAAGTATCTCCCTGAGGAAACAATTTCCCATGCCATAGACCAGACTAACTTGGCTAACCTAAATCTATTGTTTTTCTTATGCTCTTGAAGGGAAATCGATAGTTGGTTAACCGATGTTGCTCTCTCTTGAATGACGGAAAATTTTAACAATAACCTGAGTCGAGTAAAATTCTTAACGGCAATCGTTTTTAGTCTAAAATTTTTGCGGAATCTTATTTTTCACACAAACTTGAATTTAACTTTGTTCATTTTACCAAAAGCCACGACACGCATCAATCGTACCCTAGCTGAATACACCCACAAACTGAGAAAAATACAACCCGGTACCGCTAAATAAGCTTTTTTTCCTACCATTTTACAGCGGGAACAAAGCATTGATGATGGGCAACCCAGCAGCTAATTTAGTTGCTGGTAGGACCGCCGCAAAACATTGCGTCCTGTAATTGCCATCAAAAATTCCGCCGCGATGTGAGCGCCTGTTCTGTACTGGATGCCAGAGGCGGTGATGCATTGCTTAATTTCGAGCTTTAGATTAGTTTATTGCCGCGGCATGTGTTTTAAACAGCTTCTCACAGGCTTGCCGTAAAAAATTCCTGTTTTTATTAGCTTGTGAATAATGGCGTCATGAGGATGAGGCGGTAGTTGCGTTGTAACGATGTAAATGGGTGTCGATTTTTCTTATATTTTTGTTAGGTTTTTCCCTTGAAATTCGCTTTTTTTGTCGTGTGATTTATGAAATTTGCTAGAAGTCAACCTTTGCCCAAATCTGTGACGTTTTAAAGTCGTCGTCAAAATCTATTTATCGGAGGTGAATGGGTCTCTATTACATAGCGTCAAATACTTATTTTAATTATAGTGAGATATTATTTACTTGAAAATAATCCATTAAAATCGGTCAACTATATTTTCCTGCAATCCTCCATGCGAAATGGACTTGAAAACAAGAAATTACTTCATCAGTGGTGTTATGACGCTATTCCTAATTATGAGCGAAAGAATCCAACTTGAAAAAATAGGAAACATTCAAGGCAATGCTTTTACCGTATTTTCCCCACGAGGCGCCAAAATGCGTTGCAATTCTCTCGGAAAGCGCAGCAATCATTTTTTCTCTGATCCGAAAGTCACGTCCGCCGGTCCGAGTTATGGAATCAGACGGGTAGGCCGACCGTAAATCTTTGCATGCATAACATAAGGGTGAGAATATTCCTCCCACGCTTCCTGACTTGTTCCATTCGAAGTTCTGACTTTTGGGCCAGCGTTGCGCATTACTCACAGCCGCCGCCAAAACGGCCTCAGCAACTCGCTTCAGTTCCGTAGTTTAACATCGCTTTTTGTGGTGCCTGAACCCCTGTGTACGCGCTTGTTTGAATACATATTTGCATACTAATGTGCACTAAATTTGTGCAAATGTGTGAGGCAACACACCTTGTGCAAGGATTCCTGGTTCCTCTGAACTCCATGCGAAATTGTGCTTTCCTCCTTCAACGCTTTGGAACAGTTTTGTTGTGGTTAGGAAGGATTACTCTAATTTATAAGATGATCTTTATGTATGTGTACAAAACTTTCTTTTTTTATGGGTCCTGAAAGAATCTTTATGAACTTCCATGATATCGGATGGGTTTTGAATCCCTAGCTGTGTGTGTAGGGAGTTTGAATCCCTTCGTGTGTAGGAAGTCAGCGGGAGGGGTGTTATTGGAACCCCTGTGTATGCGTGGTTTGAACCTGTCCGTTCGTGAGAATTTTATTACTTGTGTGAACTATTTGAACCCCAGGAATGAGGGATTTGAATTCTTTTGTAAGGGGCTTGAATATCCTTGCGCGGGAAATTTTAATTTCGTGCATGAGAACTGTTTAGGCTGCCTACACACGGAGCGTTTTTTCGACGCGCGTCTCGTACGACGCGCGTGATAAAAGACGCCGCTAATTACACACGGGGCGTTGTTTTCCGGTTCAATTGGCATTGCAGCGACAGCAGTTGAGGAAGAAAAACGTGTGTATTATTTGTCGGAATGGAAATACGTGAGGAAATTACAAATGTTTTGACGGCATACTCAGCATACAGAACACTCTACAAGAGGAAGAAAAGAAGAATGTGGATACACCCATTGCCAGTTGTTAATACCATATATTTCTCCAATTTACTTACTGAACTTAAAAATGATGAAGACAAGTTTTTCAATAATATTGTTTACGAATGTCCAAAGATTCGTATGATGAACTGGTGAATCACCTACAACCATCGTTGGAAAAAAAGGACACCAATATGAGACAAGCAATAAAACCTACTGAAAGACTTGGAATAACTTTAAGGTGAGAAGACAAAGAATGTGTTAACCATTATCCATTCACTTGAAAAATAAAATCTAATCAAAGTACGGCAATGCATAAGTTTTCTAATATTCATTTACCTACATTACGAAACATGCGCCGAAGCTTAAATTTGACAATATCCATTTACATGGAAAAAATATGTAAAAACAATATGCCAAAAATGTAACTCAACCAACACTTATTTACTTGAAAATATAATAAAAATGTAATCAAATTACGGCAATGCAAATGTTCACCAATACCCATTTCCTTGAGGAATAAAGTGCATAAGACAATTTTACACTATTTATGTTCACCGAAATCTTCAAACCAGAATAATAAAATGTAACAAAAAAAAGATATTACTGGTAGTTCATGACATCAAGTAATTCTGAGGATTCAGAAAGAATTGAATCAAGAGGTGACGTAGGTCCCGGCGCCACAGTTGGAGCAGTAACTTGCACCATTTGTGATTGAGCAGGTTGTACAATATTGTAATGCATACATTGTACTGTATCCTGAAGCAGTTGATTGACGACTTGCCATGTCACGTTTGCGTAGTTTTCTCATTGATTTTCGAATCGAATACAGTTCTGATTCCCCTCAGGGGGATACAACTATTGTATCAATGGGAATTAGCGCTCCCAGGGGGACAATGTGAGGGCCCGAGCTAAAGGTTAGGTAGGCTTTCTTTTTGTTAAAATAGAATAGGTTTTTGTTGTGTTACGGACCATCTTTTTTCGGTTCACTGCTGTCCTGTTTTTCAGCACCTACTACTTTCTTCTTCAACTTTTTCTTGTTTCATGAACTTCTTTCTTAGCTTTCTGTTTCTGTGCCCTTTCTGCATAGATTCCACGTTCCCTTAGCTCCATACTAAATGGTGCCTTCTTCCTTCCTCTCTTTACATCTCATTTGTTGAGGATAGGGAGGCTTAAACTAACTAATAAACTAACTAATAACTACAGTTCTGATTCATAATCAATTCAAGAAGCAATTCACAATCTGGTTTGACAACCATAATGAAGCCTACCTTAATCTACTGAAAGACTGGAAATATGATTTGATGTAAATCTGAAAACAGGTTGCTTTATCAATATAAATAAATGCACTAATAATAATGTTCACTTCTAAATAGTCTCTACTCATGAATTTTTCAGTATTTTGATCTACATTTCACCAAGTAAAAATCAAATAAATGTTTTTGAACAAAAAATAGTCCTTTGATAATGAAAACGAGCGAGTACAAAATTACAACGCGACGCTCCGTCTGTAGGTCTCGTAGCAAATGCACACCCGCCACTCACTGAGCAGTGCAAACAACGCCTGAACTTAGCAGGATGACGCCCGACGCTTCAGCGTCGCAATGACGGTCGTCTTCTTGACGCCCCGTGTGTAGGACAGCATCTGCTAGCACAGTCAGCTAAAACTGACCGTCGTTTTCGACGCGCGTCAGCTACGACGCGCGTCGAAAAAACGCTCCGTGTGAAGGCAGCTATAGACCAACCGGGGTTGAAAATTTCGCCGGGACCGGGACCGGGGCCGGGGTCAACAAATTTGTCATGGCCGGGGCCGGGCCGGGGCCGGGGTTATCAAATCTACCATGGCCGGGGCCGGGGCCGCGGGGGTTCAGACTGTGTCAGGACGTGTCACGACGACGTAATGCAAACGCCGGTTAGTGGTTCAATGCACGTTGCGGTTGGGTGTGTAATTATGCCAAGTCACAAAAGTTTTGTAGACTTGCAGTTGGTGTGTTTGTTGAATCAAATCATACAGAAGCAATTATAGTAATTAAATGTACGGGGGTTTCACAAAAATGTCCACGGCTTTTTAATTGATTCTATCTCCGCTTCAAATTAACATGTTTTAATTGTCTTTTTTCACAATGTGGTTAATTTTGTTTCCTTGTCGAAAAAGTTGAGTTTTTAAAAATCGTTTAATAAGCATTTTCCAGTGATCGATTCACTGAAAGAGGCAGAAAAACTAATTGTTTTTCTAAAAACTAACTAATTGTGGTATTCTTCTTCATTTCTCAATACCTACTGTAAACGAACGCAATTTCAAAACATCACCTCATCACGAATTGAAGAAGTGTTTCAAGAAGTAAAGAAAAACAGTGAAATAATCCGTAAAACTTTTCGTTCAATGGTGGCTAGAAGTAATACTTGCCTTGAGAGAAATGGAGGGTATGTCGAAGAAAACTCAATTCCTTTAGTTATTTAAACAATATTTAAGGTAATGTTTTGTTGCACTTTTAAATTTTTGTTTGTTCGTTGTTTTGGAAAGTACAAAATAAGGAAGAATATCAACATTATTTTAAACGCTTTTCCTTTGAACAATTAATTTTTCTACCCCTTTCAGTAAATCCATCAATGTAAAGTGTATATTAAACGATTTTCAAAAACATAGATTATTCTGAAAGAAAACAAAATTTACTACATTGGGAAAAAGGACAACTAAAAAATGTTAATTTAACACGGAAATATAATCAATTAAAAAGTCGAGGACATTTTTGTGGGACACCAGGCATAATGACTAAAAACAGTGCATCACCAGTATGGGATTGCTTTTATATGTCGGTGAAGAATGTACGAATTGCAGTGTGCACTATTTGTGAAGCAAATATACGACAAGAAACGGCTGTTGCATCTCAGAAAACTTTCTCAACTAAATCTTCATGGAGCCATCTAAAATCAACACAAAATGATCAATTCCTGGAAGCTAAAGGAAAACCAAACACAGAAAAATAAAAACAAAATGAACAAGAAAAAAAATTAAATGTCTAAGTATTGAAAGCAAAGCCAATTTAGGTTGAAGCAGTGGCAAAACAGCCGATAGTACCACGCTGTCTTCGTCTACTGGCAAACAGCTGACTTTGAAAAAAACATTTACTGAATAGAAAAACTGGGTGCCTAATAATACTGACCAAATACATGGAGAGAAGTAGTTAAATTTACTGGATTTGTGACGCGCTCAATCCTTACCACCCTGGGGAAAAGGAAACTTTTTGAACTTTATTTAGTTTTTGAATAATTCCATCAGAGAAGTTAATTAGAACAAGACTAATTCTGAACCTCAGTGTCCAAATTCAGTGTGCCATTTCAGAGGAAATACAAAAGCAAGTAAACGAAAATAGCATCTTCTCAAGAGCTACTGATATTCCGATCTTTCAAGTCGAGATTCTTTCATGTCAATAACTGCGCACTGGATTATAATTACACTGAATGGTAGTATACACACCGCTTTTCTACTTAGTGCCTGCATGTTCTTCAGGATTGCGATGAAGTCGCAAATCTCTCGAAAAATCATTTAAAATTTGATTAAAAAACTAGTGAATTTTTCATGTGCGGTTTGCCGAGCACACAACGCCTTTTTCACTCCAAATAAATCCAATTTAAGTTAAATTTAATCCAAGTCAAGTTCAAATTAATCCAAGTCAAGTTCAAATTAATTCAAGTCAAGTTCAAATTAATCCAAGTCAAGTTCAAATTAATCCAAGTCAAGTTCAAATTAATTCAAGTCAAGTTCAAATTAATTCAAGTCAAGTTCAAATTAATTCAAGTCAAGTTCAAATTAATTCAAGTCAAGTTCAAATTAATTCAAGTCAAGTTCAAATTAATTCAAGTCAAGTTCAAATTAATTCAAGTCAAGTTCAAATTAATCCAAGTCAAGTTCAAATTAATCCAAGTCAAGTTCAAATTAATCCAAGTCAAGTTCAAATTAATCCAAGTCAAGTTCAAATTAATCCAAGTCAAGTTCAAATTAATCCAAGTCAAGTTCAAATTAATCCAAGTCAAGTTCAAATTAATCCAAGTCAAGTTCAAATTAATCCAAGTCAAGTTCAAATTAATCCAAGTCAAGTTCAAATTAATCCAAGTCAAGTTCAAATTAATCCAAGTCAAGTTCAAATTAATCCAAGTCAAGTTCAAATTAATCCAAGTCAAGTTCAAATTAATCCAAGTCAAGTTTAAATTAATCCAAGTCAAGTTCAAATTAATCCAAGTCAAGTTCAAATTAATCCAAGTCAAGTTCAAATTAATCCAAGTCAAGTTCAAATTAATCCAAGTCAAGTTCAAATTAATCCAAGTCAAGTTCAAATTAATCCAAGTCAAGTTCAAATTAATCCAAGTCAAGTTCAAATTAATCCAAGTCAAGTTCAAATTAATCCAAGTCAAGTTCAAATTAATCCAAGTCAAGTTCAAATTAATCCAAGTCAAGTTCAAATTAATCCAAGTCAAGTTCAAATTAATCCAAGTCAAGTTCAAATTAATCCAAGTCAAGTTCAAATTAATCCAAGTCAAGTTCAAATTAATCCAAGTCAAGTTCAAATTAATCCAAGTCAAGTTCAAATTAATCCAAGTCTAGTTCAAATTAATCCAAGTCTAGTTTAAATTAATCTAATTCAAGTTCAAATTAATCCAAGTCAAGTTCAAATTAATCCAACCCTAAGTTGAGTTAAAAATTATCATACTAACACGTTAATTTGAGCGGTTTTGTGAACCTGTATCTATTGGAGGTAAATATGTATCTATTGGATGTGATGAGCGATACAATCGTTTTTTCTTTAAGCAAGGAATACATAAAATTTCCGCCAGTGTTGCAATTTATGGAAAGACAAGCTCTCGTTAAATGTGCTAGGTATCTATTTTCAGGAGGTAGAGTGTGATTCAGATTTTTGACCGGCGTAAAAGATGCGAGTCAATTATAAAAACTTAGCATTATACTACTCATTAATATTGCTTTAAAATTCTACATTGATGGCAGTGTTCAAACATTCAAATATTTATGTTCTAAAGGAAATTTTATGTTACACATACACATCGTAGTTTCGAGGATTTATTTACTCATAGATCTTACATCGATCCTGAAATTTCACTTCATCATATATACATACAAATACAAAAGGTTACTACCGGACGATATATGCAGAATTAATCTTTGAAAGAAATATACAAATCGGATTCACTGGTACTGATGTACTATTCCGTAATCTGTGTTAGTCGATGTGACGAAATGTACATAGAATCCTCTTACAATATACAATAATAAAAGTAACAGTGATTCTAACTCAATGCGTATTTTATATATATGTGTATACAATTCAATATATATTATAATTTTGTGACTCAAATAACTTTTATGATAATGAATATTGTCACCCATATCAAGATATATTTAATGTATACACGGACATATATTGAATTGTATACAAATACATAAAAAATACGCATTGAGTCAGAAACATTGTAACTTGTATTATTATAGTGAACTGTCAGAGGATCCTACATTTCTTCACATTTGTGTAATACTCATATAAACTGTAATCAAACGGAATCGTACATTAGTACACTGTGAATTTTTTTTATAATACTTTTAAAGATTAAATCTACGCATCGTGCGGTGGATAATCTTTTGTGTTTGCATATATATGATATATATGATCAAGTGAAATTTCACGTATACAAGTATTTATGAGTGTAAATAAATCCTCGAAACTACTACGTGTATGTTTACAATAAAATTACCTTTTAAACATAAATATTTGAATGTTTGAACACTGCCATCAATCGCGAATTTAAAGCAACATTAATGAGTAGTATAATGCTAAGTTTTTATAATTGACTCGCTTCTTTTACGCCGGTCAAAGATTTGATCACACTCAGCCTCCTGATGCTGGACACTTGGCAGATTTAGCACATTTTGCGACAGCTTGTATTATAGAGATTGTAACACTGGCAGAAATTTTATGTATTCCTTGCTTGAAGGAATAACGATTGTCTCGCTCACCACATCCAATAGATACATATTTAACACAAAACCGCTCAAATTAACGTGTGATTGTCATTTTTCAACTCAACCTAGGGTTAGATCAATTTGAATTTGACTTGGATTAATTTGAATTTGACTTGGATTAATTTGAATTTGACTTGGATTAATTTGAATTTGACTTGGATTAATTTGAATTTAACTTGGTTTAATTTGAACTTGACTTGGATTAATATGAACTAGACTGGATTAATATGAACTAGACTTGGATTAATTTGAACTTGAATTGGATTAATTTGATGTTAAAAAGGTGTAGTACAATACTAAAAACCCCGGCCAAAACCCTGGTTTAGGGCACTATTTTGCCGGGGCCGGGGCCTGGGTAGGCAAAAATTTTCGTGGCTTGCCGGGGCCGGGGTCAGCAAAAATGGCCGGAGTTGGCCGGGGCCGGGGCCCCGGTCGGTCCATAAAGGCAGCCTTAAACCTCCTGCGAGGTAGGCTGGAACTCCCCGCGTGGGAGAGGCTGGAACTCCCCGCGTGGGAGAGGCTGGAACTCCCCGCATGGGAGAGGCTGGAACTCCCCGCGTGGGAGAGGCTGGAACTCCCTGCGTGGGAGAGGCTGGAACTCCCTGCGTGGGAGAGGCTGGAACTCCCTGCGTGGGAGAGGCTGGAACTCCCTGCGTGGGAGAGGCTGGAACTCCCTGCGTGGGAGAGGCTGGAACTCCCTGCGTGGGAGAGGCTGGAACTCCCTGCGTGGGAGAGGCTGGAACTCCCTGCGTGGGAGAGGCTGGAACTCCCTGCGTGGGAGAGGCTGGAACTCCCTGCGTGGGAGAGGCTGGAACTCCCTGCGTGGGAGAGGCTGGAACTCCCTGCGTGGGAGAGGCTGGAACTCCCTGCGTGGGAGAGGCTGGAACTCCCTGCGTGGGAGAGGCTGGAACTCCCTGCGTGGGAGAGGCTGGAACTCCCTGCGTGGGAGAGGCTGGAACTCCCTGCGTGGGAGAGGCTGGAACTCCCTGCGTGGGAGAGGCTGGAACTCCCTGCGTGGGAGAGGCTGGAACTCCCTGCGTGGGAGAGGCTGGAACTCCCTGCGTGGGAGAGGCTGGAACTCCCTGCGTGGGAGAGGCTGGAACTCCCTGCGTGGGAGAGGCTGGAACTCCCTGCGTGGGAGAGGCTGGAACTCCCTGCGTGGGAGAGGCTGGAACTCCCTGCGTGGGAGAGGCTGGAACTCCCTGCGTGGGAGAGGCTGGAACTCCCTGCGTGGGAGAGGCTGGAACTCCCTGCGTGGGAGAGGCTGGAACTCCCTGCGTGGGAGAGGCTGGAACTCCCTGCGTGGGAGAGGCTGGAACTCCCTGCGTGGGAGAGGCTGGAACTCCCTGCGTGGGAGAGGCTGGAACTCCCTGCGTGGGAGAGGCTGGAACTCCCTGCGTGGGAGAGGCTGGAACTCCCTGCGTGGGAGAGGCTGGAACTCCCTGCGTGGGAGAGGCTGGAACTCCCTGCGTGGGAGAGGCTGGAACTCCCTGCGTGGGAGAGGCTGGAACTCCCTGCGTGGGAGAGGCTGGAACTCCCTGCGTGGGAGAGGCTGGAACTCCCTGCGTGGGAGAGGCTGGAACTCCCTGCGTGGGAGAGGCTGGAACTCCCTGCGTGGGAGAGGCTGGAACTCCCTGCGTGGGAGAGGCTGGAACTCCCTGCGTGGGAGAGGCTGGAACTCCCTGCGTGGGAGAGGCTGGAACTCCCTGCGTGGGAGAGGCTGGAACTCCCTGCGTGGGAGAGGCTGGAACTCCCTGCGTGGGAGAGGCTGGAACTCCCTGCGTGGGAGAGGCTGGAACTCCCTGCGTGGGAGAGGCTGGAACTCCCTGCGTGGGAGAGGCTGGAACTCCCTGCGTGGGAGAGGCTGGAAATCACTGCGTGGAAGAGGCTGGAACTCCCTGCGTGGAAGAGGCTGGAACTCCCTGCGTGGGAGAGGCTGGAACTCCCTGCGTGGGAGAGGCTGGAACTCCCTGCGTGGGAGAGGCTGGAACTCCCTGCGCGCTTGACATCAAATCCATCCTCGAGTTAAGCCTCTTGTCGGGAGCAGATAAGTGGGATCATAGTTTTTTTCGCGTTGGCTGTTCCCATTGTAATTTCCCTGGACGTTTTAACTAGCGCTATTTCAGACGAGCTCTGTCGTCGCTTTGCAAGTTTGATTGCCCTCACTTAGCGTAAAGCTAATGGTTTCTGCGTTTGCAATATAAATGACGGCTTAGGCAATGACTGAACTGTATAGGTTTTGCAGGAACGTAGAATTCTGTGGGTGGAATAAGTTGGAATCGTAACTCTAATGCCTACAATTTTTGGTATCTCAATTAGTTGTTCGACTCGACCTTCGAATTTTATGTCGTTAGAAAGAAATCTAATATTTAAATTTGTATGTTGAATTCTTCTTCTGTTATCAAGCAGCAAGTGCAATTAGAACCGTCAAATATTTTAAAGCAGGTATAGGAAAGCATTCCGATGTTGATTTTTTTTTGGAAATCTGTGCTCGAGTGTGAAATTTGCGACTATGTACATCTTTGAACAACGGACATTTTTGCAATTCATATTTACTTTAACGTTCTGAAACTTGATGGCTCCTGCGCTGTTGTAGAGTTCATGCCTACACTATGTCATTGCTTTAAAAAATGAGCAGCTTAGAGGGAAAAAATTAATGAAGTTTTGATGTGCATTTGGAAAGACAAAAACGAAAGGTGATGAAGTGGAAAAAGTGTTCCTGCAGATTAATTTATTTTTTCATTAGCTTTTTATGCGTTTGTCTAGGCTTGAGGTGAAGTGCCTCAAGTCTGGCGCGTAATGAGTTTTTGCTGTGGGACAAATTCTTGGTGCAGTGATACTATATAATTAATTACATGCTGTGTGCTCAGCCAAAGCTCTACAAATATACACTTCGTAGACCAATTAATCTTTATAAAAAATTCAACTCACAATTTTTGGTATTGAAAAAAAAATATTCTTGTCTTGCTGAAGATATTACTGCACCTTTTGTTGTTGTGATAATTTTCGGGAGTTTTTGTTTCATTTGATGCGGGTAAATTCCATAGGATCTCAATTCATCTGAACTTTGAAGACTTTTGGCTGTTGTGAGAGCTAAGGTTGTGTGAGGGACTCAAAGCCTACTTATTAACTCAAGATAGCGAGTGAGTTTTGCTTCATCAGGAAGGCATGCTTCTAATTTGTTTGTTGTACTTATACTGTTAATTTAATTTTTTCCCGTCGTTTGTATTTTTTTTAAACAGTAAGAACAATGTAAACCTAGAAACCAAAGAACCATGTATTGGAAAAGTATTTCTCATTCTTTATCCTCAAGAATTAAAAAGTTTGCTTCTTCTTTTTCTTATAGGGCTAATTGATGTCCAAGCCAACTCTTCCATCATACTACGAAATTCAACTATAGTGCGGAAGCGTCTAGTTATTTTGTATTCTGAAAAGGGAGGATAACTGCACCAGTGAAATTCATCTAATGGAATAACTAAAAATCCATCTTCTTCCTGGATGGAAAAAATAAATAATTTTGAAAAATATTTTTCTTGTAGAACACGTGTGTACTCAAGTACGTCTCGTGTATTCTGTCAGCAGTTCAAAAGTTTTTATTTATGAAGGATTATTTAACTATTTGAAGTAGTTTTTCGTAGGTTGCTTTAGTAAGAGTAAAGAAGTTAACGCTCTATTTAAAGTGGGATTATTTTACTCTGCATCAAATTTCTTTTATTCGGTGCTTCTTTTGTTAGACAATTTTCCAGTACATTCGAAGGCCAGGAACAGTTCCCTCAGGTACTTGTCGAGTAAAGCTGCGGCAACCGTTACTGGAGCTTTTCTAAGTTAAGACTCGGACACTTCCTGTTCCTCAATACCTGCCGAGCTTCAAAGTTTGCGGTGTCAAACTCACCTCACTTCCCCACTTGTTAAAAGCTGCTCAAACTCTCAGAACATTGAGAGGTGAAAGAAATGGAGATTTCAGGAACAGCTTTTGTTTGTGCTGCTCTCACGCTTGCTTTTTTCGCTTATCCAGGCCTAGGCGGCAGAAAAAAATGCATGCTGTGTCCGCGCCGAGGTTTGTGCTCTAAAAGCCTTGTTATGCCAGTGAAAGACGAACTAAAGTGTCGCCCTCTTTTTCTCATGCGAACACTCGCTCAAAAATGCGCTAGTGTGTTTGTTGTCCGCTATCACGTGGGTTTGCATAGAATTCTTGGTCAACGTGGGCTGAAAAATGCCAAAACGAGAGAGTTTGGGACTGACGGAAAAGATTTTTTCGAGTTAGTCAGAAATCTGACCTGAATGGGCGCTGCAAGCGTGCGTTCAGTGTTCATAGACTTTAGGTGCATATTCTGAAAGGATTGAGTAATGTAAGAAAGAGTTGAAATTCAAAGTTTGGTTTGTAATGCCTGTAAGTGAAAACTTGATTATGAGCTAAGTTATGTCTTTCTCGAGGGAAACTATTTTTGTTGTAAAATTATGGTTGCAATGAAAGCCAAATAGTAGCAGGTTTCTTAAAATTATCTCAAGTTACTAAACGCAGCACACCTTACGTCACTGAAACCATTATAATTTTGGTAGGACAGAAAATCTATGCGAAGTCGAGTATGTTTGAGTACGTGAAACAGCACCATCAGGTTAAACAATGTAAAGAAACGAAATAATGTTCTCGTGCATTTTACTTACAATTTTATCAGGGTTTCGGTATTCTTTATCACTGGAGCATGAAAGTAACACATGGCTACTTCACACATATTTTCTCTTCATATTGATCTCTTGTATCACGATCTTGTATCATTGAAAATTATCAGCTGCAATAAATATTTGACGCAGTTTAACCGACCAATTGGAAAACGCTTAAAATTGGACATCGTGAATTTAAACGTTTCGTTGGGTTCAATTTTTCTTCCCAACACTCTACAGCTTCACTCGAGTGTTCGGACTTCCTCAATTAATAGTAAACAAGTCTGAAAAAAGAATCAGGAAATACACTATCTAAAAGCAAAAAAAATGATATATTGTGAACATTCATCTCTTTTCACACCAATATCACGGTAGGACAAACGGAAATAATGTGCAGAAATGTACTTGCAGTCATTGGATGCCATTCAAAACTTCAGCCACCTTTGAACTAGTGCGACGCCATGAACGTACAATTACAGCCATTGGATGCCATTCGAAACTTCAGCCATCTTTCGACCAATGTGACTCCATTGTTACATGCCACTTCATGCAACACGCTTGAGGGTGCAAGAGGCATTGGTGAGGCCAATGCCATCTACACCTTTTGGCATGATTCTAGACTTGTTGCAATATTACACTTCTGGTCAGAGCAATATAGTTAAATTGAAAGGAATCGAAAGATAATGAATAAGCAGCTCTATTATTTCCATCAGAACTTGTGTGGTGTCGAGTGTGGCCGTAAAAATTACGTAGGAGATTTGTGAAGATCTGTGGAGTCCTAATGTACAATTATTGAGCGTATTTATAGAATACTCATTGATGCAGTTCGTATTAAGATGAATCGCAGTAGGAGCGATACAACGCTCTGAAGATAGATGTTGTTGTGTTGCCCAACCAGATTTTAGTGATTTCGCTCCTCAGGTGGACACATATCTAACATATCGATGGAAATTAGCACTCCCCATGGGATAGATGTGAGGTCCCGAGCTGCGAGTAAGGTGAGCCTTATTTCTTTTGATATTCAGTGTTTTTGTTGTGTTGAGGACCTACAATCTTTTTTCGATTTGCTGTTCTGTTGTCAGCCCCTTTGAATTTCTTCTTCACCTTTTAGTTTGTTTTTAAACCTTATTTCTCAACTTCGTTTCTATATGTAGGGGAGCCAGAGTGGGACCACATCTTGTGCATAGATTCTGCGTTGCCTTGACACGTTCGCTGCCGATCGCATGTGGGTCCAGCGGTCCCATGTTAAGTATATAAGGTTATAACAGAGGTTAAAAAAACGACTTAACTGCTCTAAAAAAATTGCATCTCTCTAAAGAAGTGTGGAAATGATAATGAATAATTAATGTAAAAGGCCCCCTCAGGGGGATACAAGTATTGTATCTATGGGAATTAGCGCTCCCTGGAGGACAATATGAGGGCCCGAGCTAAAGGTTAGGGAGGCTTTTTTTTGTTGATATAGAATAGGTTTTTATTTTGTTATGGACCATCTTTTTTCGGTTCACTGCTGTCCTGTTTTTCAGCACCTACTACTTTCTTCTTCAACTTTGATCTTGTTTCATGAACTTCTTTCTCATCTTACTGTCTCTGTGCCCTTTCTGCATAGATTCCACGTTCCCTTAATTCCATACTAAATGGTGCCTTCTTCCTTCCTCTCTTTGGATCTCATTTGTTGAGGATAGGGAGGCTTAAACTAACTAATAATCTAATCTATTAATACAAAAGGTGTCCCTATCCCCTGCACAGAGAAACAGCAAGTTTGACAGAAGATAATGAATTAAAATAGAGTTGAAAGACCGTTGCTTGTGCTGAGAAACGAGACAGCAATGATCAGTAAGAATGATTACGTGTTGAGCCAAAAAAATTTGGTCTATTTCAATGAGAGGAAAGCCAACCTTACCTTTAACTCGGGTCCTCACATCTTCCCTGTGGAACCGAGTTTGTCATACTACGTCGCAATGCTTCTAAATTCGAAGATAGTAACGAGTGGCTCGAAAATTAAATTCAAACATGCGATCAACTCGGTATTGGAAAATCCTCTTGCAGTTTTTAGGCTGTAGCTCCACTGCAGGCTGGAAAATCTTCAACACCACACGTCCAGACCTTTCAACTAGCACGAAATTTTTTATAAACTGAATCTTATTGAGGTGGTTTCGAGTGTTTTCAAAAGTGACATCAGACACAGAGGGAGAGAGTAAAAGGAAAACATATTGGATATAAAACTAGAACCAACGGTGTTGTAGACGGAGCAGCGGATGAGAATTTTGGAACAACTTGTGTGTCAAGCTATTTCTAAAATTACCACGACTGGGTTATTGTGTTATCCATGCATTGTATATGTATATTACCATGCTGCTGGCGGACAAGATGATCGTAAGACAATATCTCTATGACTTATATTGCTAACATGTTCTAAGAGCTCAAGCTCAATAATAAAAATAGATGTTCTTTCTTTGCAAATGATCCTCGTCATTCAGCTGTAGCTAAGTAGAATGATGGCTATTCAAAATTGTTATTGGGTTGGCCAAGAAGTTTGTTAGGTTTTTATGTAGATATGAAAACCGAATATAAATTTGAAACATGGTACTTAATCATGTATAATAATTACCATTTATTTTTATCACCATTCGCCATTCCTCCAGTAAATTCATAATCCCCTTCCCAAAGAATATAGGTTCTTTATTTGCAAATAGTATTTGAGAATAACTTCTCACATCGTCATCTAAATCAAACCTTTTCTCAATTCAGTAAATTTTGCGGGGACCGAAAAAGATTGAAATCAGAGGGAGCCAAATCTGAGGAATATGGAGGGTGATGCGAAACCTCACATCCAAGCTGCAGCAACTTCTCCGGAGTGCCAGAGTTGCACGTGGCCGTGCGTTGTCATGGCGAAAAACAACGCTTTAACGATTAATTAACCAGTTCGGCTGTTTCTGATAAAGAGCCACGCTTAACTTTCCAGTTGTTCGCAGTAAACCTTTGAATTGATGATTCTATTCAAATGAAAAAGTGAAAATAAGATATAACCTCCAAGGGTTAGAGTGCAAGCTAAAATGTTAGAAATCCTCTACTAGGAAGCTTATTTCACACTGACATAAACATGCTCACTGTACCGAATAGAGAATTTCGAGAATAAGACATAAAAATGATCTCTAGAAGGTTGGAGAGATGACGTTAAAAAAACAAACCTTTTAGCCAACCCGATAAACCATATTAACCATGAATTGTATTTAGATGTTTTCCAGTGAACATTTAGAATCAAACAAGGAAATAGATTTAGACTTCAGGGAAATAGATTTACAGTGGCAGGAAATAGATTTCCACTTTTAAGAAATATATTTCCGCTCGTTGGAAATATATTTCCGCTCGTTGGAAATATATTTCCGCTCGTATGAAATAGATCTCCACTCGGAGGAAATAGATCTCCGCTCGTATGAAATAAATCTCCGCTCGTACGAAATAAATCTCCGCTCGTATGGAATAGATCTCCGCTCGTATGGAATAGATCTCCGCTCGTAAGAAATAGATCTCCGCTCGTAGGAAATAGATCTCCGCTCGTATGGAATAGATCTCCGCTCGTAAGAAATAGATCTCCACTCGTAGGAAATAGATCTCCGCTCGTATGGAATAGATGTCCGCTCGTATGAAATAAATCTCCGCTCGTATGAAATAAATCTCCGCTCGTATGAAATAAATCTCCGCTCGTATGGAATAGATCTCCGCTCGTAGGAAATAGATCTCCGCTCGTAGGAAATAGATCTCCACTCGTAGGAAATAGATCTCCACTCGTAGGAAATAGATCTCCACTCGTAGGAAATGGATCTCCACTGGTAGGAAATAGATCTCCACTGGTAGGAAATCGATCTCCACTGGTAGGAAATAGATCTCCACTGGTAGGAAATAGATCTCCACTGGTAGGAAATAGATCTCCACTGGTAGGAAAAAGATCTCCACTTGTAGTAAATAGATCTCCACTTGTAGTAAATAGATCTCCACTTGTAGGAAATAGATCCCCACTTGTAGGAAATAGATCTCCACTCGTAGGAAATAGATCTCCACTCGTAGGAAATAGATCTCCACTGGTAGGAAATAGATCTCTAATCGTAGGAAATAGATCTCCACTTGTAGGAAATAGATCTCCACTTGTAGGAAATAGATCTCCACTTGTAGGAAATAGATCCCCACTTGTAGGAAATAGATCTCCGCTCGTAGGAAATAGATCTCCACTCGTAGGAAATAGATCTCCACTGGTAGGAAATAGATCTCCACTGGTAGGAAATAGATCTCCACTTGTAGGAAATAGATCTCCACTTGTAGGAAATAGATCTCTAATCGTAGGAAATAGATCTCTAATCGTAGGAAATAGATCTCCACTCGTAGGAAATAGATCTCCACTTGTAGGAAATAGATCTCCACTTGAAGGAAATAGATCCCCACTTGTAGGAAATAGATCTCCGCTCGTAGGAAATAGATCTCCACTGGTAGGAAATAGATCTCCACTGGTATGAAATAGATCTCCACTTGTAGGAAATAGATCTCCACTTGTAGGAAATAGATCCCCACTTGTAGGAAATAGATCTCCACTGGTAGGAAATAGATCTCCACTTGTAGGAAATAGATCTCCACTTGTAGGAAATAGATCTCTAATCGTAGGAAATAGATCTCCACTCGTAGGAAATAGATCTCCACTTGTAGGAAATAGATCTCCGCTCGTAGGAAATAGATCTCCGCTCGTAGGAAATAGATCTCCGCTCGTAGGAAATAGATCTCCACTCGTAGGAAATAGATCTCCACTCGTAGGAAATAGATCTCCACTCGTAGGAAATAGATCTCCACTCGTAGGAAATAGATCTCCACTCGTAGGAAATAGATCTCCACTCGTAGGAAATAGATCTCCACTCGTAGGAAATAGATCTCCACTCGTAGGAAATAGATCTCCACTCGTAGGAAATAGATCTCCACTCGTAGGAAATAGATCTCCACTGGTAGGAAATAGATCTCCACTGGTAGGAAATAGATCTCCACTTGTAGGAAATAGATCTCCACTTGTAGGAAATAGATCTCTAATCGTAGGAAATAGATCTCTAATCGTAGGAAATAGATCTCCACTCGTAGGAAATAGATCTCCACTTGTAGGAAATAGATCTCCGCTCGTAGGAAATAGATCTCCGCTCGTAGGAAATAGATCTCCGCTCGTAGGAAATAGATCTCCACTCGTAGGAAATAGATCTCCACTCGTAGGAAATAGATCTCCACTCGTAGGAAATAGATCTCCACTCGTAGGAAATAGATCTCCACTCGTAGGAAATAGATCTCCACTCGTAGGAAATAGATCTCCACTCGTAGGAAATAGATCTCCACTCGTAGGAAATAGATCTCCACTCGTAGGAAATAGATCTCCACTCGTAGGAAATAGATCTCCACTCGTAGGAAATAGATCTCCACTGGTAGGAAATAGATCTCCACTGGTAGGAAATAGATCTCCACTTGTAGGAAATAGATCTCCACTTGTAGGAAATAGATCTCTAATCGTAGGAAATAGATCTCTAATCGTAGGAAATAGATCTCCACTCGTAGGAAACAATTGCCTCTCGTAGGAATTTGATTTACATTTTGAGAAATTTATCGTGTTGAAAAACTTGAAATTTACCGGGAGTAAATACACCGGAAATGGGTTAGAGGCGCGAGCTAATGCTGAGACCAAACCAGTTCGACTATGTTTCTCTGTTCAGTCGTTTGAGAAAAAATTGTTGGGAACTTCCGCACTGATTTGGCAGTTGAAGTATCACTGTATTACACCTAGTAATTTTCAAAGCCTGGTCAGCCCGTTCTTCGGGGAGTCGAGGATACATTGAAGATAACTTAATTTCGCCCCTTCAACTTCTCACAAATGGTTCGAAATCTCTGGCCACGTCAACAACGTACGATTTGTATGCGCATGCCATGGGATGAAGGAGGCCTCGGCATACTCCGATGTGGTTATCTCGATGGAAAGTCATCCTTTAGATGTGAGTTTAAGTTTTTATATTAGCGATATCTGTTAATTTTCAATGAATTATTCCAAACTGCAGCCCCATTAGTGTATTTGAAAGATTTTTGAAGCGTTGTTTACATGCTGGTTTCGTGGAGTGGTTCATCCAGATTTTTTTTTGACAACCTCACAAAATAATTAATAATAATCAGCAACCATTTGCCTTGCTAGGCTTCAAATTTTCTCCCTCGAATTTCCAACGATTTTCTTGAAGTTTTCTGAGCCACTCTGGAGCACCATTTGAAAGTTTGCGAACTAAATGCAGATGAGCTCTAGGGGCCTCCCAACTTACGTGAAGGTTGGATGCAAACTTTGCACGATAACATGGGACCTGGGCTGCAAACTTGTCTCGGCCGTAGCGGGGGCCTGAAAATCGAACTTCGATGCGACGTGGCGAAATGAAGGCAGAAGTCGTTAAATTTGGCAGCATGGATTCGTGACGCTGCGTTGCTTTTTATGAGCTTCACTGGTAACTGAAATGTTGAAAACAGTATCATGCCATAAGCTTTTGGATGTGTTATGGTAGTGTGAATATGCCAAGCTTTATTTTCCGTCATTATCTGCTACAGCAAATGAAATGCTGAGAATGGAACACGGTACCGTGAAATGGAATGATGATAAAGGGGTTTTGAACGAGTTTTGGTAGCACGAATTCGTGTCGCTTTGGTGCCAGCTATTAATTGGCTTCAACAGCAACTGGGATGAGAGCAGAACCACGTAATGGCTTTTGGACGAGGTTTAGTACCACGAATATATGACGCTTCGTTACCTTTCGTCAGTCGGTGGCAACTGAACTCTCAAGAACGGGTACAAGGTAGAGGCTTATGGACGAGTTATGGTAGCACAAATGTGTAAAACGCTTCGTTGCTTGCCACGGGCTTCAATGACCACTGGATGGCAATGCGCAAGATTACGGAGGCTCTTGGGTTAATTTTGCTGCGAGCTTGACTGCATAAGCCAAAGCCAAAAAAGTTATACATGGTAATCTACATTAAAATTTTGATCTGAACAGGCTGAAATATTCAACTACGACATGCAACTTGCAACAAACTTAGTACTGGTCACATACACTGAGCTTAGCTTTGGGAAAAATTCACTTCAATTCTGCAGTGAGCGATTAGAACGTGTCATGCGCTTTTTTTATAACGCCTCAAAGTATTGGCATGTTTTGATGAAGATTCTGAATCTGTACTAATGCTAATATATTTTTGAACGTTCACCGGAGGAAACTTACGATTTCTTAAATCTTCATAAACGTACTAACTGATCGAGAAAACGGTCTTTTAAAAAAAGTTAATTTCCTATCTTGCAATTTCGTCGGTCAGTAACTGTGGCAGAAGTTAATGCCTGGAACATATCGCATGCGTTCCTCCTGAAGAGGAGCGCATTTACTGACCGTACTCCTACTGCTCTTCCGAGACGCAGTCTTGCGATTGTGAGCCTCGAAATTTAAGGGTTTTCGCACAGCTCTTGCACCTCATTTTTCTGGTGATGAAGAGTCTGTAACGGTCAAATTGTGACCATTTTAGGGGCCTGCCCGAGTATTTCAGCTCCCTCACAAACCGCAAGGACTCGTGAGAGGCTCTGTTGCTTTTGGTTGCGGAGGCTGGAGAGGACGCGGTATTTACTTGAGGTGCGTTTGAGACTTCCTGCGAGTCGTTTTCGTGTTTCTGGATGAGGAAGATTCTTCATAGCGTGAAATGGACCATCAAGTTGCTTATGGTGGATTTCTTGGCTCGAGATCACCGTCCGAATAACTCGAGACGCTCTCAAATATTCTTTGTTGCTCGTGTTTCTCTCTCAAGTGAAGATTTTGTTGTTTCCATGGTGCCGTTTAGGGTATGATCACGTCCTCTGCGTACGGTGTACGAGCTTTGTGCTCGCTGCGTTGCAAGGAAATGTGTGTTTTCCGCAGCTCATTGTGATAGAAATCTCCTGAAAGTAATTGCTCGTTTTCGTCCATGAGTGTTGAATTAGTTTGAAAAAAATTATTCAAAGACTTAGTTACGAGCAACCGTTATTCAAGTATCACAAGTACGAAGTTTTCATACGCTTTTAAAATTTGGCCTCGAGAATGACCAACATTTTTCCCCACAAATTTGTTTTTCTGAATTGATTGGAACGCTAATTTCACCCCTTAACACTTTGACTACGACTATTAAATATTAAGTTCAACACCTAACTCAAATTTAATGTCAATTGTAGTAAGCTATTTGGAAAATACCAAACATGAACTGGATCGTGCCTTCATTTAGCTTTAATTAAATATTTATGAAAATTGAGTTTGCGACTACTGGCCGGTCAACAGCAATATGAAAATTACCTCCGTGTACCACCGGTGGCGCACGTCGCAGTCAAAGTGTTAATTTTTCGGGAATACGTTTTATGAACAGATTTTTCATCTCTGAATTTCAGCCTCTAAACTAACACTTCCATAATGCTATTATTATTTATTAGTCGGTATGAGAAAAAACTAACTCAGGGATCAAAATTTCTCATTGTGATAGGTCGAAATATTGCGAGCGTGCAATAGCCTGTACTGTATGTTGCCTTCTTCCTTCCTCTGTGGAACAACTATGTTGCCGTAAAGGAGATTTGAACTAACTTATCTAATTTATTCTTAATGCAAGTGTGCAACTAACAATGAAATGTCCGTAGAAGCATCGTTATCTTATGGTAGCGTTGCTCTTTTCTAATGATAACGTTGTTCTTTTTTATGATGGCTGTGCCTTTTTTCCTAGTTACCTTGCCCCTTTTTTAATATCTGAAAGTAACATTTATTTTCATGGTGCAAAGGTAATGGAATCAACCTTAAAATTTTTAAGATATCACTCTATTGAGCATATTGATCGTTTTGAAATGAGCAAGTAGAATTTTGTTTGGTGTTGGTGGGTGTTCTTTTAGAAAACGCGTCACCTGCAATGTCTGTCTTCATCATAAACTACTACCTAGGTTTTCAAAGTATTCATTGCTTCTGACTGCAGTGACGGGCAAAGTGATGGCAATTATTCGTCAGTATATTTATATCGTGACAGGTAGTTGTTACTTCGTATGGCAAGTGGGCACTGGTACTGAATGACAAGTCTTCATATTTTTAATGCTAATGTTTCACATATAACAATTTATCGTTTATTTTTTTCAAACTCATAAGTTGATTTAAAGATTAATCCTCGTTAAATCTACATAAACCTATTATTTGTAACCGAATGTTGCTTCAGAGGTATACGCCTATTATTTATATGCGAATAAGCTGAGAAGTTCTGTGAGAAATTTTAGTTTGTTCTTTATTTTGTTGAAATAACAAAGTCTTTGGTTTTGTTACGAGCCATGATTTTTCGGTTCACATATGTCCTTTTTTTTAGCACCCGAAACTCTGGTCAACTTTTAGCTAGTTTCATTAACTTCGCTCCTGACTAGCTATTTTTTGCGCAAAGGATTTTTTGTATGAGCGCCTATTGTGTATAGATTCCACGTTTTCTTTGATCCGTGGTAATAGGTCCTTTTTCGTTGGCAGAAGTGTAATCAGCCTCGAAATTCCATTTATTATCTGATGAAAAAGACGAAGAAGTGTTAACTTTTGCCATATGCACGAGTTACAGTATGAATATGAAAAAAGTTTCCAAGCAATTAATTATTAATCGGGAATATATTTTAGATTCCATAAATATATTAATTAAAACACCTTTTTACATCCAGGGACCTGAATTGAAAAGTACGAGTAAAAGCCCACGTACAAATTTGTCTAAACCAGAGTTCAAAAAGCATAACTTAGCAATCACGCCCATCGATCTTGGCGGAGTAAGCATAGTTGGGGAGAAAATATTCGTGATGGCGAACTTGAGGTCCGGATTAATACGTGATGGAGTTTCCTGAAAAAACAAGAAGATTACGTTCGCCTCGTGAGCAAACAGAGATATTACATCTTTTATTTGGACAGTAGCTCCTCATATTATCCTTGTTATCCAGGGTGAAAGAGGAATATCGCCTCCTTGTTTTCGGAGGCAGCCGTGCATTACACTGATGAGCGCAGCGCCTGTGACGGCTGCGGGCAGAAGGCACAAAATTATTCCTTGGCACATTGACGGGGTAGGGTAAAATAAAGCTCAAAATGTAACTCGAATTTAGTCAATTGCATTGAGTAATTTTAAGAAAAGCAAACTTTAAATAAATCGTGTCTTCATTTAGCCTTGAGTATTTATGAAAATTGAGTTTGTGACTATAGCGTCGGTCAGCAGCATTATGAAAATCCCCTCCTTGTACACCGGTGGCTCACATGCATGACGGTTAGCGTGTTAATTTAATCTCGTTGTGCTTGATCGTTCTTTTTTTCCTGATGTGTCTAAGCGGGTCGTTACGCCGTGCATTGAATTTTTTACACTACGTGTTTGCCTTACGTATACATGAGGGCTAATTTGAAATATGTATGAGTTAGCATGAATATGCAAATATCCTAGAGCAGGTGTGTTAGACTAATTTCTGCCTTATTTTGTGAATTATACGCCTTGTGAAGTATAGCGTTGAACAGATACTACTGGAAAATTTTCAGTTGTTATGACTGTGGAATATGCCATAACACACTTGAATATACCTCTTTAATAACTTATTTATCATTCTACGTTTAACACGTTTTTCGTTGAAAGTGATTTTTTGTAGCATGGGTCAACTTGTGATGTATTACATTCACTTCGTTCATACGGTCAAAATCATTCACGCATTAAGTGCTCGTGGATGTTTCGCACAATTATTTATAAGGAGAGCATAGAAATTTACCTAAAAACTTCCACGAAACAGAACGATGAACAGAACTTGAATGAGTCGAACTCCTTTTCTGCTAGTGTCTATCCTCGTCAGTGTGTGTCTGTCTGGTTCAGTGGGGTGGCGTGAACTGCACACTCCAAAACCAACATCACTTATCTGTTGTGGGCTTCGGTTTCGAGTATCATAAGCTTTATATTTTTTTCCGCCATGACCGGCGTTCGTAAGGCCGACCTCTGATTCGAGTGTCATCGATATTTAATTAGGCGTTTTCCTTCGATTGGTTTTTCCCCTTGAAGTTGCAAATGTGTCGGCGTCAATACGCCTTTTCATTGCTTACGGCAAATTTGTTTACGGTAACATGAAAATCATGGTGACTTTAGTGTGCACGCTCTTTGTGATAGGTTTATATGTAATAGAAATTGACTCCCGTTATTGTTTTTTTTGTGATTATTGTTTTAAACTTTCTGAGGCTGATGAACTGGTCACGCTGATAAGCGAGGAAATATCGAGGTAAAATAAGCAAGCCCTTGCATAAAACTGTTCCCTCTTCGTCCTAAGAATTATTGAAGGGCAAATATGCCGAGTGTCCCAACAGATATCAGAGGTCAAAACTGGAGAGTGGATTAAGTGATAATTTCACCTCATAGCGGCGTAGATGTCTTTCAGGTAGAGCCCCTGAGGGGGATACAACTGTTGTATCTATGGGAATTAGCACTCCCAGAGGGAGTATGTGAGGGCTCGAGCTAAAGGTTAGGTAGGCTTTCTTTTTTGTTAAAATAACATAGGTTTTTGTTTGTTACGGACCATCTTTTTTTCGGTTCACTGCTGTCCTGTTTTTCAGCACCTACTACTTTCTTTTTCAACTTTTTCTTGTTTCTGATCTTCTTTCTTAGCTTACTGTTTCTGTGCCCTTTCTGCATAGATTCCGCGTTTCCTTAAATCCATACTAAAAGGTGCCTTCTTACTTCCTCTCTTTGGATAGCTTTCGTTGCGGATTGGGAGGCTTAAACTAACTAATAATCTAATCTTATGTTTCAGGCAGAGTGGCCTAGTTCCTAGTTCAGTTCCTAGTTAGTAACTTGGCTAGGAAAAGCCAGTTTGGCAACTCTGCGATGAACACCACCTCTCGAACTTGAGTGTCCTCAAGTTCCGTGTTGGGTGGGTTAGGACACTGCACTCGTATTTGCCCTCCATTTACATAAGTGAATAAAGGTTCTTAATTCTTTCCACTTGGCGAAAGTTTAATTCAAGTCGTGGCAAGTTGAACAAGATTTAAGTTCAAGCTTTAGAAATTTGCTTTGGTTTAAATTAGCCAGGCAAAGTTTACTCAGGCAAATTTGCATTCGAATCGAGTTTCGTTCAGGATTGAAAGTATCCTCTAACTTGTATGGGCGGCTAAGGAAACACTTGAAAATGCACTGATTTTTGCAATCATTAATAAATTCCTTCCCAGCATACAATTCTCAGGGCATAGCAAATAAGCATATTTTCATTTGAGTTTATAATTTTTCAATGATTTAACTTTTCTCTATAATTAAACTTCTCTTTTATTTAGGCTTTTCTTTATTATTTAACCCTTCTCTATTATTCACTTTTTCTCCATCATTGAACTTTTCTCCACCATTTAACTTTGCTCCACCATTTAACTTTGCTCCACCGTTCAACTTTGCTCCACCGTTCAACTTTGCTCCACCGTTCAACTTTGCTCCACCGTTCAACTTTGCTCCACCGTTCAACTTTGCTCCACCGTTCAACTTTGCTCCACCGTTCAACTTTGCTCCACCGTTCAACTTTGCTCCACCGTTCAACTTTGCTCCACCGTTCAACTTTGCTCCACCGTTCAACTTTGCTCCACCGTTCAGCTTTGCTCCACCGTTCAGCTTTGCTCCTCCGTTCAGCTTTGCTCCTCCGTTCAGCTTTGCTCCTCCGTTCAGCTTTGCTCCTCCGTTCAACTTCGCTCCACCGTTGAACTTTGCTCCTCCGTTCATAAATTTGACAAATTCGTATATTTATAATCAGAATTGAAATATTTCTATCATCCCTTCCCCATACAATTTTCAAGAAAGTGGCCTCCAATTTCACATTTCCCAGAACGTGTGGGAGGCCGACAGTAATACTTGCGGAATAAAAACTAAAACCCACGTCGTCTTTAACATGGCGGACTGGGTGTTAAATTTGAATTTTCCCAATGCTGACACCGCCGAGAATTTTGGAATTCTAATTTGGCGACCGGCGTGATGATTTTGCGGCAAAATATTCCTCAAATCTTTGGAAATAACGAGACGCTCGGATCAGCCGCACCGGAGCGGGGCAGCAGGAGCTCTGCTTCAGCTGATTGCGGCGGCGAGGCGTTTTTTTTCTGATCACCAATGATAATTCAACGTTATTTTTTACGAGTTTTCACAGAAGCGTTTTCCAGCCTTGCCAGTCTCCGAGTTTTATGTTTTCGCAGATATCTTCCTGTCGCAACTTGAAGAAGGGAAGCTGTTAACTTGACGTATTTGATCCGATTTTGCTTCCAGTCGCAACTTGAAGAAGAAAAGCTGTTAGTTAACTTGACGTCTTTGATCTGATTTTGCCTAAACTAGTTAATTGAACTTCGTTTAATTGCTAAATTTTCATTCCAGGGAGATTATATGAATGTCCATCCATAGGGCTCCTCAGGGGGATAGAACTATTGCCTCTATGGGATTAGCACTCCCAGGAGGAAAATGTAAGATCCCGAGCTTGTGATTAGTTGGGCCTGGTTTTTTTAAAAATTGAATAGGATTTGGTTTTGTTACGGACCATCTTTTTTTCAATTCACTTCTGCTCTGTTTTTCAGCGCAGATTACCTTGTCCTTCAAACTTACCACGCTTTTGAACTTCCATCGTAACTTGCCGTTTCTATGAGCAGGAGAACTTGAGTGGGAACACATTTTGTGCATAAATCTTCGTTCCCGTAACTCAATACTAAACGGTGCACTCCTTCCTCCTCTCTCTGGAACACCTTTGTTGTGGTCAGGGAGGATCCAGCTAGCCTATCTATTCTAATGAGTATACTTCAGTTACGTAACTCGTGTCATACAGAGAGGGAATCTGACCACCATGAATAAATCTTGAGCACTGAAGACATAGAAAAATAATTGGTGCAATAAGGAATCATTTAATCGATTAACATGTAATTTATTTGCTCAGTTATTCAAAAGGTATTCTACTTCGTAAGAATAATTTCTACTGAAAGAAAGCTTTTCTAAAACCTTCGTGTGTGCAAATGAGTGAAAAAATCATCTCAAGCAAAAATCAGTTAGTTATTCATCAGATAAAAGGAAAACATGACATTCAGTGCAAACGCCTTGATTAGACTTCGTACGATGTGTATGGAACATCCCCCCATTGTGAACTTACAAAATTATTTCGTGCAGGAAATTCGATTTATCTAATCCAGTCCCAACACCAGAGTAAGTCCATCAAGTTCAGTGCACGCTTATTGCTTTCGCTGAGCTTCTTATTCTCGTAAGTTGCAAAACTTTCATTCAGTGGTGGGTTCAAACTTGGATCATGAACTTCGATTATTGACATTATAAAATTTAACTCCGGTTCTACGGCTGAGATTTGGGTTTCGGTGTTGCTTCCCGCATCAAATGCAAGATTTTAGAAAGAGCCTTCTCAAGTATCAGGCGATTTGCTACCCGTCTGAGCAATTTCACTGACGCACCTCATTGCACACGAAGGCATGCTTTGCACATTCATGCACAAGCACGCCGTGTGCATGGATTCCTTGATTCCGTTATCCCATACTACATTGTGCCTTTCTCTTTCCTCTCTTAGAAACCCCTTTGTAGTGGTTTGGAAAGTTTTGACACACTTCTTATGCCATCGAATCTTCTTATAGAAAGTTAAAATTTAATGGAAAATAAAGGCTATACAGAACGGCGAGTTGTTTCCTAATGTTAATTATTGACTTGAGTTGAATGATCAGGGCGTATAACTATTCCGTATACTATGATAACATTTTCATAGGTATAATGTAGTCAATTTGCTGGGGAAACTTTTGCATCCAAGAACACGTGTGGTTCTGAGTATGAAATTAGTTTTATTCGCGTCCACATTGAAGCTTACAGAATAAAAATGAAGTAAAGCAGTCGTGTTTGGATCGCCTCGTTGGCTAATCCTATCCATACCTTCACATGTTTAGAGATGAAATCCATCGACTCGAAAATCTGGCATATTTTTATTGTATTACACGCGCGATACTCCGAATTTGATTTCGGTCTTCAAAAAGAACCTCAATACTCGCATGTTAAGCGACAGCGACCTCTGGCTGCTCTCAATGGAAGTGTGATTGCTCAGGAAGATTTTTGATGGAGATCCCATGCAGCGCTCGATGACACGCAAAATTCGCATTTTTCAATTATCGGTCAATTTACACGCCAAAGGATCATGTTCAAAAGTGCGAAGACGCTTCGTGTGGAATCGGGAAGAAGACACAAGCTTACACGAGCAGGCTTTTGCGTGCGAAGAAAAACTGCAACTTGACGTCTGTGATCCGATTTTCCCCAAAAAATTAATTGGACTTCGTTTCATCTGCTGAAGTTTGATTTCAGCGAGATTACATGAAGATCTTCGAAAATCCTTTGCCAATTTCATATTAAATTTCTTTATTGGGATAGAGATTGAATACTAAACAGAATCCGGACACGTTCTGAGCGGGTGTGCGCATGATTGTAATTTCCGATGAAGGGATGAATATTTTATTGACACCTCGCAGTGAATCAGCTTTGGGATTTCCCACCAATCATGTTATCGATGTTGATTTTTCACGCTTGTTGAATCTTGATTTTATAGAGAGGGCTTCTGACCGCCTCTAGACTTAGTTCTCTTCGAGTAATTTTTGCAAAGTGCATAAAAATTTCATTTTCTAGGGGGGATTAATAAATATCTAAAACATCTCATGTATTTTATACGTTTTGGTCAAATTACACCAACTATTCTCTTTTAGCGTTTATATAATGGTGAGCGTTCTAATTATTGTGGGCGTTCTAATTATTGTGAATGTTCTAATTATTGTGAATGTTCTAATTATTGTGAGCGTTCTAATTATTGTGAGCGTTCTAATTATTGTGAGCGTTCTAATTATTGTGAGCGTTCTAATTATTGTGAGCGTTCTAATTATTGTGAGCGTTCTAATTATTGTGAGCGTTCTAATTATTGTGAGCGTTCTAATTATTGTGAGCGTTCTAATTATTGTGAGCGTTCTAATTATTGTGAACGTTCTAATTATTTGTGAATGTTCATTTATTTGTGAGCGTTCATTTATTTGTGAGCGTTCTTTTATTTGTGAGCGTTCTCTTATTTGTGAGCGTTCTTTTATTTTTGAGCGTTCTTTTATTTGAGTTTTTTTTTACTTGTGAGCGTTTTTTTATTTGTGAGCGTTTTTTTATTTGTGAACTTCGTATTCATTTGTGAACGTTGTATTCATTTGTGAACGTTGTATTCATTTGTGAACGTTGTATTCATTTGTGAACGTTGTATTCATTTGTGAACGTTGTATTCATTTGTGAACGTTGATTTGTTTGTGAACGTTGTATTCATTTGTGAACGTTGTATTCATTTGTGAACTTTGTATTCATTTGTGAACGTTGTATTCATTTGTGAACTTTGTATTCATTTGTGAACGTTGTATTCATTTGTGAACGTTGTATTCATTTGTGAACGTTGTATTCATTTGTGAACGTTGTATTCATTTGTGAACGTTGATTTGTTTGTGAACGTTGTATTCTATTCATTTGTGAACGTTGTATTCATTTGTGAACTTTGTATTCATTTGTGAACGTTGTATTCATTTGTGAACGTTGTATTCATTTGTGAACGTTGTATTCATTTGTGAACGTTGTATTCATTTGTGAACGTTGTATTCATTTGTGAACGTTGTATTCATTTGTGAACGTTGTATTCATTTGTGAACGTTGTATTCATTTGTGAACGTTGTATTCATTTGTGAACGTTGTATTCATTTGTGAACGTTGTATTCATTTGTGAACGTTGTATTCATTTGTGAACGTTGTATTCATTTGTGAACGTTGTATTCATTTGTGAACGTTGTATTCATTTGTGAACGTTGTATTCATTTGTGAACGTTGTATTCATTTGTGAACGTTGTATTCATTTGTGAACGTTGTATTCATTTGTGAACGTTGTATTCATTTGTGAACGTTGTATTCATTTGTGAACGTTGTATTCATTTGTGAACGTTGTATTCATTTGTGAACGTTGTATTCATTTGTGAACTTTGTTTTATTTATGAGGGTTCTTGTAATTGTATTCTTCAGAGTACACAGCTATTGTCAATTGGTATTAGTACTCATAGGAGAAAGATGCGAGGTCCAGAGCTGGAAGTTAGGTAGGCCCACCTAGCTTTGATTGGAACTGAATGGTTTTTTGTTTTTTGACGGGCAGTTTTTTTTCGAATCCCTATTCTCCTCTTTTCAACACCCATTACTTTCTTCTTCGGCTTTTATCTTGTTCTATAAACTAAGATAAATTCTACTATTTTTATTCGCCGAGTGCATCCTAAAAAATGTCTTGTTTTTTTATTTCCATGGAAACTTGATCGAAGTTATGTAAGCTGTAGGCGATGAATTTCACTTACAGTTTACATTTGACAATGACGCTACGCTTGTCAAATGAAGGCATGGGTATGAAAGACCTTTCTACCACCTGTATACACCAGCAGTACCGTCATAAATATTTTTTTGTCTTCTTCCATACATCACTGTCGTTATAGCTTGTCAATAATTGAGAGTCGCTTGAAAATTGCAGCTGCGATGCCCTAAGTTCGCCAGTCCCTGGTCCTCCGCTGCTTCAGACTTTTTTAAATAGAAACACATTTGTTTAATATTGCTGATGCAATTGCTCTACATATTCACCAGCTTCCTTTTTCAAATTGCTTTTTCGATTTTGGATTCTTTCATTTGAGCTGTCCTTCTGAATCTCAACGCTTTTTGTGAACGCAGCACCTCGAACGTTATGATTATTGTGATTTGTTTGAAGGAATCCGTAATTCTATTATTACTACCACAAACAGGACTGTGAGTGCGACTGTTGCTTTTCCTAACCGCTTTTCCCTTCTTCCTTACAGAGGTGCTAAGAGTGAAATTGATTTTGAAGTTGTTATAAGTAAATTATAGTTAATATTAGCAAGTTTGTCTCCTTCTACTTACATCTTCTACCCAGTGATTGGTGTCAGAAGGTTAGGGACTTTGGTGGAGAAATGTACCACTGGACTCTTTCTTTTCAGTTCCTTCTTTGCTAAATGTTTCGAAATCCACCGTTATAAATACAGCGTATAATTTCGACCATGAGAATTTTGACAGTGACTTTTGACATGTCCTTTCTCAGCGAATGTGCGTTCCAAAAGGGCGCACTGCATTGTGTAAAAAAATAAAAAATCAACGAACGAGGCTCAGTTTAAAACAAGCTGGCACCCCTCCTAGTATCCTCCAATGAAAAGCGTATAACTCGAAAGGTAGTCAGAGGTCGCTGACCCGATGTGAAAGAAATCATTATTCAGAGAAAGCTGGCATCTGGGAACCGTTTTATCATTCGTAATGCAGCAGATTAACGAGGCTTTAAAAGAACTGTAAGGAAACTGTAGCAAACCGCAATGAGAGCAGTCGCTACTGCGTTACGTATCTTGGAGAGTAAAATGCCTGCGTTGGATAAGTTACTAAACTGAGCAGGTTTTCTATAATTTGCCAAGCTTCAACATTTTTTCTTACACACAATATTTTTCGAAAGTGTAAAATCACGAACAAATCTAGGTTTACTTTATTTTTAAATCGTTTTTTCCTCGAAATAGACACGAAGCTGCTCTTTTAATTCTCCATCGTGTACGAAATTGAGACTTGCTAAAATCTTTCATGACGTACGTAGTTAAGACCATCTTGTTCCTAATATTTTTATTCCAATCCTCAGAAAACGAAATTGCGACTCAGATGCTCCTCAAATATTCCTTAGCACAAAATTCTCACAAAAACCACAACTAAAATTTTTGGGACGGCGCTTGAAGTCGAAGTGGAATGCGCGGCATTGCGCCTTTGCGAGTTTATGCAGATTTTGTTGACCGTGGTAAGACCAAGTCATAACGCTAAGTTACCGTCATCACAATAAGCAGACTCGCTCAAAACTATTTATAGAAAATCGCTACGGTCCCGCAGCCGTTGATATAAAAGCTGCATTGTGAGCTTCGAAAGAAACTTAATTTACAGAAGCCAGCGAAGGTCGGAAAAACAAGTTTTCGATTCCTGGCGCTGCCTTGACAACGTTCAAATCAAAATCACTGAAATTGAACTGCGTTTTTTTTTGTGAACTTTATTTTAGAGTCTGTTGAATTTTACTCACTTGAGCGTTTAGGAAGCAAAGCAAATGCGTTGGGTTTGTGCGTTTTATTTTTAGCATTCCCAGCAAGATAATACTAGCGTTATAAATAAAGGAAATCAGTAGAAGATATTGATAACAGATGACGCAGAGCTCAACGTTATTGAGAAAAATGAAGAGTAGGAACTTAATTCTTAAGGAATGAAAAACTCGTAATGAACGTCTTTGAATTATGGTGAATGCTAAAAACTTGAGACCTTTTCATTCTTTTCTTTCTGTTCTTGCTACATTTTGCATTCGGTCGTGAAAGGATGTCACGATATGATAAATTATTAATAATGTCCAAATCGTTTATTTGATTAATATTTTAAAGTGCGTACTTTTATCAACTGAGTGGTTACAAATAACTGATGATTACCCTTCGAGAGATGCGTTGCGTCTTTTTCCGGTTTACCGCTGTCCTGTTTTTCGGCACCTATTTTTGTTTTTAAAAGTAGCTATCTTATTTCTAATACTTTTCTCAGCTTATGGTTTCTTTGCGCAGGGAATCTTGGCTTAAAACCTACTTCGTGCATAAATTCCCCACTTCCTTAAGTCCATACTAAATGTTGCTTCCATCCTTCCTCTCTCTGAACATCTTAGGGAGACTCAAACTAACTTACAAGCTGATCTAACATTGAGCTTCGTTCGAGCAGAAATGTTGTACAGATGTCTGTGTTCGACAGCGGGCTTCACACCTGAGGCTTCTCGGAGGTAGCCGTGCCTACCGATCACTTAACACGTTAACCACCATGGATTAAACTAAATTTCAATATTTAACTAAAATTCAAAGTCGATTGTAGTAAGCAATTTTGACCACAGCACACATTATGTGGATCGGGCTTTCATTTTGCTTTGATTAAGTGTTTATGAAAATTCAGTGTGTGACAACAGGTCGGTCTGCGGCTTTATGAAAATTTTCTGTGTACCACCGGTGGTACACGTGGCGGTTAATGTGCTAATAAGCGCAAGTAACAGGCACCCGTTGTGTTGTTGGCTTTTGTAATGTCTTACCTCGAAATTTTCTCCATTTCATCACGTTTTCTTTCTTGACCGACGCTGGTAGTTGCATCAACCAACCCTCTTGCAGACACTCAATTTTGTCTCGGGAAGACTCTCTCTGTTTGAAAACTCAGACGTCTGTTGACTGAACTCTCGCGAATAAAAATGATCGGATTGATTCTTGTAGTTTCTATTTTCGTGCCGGAGTTGGGACGCAAGTTACGTATTGCAGAAGTCGGGTTGCAGTGACTGCTCTGGAAGTATTGAGGATTCGACTTTTTTTTTCAAATGTTACTAAACGGGAATGCAGTTTTTTTTTCCTCTCGACAGTTGGCGTGCATTTAGTCATGAAATATTGGTCCCACGAAATCTAGGATTAAAGTGCATCACACGCGTTGATGTGTCAGAGCTTGTTGAAGACACAAAATATATAGGAACTAGGGTCTGTGAAAAAAATCTGCAAGCATGTTTTCCCATAAAATTACTTGGAGTATAAGTTCAGCAGTAAACGTAACGATCGTCTTTTCGCGAAAAAAAGGAATATGTGAGGACCTGAGTTGAAAGTTAGGGAAGCGTTTCTTTTCTTGAAATGGAATCCATTTGTTTTCTAACTAACCGCCTTCTCAAGTTTCACTGCTAATTTTGTCGTACCTATTTCTTTCCTCTTCAACTTGCATTTTGCGTCGTGAACTTCTTCCAAACTTGCTGATTCTATGCATATAGGAAATCGCGTGGGGAAGCACACTTGTACATAAATTTCTCGCTACAGTAATATCATACTAAGAGGTGCCTCCTTTTTTACTCTAATGAACACATGTGGTTAAGGGTTACAAAATATTTTTGCGGTTGTACAATATATTTTTACGGTTGTACAATATATTTTTGCGGTTGTACAATATAATTTTTGCGATTGTACAATATATTTTCCCTCAGGAAGCAGGAGAACTTCGTTATGGTTAGGCTTTTTATTACGCCCCATGAATATTTATCAGGTAAACATGGAAGGGACTGCAAAAAGGCTCCGAACTTTCGACGGCCTCCTATTGCTGCAATGTACCGAGGAAAAACCTCATCTCTCGACTACGAGAATTAAAATATCGTACACGTAAATTGTTTTTGTTTTGTCATATATATTTTTAAGGTATCAATTACCAATACCGAGCCCCTCAGGATGCTACAGCTATTGTATTTCTGGGAATTAGCTCTACCATGGGGAGTGTGTGAGGTCCTGAGGTTAAGGTTTAGGTAGGCCTTCCTTATGTTAAAATAGTATTGGTTTTTTATTTGGTTACGGACTATCATTTTTCGGTTTACTGCTTTCCAGTTTTTCAGCACCTACTAATTTTTTAAACTCTCAACTTGTTCGATTAACTTCTTTCTCAACTTACTGTTTCTATACATCTTGTTCACAGGTTCCGAGTTCTCTTCAGTCCATACTAAATGGTGCATTCCTCCTTCCTCTCTTTGGAACGCCTATGTCGTAGTTTTGGGGAGGCTTAATTAAACTAACAACGAATCTGTTCTCAATGCCGAGAAATATTATTGGTTTATAGCGCAGCAAAAAAATATGTAGGGTCACATCGGTGATAGTTTCCCAGTCAAACTTTTTCGCCGGGGCATCAATGTTTTAGTCGTTCAGAGGTATAGCTTCTGCATAGGGCAGCTAAAGTAACGAATACAACGACGGAAAAGTTCATCAGGGTAGCACGCACTACTTAGCAATTAATCTCTGTCACACGTGAACGGTTGTGCGCACTTATAAAAATGTTTAGAAAATGCTTGAATGTTTAAAATATGCTTAAATGTTTAAAATAATGTTAATTTTAAATTTTAGTATCGAATATCACGCGTTGTGAGGAATTTCATTCATCCTTTCTTTTGGCTGGCTGAGCGATCGCGCTGTAAGGAGTTGCATTTTCCTTTACGGCTCGCAGCCTGTGTAGTTTTATAACCGAATTCCAAGAGTCGATCTGCCTCACTGCAACTTCAGCATTATTGAATGGAGGGGCGCTAAATGTTAACTAACGCCTGTTGAAACTTTAGCTTCTCTTTCCATCTATAAACAATCGAAGTCAAAAGTCTGACATTCATAACTTGTAATTTTCTACCCAAATCATAACTTACTCTGAAAAAACTAATAAACTTCATATGAGAGCGTTGTTAAGCTGGATGCTTTGAAAAAGTGGCTGTACTTCAAGACAAAAGAACCTCCTCACATGGATATGCTGAAAGATTTCGCAAGTACAGGAGGATAAATTGCGGCGGAAATGAAAGGATGCTCTAGGTTTTGTCTGCTAATTTGAGCTTGGTATCAGTGCGCAATAATATGCAGTATGTGCACAACAGAAACCAAAAATATTCTTATCCAGTGTCAGAAGTTGAATGTTGGTTTCATGTTTTATTTTGTTTTTGCCAGTTTTCTCTCAGATGTTTCATCGTGCAGCAAAACACATCAACGGCTATTTATTTTTTTCGCTGGTTTTTGTTCGGTCGCGTCAAAATTCGCAAGTTTATCCCGGCCCCTACTTTTGGCCGGAATTGTTGCAACTGTCGTCTGGAAACGAATTTCAAGTTCGCAATCCACGTGTGGAGTTTGTGCGTTTGTAGGGTGCGGAATAAAATCGACCTGAATAATTCACTAATTTGTTTTCAAACCTCCGATCATTGTTTTTATTTTTGTATTATCTACGTTTTTATTTTGTATCAGCCTTTGTTTCCACTTTGGTGTAAATCTTTGCATCTATTCTGGTTTTAATCTTTGCATTTACTTGTCTTTTTTCTACCCGACCTTGCACTCCAGTTAATAGGGAAAATTTTCTACTCGAGTAGTATCCGTCTGTACTTGCCGAGAGACAAATTTGCCTGTTATTTTGATAGCACGTGAGCTTTGCATTCACCGAGTTCCGTTATGATGATTATCAAAATTGATGTGCGGGAACTGTCGAAGAACGCGGATAATAAAGGAACCTCATTCAATCTCATTTGAAATTTGCATTGACAAAAATTGTTGCTCCTGGGATTCATTAATAATAATGATAACCTCGTATTTCTGCATCATGATTTATCCGAGTGTTGTTGATGATCACGTCATATGATATCACGTGGTCGAAAATGCGTTATCAAAGGTTTTGGAGGTTATTTTAGGTTCCTGCCGAGTATCTATAAGAATAAGCAGTTTAACTGTGAGCATTCTATTTCTAAGGTTTGCTAAAACGCAATTTGTGAAATATTTTTGCACGTTCAATTACTTCGTCGGGAACATTCGGTTTTCTCATCTGGAATAGCTAAGAAGAGGTCATAAGCGTATTTGGGATAGAGTCTTCAGTACATCTCTTCTGTAAATATTGTATAGAAAACATTCATATTCCGGATATGTGAGTATAAATATTGGTCATATGTCTGCATTAGAAGAATAATGCGGGGAATAGTTAAACTTTGAAGGTTTATCTATTCATACGTATAGGCGTGGGGTGTGTGAACAAAAATAATCCACTATATGTATTTTCTAAAATTCTAGCGTTTTCATTAAAAATGTTCGCTTCATTTCGCCTCCCACGGGATGATCATTTGCAGGCAATAAACCAAACACCGAAAAATTCGAATTTATGACTCAAAGTTAACTTATCTCGGATACGCCCTGCTGTTATTTATGTCTCACCAGCATAACCCGCAGACCCTGAACGTGTCCCGTAACGCCAGTCACATTTTCATAGCGTTATCGTCAACTAATGAGTTTCCGTCGTCACTCTTGAGGATCGGTATCGCGTTGCGATCAGTGTCTCGGCTTAAAAAAAGCTTTTAAATTTAGCCTGGCAAGCCTTCCTAAAGCCGTAAAAGTTGAGGGCCATGTTACTGGACTTCTTTAAGAAGGTGCAAGCAAGTTTGGAGGCTTAAGGAGTTTTTGCAAAGCAGATTAATGTGGCGTCACTGGCCAAAATTGCCTTCAACTTGCTAAGTTTGCCGATAGTCTGGAAAAATGGCTGTGCCCAGACAGTTATGAACCTCTGAGAGATAAATATGAAGCGACTTCCTTGCGGCAGAGAAATAACTTGACCTTTAAGTAGGCTGTAGTTTAGAGTCAAACACATAGAATAGACTGCTGCACTTACAGCTAATAATTCAACCGCCAGGATTTTTTGAAGAGTTTTGAACTTGAAATAAATTAAACTATAATTTACAGTTCAAAATTACCTTGCAATATGAGTTTTTTTGCTTCCAAATTTTGATACCTAGTTCATTTGAGCTTCGAAGCTTGGCCGAACAGAGCACTTAAGTGACTTAACCAGGGAAGTCTGCTAAATTAAAAAATTTGTTCAAAAATTTCGAAATCGATATTTTACATCAGAAAACTCCAGCTGGTAACAGCGCATCCACAATGGCTTCTGAATCAGTTACGACACAAGACGGAATCTCCTGGAGATCAGTATTGTTGTTACAACAGAATATAACCTGACCATCCTATTTAACTAGATGTAAGTGCATTGTGTTACAAGGGATGAATTCCCTCAGGGGAATGCAATTATTGTATCTCCCAGGGGGACAACGTGAGGGCTCAAGCTGAAGGTTAGGTAGGCCTTCTTTTTGTTGAAATAGAATGTTTTAGTTATGTTAAGGACCCCTTTTTTCGGTTCACTGCTGTCCTGTTCTTCAACACCTACTACTTTCTTCTTCAACTTTATTCTTGTTTCATAATCTTCTTTCACAACTTCCTGTTTCTATGCCCTTTCTGCGTAGTTTTGGCGTTTCCTTAATTAACTCCATACTAAATGGTGCCTTCCTCCTTCCTCTCTTTGGATCGCATTTGTTGCTGCGGATAGGGAGGCTAAAACTAACGACTAATCTAATCTACAAGGGATGAAGATGCCAATTTCAACGGAATGTAAGCTCTGAAAAATATCACCATTTCTTCAGAAAATTTCACCTTTATTCAATTTCCATTAATTTTGAATGCAAATGACATGCGTCCAACTGAGTTATCTTTTCTATATACCAGGCTAATGTGAAAAAGTATGGCCGTGAGCGCATCTTTAATTTACCACGAATCTATCCAAAACAACACACTCCATTATTATGGATTCTCCAAGCACTAGAATTACGCGAAAGTTCCCAGTTCTACTAAAATTACTCGGAAGTTCTTAACATGAAATGTAAAAGTAACATGATATCTGGAAACCAAGACCATTGTTCAAAGAAACAGCAACTTGATACCTCTCCATTTCCTGTCTACAAAGCCTTCGTTTAAAATAACCGACAAGTTAAGTTTCTTTTTAGCAACAAACCTCGTTCTGTTTCTTTGGAACGATGACGTTAAATAAACGGGACGATGTGTGTATTCCAGCAACATGATAACGCTGGTATTGCGGCAACACTGGCACGGCGGCAACGCTGGCACGGCGGCAACGCTGGCACGGCGGCAACGCTGGCACGGCGGCAACACTGGCACGGCGGCAACACTGGCACGGCGGCAACGCTGGCACGGCGGCAACGCTGGCACGGCGGCAACGCTGGCACGGCGGCAACGCTGGCACGGCGGCAACGCTGGCATTCCTTGCCTACGGAGCGGAGCGAGGTGGCGTTGGCAATGGTAAAAGAAAGAAAGAAAAACCGCTTGTTTAAAAACAATACATTTTTTATTTCGCCGTTTTCTATTTGAAGGATCTGAAAGGCTTCGAAACTCGCTCTGTTTGTGGAAACGTTCTTCGATCGTTTTTGAATAACATCGAGCTTTTCTAATTTCGGTTGCCGCGGCGGACGTGCTGCTGGGACGCGTGCTGCTGGGACGCGTGCTACGGTCACTCCAAAGTGTTGCTGTAGGCCTAAAATTATTTTTTTTTCGGCGCTGTGACACATCTGTTCAGGTTCGCTCATGTTCTGTGTAAGATGCTTGCAAAATATGGCAACAGTTAACAGTTCGGGAGTTTTTCATTTGGATTCGGTGGCTTGTTACCAAAATTTCATCCTCATAGGACATCAGACAGGCAATTTACGTGGTTGATAAGGGATACAACTGTTGTAATTATGAGAATTAGCACTCCCACGGGTAAAAATGTGAGGCCCAGAGCTGAGAGTTAAGTAGGCTTTTTTGCTGAAGTAGAAAAGTTTGCCAGTTTCGTTACGAACCTTCTTTTTCGGTACACGCGTGTCCTGTTTTCTGGATCTTATAGTATATTCTTCAACTATTATCGTTTTTCGTAAACTTGTTTCTCAATTAACTTTTTGTTTACACAAGGGATCTTGCGTTGGTATACACATTACGCGTAGATTCTTCTTCTCTTCAACTCCATACTAAATGATGCTTTCCTCCTACCTATCTTTGAAACACCTTTCCTGTGGTTAGAGTGGCTTACACTAACTTAGTCTAACTCAATTTTTTCTTCAAAACGACCTTGATTTCACAAATGACACCTGGAGTATAAATCGCAAGGAAGACAAAAATAATTAGCCAGATAAAAACAGTGAGTTTAGGACCATAAAACAACTTTGGTTCAATTTTCCCACTGCCGTCAGCTATCAAAAACAGCCTAAGCATGCGATGTAACAAATTCAGTGGGGTCATCTTTTCCTTGTATCTGATACAGTTATCGCTCAGCTGAACCATTCCTTTGAATTATACGTATTGTGAGCAAAACTTTTTGGCTGAATCGTTCGCTTATTTTATTGTATTTTAACATCTGAAATGAAGTCTCGCCGCCACTCGCCGTATCGAGCAGCAGCCAAACTCCTTCGTGCCGGGAAAACGGCTTTTAGTTTTCCATCGGTGCTGCTGTGAAGTTCCCTCCGCGCTGTGTGATGCACTTGGTTGTGGCTACATAGGGGACTTTGTGAATGTGCTGGAGGCTGTGTGTGTTCTTTCTATCGGCTGAAGAAATTAGAATTTATTGATCGAAAAAATGAAAATAACTGCTTTTTGTTTCAAAATTTTAAGATGCTCATGCATGCAGCAGAATGCGTGGAATTATGTTTCGTTCTCCAAATGAGCAAGGATTAATTTTGCGCGTCACATGAGGTCAGCGCATAAGCTCATTCTTTATATTTCTGTGTTGGTTCACTCGTCTCGTTGATTGGTGTCCGACTTATCCAGCGTATTTTTTGCACTAACTTTCTCAATATCATTTCAGTCCGAAATGACGTCCAGTCGATCGCAATAGGAAACGAACCGACTGCTCAGTTTCAAAAGTACGACTCCGCCTCACAATCTCTGACGTAATTTACTGGTCCGAACTTGCTCGTGAAAGTTCCGCCAAAACTGCCTTAAACTCGACAACTTCTCTATCTGGACTGCTGCGCTACGGTCTTCGCCAACTGCACAGGGTTTCTTTTTTATTATGGCAGTTCGCTTATGTATTAAGATGTATTTGTCTCAGAGTTTTAGAACATTGAATATATCTTATGTAAGCTCAATGAGTAAAATTGTATTGAGCAGATAGTGGGGGAAACTTTATTTTTGTCTCCTTGTCATTGATAAAGCAAATAATTCTCTTGAAATCGAATATATTATCGTGAGCATAACACGGTTCATAAATTACTATCTTTCGAGGAGGCAGCAACACGGTTCATAAATTTCTTAATCCAGCAAGGCAGCAACACGGTTCATAAATATTATTGTAGAACTATCAAGTGCCTCTCTCCTGAGAGCGACCTACATTACTTCACTGGGTATCGAGGATACCATCAGCCACATCATCTTCCTTACGCTGATTAGCATTGAAAAAACAGAGTGGGCATAAGGATGAGGCAATGCTGATAATTATTTTAGTGTTGCAAATGCATAATAAAAATGGTAATATAATAAACAGGAAAAGACTTCTTCATATAAAGGCACGTAGGAGACTTCTTGGGTAAGTAGGAAGTCGGAAGTTGGTACACCCGACGGCCGCCCACATCACTTTGGACAATAACCGTGACCTGTTGAGATCAATTAGACGGCACGTAAATAATTTGACGGTGTTAGGGTTAAGAGCTGCCGAGAATTGTTTGAAGATTCTGAGTTAACAGATAAGGCAGTGCACCCTACACTTGGAATATATTCAAGATATTTGAATTTACGTTTTTTAAGTCACGGCTTTAATTTTAGAGTACGGCTCGAGAACGGGAAACTACAGCCATAAGAAGGCTAGTGAGGAACGTTCGGCCCAAATGCACCTACTTACATGTATCTCCAGACCTAGTGCACCCTCACCAAAGGTTCCCCCACTTGCATGACTCTCTCCTCCTTGCATGAATCTCTCCTCCTTGCATGACTCTCTCCTCCTTGCATGACTCTCTCCTCCTTGCATGACTCTCTCCTCCTTGCATGACTCTCTCCTCCTTGCATGACTCTCTCCTCCTTGCATGACTCTCTCCTCCTTGCATGACTCTCTCCTCCTTGCATGACTCTCTCCTCCTTGCATGACTCTCTCCTCCTTGCATGACTCTCTCCTCCTTGCATGACTCTCTCCTCCTTGCATGACTCTCTCCTCCTTGCATGACTCTCTCCTCCTTGCATGAATCTCTCCTCCTTGCATGAATCTCTCCTCCTTGCATGACTCTCTCCTCCTTGCATGACTCTCTCCTCCTTGCATGACTCTCTCCTCCTTGCATGACTCTCTCCTCCTTGCATGACTCTCTCCTCCTTGCATGACTCTCTCCTCCTTGCATGACTCTCTCCTCCTTGCATGACTCTCTCCTCCTTGCATGACTCTCTCCTCCTTGCATGACTCTCTCCTCCTTGCATGACTCTCTCCTCCTTGCATGACTCTCTCCTCTTTGCATGACTCTCTCCTCTTTGCATGACTCTCTCCTCTTTGCATGACTCTCTCCTCCTTGCATGACTCTCTCCTCCTTGCATGACTCTCTCCTCCTTGCATGACTCTTTCCTCCTTGCATGACTCTTTCCTCCTTGCATGACTCTTTCCTCCTTGCATGACTCTCTCCTCCTTGCATGACTCTCTCCTCCTTGCATGACTCTCTCCTCCTTGCATGACTCTCTCCTCCTTGCATGACTCTCTCCTCCTTGCATGACTCTCTCCTCCTTGCATGACTCTCTCCTCCTTGCATGACTCTCTCCTCCTTGCATGACTCTCTCCTCCTTGCATGACTCTCTCCTCCTTGCATGACTCTCTCCTCCTTGCATGACTCTCTCCTCCTTGCATGACTCTCTCCTCCTTGCATGACTCTCTCCTCCTTGCATGACTCTCTCCTCCTTGCATGACTCTCTCCTCCTTGCATGACTCTCTCCTCCTTGCATGACTCTCTCCTCCTTGCATGAATCTCTCCTCCTTGCATGAATCTCTCCTCCTTGCATGAATTTCTCCTCCTTGCATGAATTTCTCCTCCTTGCATGAATCTCTCCAGCCTTCAATAACTTCCAGGAAGTCTCTACATGCGACGCCGTTTTTACGCTTCGTAAAGGTTGTTTTGCTACATCGCCGTGCCCGTCCCTTTGTCCAACTTTTGCCTCAGTCAACCTAATCGCACAAGCTGCGGTAATGCACTACAAATGTTGCACAAGCGCGTGTGAAGAACACACGGTGCAGCCATCGCCCCGCAACGTTTGAAAAAAAAAATTTCTTTCCAATAAGGTATAACATGAAATCTTGATTGGTTTTTAAAATACCTTAAAAGCCAACGATCTCTGTGTTTACTGAGATCAAATGGAAGAGTAAATTATTATTTTGCCCAAGCTAAGTTGAGCGGAAGTGCGAGGTTTTTGCCTGGTAATCAGAAGTGGCATCACATTTGCTGTCTGACCGCAGTAAAAGTTTAGCATCAGGAGCTCTTGCAAAAATTTGCTTATTGCCTTCTGTAATTAGGGTTCTGTGGAAAACCTCACTCGGATAACTTTTTACCGTATCTTTTCCTTGCGACTTTACTCCTTTCTAAGTGTCTCTTTTGACTTATATGATTTGTCCCGCTCGGCTTGTCTCCCGCTCGGCTTGTCTCCCGTTCGGCTTGTCTCCCGTTCGGCTTGTCTCCCGTTCGGCTTGTCTCCCGTTCGGCTTGTCTCCCGCTCGGCTTGTCTCCCGCTCGGCTTGTCTCCCGCTCGGCTTGTCTTCCGCTGGACTTGTCTTCCGCTGGACTTAATTGTCCCTCGCCGGACTTGTCTTCCGCTGGACTTAATTGTCCCTCGCCGGAATTGTCTTCCGCTGGACTTAATTGTCCCCCGCCGGACTTGTCTTCCGCTGGACTTAATTGTCCCTCGCCGGATTTGTCTTCCGCTGGACTTAGTTGTCCCTCGCTGGACTTTTCTTCCGCTGGACTTAGTTGTCCCTCGCTGGACTTGTCTTCCGCTGGACTTAGTTGTCCCTCGCTGGACTTGTCTTCCGCTGGACTTAGTTGTCTTTCGCTGGACTTGTCTTCCGCTGGACTCGTCCCTACCTCTTTTTCCGATTTAACATTTTTCCACCGCGACCTTCTCTCATGTAACGTTGGCTCGTAGGTTAACTCAGCATCACAGGCAACCATAAGTAGGTTAGGGTGTCCAGCACCGCAGCCCTCAGTGCGCTTGTGATATAACGCATCAAATCGGGTGCTGAATTCCCCATAATTTTCTTTTATTTCATTGGGTTAAAATATTTCTGATGAAAGTGAATTGAACCCCTAGATTAAAAAATGGCTCATTAATAGCATCCATTTTTTAGATTGCATAACTCTTTGATAACCGACGTGATTCGTCTGGTATCCATGGAGGGGATTTTTATAATTCTCTTAAATGACCGATAGTCAGTATACTCTATTTTCATAAATACTGGATCAAGAAATGCATCCTTTTTGTGCATACCTGAATATGTACATAGAGAAGTAAATATATAGAGAAGTGCATACTCAAATATTTAAAGAACAAACATTTCTACGAACAAAGGTCTATCTAAAATTTTGTATAGTCGAGAGACCTGCATTTAAATGCTAACTGGTACACTACTGCGCAATAATATGAATATTTCATGTTAATGAAATTGGTATCGTGAAATACAATTGTGTCATCAGAGTCGGAATCTCTATTTGGTTGTGATGTATTAATACAGCATAATGATGGGCGCATGCATTTTTCGCCATCTCGTGTAGATTATGTGCAATGTTGTGCGCCGTGTTATAAGTTTTTAGAGTAATGAAAAATTTCATCTAGAAAATTCAACTTTTTTGAAACACTGCAAGTCGCAGAATCTCTTTTTTACTGTTGCACTATGCATAGTTATGACCTTGAAGTCTTCTGATAACTTATTCACTGATGTCTAACTCAACCATTCTTGAATGTACGCATCTCGATTTATGGATCACGTCTTCATAACGTATGCTTGACTTCCGCAATGGATTCTACCTTGGAAATGTTGCTACGCCGATCTTGTGATTGCTGGCAGTACATCACAGGCAGCGAACTGCTAAACAATGTATGGGGAGACGCGTAGCATGATTACCATCCAGTATTCATGTCGTCGATCTTTCATGAATTCGCGATTGTTCTTCGTCTGGTGTAGATGGCGAGCCTGTGTGGTCAATATCGATGCGGAGCAAAAAAGGAACGCCGGACTATGTGTATGAAATGTCCGCAAAAAAAAGTTCGCAAAATACGGAGGTTACCGGGTACATCGGATTATCTTTCCTCCATGCTCGCATGTTAGCTAATTTCGATCGATCTTAACTCCTCATTTCTGCCACAACAACTTATCTGTGATTCTTTACGACGAAAATAATTAATATTCCTGTAAAAAGTTTTTCCTCTATTGGCATCGTGCTATCTATTGAAAATTCTTACACTATATAGTTCATTCGATGTGTAGGGATTGTGGTCACCATAGAGCACTTTTTCGACCTCATCGTCAAAGCCTTAAGCCTAGACCAAAGCTGAAGGCCAAAGCTGACGAACTTCTAGCGCTTCAACGATTCCAATCTCGTTGACTATATTGCAGTTCCCAAACTCTTGTTTTTAGATCACCAAACTCTATTTTGATGTTTTGGACGCATTCCGTGCGCGACAGCTCATACCCAACGCAAAATTTTTTCGTTACAAAATGAACCCAAGGGAATACAGGCCATCAAATTACGGCTGTCATTCATTATCAATGGCTGCCCCAAATCTGAAGCGAATGCAGATCATTATTTTGATCGATAACTCGGTGAATTGCATAGCGATTCGTAAGCACCTCATTAGAATTCATCTCTATGACCACACAGATTCAACGAAGCGTTTTTTTTTTACCAGGAATCCCTGCAGAGACCTCGTACGTTACAAAAGCCGTGCTTTGATCTCCGTTAACGTATTGATTGCATTGACATCTTCAATAGATCACGTCTGTTCACAGTAACGCTCTCTATAGCGCGTCTGCAGGACATGTGCGTGGGTAAATCAATGGGAGTGTTTTTTCATCAAGGTCGAGGGCTCCAGCTTCCATCATTGTTTCATGCTCGGGGAAAAAATTCCTAACTTGTGATGTCGGGCGACAGATGTAGTTTTGCGTAACTCTGCTTCTGCAATTTTACCTCGAAGGCCTCACGACGTCGTGTTGGAGTTCTGAAGGCTCCGAAATTTGTTGGTGTACCCGACCGAAGTTTGCTTGCCTGATACAAGGCTCGAACTTAGAAAGTTGGGCGGCTGGGAAAAGTTTTTTGGAAAATATCCTGCGTAATTAAATTTTCCCAAGATTTTGCACTAAATCTCGCCCACACGGATACACTGTTTTTTTACTCTGGCTCTTTGGAAGATGTAGTGAAATAATCAGAGGTTCTCCAGACATGTGATCCTGATAGTTAACCGAATACCTACCACAGAGTTACTTTTGTACATGCACTAAGAGTAGGAATATTCCACATCAACCAATTTTCTTAATATTCGTAGGAAAACAGCCCGAGAGAACACAATTTATTGCATGTCCAGAGCCACCGTAATTTTACTTGCGAGCATCTCAGTGCCGTAAACAGCATAAAAACGCAAATCTGCGAAAGTTTGACTTGGCGACTCCAACACCGCCGCTGTTTTGTTGTGGCTCGGAGCCGCAGCCAGGCAAGCCAACGTGTGCGAGAGCGACCAATATGTCGCGGTGCAATAATTCAGAATTTTGAATATGCTCGTAGCATTTGACCCCTCAGGGGGATACAACTATTGTATCTATGGGATTTGGCGCTCCTATGGGGACTATGTGAGGGCCTGAGCTAAAGGTTAGGTAGGCTTCCTTTTTGTTGTAATAAAATAGGTTTTTGTTTTGTTACGGACCATCTTTTTTCGGTTCACTGCTGTCCTGTTTTTCAGCACCTACTACTTTCTTCTTCAACTTTTTTCTTGTTTCATGAACTTCTTTCCTAGCTTACTGTTTCTGTGCACATTGTGCATAGGTTCCACGTTCCCTCAACTCCATACTAAATGGTGCCTTCCTTTTTCCTCTCTTGGAACATCTTTGTCGTGGTTAAGGGAGGCTAAAACTTTCTTATATAATAATAATAATCGTAGCATTTGAACGCGTGGGAGCGTTAATTTCCAGCGTGTCCAGGGGACTCGGCGCTCATCGTGAGATTCTTGAGCTTCCCTACCATGGTGACCAAAGGAAGGGTATTGTTGAGTAGAGGAGGCAGGTCAGATAGCGATTGAATTGTCTTTTTCTGTTCACTTACTCCTCAAGGAAATACTATTGTAACTATTGTTTCTACTGGAATTAGCGCTACCAGAGTGAATATTCCAGGTCCTTAGCTAAATGTTAGTTAGGCCTTCCTTATGATGACATTTAATTGCTTCTTCGTTTTTATGAAACATCCCTTCTCGGTTCAATGATGTATTGCTTTTTAAGCGTCTAATGCTTGCTTCTTCATATTTTATCTTATATGATCCCCTCAGGGGGATACAACTATTGTATCTATGGGAATTAGCGCTCCCAGGGGGACTATGTGAGGGCCTGAGCTATAGGTTAGGTAGGCTTCCTTTTTGTTGTAATAGAATAGGTTTTTGTTTTGTTACGGACCATCTTTTTCCGGTTCACTGCTGTCCTATTTTTCAGCACCTACTACTTTCTTCTTCAACTATTTCTTGTTTCATGAACTTCTTTCTTAGCTTCCTGTTTCTGTGCACCTTGTGCATAGATTCCGCGTTCCCTCAACTCCATACTAAATGGTGCCTTCCTCCTTCCTCTCTTAGAACATCTTTGTCGTGCAGTTAAGGGAGGCTAAAACTTTCTTATATAATAATAAAAATCTTTTTATATGAATTGTTTCCTCAACGTACTGTTTTTATGAACCTTGTGCAATAATTTCGCATTCCCTCAACTGTAATGCTTCTTCAAATAATAAGGCCTTCTTCCTTCCTCTCTTTGGGACGCCGATGTTTCAGTTAGGAAGCCTTAAAAAAACATCTAATCTATTTTATTTGCGACGATAGGGATGAGCTTAAAAATAATGTTAGTGCTACTGTTAACAGTAATGATTTATACATCAATGTTTTACAAATTTATGATTTAAAAATTAATGATTTAAAATTTAATGAATATTCAATCAATGAATCCTTCCTCTCTTTCGATCACATTTGTTGCTGCGGGTAGGGAGGCTAATACTAATGACTAGTCTAATCTAACAAACCGTAATGATTTTCAGACGCTGAAGTCCAATCACGATTTTCTCGCTAGAGTCCATTACTGAACATTCATTTCTGAAATAAAAGTTTTAGTTGGCTAAAGCGAAATTAAAACCCGATGCAAATTTTTGAAGACAATTTAGCGGTCTAATACCAACATGGTACAAATTCAAGATCAAGTAATGATGTCGAAAACATTTAATATCCGATACCCTGAACAACACCATCCCTAGTGGGATACGCAGTTGCTGGTATTGCGTACAATAATGATAGGGGAAAGGTGAGAATATTTAAGGAACTACACTCGTACAGAAAACGCTTATTATTGCATAAATTTGAAAAAGTGTGAGCAAAATCTATTGAGAAAATTGATCTTACGTGAGCGGCTGTTACTAAAGGAAAACGATCCTTTAGCATACCATTGAGGTAATTCCCGACTGGTTCTAAATTAACCATTTCAACTTAGTGAAACGTTTTAAACAATCACCGAATTTAAATCCGCTAGGTTATTTTTCGCATGAAACTCGCCAGTGTCCGCGTAGAACGACCGACCGAACAACTAACTGAAAGCGTTTGGCCTGGAAGATCAGGCGGATATTCCGCTCAAGTCTCGCGCTGAATTAGAAGACCTCACCGTTACGCCTTGACGCTGTAAATGTAAATCGAGTCGCTGCCACCAAATGTTTGATAGATTTTTTTAAAGTGACGTTTATACGCAGAGTTTGAGGGTACACCTTGTGCATTGATTCCTCATTCCCTTAATTTCGATTGGCACGCCGGGCGCACCAGACTCGCTGGACTCACCACCGACGCACCGGACACACCATAACTGCGGTGCGGAGTATCGCCACACGAGTGCGGCGTATCGCCACACGAGTGCGGCGTATCGCCACACGAGTGCGGCGTATCGCCCCACGAGTGCGGCGTATCGCCCCACGAGTGCGGCGTATCGCCACACGAGTGCGGCGTATCGCCCCACGAGTGCGGCGTATCGCCCCACGAGTGCGGCGTATCGCCACACGAGTGCGGCGTATCGCCACACGAGTGCGGCGTATCGCCACACGAGTGCGGCGTATCGCCACACGAGTGCGGCGTATCGCCACACGAGTGCGGCGTATCGCCACACGAGTGCGGCGTATCGCCACACGAGTGCGGCGTATCGCCACACGAGTGCGGCGTATCGCCACACGAGTGCGGCGTATCGCCACACGAGTGCGGCGTATCGCCACACGAGTGCGGCGTATCGCCACACGAGTGCGGCGTATCGCCACACGAGTGCGGCGTATCGCCACACGAGTGCGGCGTATCGCCACACGAGTGCGGCGTATCGCCACACGAGTGCGGCGTATCGCCACACGAGTGCGGCGTATCGCCCCACGAGTGCGGCGTATCGCCCCACGAGTGCGGCGTATCGCCACACGAGTGCGGCGTATCGCCACACGAGTGCGGCGTATCGCCACACGAGTGCGGCGTATCGCCACACGAGTGCGGCGTATCGCCCCACGAGTGCGGCGTATCGCCACACGAGTGCGGCGTGGCGCCACACGAGTGCGGCGTATCGCCACACGAGTGCGGCGTGGCGCCACACGAGTGCGGCGTGGCGCAAAACGAGGGCGGCGAGGGCGCCACCTTAGAGCGCCCTCAACACCTGCTGCAGGATTCAGATGATTTTCCAGAAGCGTTGAAAAAACAATTGTATTGAAGGTCCCTGTTTTGGACAATCAGTTGTTGGCTTTGGTGGGGTTGGTGCACTTCGATGTGACGAACTTTGAAAGCAATATAATCTTGGGTTGGTTTAAAAGCGTGGTACCAATGGCATGCTTCCGTTGACAGGTTTCGGTCTTTTTCGTGGCACAATCTATGAGTATCTTTTTTTGGTACAGTGTTGTCTCTGTGCTCACTTTGACATTTGTTCATGTATGAATTCACGGCTCTATTTTCCGTCGTTGTTGAAACTTCGTCTCGTGGCACGTGCAACGTCCCCTCGCGGCACACCCCAATCCCCGGCTGTGTAAACTACGTGTTTCACAGCGTTTTAAAGTAATTGTTTCAGAATGCAGGCATTTATTGATATACTCTAACCCATTGACTGTGATTTGTTGACATGAACTTCAATATTCAACTCAAATTTAAAATCGATTTTAGTTAGCAATCTTGAAAATAGCAGATATTAAATGGATCGTGCCTTCATTTAGCTTAGATTAAATATGTATGAAAACCGAGTTTGCGACTACTGGTCGGTCAGCTGCATTATGAAAATTCTCTCCGTGAATATCGGCGGTTTAATCGCGACCAACGTGCCTATGCAGTTCCTGTTAACACTCATCACCTAAGGGAGCTTACCAGCAAGAAAGCGGCACTTTCATTAAGGTATGCTGTTTCCAATCGTCATTTGAATTCAGCTTTGAGCGATCCTCAATCGAAGGCAGAATAGGATCCCAAGAGTGTCGTGTACAAAGACAGGGCGTTTCGTCAGTTCATCAAGAGCCGAATTTGACCCCAGAGTGCCGCTCTGCGCACAGACATGTCGCGTCAGTTCATCAAAGCTCGGAGACTACGGTATTCTCAGGCGCCGAAACCTGGTCTTCTGGTCTGCGGCTAGCCCGTGGTAACGTAGATATATTGCATTGCGACACCTTCCATTTTAGAAGACAGACTCCGTAGACTTGAGGATTCCAGCCACACTCTCCTCGCTGATCCGCTGCGGGAAGAAGTCAGAATGAAGGATTGCCTGTGGATTGTGGGGTGAGTCGTAGGCTGCTGACGCTGGCGGTAATCTATGTGAGGCCTTGCTTCTTCCATCATTTTCGCGTAATTGGCCGTAAGCTGCAAGCTGCCTGGTTACTGGCTCATTAATGGCGTTCGTTTTTATGAGCAGCAGTTTGCTGAGTACAATTCGATGCTTTGGTTTGCTGACACAAAAGTTTCTATGTCGAAATCCTTCATATTGCACGCAAAGTTTCAATCGCTTGTTTCTTAACGATTGATGTTGAAATTAAATAAATAAACTTTAAGTGTCGGTAGGTCTGTCAAAACTGTTACAATAAAACTAAGAAATCATGTGCGAAAATACACGTCTTTTTAGTGGCAGAATTCCTAAAGTGCAAATGCTAACGCTGAAGTATCTGGATTCGTTTATTTTAAAAGTCGGGTCAGAATTTTAGCCCGCCGCAAATTACATGCTCGTGCATTAATTCTAGCGCGGGGTGTAAGGGAAGGCTGAAGCGAGGATAACAAGATAGCTCGTGTCTGAGGGAAGGTTTTCACAATATTCTTCCTCCTTCACTCTCTTCAGGGGGAGACGATTATTATATCTATGGGAATTAGCGCTCCCATGGATAAAAAATGTCAGGTCACGAAATGGATTTATAGACCTGCCTTATATTAAACTAGAGAGGTGTTCACTGTTGTCGTGTTTTGAGTACCTATTTTTTATATAATTTTTGTCTTGTTTTATAAACTTCTTTCCTAACTTCCTGTTTCTGTACGCATAGGATCTGGTGTTTAACTGCGCTTTATGCATCGATTCCCCGTTCCCTTTAACTCCTAACTAAATGGTGTCATCATCCTTCCTCTCTTCGAGCACCTTTCTTGGGGTTAGAGAAGCTTAAACTAAATTATGTAATCTAATTGGTTTGTGTTTGGTTTGATGGGATTATAAATTCAAGCAGCAGTCAAATATCCGTTGATGAGCTATAATGACGGCCCTAGAGACTGAAATATTCCTTTTATTATGCTCCTGTGTCTTATGTCTCGCTGTTTTATTTCCAAAAACGAATACTTGTTTTTGCATAGCATCCACTCCCACTCACCGACACGAGTCAGAAATAGGCTAGAAAAATATCCACGTCCACAATGCACGGTAGGATGAAGGCGAATAAATGATTAGCTTCTAACTCCGTCCTTGCATGAGGTATAATTAGAGTCTGTTGATGCACATAAACTACAGCTCATTGACGCTGGTGAATAATGCTCTGCTTGCGTTTTTCTCCTTAAAAATTCTCCTCTTTACGGGCCCATTAATGAAACTGGAGGCAGTTTTTCTTCAATAATTGCCGGACGAGGTCCCCTAATAGGAGAGCGTATGGGGTCGCGAGGCACAGGTCCGCAGGACCAGAAAAGATATGGCAGCTTCATGGCCCTATTTCAGGGGCACATTCTCTGCATTGTCTTGCCTCGTACTCCCTCGTTTCGTACTCTCCGTCTCGTGCTTTTTAGTTCATGTTACAGAATTACCAAGTCAGGGAGGATTGAAATAACTTAGAATCTAATCTAAGGAATTTTCAAACTGACTTGTTTTTAGTCACAGGTGCCAAGGAAAACGTAAATTTTCAAACACTAGTTGTTTTTAGTAACAGGTATTTTATTGCTAGGGCAAACGTTAGTACGGTGAAACGTTTAACGTTGATTTGAAATTTACTTTCGCTATTGTCCTACTGGTCATATTTTTATCGACTAGTTTTATTTATGGCTTGTGCACATGTAACTTCAGCGAAAAAGCAAGTACGGTGTAATGTTTTACTTGATTAAAAATTTAGGTCTTTTTGCAGATGTGTTACCGGGCACACCTCCCTCGACTAGTTTTAGTTCTAGTTTTTGTATCTTTAGTGAAAACGAAAGTACGATGAAATTTTTTACTTATATGCGGAATTCCTGTTAAGGGTTATTTTCTTATAAGGGTTTTAAAATAATTTTGAGGTTTATAAATCACGATTATCTAAATTGTTACTCGTGAGACATATAAGTCTCAAATCTAGGTTAATTACTTGTATTAGCATTATAGATCATATAAGCTGCGAGGCTTCAACCGCCGCCTGTCAGGAGATCAGAAAACTCTGAAGTAAAATTTAGTAATTAATTTAGTGTACTTATGTGTTCTACTTAAGATTAGTTGAGTTAATATACTATCAGATTGAAAGTACATATTGATACAGGTTTCACCATGAGCCAGGGCGAAACGCTTTTCAATTCCTGATAAACATGTATTGATTTCTGATCAAATTAATGCGCAGTTATTAACGCGAGTTTCGTCACCGCTCTTATAGATGGAGGAACCTCCTACAGGTTTTGATGAATATGGGAAGATTCAGAGGGGATAGATTTATTTAGAATGTGCGCATGAAAAGGCGCAATTCGAGGAGCTACATCCTTGAAAACCACGTGTGCAAATGCAGTTATATTAATGCTATTTTTAGCATGCTAAAAACAAGCATATGCGCTAAAAGGAAATAATTTGATATTTACCATGTCCTTTTTCGTTAATTCTATTGGCCTAACGCGCGGATGTGCTATAATTTTTAACCTACCGTATGTTTTATTTACTTTTATCCCATGGAAAGACTGTGCCATGGTGCAGCAGAGTTGTATTTTCTTACTTTTTAGTCATTTGAATGTCGGGAAAAATGTTCTTCTTTCCTCATTATGACTTAATGGCAGAAGGTCTCCAATTTTATTTCTAGTCATTGCTCACGTACACAGGCCCTCACTCGGAATGAGATCTCAATAATTTGGCGTTATTTATCATAAAAGTTTGTAGAATTTAGATTCCTTCATTTTGCTAGGCGTAAATTGTGACGTTCCATTTTATGCGTCCTTGCATGTTTTTTGAGCTGTGAATCGCAGCTTGCAACAGGTTTTTCTACGCTGCTAATCGCTTAGGAAAGAGTCCTGTTTAATCTTGGCATGATTAAAATATTATACGGTGAACCTCTAACGAAACTACTAAATTATTCCTTTTATGTTTTCAGTCTGCATGCCTCTCAAAGCCCCTAAATTTTTTACCAAATACTGAGAGCTACTGAAGTTCGGTCTCTCATTAGCTCCCGTGCATCTGCAAAACCTGGAGCTGAATTTTGGTGGCCATTCAAATGTTTCGAATGGAACGATGCTGCTGCTGCTGCATGAAAGCAGCTTTGGCTATCATAGGGAGGTCTTGCTGAGAAAAATGTCGCATTTACTCGAGCATTTCTTACATCTGTCGCTTCTTGTCGCACTGTTGCTCAGCGGAATAGCTAGCATTACTAGGTCGCTAAACGGTGGACTTCGAGAGCGTCTCATGAACGCTGCATGCTAAATTTATTTTCAAGTATCCCTTTCACTACGAGAAATTCGATATTATAGAGAAAATAATTCAAAGCATGTAAGTTATCTGCACCCTGAAAATGGTTGAAATTGCTCTAAGTATTCTACTGATGCCGGTGCTTGCTCATGTTCAGTAAGGAGATTTGTTGCCATTCGAAAAGGCTGGCAAAGGAAAAAATACCTTCCGACGCCAAAGTCTAACCTTGTTAAATTTTTTTCAATGAGTGTAAGCTATTCCCGTGACAAATGCGTAATGAATAGAGGAAGAATATAATTGTTTCAGTTGGGCGTAGTGTATACGTTCCTCGTGTTATTTTGCATATAGAGCCTGTGAAAACGGAAAATACTCCTAGGCAAATATGTGTGATGGGAAAATGCTTTTTGAATGTTTCCCCTGAAAAAAGGTACTACTGTTCATGCTCCCAGGGAGAAGGCGAGAAGTCCCTAGCTGAAAGTTGGGCGAACATCTTTTTGCTAAAATGAAGTAGTTTGTTTTTTACGGATCGTCTTTTTCGGTTCACTGCTGTCATTTTTCCCTGAAACCAAAATTTTTTCGCTCAATTTTTATCACGTTGCATAAACATCATTCTGTCTTGCTCCTTACATGCGCAGTATGAGCTAGGGACGTTCCTTGTGCATTGATTCTCCGTTCCCTTAACACGTTCACCGGGTTTGTGAGGTTGTTAACAGATGATTTGCTTAGGTTGTAGTAGTAGTAGAATTGAGTAATCGACTTTAGTGCTCGAACACATTTTTATCCTTCCCAAGAAATTCGGAAAACACAATTTTTTGAAAACATTTCAGCTCGTATGATAGCTATTTAACAAAAAACGGATGAAATGAAATGATGAAATATCATTCATTTATGCAGGTACGTGAATGATCAATTTACTTATCGATAAACGTATGACCCAAGATGAGGGAACGTTTTGAATTCCATTCTAAATGTGTCCTTCCTCTTTCATCGCTTGAGAACTTTTTTTTTTTGTAAAAGAAGCTCAAATTGTCCTATCGTCCATTCTCATACGTGAATACTACTGATTACGCTAAGCTTTGCGGCTTGACCCTGTATCCTGTCCTTATTTTCAAATTATATCATAGGGTTATGATTAAAAAATGTCGCGTAAGACAGACGAACTTTGTACTTGCAGATACCGATTTGAGGACGGTGCGCCTTTATTGTGTAGTAATTTTCTGATGGATAAACTCGTACGGATGAATTTTCAAGTTATAAACACTTGCCAAAAACACAAGGGCTTCAGTCGGTCGGACATGAACTTTTCATTAATACAGATCACCGCATGAGTTTTGAATCTTTATTCTGCTCTGAAAAAAATATTTAAGAGAAAGCGAAATGCAAAATTCTTCAACGTAATTAACTTTAGGCATAAAAGGCTGTTAAACGGTTAACATAGGATTCTAAAGTTCATATGAACTTCAGTGGGGAATGCTCAAATAAACCATCCATGTATAGGTATAAAACGTTAGCATTGCTTTACTCCATCATGAAACTCGCCATAGCACGCTGTACGTCCTGGTCTTTCGGAAATTTCCGGGTTTTAATTTAGTCTGTAGGTTCAGGGAGCAGCTGTGCTCCTTGGGGAAATGTCTGCCTCGCCCCGGCAGTAGCAGATGACTTGCGTATGGGTCCCAGTAGTTGCAGATCTGTGCATTGATACCAGGAGTAGAAGGTTTGTGTGGCGCAAATCTGTACGGCATATAGCAGGTGTAGCAGATCTGTGCATGAATCTCAGGACAAGCAGATTTATATGTTGGTACCAAGAGTATAGTAGATCTATGCATAGATACCAGGTGTTGCAGACCTATTTATGGGTCCCAGCAGTAGCATATCTATTTATGGGTCCCAGCAGTATAGCATATCTATTTATGGGTCCCAGCAGTATAGCATATCTATTTATGGGTCCCAGCAGTATAGCATATCTATTTATGGGTCCCAGCAGTAGCATATCTATTTATGGGTCCCAGCAGTAGCATATCTATTTATGGGTCCCAGCAGTAGCATATCTATTTATGGGTCCCAGCAGTATAGCATATCTATTTATGGGTCCCAGCAGTAGCATATCTATTTATGGGTCCCAGCAGTAGCATATCTATTTATGGGTCCCAGCAGTATAGCATATCTATTTATGGGTCCCAGCAGTATAGCATATCTATTTATGGGTCCCAGCAGTAGCATATCTATTTTTGGGTCCCAGCAGTAGCATATCTATTTATGGGTCCCAGCAGTATAGCATATCTATTTATAGGTCCCAGCAGTATAGCATATCTATTTATGGGTCCCAGCAGTAGCATATCTATTTATGGGTCCCAGCAGTATAGCATATCTATTTATGGGTCCCAGCAGTATAGCATATCTATTTATGGGTCCCAGCAGTATAGCATATCTATTTATGGGTCCCAGCAGTATAGCATATCTATTTATGGGTCCAAGCAGTATAGCATATCTATTTATGGGTCCCAGCAGTATAGCATATCTATTTATGGGTCCCAGCAGTATAGCATATCTATTTATGGGTCCCAGCAGTATAGCATATCTATTGATGGGTCCCAGCAGTATAGCATATCTATTTATGGGTCCCAGCAGTATAGCATATCTATTTATGGGTCCCAGCAGTATAGCATATCTATTTATGGGTCCCAGCAGTAGCATATCTATTTATGGGTCCCAGCAGTAGCATATCTATTCATGGGTCCCAGCAGTATAGCATATCTACTTATGGGTCCCAGCAGTATAGCATATCTATTTATGGGTCCCAGCAGTATAGCATATCTATTTATGGGTCCCAGCAGTATAGCATATCTATTTATGGGTCCCAGCAGTAGCATATCTATTTATGGGTCCCAGCAGTAGCATATCTATTTATGGGTCCCAGCAGTATAGCATATCTATTTATGGGTCCCAGCAGTAGCATATCTATTTATGGGTCCCAGCAGTATAGCATATCTATTTATGGGTCCCAGCAGTATAGCATATCTATTTATGGGTCCCAGCAGTAGCATATCTATTTATGGGTCCCAGCAGTATAGCATATCTATTTATGGGTCCCAGCAGTAGCATATCTATTTATGGGTCCCAGCAGTAGCATATCTATTTATGGGTCCCAGCAGTAGCATATCTATTTATGGGTCCCAGCAGTAGCATATCTATTTATGGGTCCCAGCAGTATAGCATATCTATTTATGGGTCCCAGCAGTATAGCATATCTATTTATGGGTCCCAGCAGTATAGCATATCTATTTATGGGTCCCAGCAGTAGCATATCTATTTATGGGTCCCAGCAGTAGCATATCTATTTATGGGTCCCAGCAGTAGCATAACTATTTATGGGTCCCAGCAGTAGCATATCTATTTATGGGTCCCAGCAGTAGCATATCTATTTATGGGTCCCAGCAGTAGCATATCTATTTATGGGTCCCAGCAGTATAGCATATCTATTTATGGGTCCCAGCAGTATAGCATATCTATTTATGGGTCCCAGCAGTATAGCATATCTATTTATGGGTCCCAGCAGTATAGCATATCTATTTATGGGTCCCAGCAGTATAGCATATCTATTTATGGGTCCCAGCAGTAGCATATCTATTTATGGGTCCCAGCAGTAGCATATCTATTTATGGGTCCCAGCAGTAGCATATCTATTTATGGGTCCCAGCAGTAGCATATCTATTTATGGGTCCCAGCAGTAGCATATCTATTTATGGGTCCCAGCAGTAGCATATCTATTTATGGGTCCCAGCAGTAGCATATCTATTTATGGGTCCCAGCAGTAGCATATCTATTTATGGGTCCCAGAAGTAGCATATCTATTTATGGGTCCCAGAAGTAGCATATCTATTTATGGGTCCCAGCAGTATAGCATATCTATTTATGGGTCCCAGCAGTAGCATATCTATTTATGGGTCCCAGCAGTATAGCATATCTACTTATGGGTCCCAGCAGTACAGCATATCTATTTATGGGTCCCAGCAGTATAGCATATCTATTTATGGGTCCCAGCAGTAGCATATCTATTTATGGGTCCCAGCAGTATAGCATATCTATTTATGGGTCCCAGCAGTATAGCATATCTATTTATGGGTCCCAGCAGTATAGCATATCTATTTATGGGTCCCAGCAGTAGCATATCTATTTATGGGTCCCAGCAGTATAGCATATCTATTTATGGGTCCCAGCAGTAGCATATCTATTTATGGGTCCCAGCAGTAGCATATCTATTTATGGGTCCCAGCAGTATAGCATATCTATTTATGGGTCCCAGCAGTATAGCATATCTATTTATGGGTCCCAGCAGTATAGCATATCTATTTATGGGTCCCAGCAGTATAGCATATCTATTTATGGGTCCCAGCAGTACAGCATATCTATTTATGGGTCCCAGCAGTATAGCATATCTATTTATGGGTCCCAGCAGTATAGCATATCTATTTATGGGTCCCAGCAGTAGCATATCTATTTATGGGTCCCAGCAGTATAGCATATTTATTTATGGGTCCCAGCAGTATAGCATATCTATTTATGGGTCCCAGCAGTATAGCATATCTATTTATGGGTCCCAGCAGTATAGCATATCTATTTATGGGTCCCAGCAGTATAGCATATCTATTTATGGGTCCCAGCAGTATAGCATATCTATTTATGGGTCCCAGCAGTATAGCATATCTATTTATGGGTCCCAGCAGTATAGCATATCTATTTATGGGTCCCAGCAGTATAGCATATCTATTTATGGGTCCCAGCAGTATAGCATATCTATTTATGGGTCCCAGCAGTATAGCATATCTATTTATGGGTCCCAGCAGTATAGCATATCTATTTATGGGTCCCAGCAGTAGCATATCTATTTATGGGTCCCAGCAGTATAGCATATCTATTTATGGGTCCCAGCAGTATAGCATATCTATTTATGGGTCCCAGCAGTATAGCATATCTATTTATGGGTCCCAGCAGTATAGCATATCTATTTATGGGTCCCAGCAGTATAGCATATCTATTTATGGGTCCCAGCAGTATAGCATATCTATTTATGGGTCCCAGCAGTATAGCATATCTATTTATGGGTCCCAGCAGTATAGCATATCTATTTATGGGTCCCAGCAGTAGCATATCTATTTATGGGTCCCAGCAGTATAGCATATCTATTTATGGGTCCCAGCAGTAGCATATCTATTTATGGGTCCCAGCAGTATAGCATATCTATTTATGGGTCCCAGCAGTATAGCATATCTATTTATGGGTCCCAGCAGTATAGCATATCTATTTATGGGTCCCAGCAGTATAGCATATCTATTTATGGGTCCCAGCAGTATAGCATATCTATTTATGGGTCCCAGCAGTAGCATATCTATTTATGGGTCCCAGCAGTATAGCATATCTATTTATGGGTCCCAGCAGTATAGCATATCTATTTATGGGTCCCAGCAGTAGCATATCTATTTATGGGTCCCAGCAGTATAGCATATCTATTTATGGGTCCCAGCAGTATACCATATCTATTTATGGGTCCCAGCAGTATAGCATATCTATTTATGGGTCCCAGCAGTATAGCATATCTATTTATGGGTCCCAGCAGTATAGCATATCTATTTATGGGTCCCAGCAGTATAGCATATCTATTTATGGGTCCCAGCAGTATAGCATATCTATTTATGGGTCCCAGCAGTATAGCATATCTATTTATGGGTCCCAGCAGTATAGCATAGCTATTTATGGGTCCCAGCAGTATAGCATAGCTATTTATGGGTCCCAGCAGTATAGCATAGCTATTTATGGGTCCCAGCAGTATAGCATAGCTATTTATGGGTCCCAGCAGTATAGCATAGCTATTTATGGGTCCCAGCAGTATAGCATATCTATTTATGGGTCCCAGCAGTATAGCATATCTATTTATGGGTCCCAGCAGTATAGCATATCTATTTATGGGTCCCAGCAGTATAGCATATCTATTTATGGGTCCCAGCAGTATAGCATATCTATTTATGGGTCCCAGCAGTATAGCATATCTATTTATGGGTCCCAGCAGTATAGCATATCTATTTATGGGTCCCAGCAGTATAGCATATCTATTTATGGGTCCCAGCAGTATAGCATGTCTATTTATGGGTCCCAGCAGTATAGCATGTCTATTTATGGGTCCCAGCAGTATAGCATGTCTATTTATGGGTCCCAGCAGTATAGCATATCTATTTATGGGTCCCAGCAGTATAGCATATCTATTTATGGGTCCCAGCAGTATAGCATATCCATTTATGGGTCCCAGCAGTATAGCATATCTATTTATGGGTCCCAGCAGTATAGCATATCTATTTATGGGTCCCAGCAGTAGCATATCTATTTATGGGTCCCAGCAGTATAGCATATCTATTTATGGGTCCCAGCAGTATAGCATATCTATTTATGGGTCCCAGCAGTATAGCATATCTATTTATGGGTCCCAGCAGTATAGCATATCTATTTATGGGTCCCAGCAGTATAGCATATCTATTTATGGGTCCCAGCAGTATAGCATATCTATTTATGGGTCCCAGCAGTATAGCATATCTATTTATGGGTCCCAGCAGTATAGCATATCTATTTATGGGTCCCAGCAGTATAGCATATCTATTTATGGGTCCCAGCAGTATAGCATATCTATTTATGGGTCCCAGCAGTATAGCATATCTATTTATGGGTCCCAGCAGTATAGCATATCTATTTATGGGTCCCAGCAGTATAGTATATCTATTTATGGGTCCCAGCAGTATAGTATATCTATTTATGGGTCCCAGCAGTATAGCATTTATTTATGGGTCCCAGCAGTATAGCATATCTATTTATGGGTCCCAGCAGTATAGCATATCTATTTATGGGTCCCAGCAGTATAGCATATCTATTTATGGGTCCCAGCAGTATAGCATATCTATTTATGGGTCCCAGCAGTATAGCATATCTATTTATGGGTCCCAGCAGTAGCATATCTATTTATGGGTCCCAGCAGTATAGCATATCTATTTATGGGTCCCAGCAGTAGCATATCTATTTATGGGTCCCAGCAGTATAGCGTATCTATTTATGGGTCCCAGCAGTATAGCGTATCTATTTATGGGTCCCAGCAGTATAGCGTATCTATTTATGGATCCCAGCAGTATAGCGTATCTATTTATGGGTCCCAGCAGTATAGCATATCTATTTATGGGTCCCAGCAGTATAGCATATCTATTTATGGGTCCCAGCAGTATAGCATATCTATTTTAGGGTCCCAGCAGTATAGCATATCTATTTATGGGTCCCAGCAGTAGCATATCTATTTATGGGTCCCAGCAGTAGCATATCTATTTATGGGTCCCAGCAGTATAGCATATCTATTTTAGGGTCCCAGCAGTATAGCATATCTATTTATGGGTCCCAGCAGTAGCATATCTATTTATGGGTCCCAGCAGTATAGCATATCTATTTATGGGTCCCAGCAGTATAGCATATCTATTTATGGGTCCCAGCAGTAGCATATCTATTTATGGGTCCCAGCAGTAGCATATCTATTTATGGGTCCCAGCAGTAGCATATCTATTTATGGGTCCCAGCAGTATAGCATATCTATTTATGGGTCCCAGCAGTAGCATATCTATTTATGGGTCCCAGCAGTAGCATATCTATTTATGGGTCCCAGCAGTAGCATATCTATTTATGGGTCCCAGCAGTATAGCATATCTATTTATGGGTCCCAGCAGTATAGCATATCTATTTTAGGGTCCCAGCAGTATAGCATATCTATTTATGGGTCCCAGCAGTAGCATATCTATTTATGGGTCCCAGCAGTATAACATATCTATTTATGGGTCCCAGCAGTATAGCATATCTATTTATGGGTCCCAGCAGTATAGCATATCTATTTATGGGTCCCAGCAGTAGCATATCTATTTATGGGTCCCAGCAGTAGCATATCTATTTATGGGTCCCAGCAGTAGCATATCTATTTATTGGTCCCAGCAGTAGCATATCTATTTATGGGTCCCAGCAGTAGCATATCTATTTATGGGTCCCAGCAGTATAGCATATCTATTTATGGGTCCCAGCAGTAGCATATCTGTTTATGGGTCCCAGCAGTAGCATATTTATTTTTTTGTCCCAGGGGAAGTAGATATGTGAATGGGTTCCACCAGTAGCAGATATGTGCGTGGGTTCCACCAGTAGCAGATATGTGCGTGGGTTCCACCAGTAACAGATATGTGCGTGGGTTCCACCAGTAGCAGATATGTGTGTGGGTTCCACCAGTAGCAGATATGTGTGTGGGTTCCACCAGTAGCAGATATGTGCGTGGGTTCCACCAGTAACAGATATGTGCGTGGGTTCCACCAGTAGCAGATATGTGCGTGGGTTCCACCAGTAGCAGATATGTGCGTGGGTTCCACCAGTAGCAGATATGTGTGTGGGTTCCACCAGTAACAGATATGTGCGTGGGTTCCACCAGTAGCAGATATGTGCGTGGGTTCCACCAGTAGCAGATATGTGCGTGGGTTCCACCAGTAACAGATATGTGCGTGGGTTCCACCAGTAGCAGATATGTGCGTGGGTTCCACCAGTAGCAGATATGTGTGTGGGTTCCACCAGTAGCAGATATGTGTGTGGGTTCCACCAGTAGCAGATATGTGTGTGGGTTCCACCAGTAATAGATATGTGCGTGGGTTCCACCAGTAATAGATATGTGCGTGGGTTCCACCAGTAGCAAATATGTGCGTGGGTTCCACCAGTAGCAGATATGTGTGTGGGTTCCACCAGTAGCAGATATGTGTGTGGGTTCCACCAGTAGCAGATATGTGCGTGGGTTCCACCAGTAGCAGATATGTGCGTGGGTTCCAGCAGTAGCAGATATGTGCGTGGGTTCCACCAGTAGCAGATATGTGTGTGGGTTCCACCAGTAGCAGATATGTGTGTGGGTTCCACCAGTAATAGATATGTGCGTGGGTTCCACCAGTAGCAAATATGTGCGTGGGTTCCACCAGTAGCAGATATGTGTGTGGGTTCCACCAGTAACAGATATGTGCGTGGGTTCCACCAGTAACAGATATGTGTGTGGGTTCCACCAGTAACAGATATGTGTGTGGGTTCCACCAGTAGCAGATATGTGCGTGGGTTCCACCAGTAGCAGATATGTGCGTGGGTTCCACCAGTAGCAGATATGTGCGTGGGTTCCACCAGTAGCAGATATGTGTGTGGGTTCCACCAGTAACAGATATGTGCGTGGGTTCCACCAGTAGCAGATATGTGCGTGGGTTCCACCAGTAGCAGATATGTGCGTGGGTTCCACCAGTAGCAGATATGTGCGTGGGTTCCACCAGTAGCAGATATGTGCGTGGGTTCCACCAGTAACAGATATGTGCGTGGGTTCCACCATTAACAGATATGTGCGTGGGTTCCACCAGTAGCAGATATGTGCGTGGGTTCCACCAGTAGCAGATATGTGCGTGGGTTCCACCAGTAGCAGATATGTGTGTGGGTTCCACCAGTAACAGATATGTGCGTGGGTTCCACCAGTAACAGATATGTGCGTGGGTTCCACCAGTAGCAGATATGTGCGTGGGTTCCACCAGTAGCAGATATGTGCGTGGGTTCCACCAGTAGCAGATATGTGCGTGGGTTCCACCAGTAGCAGATATGTGCGTGGGTTCCACCAGTAACAGATATGTGCGTGGGTTCCACCAGTAGCAGATATGTGCGTGGGTTCCACCAGTAGCAGATATGTGCGTGGGTTCCACCAGTAGCAGATATGTGCGTGGGTTCCACCAGTAGCAGATATGTGCGTGGGTTCCACCAGTAGCAGATATGTGCGTGGGTTCCACCAGTAGCAGATATGTGCGTGGGTTCCACCAGTAGCAGATATGTGCGTGGGTTCCACCAGTAGCAGATATGTGCGTGGGTTCCACTAGAGATGTGACTCAAAAAATAACCATGCCGTTTTTTTAAAAAAAACACGTTTTTTTTACAAAAAAAACCGTGGCCAAAAAAAACGAGGATATTTGGTTTTTTTTTAAATATTTTGTCTGAAAATAACTCAGCAAGAAAAAGAACCACATTACATTATTTGTTTTCATGTCAAATTACAAAATAAAACGGCATACTTCCTAATTGATGGTTTTCTATGGTTTTATGAACTTTTTCATTTTCTGCGGTTTCATGCTTTGATATTTCATTCATTTTACAATACATGTGAATGACCTTAAACTCCCAAAATGGTGCGTTATAATAACATATCTTTACTTAAGGTCATTGATAGAGATGTGACTAAAAACCATGCTGTTTTTTTTTAAAACATGTTATTTATACAAAAATTATGACTAAAAAACGTGGAAATTAATATATTTGTGACCTTAAAAATCCAATGCTGTTTTTTTTAAAACATTGTTTTTTAACAGAAAAATCTTGACTAAAAAAACATGGCTATTATATTTCATTGGACCAAAATAGTTTTTTATAAACATATAAAATAAATCATGACTAAAAAAACACGGATGTAAATATCAGGAAAGTTAGTTTTCTTTAATCGAATTGTCTTTAGAAACTTATAAACAAAGAATGCTGTTAATATTGAAATCATGTTTATTAGAACTGTACTAGGTCTTAGAATAAAATATCTACATAGAATCTATTCACTCCATAAAACCTTTCGGAGATCAGCTCCATCCTCAGTCATTCTGTAAAATTTGTGAAATGGACAATGAATTTTCACTGTTCCTTTGAAAAACATTTGACTGAATGACTTACTGAGGATGGAGCTAGTCTCCGAAAGGTTTTATAGAGTGAATAGATTCTTTGTGGATATTTTATTCTAAGACCTGGTACGGTTCTAATAGATATTAAAATATCTTATGTGACCAAAAAATCCATGCTGTTTTTTGAATGTTTTTGTTACAAAAAAGTCGATGACTAAAAAACACGGATATTAATATACTTTATTTTACCATAAACAACCATGCTGTATTTTTTAAAATAAACATCTTTTTTACAGAAAAATCATAATTAAAAAATGTGGATATTAATATATTTTATGTGCCAAAAAAACATGCTGTTTTTTTTATATCATGTTTTCTTAAACAAATTAAAATCATGACTAAAAAACATGGAAATAAATGACTTTTGGTGAAAAAAACATGGTTTTTAAAATGTCATGTTTTTTTGGTCAGATAAAATTTAATAACACTCATGTTTTTGTAAAAAAAAAATTTTCAGGAAACATGTTTTTTTGGTCACATAAAATAAATTAATATCCATGTTTCTTTTACAGATTAGATTAGTCATTAGTTTTAGCCTCCCTATCCAGCAAAAAATGCGATCCAAAGAGAGGAAGGAAGATTATGAAACAAGATCAAAGTTGAAGAAGACAGTTGTAGGTGCTGAAAAACAGGACAGCAGTGAACCGAAAAAAAGGTGGTCCTTAACATCACAAAAACATTTCATTTCAACAAAAAGAAGGCCTACCTAACTCTCAGCTTGGGCCCTTACATTGTCCCCCTGGGAGCACTAGTTCCCATAGATACAATAATTGTATCCCCCTGAGCGGTGTTTTTTTTACGAAGAATTCGTGACCAAAAAATGAATAACATGAACTTTTTAATAAAAAAACATGTTTAAAAACACAAGGATTTTTGGTAACATAAAATATGTTAATATCCATGATTTTAAGACACAATTTTTTATGAAAAATACATAAAATAAAACAGCATGGGTTTTTGGTCGCATAAAATATATTCATATCCAGGTTTTCTTATACATCATTGTTTGTAAAAAACCATATTTTTTAAAAAACAGCATGGGGTTTTTTAGGTCTCATAAATATATTCATGTTTTTTTAGTCATGATTTTTTAGTACAAAAACCTTTTTTTGGTCTCAAATATATTATTCATGTTTTTTCAGTCATGATTTTTTAGTAAAAAACATGTTTTTTTTAAAAACTGCACAGGACTTTTTAGGTCACATAAAATATATTGTTTTTTAGTCATGATTCTTTGTAAAAAAAACCAGCATGGTTATATTTAGTACCAGAGAATATATTAATATTCATTTTTATTAGTCAGAATTTGGTCAATATGAAGTTTAATGCAATCATGGAAATTGATAATTATATTACAAACAATCACTAAAGAAACCCATTTAAGAACGTTTTACTAGAACGAAATTCTGCTCGCTGATGCTTTATTTTCGAATCATTGAACTTTGAAGTTGGACTTCCCGAGCCAAAGGAAGCGAGCGTAATTTAATTAAAAACGGAAGCTAACCCCCTGTTACAAACGTAAAGAGGTTGGGTCGTGAGGGGGAGGCACAGTTCTTCTAGCGAAAATTATAAATAAAGCTTCTAACCCACCCATTAACGTGACGACCACAATCTTGTTTACATCGGCTCTATGATGGTGACCACCATGGGCGCTGCCATCTTAGAGCCGATGTCAACAAGATTGCGGTCATCACCCAAATGGGTTGGTTAGAAGCTTTATTTATAATTTTCATTAGAAGAACTGTGCCTCCCCCTCCCGACCCAACCTCTTTACGTTTGTAATAGTTTCCGTTATTAATTAAATTCCGTTTCACGCGCTCCCTTCCTTTGGACCAAAGGCCAACTTCAGAGTTCAATTATTCGAAAATAACGCATCAGCGAGCAGAATGTCATTCGTGTAAAACGTTCTTAAATGGGTTCCTTCAGTGATTCCTGGGATTGCTAATTATTATTTTCTGATTGCATTAAACTTCACATTGACTCAGAATTTTTTGTAAAAAAACATGTTTTTAAAAAAACAGCATATTTTTTTGGTCACCTTAAATATAATAATATCTATGGTTTTTAGTCATTGTTTTGTAATGAAAACATGAAAAAGGAACCATACAGTAAAAGTGGTGGCAGATAACCCACAATTACCTAGAGTCTAAGAGGTACAGCAGGAGCCACGAAACTTATATTGATGGAGTCAAAATTCAGAGCTTATTATGGTAAATCTGAAGGATATGTCAGTTATCGATTTTCCACTTTTTGGTGCCTGAACCTAATTAATTGAATCAAAATAAACAAGTTTTATTCCACGCACCTTCCGTCTCAAATGAGTATTTTATGAATTATAGCGATAAGTTTAGTTTCGTTTTTGATGACAAATGCGCTCGAATAAACAGCTACTCATCGATTTTCGAATTTTTGTTGCTTGAATCACGGTAATAACATCGAAATAAACAACTTTTCTTCCATACACTTTTCTCGGCAAAAGAGTATTTAATGAGGTATAGCGGTAGGTTTGGTTTCGTCTTTGATGACGATCGCGCTGGAAGCGAGTGCGCATTGCAGTGTTGCTGTCCGACGTGCTCCTTGAATTACTTGCCGCTTCGAACAAAGGAGTTGCGGTAAGTCATTTACCGCTGTAACTAATAAAATACTCATTTGAGACGGAAAGTGCATAGAAGAAAACTTGTTTATTTCGATCTAATTAACTATGCTTAGGTTAGGCATCAAAATTTACAAAATTGATAACTGACATATCCTTCAGATTTACCCTTATTATCTCTGCAAAGTCTGATTTTTTTGGTCACATAAAAATGAAATCAGGCATAGTAGAGATAGTAAGCTCTGAATTTTGACTCCATCAATATATAAGTTCTGTGGCTCCTGCTGTTCCTCTTAGACGCCTCTAGGTAATTGTGGGTTATCTGCCACCACTTTTACTGTATGGTTTCTTTTTGATGTTTTTATAACAATGAAATGACTGAAAAACATGTAAAATTAATATATTTCAGGTGTCCAAACAAAAGCCCAGACATATGCTTAACAAAATTTAGGTGTGCAAAAAAAAACCAAAAAAAAACAAAAAAAAAACACATAAGAAACACGTTTTTTTTGCAAAAAAAACCGCAATCAAATAAAACCGTTTTTTTTGCATCACTAGGTTCCACCAGTAGCAGATATGTGTGTGGGTTCCACCAGTCACAGATATGTGCGTGGGTTCCACCAGTAACAGATATGTGCGTGGGTTCCACCAGTAGCAGATATGTGCGTGGGTTCCACCAGTAGCAGATATGTGCGTGGGTTCCACCAGTAACAGATATGTGTGTGGGTTCCACCAGTAGCAGATATGTGCGTGGGTTCCACCAGTAGCAGATATGTGCGTGGGTTCCACCAGTAGCAGATATGTGCGTGGGTTCCACCAGTAGCAGATATGTGTGTGGGTTCCACCAGTAGCAGATATGTGTGTGGGTTCCACCAGTAACAGATATGTGTGTGGGTTCCACCAGTAACAGATATGTGTGTGGGTTCCACCAGTAACAGATATGTGTGTGGGTTCCACCAGTAGCAGATATGTGTGTGGGTTCCACCAGTAGCAGATATGTGCGTGGGTTCCACCAGTAACAGATATGTGTGTGGGTTCCACCAGTAGCAGATATGTGTGTGGGTTCCACCAGTAGCAGATATGTGTGTGGGTTCCACCAGTAGAAGATATGTGCGTGGGTTCCAGCAGTAGCAGATATGTGCGTGGGTTCCAGCAGTAGCAGATATGTGCGTGGGTTCCAGCAGTAGCAGATATGTGCGTGGGTTCCACCAGTAACAGATATGTGTGTGGGTTCCACCAGTAGCAGATATGTGCGTGGGTTCCACCAGTAGCAGATATGTGCGTGGGTTCCACCAGTAGCAGATATGTGCGTGGGTTCCACCAGTAACAGATATGTGTGTGGGTTCCACCAGTAGCAGATACGCGTGGGTTCCACCAGTAGCAGATATGTGCGTGGGTTCCAGCAGTAGCAGATATGTGCGTGGGTTCCAGCAGTAGCAGATATGTGCATGGGTTCCAGCAGTAGCAGATATGTGCGTGGGTTCCACCAGTAGCAGATATGTGCGTGGGTTCCAGCAGTAGCAGATATGTGTGTGGGTTCCACCAGTAGCAGATATGTGCGTGGGTTCCAGCAGTAGCAGATATGTGTGTGGGTTCCACCAGTAGCAGATATGTGCGTGGGTTCCACCAGTAGCAGATATGTGCGTGGGTTCCAGCAGTAGCAGATATGTGATGCATGGGTTCCACCAGTAGCAGATATGTGCGTGGGTTCCAGCAGTAGCAGATATGTGCGTGGGTTCCACCAGTAACAGATATGTGTGTGGGTTCCACCAGTAGCAGATATGTGTGTGGGTTCCACCAGTAGCAGATATGTGATGCATGGGTTCCACCAGTAGCAGATTAGTGTATGGGATCCACCAGTAGCAGATATGTGCGTGGGTTCCAGCAGTAGCAGATATGTGCGTGGGTTCCACCAGTAGCAGATATGTGCGTGGGTTCCAGCAGTAGCAGATATGTGCGTGGGTTCCAGCAGTAGCAGATATGTGCGTGGGTTCCATGCAGCAGTAGCAGATATGTGCGTGGGTTCCATGCAGCAGTAGCAGATATGTGCGTGGGTTCCAGCAGTAGCAGATATGTGCGTGGGTTCCATGCAGCAGTAGCAGATATGTGCGTGGGTTCCATGCAGCAGTAGCAGATATGTGCGTGGGTTCCAGCAGTAGCAGATATGTGCGTGGGTTCCACCAGTAGCAGATATGTGCGTGGGTTCCAGCAGTAGCAGATATGTGCGTGGGTTCCAGCAGTAGCAGATATGTGCGTGGGTTCCACCAGTAGCAGATATGTGCGTGGGTTCCAGCAGTAGCAGATATGTGCGTGGGTTCCAGCAGTAGCAGATATGTGCGTGGGTTCCACCAGTAGCAGATATGTGCGTGGGTTCCACCAGTAGCAGATATGTGCGTGGGTTCCACCAGTAGCAGATATGTGCGTGGGTTCCACCAGTAGCAGATATGTGTGTGGGTTCCAGCAGTAGCAGATATGTGTGTGGGTTCCACCAGTAGCAGATATGTGCGTGGGTTCCACCAGTAGCAGATATGTGCGTGGGTTCCACCAGTAGCAGATATGTGTGTGGGTTCCACCAGTAGCAGATATGTGTGTGGGTTCCACCAGTAGCAGATATGTGTGTGGGTTCCACCAGTAGCAGATATGTGCGTGGGTTCCACCAGTAGCAGATATGTGCGTGGGTTCCACCAGTAGCAGATATGTGCGTGGGTTCCACCAGTAGCAGATATGTGCGTGGGTTCTAGCAGTAGCTAGTAGGTGTATGGGTTCCAGCAGTAGCTGATGGGTGTATGGGTTCCAGCAGTAGCTGATGGGTGTATGGGTTCCAGCAGTAGCTGATGGGTGTATGGGTTCCAGCAGTAGCTGATGGGTGTATGGGTTCCAGCAGTAGCTGATGGGTGTATGGGTTCCAGCAGTAGCTGATGGGTGTATGGGTTCCAGCAGTAGCTGATGGGTGTATGGGTTCCAGCAGTAGCTGATGGGTGTATGGGTTCCAGCAGTAGCTGATGGGTGTATGGGTTCCAGCAGTAGCTGATGGGTGTATGGGTTCCAGCAGTAGCTGATGGGTGTATGGGTTCCAGCAGTAGCTGATGGGTGTATGGGTTCCAGCAGTAGCTGATGGGTGTATGGGTTCCAGCAGTAGCTGATGGGTGTATGGGTTCCAGCAGTAGCTGATGGGTGTATGGGTTCCAGCAGTAGCTGATGGGTGTATGGGTTCCAGCAGTAGCTGATGGGTGTATGGGTTCCAGCAGTAGCTGATGGGTGTATGGGTTCCAGCAGTAGCTGATGGGTGTATGGGTTCCAGCAGTAGCTGATGGGTGTATGGGTTCCAGCAGTAGCTGATGGGTGTATGGGTTCCAGCAGTAGCTGATGGGTGTATGGGTTCCAGCAGTAGCTGATGGGTGTATGGGTTCCAGCAGTAGCTGATGGGTGTATGGGTTCCAGCAGTAGCTGATGGGTGTATGGGTTCCAGCAGTAGCTGATGGGTGTATGGGTTCCAGCAGTAGCTGATGGGTGTATGGGTTCCAGCAGTAGCTGATGGGTGTATGGGTTCCAGCAGTAGCTGATGGGTGTATGGGTTCCAGCAGTAGCTGATGGGTGTATGGGTTCCAGCAGTAGCTGATGGGTGTATGGGTTCCAGCAGTAGCTGATGGGTGTATGGGTTCCAGCAGTAGCTGATGGGTGCATGGGTTCCAGCAGTAGCTGATGGGTGTATGGGTTCCAGCAGTAGCTGATGGGTGTATGGGTTCCAGCAGTAGCTGATGGGTGTATGGGTTCCAGCAGTAGCTGATGGGTGTATGGGTTCCAGCAGTAGCTGATGGGTGTATGGGTTCCAGCAGTAGCTGATGGGTGTATGGGTTCCAGCAGTAGCTGATGGGTGTATGGGTTCCAGCAGTAGCTGATGGGTGTATGGGTTCCAGCAGTAGCTGATGGGTGTATGGGTTCCAGCAGTAGCTGATGGGTGTATGGGTTCCAGCAGTAGCTGGTGGGTGTATGGGTTCCAGCAGTAGCTGGTGGGTGTATGGGTTCCAGCAGTAGCTGGTGGGTGTATGGGTTCCAGCAGTAGCTGATGGGTGTATGGGTTTCAGCAGTAGCTGATGGGTGTATGGGTTTCAGCAGTAGCTGGTAGGTGTATGGGTTTCAGCAGTAGCTGGTAGGTGTATGGGTTTCAGCAGTAGCTGGTAGGTGTATGGGTTTCAGCAGTAGCTGGTAGGAGTATGGGTTTCAGCAGTAGCTGGTAGGAGTATGGGTTTCAGCAGTAGCTGGTAGGTGTATGGGTTCCAGCAGTAGCTGATGGGTGTATGGGTTCCAGCAGTAGCTGATGGGTGTATGGGTTCCAGCAGTAGCTGATGGGTGTATGGGTTTCAGCAGTAGCTGATGGGTGTATGGGTTTCAGCAGTAGCTGATGGGTGTATGGGTTTCAGCAGTAGCTGGTAGGTGTATGGGTTTCAGCAGTAGCTGGTAGGTGTATGGGTTTCAGCAGTAGCTGGTAGGAGTATGGGTTTCAGCAGTAGCTGGTAGGTGTATGGGTTTCAGCAGTAGCTGGTAGGTGTATGGGTTTCAGCAGTAGCTGGTAGGAGTATGGGTTTCAGCAGTAGCTGGTGGGTGTATGGGTTCCAGCAGTAGCTGATGGGTGTATGGGTTCCAGAAGTAGCTGATGGGTGTATGGGTTCCAGCAGTAGCTGATGGGTGTATGGGTTTCAGCAGTAGCTGGTAGGTGTATGGGTTTCAGCAGTAGCTGGTAGGTGTATGGGTTTCAGCAGTAGCTGGTAGGTGTATGGGTTTCAGCAGTAGCTGGTAGGTGTATGGGTTTCAGCAGTAGCTGGTAGGAGTATGGGTTTCAGCAGTAGCTGGTAGGAGTATGGGTTTCAGCAGTAGCTGATGGGTGTATGGGTTTCAGCAGTAGCTGATGGGTGTATGGGTTTCAGCAGTAGCTGGTAGGTGTATGGGTTTCAGCAGTAGCTGGTAGGTGTATGGGTTTCAGCAGTAGCTGGTAGGTGTATGGGTTTCAGCAGTAGCTGGTAGGTGTATGGGTTTCAGCAGTAGCTGGTAGGTGTATGGGTTTCAGCAGTAGCTGGTAGGTGTATGGGTTTCAGCAGTAGCTGGTAGGAGTATGGGTTTCAGCAGTAGCTGGTAGGTGTATGGGTTCCAGCAGTAGCTGATGGGTGTATGGGTTCCAGAAGTAGCTGATGGGTGTATGGGTTCCAGCAGTAGCTGATGGGTGTATGGGTTTCAGCAGTAGCTGATGGGTGTATGGGTTCCAGCAGTAGCTGGTAGGTGTATGGGTTTCAGCAGTAGCTGGTAGGTGTATGGGTTTCAGCAGTAGCTGGTAGGTGTATGGGTTTCAGCAGTAGCTGGTAGGAGTATGGGTTTCAGCAGTAGCTGGTAGGTGTATGGGTTTCAGCAGTAGCTGGTAGGAGTATGGGTTCCAGCAGTAGCTGGTAGGAGTATGGGTTCCAGCAGTAGCTGGTAGGAGTATGGGTTTCAGCAGTAGCTGGTAGGAGTATGGGTTTCAGCAGTAGCTGGTAGGAGTATGGGTTTCAGCAGTAGCTGGTAGGAGTATGGGTTTCAGCAGTAGCTGGTAGGAGTATGGGTTTCAGCAGTAGCTGGTGGGTGTATGGGTTTCAGCAGTAGCTGGTGGGTGTATGGGTTTCAGCAGTAGCTGGTGGGTGTATGGGTTCCAGCAGTAGCTGGTGGGTGTATGGGTTCCAGCAGTAGCTGGTGGGTGTATGGGTTCCAGCAGTAGCTGGTGGGTGTATGGGTTCCAGCAGTAGCTGGTGGGTGTATGGGTTCCAGCAGTAGCTGGTGGGTGTATGGGTTCCAGCAGTAGCTGGTGGGTGTATGGGTTCCAGCAGTAGCTGGTGGGTGTATGGGTTCCAGCAGTAGCTGGTGGGTGTATGGGTTCCAGCAGGAGCTGGTGGGTGTATGGGTTCCAGCAGTAGCTGGTGGGTGTATGGGTTCCAGCAGTAGCTGGTGGGTGTATGGGTTCCTGCAGTAGCTGGTGGGTGTATGGGTTCCTGCAGTAGCTGGTGGGTGTATGGGTTCCAGCAGTAGCTGGTGGGTGTATGGGTTCCAGCAGTAGCTGGTGGGTGTATGGGTTCCAGCAGTAGCTGGTGGGTGTATGGGTTCCAGCAGTAGCTGGTGGGTGTATGGGTTCCAGCAGTAGCTGGTGGGTGTATGGGTTCCAGCAGTAGCTGGTGGCTGTATGGGTTCCAGCAGTAGCTGGTGGGTGTATGGGTTCCAGCAGTAGCTGGTGGGTGTATGGGTTCCAGCAGTAGCTGGTGGGTGTATGGGTTCCAGCAGTAGCTGGTGGGTGTATGGGTTCCAGCAGTAGCTGGTGGGTGTATGGGTTTCAGCAGTAGCTGGTGGGTGTATGGGTTTCAGCAGTAGCTGGTGGGTGTATGGGTTTCAGCAGTAGCTGGTGGGTGTATGGGTTTCAGCAGTAGCTGGTGGGTGTATGGGTTCCAGCAGTAGCTGGTGGGTGTATGGGTTTCAGCAGTAGCTGGTGGGTGTATGGGTTCCAGCAGTAGCTGGTAGGTGGATGGGTTCCAGCAGTAGCTGGTAGGTGGATGGGTTCCAGCAGTAGCTGGTAGGTGGATGGGTTCCAGCAGTAGCTGGTTGGTGGATGGGTTCCAGCAGTAGCTGGTTGGTGGATGGGTTCCAGCAGTAGCTGGTAGGTGGATGGGTTCCAGCAGTAGCTGGTAGGTGGATGGGTTTCAGCAGTAGCTGGTAGGGGGATGGGTTTCAGCAGTAGCTGGTAGGTGTATGGGTTTCAGCAGTAGCTGGTAGGTGTATGGGTTTCAGCAGTAGCTGGTAGGTGTATGGGTTTCAGCAGTAGCTGGTAGGTGTATGGGTTTCAGCAGTAGCTGGTAGGTGGATGGGTTTCAGCAGTAGCTGGTAGGTGGATGGGTTTCAGCAGTAGCTGGTAGGTGGATGGGTTTCAGCAGTAGCTGGTAGGTGGATGGGTTTCAGCAGTAGCTGGTAGGTGGATGGGTTTCAGCAGTAGCTGGTAGGTGTATGGGTTTCAGCAGTAGCTGATCTGTAAATAGATAGTGGGTTGGTTGGGAGTGGCCGTCATTGAGTCCTATTTTAAACTACAATTGAAAAACATGTGTTGAATATGCCACGTGCCAATATGATAGATATAAGTTGTTAGTTGTTAGTTCGTTGTTTGCATAGAAGTCTGAGATTGGAAAATTTATATTCATGAACTAGAATGTCTTTTTATTCCGGTGAATTTCCTGAGAAATTTATCTCCATGAGTTTCTACGGATTTTTTCATTGAAAATGTTCTTTCGTTGTGTATGATGTTCATTGTTCATAAATGTTTGTATGTTTGTTAGTATTTATGGTGTTTTTTAGACTTTCTTGGTATTTTTCGGTGTTTTTGTGATGTTTTTTTTCGTATTTTGCTTTTTTTTTTGTAATTTTGGTGTCACTTTTGATGTCATTTTTGATGTCATTTTTGATGTCATTTTTGATGTCATTTTTGATGTCACTTTTGATGTCACTTTTGATGTCACTTTTGATGTCATTTTTGATGTCACTTTTGATGCCACTTTTGGTGTCACTTTTGGTGTCACTTTTGGTGCCACTTTTGGTGTCACTTTTGGTGTCACTTTTGGTGTCACTTTTGGTGTCACTTTTGATGTCATTTTTGATGTCACTTTTGATGTCACTTTTGGTGTCACTTTTGGTGTCACTTTTGGTGCCACTTTTGGTGTCACTTTTGGTGTCACTTTTGATGTCATTTTTGATGTCATTCTTGATGTCATTTTTGATGTCACTTTTGATGTCACTTTTGGTGTCACTTTTGGTGTCACTTTTGGTGTTACTTTTGGTGTCACTTTTGGTGCCACTTTTGGTGTCACTTTTGGTGTCACTTTTGGTGTCACTTTTGGTGTCACTTTTGGTGTCACTTTTGATGTCATTTTTGATGTCACTTTTGATGTCATTTTTGATGTCATTTTTGATGTCATTTTTGATGTCATTTTTGATGTCACATTTGATGTCATTTTTGATGTCATTTTTGATGTCACATTTGATGTCACTTTTGGTGTCACTTTTGATGTCATTTTTGGTGTCACTTTTGATGTCATTTTTGATGTCACATTTGATGTCATTTTTGATGTCATTTTTGATGTCACATTTGATGTCATTTTTGATGTCACATTTGATGTCATTTTTGATGTCACATTTGATGTCATTTTTGGTGTCACTTTTGATGTCATTTTTGATGTCACATTTGATGTCATTTTTGATGTCATTTTTGATGTCACATTTGATGTCATTTTTGATGTCATTTTTGATGTCACATTTGATGTCACTTTTGGTGTCACTTTTGATGTCATTTTTGATGTCACATTTGATGTCACTTTTGATGTCATTTTTGATGTCACTTTTGATGTCATTTTTGATGTCACTTTTGATGTCACTTTTGGTGTCACTTTTGATGTCACTTTTGATGTCACTTTTGATGTCACTTTTGGTGTCACTTTTGGTGTCACTTTTGGTGTCACTTTTGATGTCACTTTTGGTGTCACTTTTGATGTCATTTTTGATGTCATTTTTGATGTCACTTTCGATGTCATTTTTGATGTCACTTTTGATGTCACTTTTGGTGTCACTTTTGGTGTCACTTTTGGTGTCACTTTTGATGTCACTTTTGGTGTCACTTTTGATGTCATTTTTGATGTCATTTTTGATGTCATTTTTGATGTCACTTTTGATGTCACTTTTGATGTCATTTTTGATGTCACTTTTGGTGTCACTTTTGGTGTCACTTTTGATGTCATTTTTGATGTCATTTTTGATGTCATTTTTGATGTCACTTTTGATGTCACTTTTGATGTCATTTTTGATGTCACTTTTGGTGTCACTTTTGATGTCACTTTTGGTGTCACTTTTGGTGTCATTTTTGATGTCACTTTTGATGTCACTTTTGATGTCACTTTTGATGTCACTTCTGGTGTCACTTTTGGTGTCACTTTTGGTGTCACTTTTGATGTCATTTTTGATGTCATTTTTGATGTCACTTTTGGTGTCACTTTTGGTGTCACTTTTGGTGTCACTTTTGGTGTCACTTTTGATGTCACTTTTGATGTCACTTTTGATGTCACTTTTGATGTCACTTTTGATGTCACTTTTGATGTCACTTTTGGTGTCACTTTTGGTGTCACTTTTGGTGTCACTTTTGATGTCACTTTTGATGTCACTTTTGGTGTCACTTTTGGTGTCACTTTTGGTGTCACTTTTGGTGTCACTTTTGGTGTCACTTTTGGTGTCACTTTTGGTGTCACTTTTGGTGTCAATTTTGATGTCATTTTTGATGTCACTTTTGATGTCATTTTTGGTGTCACTTTTGGTGTCAATTTTGATGTCACTTTTGGTGTCACTTTTGATGTCACTTTTGGTGTCACTTTTGGTGTCACTTTTGGTGTCACTTTTGGTGTCACTTTTGATGTCACTTTTGGTGTCACTTTTGATGTCACTTTTGGTGTCAATTTTGATGTCATTTTTGATGTCATTTTTGGTGTCACTTTTGATGTCACTTTTGGTGTCACTTTTGATGTCACTTTTGGTGTCACTTTTGGTGTCACTTTTGGTGTCACTTTTGGTGTCACTTTTGGTGTCAATTTTGATGTCATTTTTGATGTCATTTTTGATGTCATTTTTGATGTCATTTTTGGTGTCACTTTTGATGTCACTTTTGGTGTCACTTTTGGTGTCACTTTTGGTGTCACTTTTGGTGTCACTTTTGATGTCATTTTTGATGTCACTTTTGGTGTCACTTTTGGTGTCACTTTTGGTGTCACTTTTGATGTCACTTTTGGTGTCACTTTTGGTGTCACTTTTGGTGTCACTTTTGGTGTCACTTTTGGTGTCACTTTTGGTGTCAATTTTGATGTCATTTTTGATGTCACTTTTGATGTCATTTTTGGTGTCACTTTTGGTGTCAATTTTGATGTCACTTTTGGTGTCACTTTTGATGTCACTTTTGGTGTCACTTTTGGTGTCACTTTTGGTGTCACTTTTGGTGTCACTTTTGGTGTCACTTTTGGTGTCACTTTTGATGTCACTTTTGGTGTCAATTTTGATGTCATTTTTGATTTTATTTTTGGTGTCACTTTTGATGTCACTTTTGGTGTCACTTTTGATGTCACTTTTGGTGTCACTTTTGGTGTCACTTTTGGTGTCACTTTTGGTGTCACTTTTGGTGTCAATTTTGATGTCATTTTTGATGTCATTTTTGATGTCATTTTTGATGTCATTTTTGGTGTCACTTTTGATGTCACTTTTGGTGTCACTTTTGGTGTCACTTTTGGTGTCACTTTTGGTGTCACTTTTGATGTCACTTTTGGTGTCACTTTTGGTGTCACTTTTGGTGTCACTTTTGGTGTCACTTTTGGTGTCACTTTTGGTGTCACTTTTGGGGTCACTTTTGGTGTCACTTTTGGTGTCACTTTTGGTGTCACTTTTGGTGTCACTTTTGGGGTCACTTTTGGGTGGTCACTTTTGGGTTGGTCACTTTTGGGTTGGTCACTTTTGGGTTGGTCACTTTTGGGTTGGTCACTTTTGGGTTGGTCACTTTTGGGTTGGTCACTTTTGGGTTGGTCACTTTTGGGTTGGTCACTTTTGGGTGGTCACTTTTGGGTGGTCACTTTTGGGTGGTCACTTTTGGGTGGTCACTTTTGGGTGGTCACTTTTGGGTGGTCACTTTTGGGTGGTCACTTTTGGGTGGTCACTTTTGGGTGGTCACTTTTGGGTGGTCACTTTTGGGTGGTCACTTTTGGGTGGTCACTTTTGGGTGGTCACTTTTGGGTGGTCACTTTTGGGTGGTCACTTTTGGGTGGTCACTTTTGGGTGGTCACTTTTGGGTGGTCACTTTTGGGTGGTCACTTTTGGGTGGTCACTTTTGGGTGGTCACTTTTGGGTGGTCACTTTTGGGTGGTCACTTTTGGGTGGTCACTTTTGGGTGGTCACTTTTGGGTGGTCACTTTTGGGTGGTCACTTTTGGGTGGTCACTTTTGGGTGGTCACTTTTGGGTGGTCACTTTTGGGTGGTCACTTTTGGGTGGTCACTTTTGGGTGGTCACTTTTGGGTGGTCACTTTTGGGTGGTCACTTTTGGGTGGTCACTTTTGGGTGGTCACTTTTGGGTGGTCACTTTTGGGTGGTCACTTTTGGGTGGTCACTTTTGGGTGGTCACTTTTGGGTGGTCACTTTTGGGTGGTCACTTACGGGTGGTCACTTACGGGTGGTCACTTACGGGTGGTCACTTTTGGGTGGGCGCCTGTTTGGGTGTGATGCTTTTAGTCCATTTATGTATTAACTATTTTTGATGTTTTTTATTTTAGAGATGCTTTCTGGATTTTTGGTGTGTTTTTAATGTTTTCAGATGATTTGTGATATAAGTTTGTTTAATGTTTGTGTTTGTTTTTATGTGTAATTTTTCTGTGCCTATTGTTTTTCTTGTATTTTTTAATTTTTTTTTGTCGTCTTTTGTTTGTTTTTTGTCGTTTTTTGTTTTGATGTTTTTTGTCGTTTGTTGTTTGATGTTTTTTGTCGTTTTTTGTTTGATGTTTTTTGTCGTTTTTTGTTTGATGTTTTTTTGTCGTTTTTTGTTTGTTTTTTGTCGTTTTTTGTTTATGATGTTTTTTGTCGTAATTTGTTTGATGTTTTTTGTCATTTTTTGTTTGATGTTTTTTGTCATTTTTTGTTTTTGATGTTTTTTGTCATTTTTTGTTTTTGATGTTTTTTGTCGTTTTTTGTTTATGTTTTTTTTTCGTTTTTCGTTTATGATGTTTTTTGTCATTTTTTGTTTATGATGTTTTTTGTCATTTTTTGTTTATGATGTTTATTGTCATTTTTTGTTTATGATGTTTATTGTCATTTTTTGTTTATGATGTTTATTGTCATTTTTTGTTTATGATGTTTATTGTCATTTTTTGTTTTTGATGTTTATTGTCATTTTTTGTTTGATGTTTTTTGTCATTTTTTGTTTTTGATGTTTTTTGTCGTTTTTTGTTTTTGATGTTTTTTGTCGTTTTTTGTTTTTGATGTTTTTTGTGGTTTTTTGTTTGTGATGTTTTTTGTCGTTTTTTGTTTATGATGTTTTTTGTCGTTTTTTGTTTTTGATGTTTTTTGTCGTTTTTTTGTTTTTTGTCGTTTTTTGTTTATGATGTTTTTTGTCGTTTTTTGTTTATGATGTTTTTTGTCGTTTTTTGTTTATGATGTTTTTTGTCGTTTTTTGTTTTTTGTCGTTTTTTTTGTTTGTTGTCGTTTTTTGTTTATGATGTTTTTTGTCGTTTTTTGTTTATGATGTTTTTTGTCGTTTTTTGTTTATGATGTTTTTTGTCGTTTTTTGTTTATGATGTTTTTTGTCGTTTTTCGTTTATGATGTTTTTTGTCGTTTTTCGTTTTTGATGTTTTTTTGTCGTCTTTCGTTTTTGATGTTTTTTGTCGTTTTTTGTTTTTGATGTTTTTTGTCGTTTTTTGTTTTTGATGTTTTTTGTCGTTTTTTGTTTTTGATGTTTTTTGTCGTTTTTTGTTTCTGATGTTTTTTGTCATTTTCGTTTTTGATGTTTTTTGTCGTTTTTTGTTTTTGATGTTTTTTGTCGTTTTTTGTCGTTTTTTGTCGTTTTTTGTCGTTTTTTGTTCATGATGTTTTTTTGTCGTTTTTTGTTCATGATGTTTTTTTGTCGTTTTTTGTTTGATATTTTTTGTCGTTTTTTGTTTATGATGTTTTTTGTCGTTGTTTGTTTGCGATGTTTTTTGTCGTTTTTTGTTTTTGATGTTTTTTGTCGTTTGTTGTTTTTGATGTTTTTTGTCGTTTTTTGTTTATGATGTTTTTTGTCGTTTTTTGTTTATGATGTTTTTTGTCATTTTTTGTTTATGATGTTTTTTGTCATTTTTTGTTTATGATGTTTTTTGTCATTGTTTGTTTATGATGTTTTTTGTCATTGTTTGTTTATGATGTTTTTTGTCATTGTTTGTTTATGATGTTTTTTGTCATTGTTTGTTTATGATGTTTATTGTCATTTTTTGTTTATGATGTTTATTGTCATTTTTTGTTTATGATGTTTATTGTCATTTTTTGTTTATGATGTTTATTGTCATTTTTTGTTTATGATGTTTATTGTCGTTTTTTGTTTTTGATGTTTTTTGTCGTTTTTTGTTTATGATGTTTTTTGTCGTTTTTTGTTTTTGATGTTTTTTGTCGTTTTTTTGTTTTTTGTCGTTTTTTGTTTATGATGTTTTTTGTCGTTTTTTGTTTATGATGTTTTTTTTCGTTTTTTGTTTATGATGTTTTATGTCGTTTTTTGTTTTTGATGTTTTTTGTCGTTTTTTTTGTTTTATGTCGTTTTTTGTTAATGATGTTTTTTGTCGTTTTTTGTTTATGATGTTTTTTGTCGTTTTTTGTTTATGATGTTTTTTGTCGTTTTTCGTTTATGATGTTTTTTGTCGTTTTTCGTTTTTGATGTTTTTTGTCGTCTTTCGTTTTTGATGTTTTTTGTCGTTTTTCGTTTATGATGTTTTGTGTCGTTTTTCGTTTTTGATGTTTGTTGTCGTTTTTCGTTTATGATGTTTTTTGCCGTTTTTCGTTTCTGATGTTTTTTGTCGTTTTTCGTTTTTGATGTTTTTTGTCGTTTTTCGTTTATGATGTTTTTTGTCGTTTTTCGTTTTTGATGTTTTTTGTCGTTTTTCGTTTCTGATGTTTTTTGTCGTTTTTCGTTTTTGATGTTTTTTGTCGTTTTTCGTTTTTGATGTTTTTTGTCGTTTTTCGTTTTTGATGTTTTTTGTCGTTTGCGTTTTTGATGTTTTTTGTCGTTTTTCGTTTTTGATGTTTTTTTCGTTTTTCGTTTTTGATGTTTTTTCTCGTTTTTCGTTTATGATTTTTTTTTCGTTTTTCGTTTATGATTTTTTTGTCGTTTTTCGTTTTTGATGTTTTTTGTCGTTTTTCGTTTTTGATGTTTTTTGTCGCTTTTGGTTTATGATGTTTTTATGTCGTTTTTCGTTTATGATGTTTTTTGTCGTTTTTCGTTTTTCGTTTTTGATGTTTTTTGTCGTCTTTTGTTTTTGATGTTTTTGTGTATTTTCTTTCTTTTCGTGTTTATGCTTTTCATATTTGTTTTTATGTGTTTTTCGTGGTTGTTTGTTTTATTTCTGAGGTTTTATGCCCTGATGTTTTTAGGTTTTTGTATATATGGATTTTTGATGTCTTTTTATTTTCACTTTTTTTCTGTAGTGTTTTTGTGTTTTGTTTTTGCAGTCTGTCTTGGTGCTTTTCATTTATGTGGTGCAGCGTTTTTCGATGCTTGTTTGTTTTTTAATATGTTCGTGTGGTTTTTGTTTCTGATGTTTTTGTGTTTTGTATAGAGTTTTTTATATGTTGGTGTGTGTTTTTGATGTTTGTGTTTTTCGTTTCCTGGTTCGTTGGTGTTTGTTTCTTCTTCTGTTTATAGGTCATTTGTTCTGTTTGGTTATTGATAGTTTTTGTGTGTTTTTAGTTGAAGCTGTTGGGTGAATAAAGTTTTTTGTTTATTTTTTCTTTAAGATTTCCACCTATTTATGTGTTTGTATTATGACATATTTTACGCTTTTGTTTCATGTTTTTTACCTGCTTGATGTTTTTATGATAGTTGTTATTCGTGTGTGTTTCTCCGTGATTCTTGTACGCTTATGTGTATTGTTCGTTTATTATTGTTCGTGTTTTATTGTTTTTGTTTGTTTGTCCTTTGGTGTTTTATAAGTGTAAGCGTTAAGTGTATTTTGATGTATTTTGATATGTTTTTACTGTTTTTTATGGTTTTTGATGCCTATTTAATGTTTTCGTATTGATGTATTTTTGATACGTTTCAAGTTCGTTGATGTTTTTCTAATAACTTTTGTAGATTTTGTTCATAGTGCTTATTGCTTTTTTTGTTTCCTATCGATTGTTTTTGTTTCAAGTTTTTATTTTCAGGATATTTTTTCATTGAGAATGATTTTTTCGTATTGAAGCTGGAAGAGAGTTTTTCATTGAGGATAGAATTGCAGATATACACGTGCGTTTTTGGGGACACGTATAATTATGGAGTTATGCCATCCGTCCACTCTGATAATTAAGATGGCAATTAAAACATGGATGTAGGCCTCTTACATGTGTTTCCTACACAGTTGCCACTATTCCACCGTAGCCGTATCATCGTGCATTTTAGCTTCGTAATAACCTATTTGTACAATCACAAACTTTGGATTTGTTTGACCTTGATGCCTGCCTCCGCTTTCAATTTAACGAGATCCTTTCATTTCGGTTACTGTCCTTCTAATGAAACCAGAATTTTGACGGGCAACTTTGTTTTTAGGGAAGCTGAAGATTGCAAAGAATGCCAGCCGTTAGATCTGGGGCTTAGCTGCGACCAGGACTTGTTTTCTGGAACCATTGGAATTGGAGTCATGTCTCGATTGTAACTTGACTTGTAGGAGTCGCGTCTCGATTGTAACTTGACTTGTAGAAGTCGCGTCTCAATTGTAACTTGACTTGTAGAAGTCGCGTCTCAATTGTAACTTCACTTGTAGGAGCCGCGTCTCGATTGTAACTTGACTTGTAGGAGCCGCGTCTCGATTGTAACTTGACTTGTAGGAGCCGCGTCTCGATTGTAACTTGACTTGTAGGAGTCGCGTCTCGATTGTAACTCGACTTGTAGGAGTCGCGTCTCGATTGTAACTTGACTTGTTGGAGTCGCGTCTCGATTGTAACTTGACTTGTAGGAGTCGCGTCTCGATTGTAACTTGACTTGTAGGAGTCGCGTCTCGATTGTAACTTGACTTGTAGGAGTCGCGTCTCGATTGTAACTTTGCTTGTAGGAGTCGCGTCTCGATTGTAACTTTGCTTGTAGGAGTCGCGTCTCGATTGTAACTTTGCTTGTAGGAGTCGCGTCTCGATTGTAACTTTGCTTGTAGGAGTCGCGTCTCGATTGTAACTTTGCTTGTAGGAGTCGCGTCTCGATTGTAACTTTGCTTGTAGGAGTCGCGTCTCGATTGTAACTTTGCTTGTAGGAGTCGCGTCTCGATTGTAACTTTGCTTGTAGGAGTCGCGTCTCGATTGTAACTTGACTCGTAGGAGTCACGTTTGCATTGTAAAATTGTACCCCCAAAAGACCAAAGAATACGCGCATTCTCTGACTATTGTCGATACTTCTGTAAATTTTGCTTTTGTTTTGTTCCAAGTGAAACTTATTTTTCCGCTGCGGCCTTCAAGCTTCTAGTGTTTGATACTCTTGTCTTTTTTTCAGCTCATTTGACTTACGTCAACTTCAATGAACTCATGATTTAAAACAAAACACGAGAAAATTGGGCAGTCGAAGAGTCATAACCTTTTTTCAGGACTCCCTGTATATACTGTTGTTAATTCCAAACATCTCTCTGAGATGTAAGTAATAATGATTGAATATCTACATCTCTTGAATACTTCGAACTCCTTTTTCATTTTCCCTAGTAGTTTGCTGTCTCATATTATTAAAATTATTTTTAGGTACCATATGCATTGCCTTATTGGTAATTTAATTATAACTAAATTCACGGGAATCTAATTATGCCCTCTACTGTTGTAAACGAGATGACGGATTCCGTAAAATGGCAGTCAGTCTTCTGTCCATTTTAAGTAACTGAGCTTTCGTTTCCCTTCCTTAGACGGTCCACCCATTTACTTGCACAAAATAATTTCAACGTGGAATAACTTATTACCAAATTAGCCAAAACCACATAGCGCTTAATAATTTCCTAAAAATTCACTTTAAATTACATCCAGCAATATGCATTTAATTACGAGTCCAATTCTGTGAGTTAATTTTGAGTGAGCGTTTTCTGTGAAGTGCAATTCCGACTTCGATAACGAGGACGCTTTCTCGACTCCGAGGTTCCGGACTCCGAATCCAGGGTTCCTGAAGTCCGGCATTCTGAGACTCGTCCTGCTGATCTTATCTGTCCTTGTTTTGGTCTGCGTTTGTTGCTCCCGCGAGGCTGCTGCGCCGGCATTGTTCACCAGGACGGCGCACTGCCTGTCTTCTCACAATAGAGCCTCGTTGTGACTGCCATTTTTCTTCATTGCGATTCGTTGGTCTGGAAAAGCATTCTGTTTTTCGACCGACTTCCGCTTGTCATTCAAACTCCAAGCTCAAAAGAGACAGCTTTCTTTGGCAAGAAAAATTAAAAGTTTCATTGAAGGAAACTGTCATGTGTTTGGTATGAGCTGCTGAGGTCCTAAACGAAAGAAACGTGGACATTCTTGGGTAGTACAACCTGCGAAGGCATTGACGAAACTTCTGTTGAAATTCATTTATTTGTCAACTGGCCAAGAGTTTCGATATTTTTCGGCTGGGGAATTGTTTGACGCAAAACGCTCTCGATATCGATCTAAAAACTAAATTTTAGACGATTCTTCTGCACATAAAGGCTCTGGAAAATTTGAAAGGTTTACCCACTATAAGTTGGCGCATCACTGCATGTATGTCACAAGAATAAACTTAATAACTGACTGTAAACTACATACGCACTGTGAAAAAAATAGTAAGCCTCACGTCTGACGAGATCGGGAAATTCTATTGACATAAGCCATTTTTGATGTTGAAAATTAGATTATAGCAGCGCCATGCGAGAACGGCTGCGAAAAAATATTGGCTGTGATTCTGAGGTACTTTTAAATTTCGAATTACTTTTGTCAAAACAGAAAAATCCATCATCTCCGATAGATTCTTAGGTTGTTGGATTTATGGTTGTGAACAATAAATGATGTAAACAATACTCAGCGAAAACTTTTTAGTATCATAAAACTCCTTGATGTGGAAGCGCTATCTTTTGACAGTTTATTATTTTCACTAATGAAAATGTTCGAATAAAAATGTCCATCCATTATGGAGTTTTAGAGGAATTTCGAGGGCATTTTTGGGTCGAGTTTACATAATTGATCAAGTCATGAGCATTTATTTAGCCGAGCAGTTGGTCGGAACTGTTCGAACTGCTCAACTTAATGCACTCTCTCGCCATTAAATCAACCAACTGATTTACTTGATCAAAAAATAAGAATTTTATGGTACGACTGTAACCAACCATTTGCTGCTTTGTTTGATCTGATGGTATGCAATGAAGGCCTTTATTGTTCTATGTAATATTAAATACTGATGGCAATCATATCGTCCAGTCAATTGCAGGACATTTTCGAGCTAGCCACCAATTAGAGATTGAGATAATCGGTCAAAATGATGAAAATTTTAAGTATTTTTAAGACTTTGAAGCTCTACACTTTTTCCTTGCAGCAAAATATTTTGTCCGCTTGTAATTTGCAGATTAGAGTTTTGAACGTGCAGACACTAGATTTAAACTCTACGAAAAGTGTGTGATTGTCTTGAAAAATGTTTGTTATTAAGCGAGAAACTTCATCTTTTACGGGAAATCAAACTCAGTTGAAAGTTTTTTCTATTCCTTTAAAATAAATTGTTTAACTCTGGAAATTTTTCATCCCATCAGGAGTCATTAAATAGGGAATAGGTTTTCGATAGGTTATTCTGTCAATTCTGTGGCATGGACACAATAGCCGCTAAAGGGGTACTGTTCGGTTTCCTCAGCGACAGATAAGCGGCCTTCGGGGCTTCCGTCTTTCGTGTCCACTTTTGCTTCTTTCAGTTTTCAGGTCTTCCATTTTTCTCTATCTCGTCTCTGTCCTTAATTGTTTCTCCTTCTGCCTCCCTAACTCGCTGTTCTTCTGCGGAGAGTATACCATATGGGAAAACGCCTTGTGCGTTGATTCCTCGTTTACGACAGTCTTTACTAAATGAGTCCTTCTCTTTGTTCTTTTCGTATCGCATTTCATATGGGTAGGGAGTTTTGAATTCATTGATGCTAACTTTTTATTTTCATGGCTTGGGATACTTTTTATTTTCGGGGCTTGTGATTCCACCTTTTTATTTTCATGGCTTGTGATACCAATGTTTTATTTTCACGGCTTGTGATGCCAACTTTTTATTTTCATGGCTTGTTAGAGGATAAAGTTACTGATTTGGTAGACATTACATAGTGTTGCATCGCAAGTAAACAAAGGTCCACTCGGACATTTTCTTCCTTGTTCGGAGAGCTTCTTGGCGTGTTCACGTGATTTCAGGGCCTTTCAAAGAATGATAGTTCCTAATTCGCTTGTGTCCATTCAGTTCAGAAGAGAAACTCTCATACAGATGTGCTCAGGGAAATTGTCCGGCAGCACATTTTCAGGACCTCTAGCTTTTCAAGGGGACATAGGATTCTTAAACCACCCTCAAAAGGGAGTGATGATGGTATCTATTCTAATTTCAGACCCCCTCAGGGGGATACAATTATTGTATCTATGGGAACTAGCGCTCCCAGGGGGACAATGTGAGGGCCCGAGCTGAGAGTTAGGTAGGCCTTCTTTTTTGTTGAAATAAAATGTTTTTGCTATGTTAAGGACCACCTTTTTTCGGTTCACTGCTGTCCTGTTCTTCATCACCTACTACTTTCCTCTTCAACTTTGATCTTGTTTCATGATCTTCTTTCACAACTTACTGTTTCTATGCCTTTCTGCGTAGATTCCGCGTTTCCTTAACTCCATACTAAATGGTGCCTTCCTCCTTCCTCTCTTTGGATCGCATTTGTTGCTGGGTAGGGAGGCTAAAACTAACGACTAATCTAATCTAATTTCAGACCTCGGAGAACCAGCGCTCATTAGTACTTGATTCCCACTTAAAAATCAGTAGCACTTGTTACTGGAGTTTGCTTGGGGGTCAGGTTTGGTATGTTTTATTATTCATTTTTTACTTCTTTCTATCTTCTTTCTGCCCCTCAGGGGGATACAACTGTTGTATCTGTAAGAATTTACGCTCCTAGGGGGATTCTGTGAGGTCCCGAGCTAAAGGTTAGGTAGGCCTTTTTTTTTGTTGAAATAAAACAGGTTTTAGGTATTGTTACGGATCATTCTTTTCGGTTCACTGCTGTCCTGTTTTTCAGCACCTACTACTTTTTTTCTTCAACTTTTATCTCGTTTCATGAACTTCTTTCTTAGCTTACTGTTTTTATGTACCTTCTGCGTAGATTCTGCGTTCCCTTAACTCCATATCAAATGGTGCCTTCATCCTTCCTCACTTTGGGCGGGTAAAACTTTCTTATAACCAATCAATTACACTTACCAATGTTAGATGCTTAAGCAAACGTATATTAGCTAAGTATATTGACTTGTGAATCGTTGCGTGCAGCTGCAGGAGATCTACACCCTGGTGTGCAGCCACCGCCAGATACCGTCGGTGGACGCGAGCGAGGTCATGTCCCTGTGTTGCAACCTGGAGACACGCGCCATGATCGCCGTCGGCAGAAGCAAGGACATCAGGATGGCTAAGGTGCGCTACCTACCTTTTTCTTTCCTTGTGTGGTGCCAGAGTACCTTTTTCCTTTCCTCGGGAGGCTAAAACTTCCTCATAACCAATGTAATCCATAATGATATCTTCCTGCTAGAAAGCCCAGGGTATCGTGAAACTGATCTCCCACACGAGTGGCTTCGTTTTTTTGCTTTAAATTTTCATTTCTTCTTCTAGGGTCATTGAGATGCTTTTGTGTTTTTGATCAACCTAGCGACGTGTGCTGGGCAAGGAACCGAAATACTGCCTCTTTGTAGTTCACTTGAATGTAGAAATGAGATTAAACCATAAACTCTCAATGCTCTGATATGACGCCAACGTTGCGTGCGTCTTCGGCGGTATAATCTCATATGTATTATTATACTAATACTAATTGGTATTTTACTACTACTAAACTAATACTGAAAATAGTAATAATAATAATTTCTAACTAATGTCCCTGCATGACTCACTGTTAGAAGGAATGGAAATAATGGAATTTAATTTTATGCAGCTAATGCAACAAATGTTAGCATAAAGACGCTTAGTTTCATCGGCTTTCTACAGTTGCTGTCGCTTCTCTGAATATTAAATTGAAAGTTAATTCACTAGCTGTGGTGTTCTCTTGTGCTCCTCGGATATTTTTGAGTAGCAGAAACCTGTGCAGACTTTCGATTTTAAAGGGCGGGAGTTCGACCCTAGCATCTCCGTTTGAAATTCTCGTACCATCTAAACGAGATCCTTTCATTCCGGTTATTGCCCTCCGAATGAAACTAGGATTTTGAGGGCAAACTTTGTGTTTGTCGGAAAGCTGTGGATTGCAAAGAATGCCAGCCCGTCGATCTGGGGGCTTAGGTTCGCCGAGGAGTCTTCCGAAAACATCAGAATAAGCTGCGTCACGAGGTCTCCGGTGTATTTTTTTAACTAAAATGTACTCTGGAATACATTTAAACTGTTTTCACTTGAGAAATTCGAAATCACTCGAATCTTTCAATTCATAGGATCATGCTACCGATAAATTTTTCAACTAGGTGGTTAAGGTGGTTGCGTCGATTCCAAAAGACATTCAAAACAATTCTTAAGGTGTCAGATCATTTTCCCGCTGTGGTTGCTCGTAAGCGTTATTCAGAAATTCAAAGCAACTCTTACAAATTTTCGTGATCTCCATTAGTTCACAGCTATACTCGCTTATGTATCAACCAAAAATTGCAACTAGCATAGCTTTCGTGACAATGCAGAACTGCAAACTTTGTTGCCCTAAAATAATGGAATTCCTTCAAATGGTTGTATATAACGATTTTTTAACTTGGTTTTGAAGTAAACTTAACTGTAAACTAGATTCGTTTTTAGTTGCTTAATTCTTTTGCTTTTTAGAAACCGGAATACGTTACAGGAATGCGAATCAATATGAATGATTGTAAAAGTTCTCGTCCACTTTACTTGAATTTTTCCTTATACCATTCAGAAACTCAATTGTTGTATCAGTATAGAGTTTCGAAGGTTTTTCCTTGCTATTAATGATACGAAAATACTTCAATGTTATTATTAAACTGCTTCTAGACAGAATAAACCACACTCTGAACATCTGTTGTTGTTGTTGTTGTTGAACTGTGGTGAAAACGTGTTTGTTTAGAGCTGAAGAAGTCAATTGCCGCGATGCGTTACAAATTTCAGAGAATGTAGATCTCTGCGCTGGAATGTAGCACAGTTTTGTGAGGGCTATCCAATTCTACCCGCGCCTGAATCTCAAGTGCTACGGAATCCCTCTCCGGAAACACTATCCAGAACAGAGGCTTGAGAGTCGTCCGAAAATTCCTTGGGAGCTTCACGGAAACTTTCCTTCAGTCCCATTGCCCAACTCGAGTTCTGAAAGAAAAGCTGTAGCACTTTTCTCGCTTAATCCTCTCCCTGTAGGCAATCTTTCCTTACAAGTTTTGACTTCTCCCGCCAAGCTGATACTCTTCTGCCCGCTTCTAGTGGCTCCCGCACAGCTGTTCGTGGGGCGGTAATGGAAGGTTGAGTGAGAATGAATTAAATGTGTAAACAATCCTACTTTATGTTTCGTTTAGAACAACAAAATGCTAGTTTAAAATTTCCTTGCCAACCACGGCCTCTCCAGAGGGATACAACTATTGTATTGATGGAATTTGTCATCTCTGGGGGAAAAAGGGGAAGTCCTGAGCTAAGAGTTAAAAAGCTATATTTTGATGAAATAGAATGGGATTTTTGTTTTCTTTATAATCATCGTTTTTAGTTTACTACTGTCTTGTTTTTCAGCACCTATTACTTCTGTCGAATTTTTTTGCTTCGACTTATTTTACAACGTATTGTTTCAATACGCAATGGATCTGGTATAGGAGCACCTCTTGTAAATAAATTTCACGTTCCCTTAGCGCCATGCTAAACAGTACCTTCGCTTCATCCTTCCTGTCGATGAAACACCTTTGTTGTGCTTATGGAGGCCTAATGACAACAACGGCTTCTGCAGAGGCATCATGACAATAACTTGCGTAAATGGAAATTGTTAACAAGTCATACATCTTTATAACATTTTAATAAAGTTGGCTTGTGAATGGTTAGGTAGGGAAATTTACAGTCGGAATTGGCCCTGCGTAAGCAGCACGGATAGCTCTTCGGAAAAAAAAGCATTTCAACGTTCATTATACTCTGAGGTAGAGAGCGTACCGGGACAATTTGTGCTACGTTCGTCATTTCTGCTCATCTATTTTGTTCAGTAGCAAGTCTTATTGGTTATTGTTGCTGTTAATGTGATAGCGTCACGTTTTAAGGACACCATCCGGATTTTTGAACTTTTTTCGTCCGATTCGTTAGAAAATTAGCCAGTATATTTATTTTTGATGGTAAACTTTTTTTACTCGTGTCACTTTTTCGATTTAGGCCTTATTTTTTTACAAAAAATTAGTTTTTTTTGGAACATTTTTTTGTATATTTCAAGACATATCAACTCATTGAGTTTTGATGCTAGAACAAAACCAAAGACAGTTTTAGAATCCTTGAAGCATTTTTAACAAACGTATACTGTAAAATTTTAACATTATGAATTTTTTTTGTGATTAGCGATATTGTATCTTTACATCAAAGAAAATTATTTTTGGGTTTAGAGATATTAACTTTTTTTCCCAAATTTGGAAGAAAGCCAATATATTTTTGTTAAGAATGTTTCAAGGATTCTAAAACTGTTTTTGGTTTTGTTCTAGCATCAAAACTCAATGAGTTAATACGTTTTGAATGTTTAAAGTTGAATGTTTTGGGTATAAGGCAAAAACTAAATTTTTGTTGAAGTGTAATATAATTGACAATTTATGTAACTGAATGGAGTTTTAATTTTTATTTCAATAATTTCCATGCATAACTTCATATTCACTGTAAATAGTGATTGTTAAAGAAATTTTTTTTTATTTCTTTATAAGAATTATGAAATTTTTATTTTCAGTCTGATTCTTACGAAATTTGACTATAACATGTAACTTTTGAAAAGAAACACAGTTTCTTCTATTCATTGTTTTGATTCAGGCCTTGGTTTTTGAGAAAAATTGGACATATTGTTTTTAGTTCATTTATATGTATATAACAAGACGTATCAACTCATTGAGTTTTGATGCTAGAGCAAAACCAAAGACAGTTTTAGAATCCTTGGAACATTTCTAACAAAATTTTGTTGTAAAATTATCCATTTCCCATTTTGTTTTATTTTTAAATGGGGTCGAAATGGGGTCGAAAATTGAAGATTTTTGTCCCCTTACCCCCTCCCGGGAGGGGGAAGGGGAATAAGTGCCCGTAGCGCCATAAAATTTTAGGACCGAATAGTCCACCACCTAAGGGTCCTTTTCCAACAAAAACATGAAAAATGCTCATTGAAGCGACAGGGGCCTGGCAGGGGCTTGGGATTGTGTCCTTAATGCAGTGAACGTGCTTCATTTTCACTACTTCGTTTGAAGTCATTTGTGGAGGTTTCGCTCTGCATTAGCGCACCCTATTTCTCCATAATGCTTTCTGAAACTCATGGCCAATCAACAAGTATAAGTTTTATGACCTGTAGTTTTGTTATTCACCACTACAGATAGCTGGAAAACTAAAAAAATGATCAGTGCTTTGCCCCGTTGCATTCGATGCATTCATCCCATCGTGAAATTTCTTTGTCGAATATGGATCCATTTACAGTTTGAACAGAAACGGCAAGAATTCCTTTGGGGCTGGAGGTCATTTTGAATATTTTAAAACGTGTGTATTCCGTTGACTGTACAGCATACGACCTATTGTTTCAATATCAGTTTCTGTGTATCAAACTCTCATGACGAGCGCATTGCAGTGGGTTTTATTCGATTAACCAAGCGTTTTTGCCGTTATGGTGTGCGATTCGAAAAGCAAGTAAATAATTTTGGACAGAAAACAATTGCAAGTTGTTTTTGGCAGTTCCAATGCGACGTAATAAACGTCCAATTAACTCTTTAGTTTCGTTTTCTACAAGCTGTGCACCCCTCAGAGGGATACAACTATTAATTGTATCTCTGGGAATTAGCGCTCCCAGGGGGAAAATGAGAGGGCCCGAGCTGAGAGTGAGGTTGGCTTTTTATTAAATGGTTCCTTCCTCCTTCCTTTCATTGAAGCACCTTTATTGCAGTTAAGGAAACTTAACATCTAATCTTATGATTGAATTTGTAAGCCGCAGTGTTCACTAGCTGCCGTACCGAAAACCGCAGGGCTTATGATCGACATCACTCATATGTACCTGTGTAACTGAGTCTTAATGTAACTGAGCACGCTGTTAGCAAATCAACCCTCGGAAGAGGTCATGCAAACTCGCCGCATTGCTTGGGAGGGACCCCTCAGGAGGATACAATTGTATCTATGGGAATTAGCGCTCTCAGGGGAACCATGTGAGGGCCCGAGGTTATGTAGGCTTCTTTTTTGTTGCAATGAAATAGGTTTTTGTTTTGTTACGGACCATCTTTTTTCGGTTCACTGCTGTCCTGTTTTTCAGCACCTACTACTTTCTTCTACAACTTTTTTCTTGTTTCATGAACTTCTTTCCTAGCTTACTGTTTGTGCACCTTGTGCATAGATTCTGCGTTCCCTCAACTCCATACTAAATCGTGCCTTCCTCTTTCCTCTCTTGGAACATCTTTTTCGTGGTTAAGGGAGGCTGAAAATTTCTTATATAATAATAATAATAATAATGCTTGGGAGGGAATAGATTATCGTAAATCACTCTTACACAATGAGGATTGTTGATCAGTGTGAACGATGGCTGTTCGTCGTCGGCTATTCCAAGGTTGCTCTTCTATCGTTGCATCAAAATCTTGTGTTTTATCCTCTTTGGCAATAAAAATTGGCTCATTTACATTTATACTGAACGATTAATTCAATTCCGAACAGCGGGGTGATGCAACACACGAAGGTTGTAAGAAAAAATGAATGCTTATCACCTCATACCGAGCTGAGTCTTGATCATGATATATATTGCTCGCTCTCCCTACGACAGAGAACGGGTATTGCTTTTACATTTACAAGTATTGCGAACAACCTCGCTGGTTGCGAACATCGTTCAATAACATCCACTTCATGGTCAATTTCAAATCAACCGTGAAACGCTCGAGTGAACCATGCAAGAATGGCATGCATGAGACGCTTCTTCTACTGGTTGTATGTGGTCGTTTCTGACTCTCGTATGCACCCGATCTTGCACCTAACAACTTGCTCTTATCAATCAGTTCCGTATTGATAATAAGTTTCTCAAATCGTCGATTCTTAACGAATATTTAACTGTTAATATTTGTTATAAGCAGTCACTAGAAAACAATTGAATCGAACCCAAGGAAAGAAATACACACGTCCATTTTGAAATGAAAATCTTTTTGCCGAACGATCTAATTTCAAAATTTTAAAACCGTATTGAATTTATGGAATTCCGCTTATGTTAATATAAGCGTCATTGAATCTAACAGTTTCTTCAATTCAAGTATTTCGAGGGCTCTTTACTGCAGTGACAGTTTAGGAATGTTACTCATCGTAGCGCTGTAACTCTATCGACCAGCTGGTCTCCTGAAAGACAAATTTCTAGAACAAAAAGCTGCAGAATCTAGGCAGCAATCAGCGCGTAATAACGAAATAAAATAACCCGCTGCAACCACGGACAACTTTAGATCGATAAGAATCTCGTTTCAACTTTGCGAAGGTGGGCGACCGCAGGACTTGCATGATTGGAAATCCGCTCCTACTTTGGAAGCAGTTCTTGGGATTAGAATTCGATATCTGCCAGGCGTTGTCGCGACGGCAACGAGAAATTAAAGACCCGCTTCAAGGCTGATGAGCAAACCCGAGATTTCTTGCAGGGTCAAGGTCATTTCTACATTTTTTACTGTTTACAAAGATGTCTTCGTTTACAGGCTTTCAATGTTAGCATAGATAGTAAAGATGTTAGTCTGTGACCACATCAATTGGTCTAACAGTTTGAATTTATCGAGCAAAAACAAAGGAAATTCCATTTTAATTCAGTGAATTTTTCAAGTCTTTCAACTCATCATTTTCTGCTTATTGTGTTTTTCGAGTCTTCTAGGTCATGATTTTTTTCTGAATGTTTGTGTTTTTCTTTCGCTTCGCGTAGAAATTATTTGATTACGCCTTCCGGCTTGCCCTGAAGCTTAGAATTCCCTCAAATAATGAAAAGATGAACGTGATGAAAAATGCATTTTTGATCCACAAGTTTCTAATTGGAATTAGCGATTGTGAGTGGAGCTTCTGGAGTTCCGTATCTCTGCATTGTTCCGTAATATTTCTAGTAAACTTTTCTCTAAAGTTTCTCTTCTGAGAACCACCACCGAAAACTTCCTGCCGAGACACGGGAAATTCGTGCCTACGGCGACGCTTGTCTCTCCAGGATCCGACTTTCACGAAGTCATTTTTTATTCATGAGAAAGGTTTGGCTCGAACTAGCTCATCAAAGCGGCAGTGCTTCCTCGCTCTGTTGCTTTTCTTCAGATTTTGCAGTCCTCAGTTGTATTTTTATCGCTTTTACGCTATTATGACTCGTTTTTGTAGTATTGTCTAGTCTCTGAAAAGAAGGAACGAAAGGCCGTTTTGGATTTCCATTTGGGAAGAACATACGCTCTTCACGAAGACTCGGAATTTCAACAACTAATTTTTCGCCCGCGACGATCTGAGAAATTTCAAGGTGTGCTCGAATAAGCGACCTATCTGCATTGTCATCTTTACTGATTTCGTGAAACGAAGTCAATATATGAAAAATTTGAGATAACTATATATACTCTTTTCAAAATACTCAATTGCAAATGCATTTCACGGGGAGAAGATGTGGGGTCCCGAACTAAAGTTTTTGTAATACTTTAATTCAAGTAGATTTCCTTATGGTTTTTAGGAACGATCTTTTTCGGATCACGGCTGTCCTATTTAGCACCTATTACTTTATTTTTCAGCTCTGAACTCGTTCCTAAAACTTCTTTCAATCTTGCGTTTCCAGTAGATGGGTGGAGAGACGCATCTTGTGCAAAAATTCTCCGTTTCCTTGATTCCATTCTAAATATTGCCTTCCTCTTTCTCGTGTTGAAACTGCATTTTATGATGTTAGGGAGGGTTAAGTTAACGTTTAATTTAATTTACCGCCTAAAAATTTTATATTCTAAAATTAGGTCCTAATTTATTGAATACAATATTATTGGTGAAACACAACATTACTCGTATTATGAATTAATGAACTTTCAAGTTCTAACTTTGCTCTGTATTTTAGCGTGTGTTATATTCATACGTTGAAACGAGTTCTCTATTTCATTTCATGGAACAAATCCCATAAAATTTACCCTTCAGTAAATACAACTATTGTGTCTATGGAAATTGTCCCTGCTAAGGGGAAAATGTGGAATCCCGAGCTGAGAGTTGGGAACGTTTTCATTTTGTAAAAATTGAACATTATTGTTGTGTGAAGGACCATCTTATTTGGTTTCACTGCTGGCATTGTTTTTAACCTTTTTATTCAACTTGAATCTGATTTTATTGACCACTTCCTTAACTTACTGATTCCGCGTTTCCTTACCTATGATCTTAACGGTGTCTTCATATCCTTCCGCTGTTCGGACGTCTTCGTTAGGTAAGGGAAGATGAAACAGACTTTAAATCAAATATTCCAATCATTTAGCTAACTAGTCTTCTTAACTTAGCAGGTAATATTTATCATTATTTTATAATTATTGTGTATTTTGTTCGTCAGGTTCTCAAATAGCTTACGGCTCTAAGGGGCAGAATTTTGACCTGTAAAAAGAACTTTCACTATAAAAAAAAGTTGTGCGTAGGTTTAAAAAAGCCCACCCAACCCTAATTAAATTTTACGTTTTGTGCATTGATACTCACGCCAGACGCAATAGCCGTTTTCCCAATTTTGTGGAAATCTTTTAGAATTTCAAAAATAATTCCAAGTATTTCTAAGAAGCTCGCCTTCCTTAGTCTCCTTCATCGCCCGATTTTCTTTTTTCGAGCGTAGCTGACTGCTTTATTTAAAGCTCAAGCAAACTGGTACTGTTTTTTTTAAGTTTCTTAAACGGCAAAATATGATTTTTTAAGAAAAATTGTGAATGACAAAATTAGGAGATGAGGCTATGCCATAAATGTATTTCTACCACGAATCAGCATTTTTTTTGTTTCGTTATTAGGTGATGCTTGGATGAAATGAAAATCGGTCAATATTTCGAAAATGTTGGTACTAGGAATAGAAAATACAAAATTTACCTCACGTACCTTGTTTTGGCGGACCTCCGTTCGCCAGGAAAAGAAACACGATTTTGTGTTATAGAACTTCGTCCTCCGAACGGCAGCGCAGATAGGAATATTCTTTACTGCAGATTTGAGGGTCTATGCCATATTTCTCGCTTGTTATTTCAAAACACATTTGATTTTTTTCCCGCTAGTTGGCTGTCAAACATATTCGTCAGATGTATTTGTATATTGAAACCAGATTCATAGCAGCTTGGGGTTTTCCTTTTTCATAAATAAAGGAACTGGAATGGGATTCACACTTTAAAAATCAGCGTGTTTTCATGTTTTGGTAATAGCTTGGAAAACTGCGCTATAAAATAACCTAATCCCGCGGATCTTCAATTTAACGGTAGGATAAAAGAACTGAAATGTTGGCAAAAGGATCTTCTTCAGAGCGCAACAAAAATTATAAAAATATACTATGCCGATACTGTTCGGTATATTTCTTCGTGTTGAGCTTAGACAACATTATTTTTATAAAAGAGCTTTTGTATTTGGGTAGAACTTGTTTTTCTGTTTAGAACTGGATGTTTCGTGTTCATTCCAATGCGGACTTGTGAGAGCGTCTAGTGATTTCACACGTTAACTATAACGGGTTTCATTGAAATTTGCGACTCAATTCCAGTTCAATTTCAACTTGCAATAATTTAGAAATGCACTAAAAAGTAAATGAAAAGTGTAATTATCATGCTTTGGCGATCAATAAGAATATTACATTTTCTGACCACTGGTAGGTCACCAAATGGTCCAGAGACAATATAACATCTCCCTACACTGATTTTTTTTTTAGAGAAATTCAAATAGCCTGAGGAGGAGCATCATGAATAACCGATATGAGTATGATATTGTTTTGAATAATATAGTTAGGTTGTTCCTGCGAATGGAAGAGAGGAAAGGGTTAATAGACATTATTAATTTCCCGAGACCTCACACCTGCCTCGTTTGTTGTGCGCTCGTGCAAAAATTTTACTGGAATTTTTTTCGCTTCGAAACAGTGGAACGCGTGAGTTAATACGCGGACGTCGAATGAACTTGATTCATATAAGGCGATTGATTTACGCTATTTTATACTGGGTCGTACCTGAACGAAAACTGAAGAAACGTTTAGGTTTCTTCTGTTTGCCTAACCTAACCTAACTCTCGAGCTATGGCGTTAACTCTTACACAGGCTTTGAATTGGAAATTATTGAAAGTGTCCTTTCTCGAAGTTATCGTATCAAATGGGCTATATGAATGTTTGACAAAAACAGTTGAGGAACAAAAGTTTTCATGAAAGCCTTTGTTGGTGTTTGCTGAATTATTAAAACCTGTTCACCCGATCATTGAGGGCGCGCGTGAGCAGTGGAGAAAGGCGCAAGGCCGCTCACTTGCTTTCGCTGCAGGAGCATTTACTTGCTATGAGAGTGCGGACTATGCGCATTGAGCAAGTAAATGCGCCTGTCATTGAGCAAGTTGAGCTAAACAGGTATGTATGCTGCAAAATATCCTTGAAAAAAGTCATGAGGCCCTTACGATTTTTTACAGAAAACTAACTTTGTGAAATAGCCGAAAAACCGTGTCAAACCTGTTCTAACGAACTCATTTTGAATATTGAATGCGAGAAAATCACTCTACTTGTATTAGAAATTGATAAAACTCATATTTTTGCTGCAAAATATCCTTGAAAAATGGCATGAGAAAACTTACGATTTTTTATAGAAAACTAACTTCGTGAAATGGTCAAAAAACTTTGTCAAACCTGTTCTAACGAACTCATTTTGATTATTGAATACGAGAAATTCACTCTATTTGTATTAGAAATTGATAAAACTCCATCAATTTTTCAGTATTTATTACTTTCAGTAATATTTTTATTGTGTCATAAACTCCTTTCAATTTTGCCGTGTTTATGCGCAGGGTGCAAGGACGATCCACGTACATTCTTCGTTTTCTTTATTCCACACAAAGTGTTGCCTTTCTCTTTCTCCTCTCGACAACACATTTCTGGCAGTTAGGGGAACTTTAACTTATAATGTGATCGTATTATCAACAGTAAGCTTTGCACTGATATAAGTGCTACTTATAAGATCTTTTTGTTTAAGTTTACAACTGAATTAACTTTGTTAGTATTTCGACCAAACGTTGGAAAATATTTGATTTGAATTCCTGGGCTGCCTCAATTTTTACCATCCGTCAGAAGCTAATGTCCAATTAAAAATCTCCGTCTTCTTGAAGCGCAGGAAAGATCAGTTGACTTGCAAAATTCGAACCACCTTCGGAAAGGAATTATTCGAAGCGACTTGCCTTGATCAAACAGCACCAGGTCGGGTCGTGAATAAATTAGCTTTTGAAAGGTTCAGGTTTTTGGGGGTTCTGATAGAATACGCTTTCACCTAGCGTTCATTTTAAATTGCATGTATTGGGTTTAAATTTTTATAGTATTTGATTTGGAATTTACGCATATTACTTTGAATTTGTAATCTTAACGTTCATGAAATTTTCACTGAAGCGCCGATTTCAAAGTATGAATATCGTGGTGAGTTGCTTCACATAAGCAGCGTTTTTGATGGGAGATGGGGCCTCAAATTTAGCCTTGAAGGAAATTTTCATAAGTTATATTTTTAGAACTAAGTAAACATTGAAATTAAGTAGCTAAGATATGATTGTCAGAGCTCTGAATACTTCTATTCTAGTTTTGTTCTTTCTCACTTGTTCGTGGCCGGTAAATCCATTTTGTAAACTCGTTTGCGGTTCCATCCAAGCACTGTGAGCAGAAACTGATCTTAAACTCGAAATATGGATTCGATAGTACTCGTAACTCAAGAAGTGCACCAGAAATTCAATTGCTCAAAGCCCTCCACTGTATAAGTGTATTTGTAAGCAACGCAACTTCCAGTTCAGAGAATGTGGTAGAAAATGGGTGTATTAACGAAATTTTATGAATCATTAGTACATCAGTGAAGTCGAGAATACAAACCTATGTGAGGTGTACAAACCAACGAAATCAAAACATTCAGGCAAGTTCACACGCTAAAAGGATGAAGAAAACTTACAGCACGGTCTCCATAATTTATTTCTAAGTTATGTACAATTTGTAGTCAAAAATAAAGGGAATGATTTTCTGGCATGAGGTGTTTACAAAATATGTACATGATATGCACCGTAAAAGTTACAACTCGAGTTCACATAGTGAACAGTTAGAAAAGATTCTTTTACCGCTATTTAAGTGGCTAACTTAGTTAATCCTGTATGCAAAGTTCATTCAAATTTGTATCTCGTCTATAAAAGAGTAATAAATTTCCTTCCAAATAACCTTATAAATGTTACCAACTTTGTATAACATTCGACCAACTACAGCAAAAATGTTAGCAGCAACATCGCAACTTAGGGAAAATTTTTTATATATGTAGGAACGATATTTTTCTTGGGAGCAGCTCGAATGGACTTTGTCTGATGCAAAATGTGTATATAGATTGAACCTATTTTAGTTCCAGGACTTGCAACAGTTTTGTTAATCATGATCCATGTCAAGTTTTACGAGTTCAAAATTAGAAGAGAGCTTGAAGGTCTTCGTAATCTCCATCGCCCGAACTAGTTTACACTTTGGGTGAGTGTTCTGAATTGTACATCGATTTAAAATTTTGAGATTTTCGAAGAATTTAAAGCCAGTGAATTAATGTACCAGATGAACGACATGAATGACAATTAAGATGTATACAAAATTTACTGATACCGTGTACTTCAAAAGCAACAGGAGCAGTAAAATACGAATTCGAGGAACCAAGTGTGCAAAAATTCCGATGCACTTCGTATATTATTCAGTAATTTTTTTAAAAAGACACGAAACTACGACGTCAACGAAATTCAAGTTTACATAACGGTGGACAAAAGAAAATGTTTTAGATTTCCAACACCGCAGGAGTAACACCGAACTGCCCGTGATTTAATCACTGAGATACGGACAAAAAATTAGGTACGACTGAAATATTCTGCGCACAAACAATCAACGGCGCTAAGAATAGTTTCTGCGGCTCCGTTTCTGCAAAGGCAATTTGGACTTACTCTAACTATTTACAATTATAAAGTGCGTTTTGTGAAATTTCATAACGCTTGTACATATCACTTGTACAGAGTGACTTGCGTAGTCAATGGCACTCATGATAAGTTATTTTCCTGTAAAAATTAAAGCTTGGTTTTAGTATTTCTTTTAACATCATGACCGTAATGTGGGTCCTTTGAGGTGATTCGGTAGAGTGAATTCTGTTCACTATCAAGTCAAGTGATGTTGAAAAAGTACAAATTAACCGCTAGTCAATAATTCAGCATAGCACATTTCCGCCGAAGTGATCCACCGGTGGTCACTTAGGTGATTTTCATAGTGCTGCTGACACACCTGCAGTTACGAACTCATTTTCATTGATACTCTTTTGAAAGCTAAATGAAGGCCCGATCCCGTTTAATGTTTGCTATTTCGCAAGTTGATTACCACAGCTGACTTTAAATTTGAATTGAATATTGAACTTCAGTTTAAGCCATCGCAGTTAACGTGCCAAGATGAGGTTAAATGTGCCAAAGAAGGTTAAATGTGCCAAAGAAGGTTAAATGTGCCAACGACGAATTTAACAAAGTGACTCCTCTAGCCTAACTCAAGACTCCGTAGGAAGTGTTGGCTGAAAATGATAAGAGGCAATAATGTACGCACACACTGAGGGTTCAGTGTGGGTAGTGCGTTTTTAGAGTAGTTTTACTAATGACAGGTATGTTTCTTCATTCTTCGTACTTAGTTGTTAGCGCGTTCCATATTTTGGCTCTAGTGTCGTATTTTTTTATGGCTCTTAAAAAACACTTTGCAGATAGCAAGTCGTAAGTCATCTTGCTCTCTGAATATGAGATTTGTGAAAACTAGGTACCTACCCGGTAGAAATGCGTCAGCGTCCGCAATTAATTTTTAGACTTTTGACCTGAAGGCTGTCGAAGCACTTAAAGTTATTAATGAAAAGTATTTAGTATTTTAAGGTGGTCTCATTTGCTAAAAAACCGAGAATTTGTTGGAGAATTTGCATGAATGAACTTGCAAATGATCTCCTCTATTTCATTCTATACTATTACTTTCACTTCTGCAAGGTAATAAATCTTTTAATTGCATAATTGTATTCGCTCTAACTGTTCCTGCCACTCATATTTTGTTTTGAGTTCGAGTGAAGTAGAGGGAAAGGTAGAATAGTTCATTTTTCGACCATTCCTTATTTCATCCGTACCCATCTTCGCATTCACGCCATCCATTCGTAGCGAGCGTCCTCCAGTTTCGGAACCGAGTAATTTCCCACGTTAAATCACATGCTAGTAAAGAAACCTTGCACTTACTAAATCAGTTTGTGTGGCTTTCTAAGCCATACGAGCAGCGAATCGAAATGAATGAAAATTAAGAATCGTTAAGTAAAAAACCTTGAAGAGCAACGAGTAAATATTGAATGCATCGAAGTTCTCAGTAGTCAGCACAATAGATCAAACAAGTGTGGAAGTTGGCTGCAGGATGGAGGGTAACGCTAGAGTTAAGTGAAAACTTTAGGAGTATTTGAGCGCAGTGGATGTTTTGTTGGTAATGGAATGCAAAAGATACACGGGGAGGAATACTTGAAAAGGTTTATCATCTAAAGTAGTTTCAAGTGACGCATGTTTAAAAAAAGTGAATACGTCTGCGGAAAGGGGAAGTTTTGAGCCTAGATAAATCGACGAAATACATACCAAGATTTGAATGTATTGCAATAGGAAGTGCTCGGCATATCCAATGTTTGCGATAAAAAACCATAGTGAGTGATTATTTCACCTGCTTCGTATGGTATAAAAAACGTATCGAGTCGAGAGAAGAGAGGCTTTAAAAGTACGGTATGAGTGGCGCGTTATCAAAGCTTGAATTCGTTTGAAAACATGCAGCATTTAAGAGAATTGTTAATGAAAAATGAACTTTTTTCTTTATGGTCTGAGTTGAATTTGTTTTAAAAATTGAACCATTGTTGATAACGGTAGGACATGTAATGTTGAACGTTTCACGAAAAGATATTTTCAACTCGCAGTTTGGCTTTCTAACTTCCTATCTTTAATAAAATTAAGACATTGTTAGGCTAAGTTATTCTGTTACAAGTCCCAATAAGTGAACTAAGGCATGAAGAAGTAAAATAATCCCACATTCTTTTAGAGTTTTGTTGGTTTCTGAGCAGCATTTGTAATCTAAACTATATATCGCAAGGAGAAATTTCATTTTGAAGAAAAACTACTCTTATTCTATCTGATAACCAGTCGAATAGTCTGATTATATCAGAATGCATGATAGATAACTTTAGAAAGATATCCTAAGAAGTTTTGAAATGAGAAAATCGTCTGAAATAATGACAATTGATACAAGTCTCTGAAATGGTTAGTTTGTTGTCAAAGTCAAATGACTGCTGGAATATTTAACTGAGAAATTATTTTATCATATATTTTTAAGTCTCACGAATTGATGATGCAGAATATACAAGCGACTAATTATACTGAGCCAAACGAGGAGTATACAAATTTTTCATCGTAATCTTCAAATCCAGAACCCTGTTTTTGTATCTGTCTGCAAATAACTTTGTCAAGAATTTGCCAACTTGGCGCAGGGAAACGGCATTTAACGGCGAAACAGTAATTTTTTAAATTTATTAGTCTGTTTTGTTTGAAAATTACCTTGTACGCAACATAAATTTTTGATTGCTTGCAATGCAGTCCAGGTAACCTCTGACACTCCATCTGGTCCCAATATAAGGGAAGGGAACGTATTACTTTCACTTCTACTTATAAGCTGCACTATTTCTTTCACAGTTTTTTCACAGGAAGCTTCTCTTCTAACGAGATCTTTAAAGCACGATAAAACTTTTCGAAATTAAGAGCTCTGTTCACATTTGGTTTAATGTGCGACTTATATACACTGGAAGGACACTTTTTTTTACCTCATGTTAACTGAGAGTTCGATGTAGGTACAATATTTACATTTACTGGGATAAGTTTATGGTAATAAAATTCATTTTCTCCCATCCCAACAGGAGGAACAGTTTAGCTACGTTCATGTACTGCTGAACGCACATTTCAGGATTGAAAGACGTCTTCAGTAGTTTGAATTTCAACGATCTCCACGACGCCAGTAAAGGTGCAGTTTATGGGAGATAATTCTAGTGTAATGCCCGGGAGGAGAACCCAGCTGCGTCTTGGATCGTTTACGAGACAGTCACATTTTGTACCTAGCACTTGGCACGAGTTGGGTAGTCTGGAGCATGGTGTGATGCATTGCTGCTGCTGCTGCTGCTGCTGCTGCTGCTGCTGCTGGTGGTGGTGGTAGCTGCTAAAGGAGAGTGGAGTTTGATTTTGATTCTGGAGTTTCATTGTGACGATCTCGTACGTTATTTTCAATTTTCTCACATGAATAAGGATCGTTTATAAAACAGCACCGCAGTTATCGAGACGGGATGATCTGTAAAGCTATTAGCTAAATTATAATTTGGAATATATAATTTCAAAATCCACTGTATTACAAATTTTAAACACCGCAAGTTGTTTTATCGATTAGAAAACCAAGTAAAATATGCGATTTTTTGTAAATATCTCGTAGGACTCCCAAATCAACTGGCTGAATTGAAATACTAATTTTGTAAAAAGCTGCATTATATTAGGAAAATTTCAATTTAGTACAAAGTCGTTATGAATCGATAAATTGATTGATGTATTTTAAAGTGTGATATCTATCACGCATCAGACCGAGCTCTCCCGTTCTCGGTCAATAGAAGGTAAGACAACTTCAGTTTCATGACTTTTTGGTGGCCTACCCACCCCGTCTGACCCTAACTTAAACAAGTGATCTTGTAGCGGGTTAGATCGTCTGGATCTGGTAGCAGTGGACTCTCCTAAGACCAATTTCGCAGTTTCTTCTTCATTCCCATCCGATCTGGGCTGACTGCTGGCACTTCTTGCTTTAAGAGCTTTACTGTCGCTCTCGAAGGGCAAGTTCGAGAATTTATCGCTACTTTTGCCTCCTCTGCTGTCCTCGCCATCGTCGTCCCTTGGGAGCCAGGAACTCTCGTGTCTGAGACCTCCTAATTGCCGCTTGTTGGGCAGAGTGCGATAGGCGCCGCCGCGCTCGGCATCGTGTCTGGAACCGCCGTATTCAGTGTACCTGCTCGGGTCGCTGCCCTTGTACATGGCGTCGTGGCAATCGTCTAAGGAAGTTCGACTCGCGTAGCTGTGGTCTGGTAAACTTCTCAAGTTGGAATCAAAGGAACTGCTCGGATGGCGAGGATTCTTGCTGTCCAAGTTGCGAGACGGAGGCGCTGGTGGAGGAGGATCTTGGTGATGATGGTGGTGAATGATCGCGCCAAAACTCTCTGACGAAGTGCTACTGCTCACCACTCGGCTGCCCTTAGAGCCTCTGTTATAGTCAGAAGCTCCACTCTGAGGAGAAGAAAAACATAGTTAGAATTAAATTACCCATTATGTGTAAATAACGTCTCGCATTTTAAAACACGAGCTCGATTTTTGAAAGATGCGTAGCAAGCAAGCAAGCAAGCAAGCAACACACGTAGAAGTCTCTCACTAGAGTCAACAACCGTGAAGGATCGGAATAAAAGAGACGTATTGTACTTAGTTTACAATGATTACGTCGAGTGTTTCAATATTTGCATGCGACTCACTGCATTTGCTGTAGCCGTCCGGGAATGTTTGAGTGTAGATGCCGGCGTGGAGTTCGGTGGAGAGGCTGAGGCGACCAGAAGAGGCTCCTCGCTACCTCCTCGAGAGCTGAATCGCCCTGTTGAACGAATAACAATTTGCACACTGCAAGAGTGCTCATTACTTCGTAACGTACTAACTACTGGACTGATTAATTTATTGCTAATTAAGACTGAACAAATAAGTACTGAACCAATATTGAACTTATTGATACTGAACTAAATACTATTTTAATTATCATTGAATTAATTATTACTAGATTATTTATTGCTAAATTAATTAAACTGTATTAATTTAACTGTAATGATTGAACTGTAATGATTGAACTGTAATGATTGAACTGTAATGATTGAACTGTAATGATTGAACTGTAATGATTGAACTGTAATGATTGAACTGTAATGATTGAACTGTAATGATTGAACTGTAATGATTGAACTGTAATGATTGAACTGTAATGATTGAACTGTATTAATTTAAACTAAGAAATACGCGTATGACAATTAAATCAACAGCTCACATTTCTCCAAAACTTTTTTGTCCGTGAATCTTGAGTTGTATTAAATCACAAGCTTCACTAAATTGCTTATGTAAATTTACATATTCTAATCGAATGACATTGATTCGTACTTACTCATACCAATTGAGGGATTTACAAGACGGTTTGATCACTAGTTTCGATATTTGAGAGTTTTGCATTAGGAGGAAATGTCCAGTTAATAATTATCCATTACGCTATGAAATGAAAAACGTAGTGTGACCAGGTGATAGGCCAGTTACCCTCGTGATGCTATCCTTAATTATAATGCTCGTTGGCTGCTTTCTTGGCCTTCACCACCGGATTCTACTCGCTTGGCCCCAAATTTACGAGTAGAAAAATCTTTCATTGAAAAATTTTGAAACTCTCCCAGAAGTGAGTGCAAAAATTGGAACCGAGAACATTGCTGATGGCTTTCAGTTTGATGTACATAAATGTGCATGCTGTACGAAGAGCGTGTTAAAGGGACATTTTTCGTGTTATCCTTGTTTCAGCTATTCAATTTAGAGTTACGTATAATTATAGAAAACTCTAGTTTTAGTGTTTTCAAGTTTGAATTACACTAGTTTTGATGTTTTTTACAGTCGATGAAATGTTCGCTAAGAAGTAATTCATTCGACAAGTTGAGCCAAGGAGTACAAATGTTAAGTAAGTACGAAACTTCAATTCGCAACCCAAAATACAAGTTGATCTTATTGAACTCTAAATTAGATGGCTCACCACAGGCCCCACTGCCTCAGCCTTGAATTACAAACCTTGCTGTAGCCTCCTCACTTGCTAGGAATTTGAGACAGCAGGACTTGTTAAGCCTCCTGTCATACATAATCTTAGTGTTTATAACCCTTCAGGGGTATATAACTATTGTATCTATGGAATTAGCACTCCCAGGGGGAAAATGCGTGAGGGCCCAAGCTGAGAGTTAGGTAGGCCCTTTTTTTTGTTGAAATGAAATGTTTTTGCTATGTCATGGACCAAGTTTTTTCGATTCACTGCCGTCTTGTTTTCAGAACCTGCTACTTATATCTTCAACTTTGACCTTGTTTCATGAATTTATTTCTCAACTTTCTGTTTCTATGTCCCTTTTGCATAGACTCCGTGTTTTTTACTCCACACTATAACGGTGCTTTCCTCCTCCCTCTCTTCGAAATGCTCTTCGTTTTTAGGGGTTAGGGAGGCTCAAACTAACGTATAATCTAATGTTAGAGTTCCTAAATCCCCACTGCTTTGTCTTGTCTGCCCTCCGTCGCAGGTGTGTGCGCCGACCGCGGCAGTCTCACCTTTGTGCCAGACCGACATCTGTTGCTGGATGAGATCCGGATTGTTGTCTGGCCCTGCCGTCCCAGTTTCCAGAATTGTGCGTTTCTCCAGGTCATCGCTGTCCAACAGGGACCTCCGTTTCGTCGTTCCAGGCGAGTCTGTAGGAAGAGAACTTTTGATATAGTCAAGTCAAGAATGGAAATAAGTGCTTATTTTGGGGTGAAATTTCAATACGGGAGTGACGGTGGTACTAAACTTGTTAATAGGGAATAATGGTGGAATTTATTAACAAATGATCTGCCTAATTTAACTATTCACGTCGTGGAATTTCAAACCTGAAGCACTTTTGTCCACCGTTCTCCAATATCTCGTGAAAAAATTGAGAAGTATCATTATTCGTATTGTGAAACAAGATATGCTTGGTGTTTCAAGAAGTTAATAAAAGCAGCCAAGAAAATGATGTTCTGAGCGAAAATCGCGAGCTCCCGAGTTTCACGCAGCTGTTGAATAAAAGCAGGGTACGAGCATTTGTTGTGCAGCTCGAGCTTGAGGTTCATACCCACATACAGGTTTTAGTTCAATTTTCTACTTTTTCTTTTAGGGAATGCTCTTTACCGTATCTTTATCGTATCATAAAGATGTTCAGAACATCTTTTGTCCTGCATGTCACAAAATTTTTATTACGAATTCCTTTCTTGCGGTTTGGCCCCTACTTCAAGAGTACAATAATTAAAGGCTGCGGACTAAGTCCTTCAACTAAATTCAAGATTCTTTGAAAGAATTTAAAACAGCTCATTTATTCCTGTAAAGAATCACTAATATGAAGTAATGTCTTCAATATTTTACCTAGTAATACTGTTCCACAACGCACTTAGCAGCTAAATGAGAGTTACACGTGTGCTTATTGTTGAGCTGTATCACGTATGATAAAATTACAAATTAAACTCAAAATAATCTCATCAAAGATCTATAGTCCATCATGTCGGTTCAACAAATTTGGAACAACCGAAGATCTTAGAAATAGTGGCCCTTACCTTTAAGATAAGTAAAGCCATCTGTCTAAGCAACTGTCAGGCTGAACCCTACGAGGCTATTGTAAATCTTAGCAGGAGAAATAAATGCCTGTGGGGAAAAAACTCAGAAAATATTGTTAAAAAGCCTTGAACTTCTCCCCAGTGAAGATGCCTCTCAAGCCTTCCAAAAGGAAAACAAGTTGAATGTAATTCTGTCTATTGATAAATATTAAAGCGCGATTTGAGAAAGCGCATCAGATATTAGAACTTCGTGGGAAGTTGTACCTGAGCAAACTTACAATATTTTTCAAAGAAATTTGGTAGAAAAATTGAAGTTATACAATTTTCTTAAACACATAGTTCGTTCATTTATTTGAACATGAATGACGAGGACTTGGTTATGCATGACTCGCACAACTCGTACATTCAAGCGCAGATTTCAGAAAACGAATCAGTTCTTAAATTTTCGTTGAACTTTGTGCCCGAGCAAACTAGAAACCTATTTCAATAAAATTTGTAACGCAAATTTTACTTTCATAATTTTTTAAACCCAGAATTTTTAACATTTTAGTAAGAGAAATTTTTCGTAAAATCGTTGAGGATATGTACGATATTTAGCAGTCTATATATTATATTTAGCAGTCTATATTGGAGTCGGCAACCTTGAATAATCGCAGCCTAATAGTCAAATTGTACCTGATTTGCCTTGATTACGTCGAGTATCAAGGTTTCCAAAGCAATAAACTTTATTGGTAAATTCAATACTTGGAAGTAAATCAGGTAGAAGTACTTGTTTGATCAGACGCTCTAATAAATATGTCAAGAAATTCTCAAGAATTCTGTAAGGAAAAAGTGTTAATCTGCAAGTTGAATTTCGGGTTTTTCCTACAGCAAATATTGAGCTGAAAACAAATTTAAAACTATGTTTTCCCAACCTCGAGTCATTTTTAGCTAAAAATCATAGAATTTCTAACATTTTTATTCGTGAAAATTTTTGTGAAAAACGTATGGTTGTAATTTTTTCGTCTTTTCATTTAATGTTCCCAAAAGTAATGAAACTTTTTGAAAACTTGAATACCTGGTTGTACATCAGGAAAAAATTATCATTTGACCAGAAATTCTAAGATATATAATAAAATTCTTGTGAAATTCTGTTAGGAAAAGGTCGACACCCACAAGTTTAATTTCAGGGTTTTCCTACGGCGAATCCAGCTGAAAATAACTTTGAAACCATGTTTTCAAATCTTCAAGCCATTTCTAGTTCGAAATCATAAGGCTTCTAACAATTTTAATTGGGGAAATTTTTCATAAAAAATGCATTGAAGGTACCATATATAATATATTTTACATTTTAATTCAATGTTTCCAAAAACAATGAAAGTTTGTGACTACTTCAATACTGTGTTGAAAATCAGGGAAAAGTACGTATTTGATCAGAAATTCTAATAAACGCTCGTGAAATTCGAACGAAATTCTGTTAGGAAGCTCCAAAATTCAACTTGCCAATTTAGGCCTTTTCCTTAGGTGAAGAATCTAAGGCGAGAGTACCTCTTTAGGAAGATTTTTTATATTGAACCTAGAGCAATGAAATTTGGTATCTTGATAGGAAATGTAATTGGGAAATATTTGTCTTCCATGAAATCTGCGATTTTCCTCAAAGAAAACGAGATATTCATAGAAAACAAATTTTTTTGAGGGGGGGTCCAAAATGCATCTCCTCCGACAGTTTTTGAGTAAAAATGATAATTTTGGTGTCATTGGATGCTGAAATACTTTAAAAGTACAAAAACTAACATGCATTATCCAAACTTTTAGTTTGAAATTAAAAAAAAACGTAAAAAATTCCCAGGCAAGACTTCTTCCTTAAAATTACCTACTTCATGACGTTACAACTATTGATAAAAAATGAATTTTGAATCGCCATTTTAATTTTTGGAATGCTCACGTCTTTCCGCATCCAATGATGGCAAAATCATCAAAAACTGTAGGAGGAAAGGCATTTTGAAACCCCACATTCCGATCCTCCCAAAAAAGGTAAACAAAGAAACAAACAATTTCAATTTTTCTTCATTATTATTGGTTGGGTCAGCTATGACCCTTGAAATCATTATACAGTAATAAAGAGACATAGAAGATGACATAGCAGCGTCGCGCCGTGAAGAAAGAGCCAAGGGGGAGGTGTAACATGATGGAATGCCATTTTCCCCCTCCCCCCCCCCCCCATACTTCAAACCCCCGTAGCAGGCGAACGAGCGAACATACGAACCTCATTTTTTTACAATATGTACCTGACACCTAACCCTTCTTTTAGCAGCTAAAATCAATGCTCTGAAAAATTTCGTCTTTCTGGGGGTTCTCTCGCCTTAAACCTTGTTTTCCCATCCTCAGGTCATTCTAGTTAAAAATCAGAAAATTTCTAACATTTTTATTTAAAGGAATTTTGGTTAAAAACGTAAAAGAATACCCTTAGGATATTTTTCACTTTTTGATTCAACGTCCCAAATGCAATGAAACTCTAACAACTTAAATTATTGGTTTGTACACCAAGAAAAAGTAATTAGTGGACCTGAAATTCTTATACATATCTGGTACAACTCTTCAGAAATTCGGTAAAGAAATGGTATAAATCTGGAAGTAGAATTTTGGGATTTTCCTACGACAAATTAAGCTGGAAATTACAATAAAACCATGTTTTATAATCCCCGAATTATTCAAGTCTGGAAGTTGAATTTCGGGGGTTCCCTGAGGTAAGGGTTCCGTAATAACGTAAGGTATTACAATATTATGTGAAGCTGAAAATAACCTTTAAACCATGTTTTTTAATTCTCGAGTCATTGATAGTGAGATTTTAGAGAATTTTTAACATATTTATTTGAGGAAGTATTCTTAAAAACGTACGGGTATACCCTAACAATGATTTTTCACCCTTTTAATTAAATCATTCTAGAAACAATGAAATTTTTAGACAACCTCAAACCTATGTAATACATCGAGAAAAAGTACTTATTCAACCGGAAATCTAATAACTATATCATGAAATTCTTATCAAATTTTGTTAGGAAAAGGTATCAATCCGCATGTTGAATATTGGGGCATTCCACGGCGAATCCAGCTGGAAATAACTTTGAAATCGTATTTTCGAATCGTCGAATAATATTTTAGTAAGAAATCATAGAAATCCTAGCATTTTTATTTGGGGAAATTCTCCTTTATAAATGTAAGGTTATACCGGTACGATCGTTTTTCGCCGTGTTATTCAATGTTTCCAAAAACAAAGAAACTTTTTGACAACTTCTGTATTTGGTTATGCATCAGGAAAAAGTATTAGACTTTCATTAGGGGTCATAAACGGGAAATAACTTCAGCTTGTCTAAGTTCAACATGATATTCGAACAAGCTAGGTCACTTGTAATTCATATCTATTTGAACTGCCTGTAGTTGATTGCTAAAGCTTTTCGAAAATACTGGCTCACTGTCGGAGAACGGTTTAACTGTTTCTGACAGTTCAATATAAAAGTTTTTGAATTCACACGTTCAGTAGGGGTAAGATTTTTATCACTCAAAGATTGTGAAGAGGTGTGAAATATATGTTACTTCAGAGAGGAAATTCAAGAACAAACTGGTTATTTTCAGGGAGGTAGATTTGACCGCAACCTCTCCTTAAGAAACGTGTGAATTGTTACGGCGATATCTAACATCACTAAAACAAGTGGCGTTGCCAGGGTATCTAAATCATGAGCTACACTGAGCGTAAACTGTGGTAACATGTTTGTTGGAAGTTCCCTTACGACTTGCCCTGCCGCCTATTTTCCTTCATCTTCAAGCAAACGTGTAGAACATGGTCGAAAAGACTCGACTTCACCATTCAAGTTCATTAAAGTTACCATTTTTGGCAACCTGTATTAGTTAGCAACTCTGTTCGTGTCTATCTTATTCTTTCAACTCCTATATTGTGGGAAGTGTGGTGTAGGTTATTATTTTTAAGTAAAGCGTGATATGAGCTCTTCGTCGGATATCCGGTTTCAGCGCGCTGATGGCGTGTTAAATAATTAATAATTAATTGAATAATTTAAATGATTTAGCGTATTTTTTGAAAAAATAAGGCCAAAATCAAAAAGGTTAAACCAGAAAATTTTTTTCCTTTCAACAAATATATATATATATATATATAAATATATATAATGGCCAAATTTCAAACTGATTGGATGATACCTACGATAAGTTGTGCTAACTACTATTTTTATATGTAAATGATCATTTATACGGGTAATAGTAGGGGATCCATCACTATTAACGCCTCCAGGGGCAACATGTGAACCATCACGCTAGTAGACCAAGTAGCCCTCTTTTTGTTCATACGTATTATATATTAGTTTATTGTTACGGAACATAACTTTTCAGTTACCTAATGCTCTGTTCTCAACACCTACTTTAGGTCTTCTCTTCGTGTTCTTTTATATACCACTTTCTCAATTTCCTCTTTCTATAAACCATGTGCTTGAATACCGAATTTTAACTCCATGCGCAAGAGCCCCCCTTCTTCCTCGTTTTTGAACATCAGTGCATGGGTAGGGGAAGGTCTAACTAAAACTTATTTAATCTCTAAGCAAAGGGGAACAGATGTACAAAAATGATGGATAATAAAACATTGGGGAGTAATTTTTAATTTAATGAAAACTTTATTTTTAAGATCAATTTGAACAACTGAAAACTCAAACTAATTTCGTAAATACTCCTAATATATTCATATGGTTATATAAACCAGGTAAAACCATCGTAGGAATTGGAAACGTTTATAATAATCTAAGTCCAATCCAATGAACCATTCCAATAATTAATGAACCTTTAGGCCCTAAAAAGACATCTTGATCAATTTTTTATCATATATAACGCAACGTGCGCTAGGGGTTTTATTACGTAACTTATATATTATTACTCCTGCATGCTAATTATTCTACGTCGCACTAATTGTATATATCCCGCACTAATATTTAATATTATTCACCTCACTATACGCCGTGTATACCAGCACTAGGCTAGACATACGAAGTAACATCCTTCTCACAACTACTATTATACTACGTTGTATCCTACCTAATTAACCGCCATGGCGGGCAACTTGGGCCCAAGGCGGGCAACTTGGGCCCAAGGCGGGCAACTTGGGCCCAAGGCGGGCAACTTGGGCCCAAGGCGGGCAACTTGGGCCCAAGGCGGGCAACTTGGGCCCAAGGCGGGCAACTTGGGCCCAAGGCGGGCAACTTGGGCCCAAGGCGGGCAACTTGGGCCCAAGGCGGGCAACTTGGGCCCAAGGCGGGCAACTTGGGCCCAAGGCGGGCAACTTGGGCCCAAGGCGGGCAACTTGGGCCCAAGGCGGGCAACTTGGGCCCAAGGCGGGCAACTTGGGCCCAAGGCGGGCAACTTGGGCCCAAGGCGGGCAACTTGGGCCCAAGGCGGGCAACTTGGGCCCAAGGCGGGCAACTTGGGCCCAAGGCGGGCAACTTGGGCCCAAGGCGGGCAACTTGGGCCCAAGGCGGGCAACTTGGGCCCAAGGCGGGCAACTTGGGCCCAAGGCGGGCAACTTGGGCCCAAGGCGGGCAACTTGGGCCCAAGGCGGGCAACTTGGGCCCAAGGCGGGCAACTTGGGCCCAAGGCGGGCAACTTGGGCCCAAGGCGGGCAACTTGGGCCCAAGGCGGGCAACTTGGGCCCAAGGCGGGCAACTTGGGCCCAAGGCGGGCAACTTGGGCCCAAGGCGGGCAACTTGGGCCCAAGGCGGGCAACTTGGGTCCAAGGCGGGCAACTTGGGTCCAAGGCGGGCAACTTGGTTCCAAGGCGGGCAACTTGGTTCCAAGGCGGGCAACTTGGGTCCAAGGCGGGCAACTTGGGTCCAAGGCGGGCAACTTGGGTCCAAGGCGGGCAACTTGGGCCCAAGGCGGGCAACTTGGGCCCAAGGCGGGCAACTTGGGCCCAAGGCGGGCAACTTGGGCCCAAGGCGGGCAACTTGGGCCCAAGGCGGGCAACTTGGGCCCAAGGCGGGCAACTCGGGCCCAAGGCGGGCAACTCGGGCCCAAGGCGGGCAACTCGGGCCCAAGGCGGGCAACTCGGGCCCAAGGCGGGCCCAAGGCGGGAAACTTGGGCCCAAGGCGGATAACTTGGGCTCGAGGCGGATAATTTGGGCTCGAGGCGGAAAACTTGGGCCCAAGGCGGGCCCAAGGCGGGCCCAAGGCGGAAAACTTGGGCCCAAGGCGGGCCCAAGGCGGAAAACTTGGGCCCAAGGCGGAAAACTTGGGCCCAAGGCGGGCCCAAGGCGGAAAACTTGGGCCCAAGGCGGGCCCAAGGCGGAAAACTTGGGCCCAAGGCGGGCCCAAGGCGGAAAACTTGGGCCCAAGGCGGGCCCAAGGCGGAAAACTTGGGCCCAAGGCGGGCCCAAGGCGGAAAACTTGGGCCCAAGGCGGGCCCAAGGCGGAAAACTTGGGCCCAAGGCGGGCCCAAGGCGGAAAACTTGGGCCCAAGGCGGGCCCAAGGCGGAAAACTTGGGCCCAAGGCGGGCAACTTGGGCCCAAGGCGGGCAACTTGGGCCCAAGGCGGGCCCAAGGCGGAAAACTTGGGCCCAAGGCGGGCAACTTGGGCCCAAGGCGGGCAACTTGGGCCCAAGGCGGGCCCAAGGCGGAAAACTTGGGCCCAAGGCGGGCCCAAGGCGGGCCCAAGGCGGAAAACTTGGGCCCAAGGCGGGGCCAAGGCGGGCCCAAGGCGGGCCCAAGGCGGAAAACTTGGGCCCAAGGCGGGCCCAAGGCGGAAAACTTGGGCCCAAGGCGGGCCCAAGGCGGAAAACTTGGGCCCAAGGCGGGCCCAAGGCGGAAAACTTGGGCCCAAGGCGGGCCCAAGGCGGAAAACTTGGGCCCGAGGCGGGCAACTTGGGCCCGAGGCGGGCAACTTGGGCCCGAGGCGGGCAACTTGGGCCCGAGGCGGGCAAATTGGGCCCGAGGCGGGCAACTTGGGCCCGAGGCGGGCAACTTGGGCCCGAGGCGGGCAACTCGGGCCCGAGGCGGGCAACTCGGGCCCGAGGCGGGCAACTCGGGCCCGAGGCGGGCAACTCGGGCCCGAGGCGGGCAACTCGGGCCCGAGGCGGGCAACTCGGGCCCGAGGCGGGCAACTCGGGCCCGAGGCGGGCAACTCGGGCCCGAGGCGGGCAACTCGGGCCCGAGGCGGGCAACTCGGGCCCGAGGCGGGCAACTCGGGCCCGAGGCGGGCAACTCGGGCCCAAGGCGGGCAACTCGGGCCCAAGGCGGGCAACTCGGGCCCAAGGCGGGCAACTCGGGCCCAAGGCGGGCAACTCGGGCCCAAGGCGGGCAACTCGGGCCCAAGGCGGGCAACTCGGGCCCAAGGCGGGCAACTCGGGTCCAAGGCGGGCAACTCGGGTCCAAGGCGGAAAACTTGGGCCCAAGGCGGGTCCAAGGCGGAAAACTTGGGCCCAAGGCGGGTCCAAGGCGGAAAACTTGGGCCCAAGGCGGGTCCAAGGCGGAAAACTTGGGCCCAAGGCGGGCCCAAGGCGGAAAACTTGGGCCCAAGGCGGGCCCAAGGCGGAAAACTTGGGCCCAAGGCGGGCCCAAGGCGGAAAACTTGGGCCCAAGGCGGGCCCAAGGCGGAAAACTTGGGCCCAAGGCGGGCCCAAGGCGGAAAACTTGGGCCCAAGGCGGGCCCAAGGCGGAAAACTTGGGCCCAAGGCGGGCCCAATGCGGAAAACTTGGGCCCAAGGCGGGCCCAATGCGGAAAACTTGGGCCCAAGGCGGGCTCAAGGCGGGCCCAAGGCGGGCCCAAGGCGGAAAACTTGGGCCCAAGGCGGGCCCAAGGCGGAAAACTTGGGCCCAAGGCGGGCCCAAGGCGGGCCCAAGGCGGGCCCAAGGCGGAAAACTTGGGCCCAAGGCGGGCCCAAGGCGGAAAACTTGGGCCCAAGGCGGGCCCAAGGCGGAAAACTTGGGCCCAAGGCGGGCCCAAGGCGGAAAACTTGGGCCCAAGGCGGGCCCAAGGCGGGCCCAAGGCGGAAAACTTGGGCCCAAGGCGGGCCCAAGGCGGGCCCAAGGCGGAAAACTTGGGCCCAAGGCGGGCCCAAGGCGGAAAACTTGGGCCCAAGGCGGGCCCAAGGCGGAAAACTTGGGCCCAAGGCGGGCCCAAGGCGGAAAACTTGGGCCCAAGGCGGGCCCAAGGCGGAAAACTTGGGCCCAAGGCGGGCCCAAGGCGGAAAACTTGGGCCCAAGGCGGGCCCAAGGCGGAAAACTTGGGCCCAAGGCGGGCCCAAGGCGGAAAACTTGGGCCCAAGGCGGGCCCAAGGCGGAAAACTTGGGCCCAAGGCGGGCCCAAGGCGGAAAACTTGGGCCCAAGGCGGGCCCAAGGCGGAAAACTTGGGCCCAAGGCGGGCCCAAGGCGGAAAACTTGGGCCCAAGGCGGGCCCAAGGCGGGCCCAAGGCGGGCCCAAGGCGGGCCCAAGGCGGGCCCAAGGCGGGCCCAAGGCGGGCCCAAGGCGGGCCCAAGGCGGAAAATTTTAGTCTTAAGTCCAATGCGTGTTAATGATCGTTTAGATGCAATAAATTTTACTTTTGAATCAGTTTTCCTTACCATAGTTTTCAGAATTTATCTAACGACGCTACGACACACGGCACACTTGCCGGAAGAAATATTTCGTTTGAACGTACATACAATCAAATTACGAATCATTCAACGTCAGATTCTACTACGAACACTGTCAACGCAGGTGGTATCGCTGAATCTCATGTTCAGTTACACAAGTAGCTGCAGTTATACAAGAAGCTGCAGTTACACAAGTAGTTGCAGTTACACAAGTAGCTGCAGTTACACAAGTAGCTGCAGTTACACAAGTAGCCGCAGTTACACAAGTAGCTGCAGTTACACAAGTAGCTGCAGTTACACAAGTAGCCGCAGTTACACAAGTAGCCGCAGTTACACAAGTAGCCGCAGTTACACAAGTAGCTGCAGTTACACAAGTACCTGCAGTTACACAAGTACCTGCAGTTTTCACATCTAACAAGAGTGGCTGAATGGGTCGCAGGCCTGCATAGCAAACCTGTTGAACTTGATGATGATGTTCTCGTTTATAATTTAATGGCCTCCATGAAACAATAATTGCACGCGATGGAACTATACAGACCGTCAGGCCGATAAGTCATCTAGAAAAATTCTGCTCCATAAATTAAGTATTAAAGCGAACACAAGTCGTAAAACGGGTCAACAATGTGAGCCTAAAATGGCGTTAAAACTATTCTATGTATTGAATCCAGCGGTTTCAGGTTACTAAAATATTCTTCAGTTCAAGTGATCATAATCTAGGAACAGCTGACAGAAATTACCATGCCTGCTAGTGCAATGAATACACTCAATAATCGTCAATACATACGCAGCTCACGAATCATCCACTTTTCCGATATCAATTACCGATGGTTGGTCAGGAGACCCTGAGTTTTACCAAGGATAAACAAACTCGAATGGTATATTTATTACACCGTGACAGTACGTTTTAGTTATGTTTACGGTACTCTTGGTAGTTCATTTGTTAACGTCAAATGACACCAACAGGTTACTGTGATATTTGTAACAGTTCGAAAAAGCATGGTGACGCACGCGCCTTTGAATAGCTGCATTCTTACGCTTAAATGTACGTCTGGCAATTGTGCGCGAAAATCAATCCTTGTGAGTGCGACTATTATCCTTTCTCTAAATACTTTCACCTTTGGTTAAGTGTCCGATTAGGGACCGAGGGGGTTAAGCTACACATGACATCCTCATCAATTTTGCAGGTACAACTTTGCCCTTTTAACTATTCAGTGTTTTACGTCCCTGGCCTGCACTCTATAATGAGGTAATTATGTACTTTTATCGGCGTGGTAAAGAGAGCTGTGTCCAAAGCGGAGAAAAGACCGTAGTTCAAACTGAGGACCAGCAACAGGTCGCCCTGATACACTTGTCATCGTCTTGAAATTGAAAACGAAGTGCAAGAACGAAAGAAAAAAGAAAAAACAAAGGGTATTCAAGAGCAATACAGATAATGGAAAATTAAGAGCAACACAGAAGATGGAAAATTAAGAGCAACACAGAAGATGGAAAATTAAGCGCAACACAGAAGATGGAAAATTAAGAGCAACACAGAAGATGGAAAATTAAGAGCAACACAGAAGATGGAAAATTAAGAGCAACACAGAAGATGGAAAATTAAGAGCAACACAGAAGATGGAAAATTAAGAGCAACACAGATGATGGAAAATTAAGAGCAACACAGATGATGGAAAATTAAGAGCAACACAGATGATGGAAAATTAAGAGCAACACAGATGATGGAAAATTAAGAGCAACACAGATGATGGAAAATTAAGAGCAACACAGATGATGGAAAATTAAGAGCAACACAGATGATGGAAAATTAAGAGCAACACAGATGATGGAAAATTAAGAGCAACACAGATGATGGAAAATTAAGAGCAACACAGATGATGGAAAATTAAGAGCAACACAGATGATGGAAAATTAAGAGCAACACAGATGATGGAAAATTAAGAGCAACACAGATGATGGAAAATTAAGAGCAACACAGAAGATGGAAAATTAAGAGCAACACAGAAGATGGAAAATTAAGAGCAACACAGATGATGGAAAATTAAGAGCAACACAGATGATGGAAAATTAAGAGCAACACAGATGATGGAAAATTAAGAGCAACACAGATGATGGGAAATTAAGAGCAACACAGATGATGGAAAATTAAGAGCAACACAGATGATGGAAAATTAAGAGCAACACAGATGATGGAAAATTAAGAGCAACACAGATGATGGGGAATTAAGAGCAACACAGATGATGGGGAATTAAGAGCAACACAGATAATGGGGAATTAAGAGCAACACAGATGATGGGAAATTGAGAGCAACACAGATGATGGGAAATTGAGAGCAACACAGATGATGGGAAATAAAGAGCAACACAGATGATGGGAATTTAAGAGCAAGAATAATAATATAAATAGAGACCACAACAAACATGGAAATGAAGAACAATACAAAAAAGAAAACCGAGAACAAAGTGAAACATGGAGATAGAAAACATCGTTCATAATAAAGATGAAATTAAAGCAAATAATTGAAAACCAGACAGATAATGGAAAATGGAAAACACGTCATAAGGAATAACAAAACAAAAATAGATCAGGAAAACTGAAAAACTGACAAAAAGAGGAAATTCAACACTAGATAGAAAGAAAATGGAATACAAGACGGAAAGAAAATTTAAACGCAAGACGGAAGGAAAAATGAAGTATATAGGAGGAAAATTGAAATTAGGTAAAAACAGAAAATAAAGACTCTTATACAGTAAAAAGAAGTAACTCGTTAAACTCATTTGTATCGCACAGATGATTCTGCGGTTATCATTCAGAAATGCTATTTGAGCAATGGAGAATGAGGGATTGAGCATTTGAGTAAACAATGCTGAATAAAACACGCTATGAGGGAAAATATCAACTATCAATTGAAAATCAAATGCCAAGTAACTTAGTAAGATTAGTGCACTTGAAAATACATAAATATAATATTTTCGTTTGGAAATGAATTATGAATAGAGCTAATTTTTGAAGTGGTTACTGGAAATAATTATACGGATGTCGCAAAAACACGTCGCAGCTTATCGTAAGCCAGCTTGCTGAGTTGTACCCAAGTGTACGTGCAACGTTCGTGAGTGCCGGTTTTCCACACGTCATGAATAGCTACTTCACTCAACACGTTAACTGCGATGGGTTAAACTGAAATTCAATTTTTTATTCCAAATTTAAAGTCAATTGTGGCAATCAACTTTGAAAATAGCGAACATTAACTCAATCTGGCTTTCATTTAGCTTTCATTAAGTACTAATTAAAAATTGAGTTAGTGACTGCAGGTGAGTCAGCAGCACTATTAAAATCACCCAAGTGACCACCGGCGGGTCAATCCGCAGTAAATGTGTTAAGAAGTGTTAGTTAAAATCGTGCTCCTAAAGGTATCAGCGTCGGTACGCAGAGAGTTTCCAGGAAAAAATAATACACAATTTCTGTAATTTTGCGTCACCAACTACAAGGATCAACTTATCAGCAGGCCGGGGCAACGTGGCGCTTACCGACTTGATAACGAGGTCGGTTGCATGGAACTACAGACCCAACTACGCAAATGAAAGTAAGGAATGACGGTATTTATGTATGTCTGGCGTCGTCGCCCTCCATAATTTGTATATTACGAGTTTTCGTAAGCAACTGCAGGGTATTCGCGGAATGCCCAAGTAATTTCTACTTACCTACTGTAAGTTTACTGGTGAAGTACAAAACCTGGTAGGGCAGGTTAACACTACCTTTTACTCTAATCTTGAACAATAACTTTCATCACACCGAACAAAAAAACATCATCAGAGGAAAGGATGACATCCTAAGCAAAGAAAAAAGATAAAGCTAAAGAGCTCAAAACTTGCCTCTGAAGCTGGCGCATCAAGAAACCTAGCCTTAATTTTAACATTGTATTCAGATGTAATCGTCACCAACTCTCAGCGTTCACAGATTCTCAATATGTTCTGAGAGCTGATACACTTTCTTTCTGATAGAAATGACCAAATAACTAATTCACACCCTTGTAAACCAGGACCCTCATACCCCTATGAACCAGGACCCTCATACCCCTATGAACAAGAACCATCATACTTTTATAAACCAAGATCCTCGTACCCATAAGAACCAAGATCTTCGTACCCATAAGAACCAAGATCTTCGTACCCATAAGAACCAAGATCCTCGTACCCATAAGAACCAAGATCCTCGTACCCATAAGAACCAAGATCCTCGTACCCATAAGAACCAAGATCCTCGTACCCATAAGAACCAAGATCGTCGTACCCATAAGAACCAAGATCCTCGTACCCTCATTAACCAAGATCCTCGTACCCATAAGAACCAAGATCTTCTTACCCATAAGAACCAAGATCTTCGTACCCATAAGAACCAAGATCTTCGTACCCATAAGAACCAAGATCTTCGTACCCATAAGAACCAAGATTCTCACACCCCCATAAATCAGGACTTAGACTGATCGAAGGCGACACTTATAAACTTGGACTCACCACTTATGGAAGCCGATGCAGAGCGGATCCTGACGGTGGTTGCCTGGCATCTGTTGTTGGCATCGCATCTGAACTTGATTATGGCTCCTGCGGCGGCCACCACGAGCACGAAGACAAGCACCACGCCCAGCACGATGCCGATGAGTGGTGTGGTCAACGGTCCTAAGGACGAGCTGGCCAGCGATGGTGGAGGTTTCATCGCCGCTGCCACATGTAAAATTTATGTTTTTGTTACACATCGCTATCATTATGATGCTTTATTATTACTTTTTTATTATTATTGATTAGTTTGGGAGTTTGATGTGTGGTAACTTGAATGGTATGTAAACAGCAACGTTGGGAAATTTGTCGTTGAACTTTGAAGTTCACGCTACCGCGCACGCTAGAATGGTGTCAGTAGAAGCAGGAACCATTTTATAGGGGCGATAAATAAAGAAGTGATTTGAAAAGGTGAAATATTGATGACAATCACTCAGGAGATCGGTTGTACGGTGCGTCAGACTCCGACCCAGAAAAGAAAAAGGAATGATAAGGCCTCTTTTAACTACAAAACTGAACTCATAGTATTTGTAATGAGTGTTGCCGAGTTCGTTGTAGGTGGTTTACCATTTCGCCTCACTGCTTTCCCAAAATCAAATGACTTTAATTTAGTTCAATTTTCCTAACCACAACAAAGGTTTTCCCAAGAGAGGAAGGAGAAGGACGTTATTTAACAGGGAATTCAACGAACGGGAAGTCTACGCACAAGGTACACCCTCACACTGTACAGAGTAACAAGTTCGAAATAATTTTGTGAAACAAGAAAAAAGTTGAAGAACAAAGAAGGTACAGGAAAAAAGGGCGATAGAAACAGAAGAATGGCTGCATCAAAAAGAAAAAACTCGTTCCATTTCCAAAAAATAAAGGCTTACTTACTCTTTGGCTCGAGACCACTTCCCTCAAAATTATAGAAACTCTCAGATACACAGTATCATTAAATGAAACAATTACAGCGCACTGTACTTCAAATTTTTTGCGGAATACCAGACACAAAGCGAGGAACAATTTTAACCCATTTTGCATGTAAAATTTGAAGGGAACTAATCACTACGTGTTCGAGGGTCCCATTCGAATTGTTCAGTTAGTCGTACGTGACACTAAAGACGGAACTAATTTTCTGCCAGGCAGAATAGAATATGGCAACATGAATAAAAATAAATGGCTCATTTTCAGCTTGCTTCCCAACTCAAGTGTCGTACCTCTGGTTTCATTCATGTGTATGGTTACAAGGTTTATTCAGTATCTCAATCAAAATTTTCCCCGATTAAATTTTAACCATTGTGAGCTAAACAATGATGATGAATTTTAGAGCATCATATTAGCATGCAATTCCAAAATTTGTCCAAACTTACGAGGATCTGACACCGTTAACAGCAAGAATATTTAGTCGTCGTCCTTCGATGGTAGGATGCTTACAGGCCAACTCTATGCCTAAAAAGTGCGTTGTGGAGGCAAGTCAAAAACACCGAACACAGTTTGAAGTTGATGCAGGTCCAAGTTCTGAGTTGAGGCCGCTTAATTAATGCATCTTAAAATTTTAAGTTGAAGGAGCTTTAAGTTCTCGTTTTAAGTTAAGTTAATTAAGTTTTCGCGCATTTTGACATGAACTGAATGCGGTGGAACAGACAACATCCTCTTCTCATGTTTTTGTGCCCTCGCAATTCATGCGTAACGTGAGAAACGCTGTACGTTCAAATGCGAACAAGCGCAGTTAAATAAATACTATTCACGCGGTTACATCCCAAGTACATGTTGATACCTAATAGTACCAAGTACATGTTGATACATCCATCAACAGATATTTATAGCTATACCAAAAGACCTCAAAGTAAGACACTCCAGAAAACATGAATCCACTCTAACCACGAAAATACCGCGCTAAGTTTCGAAACGCAGATAGAATCTTAGCATCCTACTTAGCGAAATCGACTCCTGCAATCAAGGAAGGGAATTGTAGAGCGTCTACGCAGGGGAAGTGATGCAGAGGCTGATAGACTCGTAGGGACTGCAGATGCTGCTTTTGTATCACAGGCGGAGAGGGAGGCGCATTGGGCAGCATTAGCCTTATTTAATAGGGCGCTCTGTACGTTTATGGCGCACTCACGGCTCTTTAAGGCCCCGTGGCCCGGGAAATTATGAACGTCTCACTGTTTTGGGACGAGGAAAATAGAGCGCAGCATCCCTGAACGCGCCGAACAAACAGGCAAAAGCCACCTTGGAACAGCCCAATAAACATCAGTCTGCGACGTCCAGGGAAGGTCTGCTCGCCTTGAATGCCTTGAAATTTCTTCGATTTTTACCGGCTGCCGAGAACAAATAAGTTTCCGGGTCAGAAGCGACATAAACTTTGTCCGCGACTGAAGCTGAATAAGAACAGAGGCAGATGTTGCGTTTGGGACGGGGCTCACGTTCACTGTGTACCATCTCGATATGATTGTTTCGAACTTTTTATCTTTCCAGCATCGTCCGATAGTAAAACTCTCCGATGCATTGCTCGAGCTTACGGGCGGCGGGAATATCACAAGAATCAATACTTGAAAATACTATGGCTACAATCTTTTCTTCTTTTACTGTGCTTCCTGTGCATGATTAGCGTCTGACGATATGGGACTTCAGCTGCAAATCGTTACTCTTCAGTACCAACCCGAGTTGTTCACGATGCCAAATTTCATTCTATTCAATAGAATACACTAAAAAGCCTAGGACGTTTAGGACAGATGTCTCAGAACGCAAGCTGTTTCATAAATATAGCCATCATTACTGTGGTTACATTCCAACTATTTCGTATCGAAAGGTTGCGGGTTTTACTGGAGGTGTTATGTTCGTTTTACAAGCACCAATGACTATGGGGCATTATTCTATTCAGAATTTCACCTCCTCCCGGAAAATGATGCATAGGCGTTTTCTAATGAATTTAGGGTTGATGTTATTTTTTTATTCAAGAAGCACCACTAGAAATCAACACTTCAGTTTCTTACATGGCACAACTCGGCTACGTAGGGAAAAGAAGCCGAAGGCATTTCAGTGAAACAAAAAAGTGAGGACCAAGTATAAAAAACGATAGCACCAGTCGGGTCCATGATACGACCGCCTTTGTGGAGGAACACAGGATGAAAAGTGAAAATTGAAGGTGACTGCCTACACAACTGCGGCTCTAAAGTCTAAACCCACAACAGACTCCCGCAACAAAAGTTGCTGATTTAGCTGTGGTTAGCAAGGGTTACAAGCAAGGCTGTGGTTAGAGGAGCGCAAGTTCCCCAAGCAATAACAGACAAAGACAGACGCTATCAGTGTAGCTTCTTCAGTTGAGGAATTCTACGTATCCTCAAAGAGTGCCAAGTCTCGAAGATGCACTGAAGGAAATTGCTATTCAGCGCGCCTCCCATAGGGGACGTTGGTGTCAATTGCCCCTATTTGTCGTAGCGACGATGGGCTTCAGAAGATATCCGAACATATCGCAGTACCAATTGCATCGTAACTATCAAGTTACTATACAGGCAACTAAGTTCCATGCAGCTTGTGCGGAGAGAATCTAGCACTGTTAAAATTCAATACTGGAAACAAAATAAATGGTGGAAGCTATCTCTGTTAGAACGCTTTACTGACCGAACTAGAAATTATACTGCCCTCGGTAACTCAGGTAACTCAGGTAACTCGGTAACTCGGTAAAACATTTCTCATCATGGGATAATTCTTATGTAAAAAAAAAAAATAAAATAAAATATCGCAAAACAGAACAAACTTCCCCCCCTTGATTTCATTTAAAAAAAAAAAAATTGAAAGAAAACTTCGCAGGCATGACCCCCCCTACGATATGCACAATAATAAAAAGCGTGCCTCACCACGCCAGTACAGCACCTGATCCTCGCACGCCTACATACCTTCGCTGCCTGGCTTGTAAAAATCCTCTGGATTTTGAAAAATTATGAACAATAAAAATCAGGACGAACACAAATAAAATTACAAATTTTTCTGGAAATTATGAACCGCAAATCATTTTTGAAACCTATAAAAAAAGGATGATAAGCAATTATAAACTGTTTAACTGGAAATCATACAGAAAACCTGTTGATACTAGAAAGCTATGAAATCCAATAATATACTAAATCATTCTTAAAACCTATCACCTTGAAAACTATGAAAATAATATTGAACCGTTAACCATGCTCAAAATTTTTTTATACTGAAAAATTAGGGAAAGAAAGATTAACCATAAATCATTCTTGAAACCTATTGAATTTGGAACATTCCGAATGCCATAACAACTGGTGTATTATCCTTACCTGTGCGTTTCTCAGCTTGATCCCTGAGCGTGACCGCAGTTATGGGGGCAATTTCCCCTCGTCCCTTGCTGTTGAGGGGGAAAATGACTCCGCTGAAACTGCTCGACGACGGCAGCGACCGCGCCCACAGCACCGGCGTCTGAGGCACCGAAGTGAGAAGCAACAGCAGCAGTGAGTGACCGCGGTAGAATAGCATTGACATCATGATTATATTGATTATAAATTAATTTTAGCTTCACTTTACCACGACAAATTTGTTCAAAGAGAGGAAGGATGAAAGTACCATTTAGTATGGAGTTAAGGAAATGGGGAACCTATGCACAAAGGGTGTTCACGCAAAGGATCCCGTGCGCATAGTACCAGATTAAGATAAGAAGGAAGTTCATGAAACAAGATAAAAGTTGTAGAAAAAAAACAATGGTACTGAAAAACAGGACAGCAATGAACCGAAAAAGATGGTTCTTGGCAAAACAATAAACGTTTCAACAAAAAGAAGGCCTACTCAACTCTCAGCTGAGGACTTCATATTTTCCCCGTGGGAGCGCTAATTCTTCTAGAGACAATAGTTGTATCCTCCTGAGGAGAGTTACCGTGGCTACTTTTAATTAACCCTTTACCGTCAAAGGGGATTTGAAAATCTACTTTCATCAACAACTCTTAAGTATTTTATTCCTAGGGAAATTTGCGCCCTAATGTGTTCTTCGAAGTTCATTGTCGAGTAGCCGTCATTTCCTCGTTGTGACGCCCGGTGCCAGTTTAATGATGGCGGTTGTGATTATGATGAGTACAAGATGCGGACGTTAAAGTGTTAAATAAAGAGCTAATTAACTAGCATCCCTGTGAAAAAGTGAAACCCGTATCACAGATACGCTCGCAAAGTATACTTTCATTTGCGTACGTCATTCAAAAGCTTCGACTCTCAATAATGATCTGTGAATGCCGGCAAACATTACGGTACTTAACAACGGTCGATAAACCCCGTAAATAATTAGGTCGGTAATCTGAAATTTTATCAATCTCTGTTCATTATAATGACTGACTGTGTGTAATTAGCGTACCTATGGCACGGCATATATTACCTATTGAACTGTCGATATATTGATCATTCACAAATGAACGCCAAACTTGTTTATTTATTCTAATGAAACCCGTAATTAGAAGTCTTGCGTGAGGGAGTGAAACCCGTATCAAAGATACCCACATCAAATGGTTCTATGAATGCCAACCAAAAGTTTTGTTGGTTGCAGAAAAAAATTATACAAAGCATTCATGAGTATTTATACAAAGCATTCATGGAGGCTATTATTAAACTGGATTAGGCCACCAGTGACCCGTTTAGTAAGTTTGCTTATCGATATAACTTTTGGTTAATAACCTTCGCAAAATGCGTGCTCCTAACAAATCGTATCTACAATACAATGAGGCTGAATTAGAAATTTTGTTTTATGTTATTTAAAAGAGCAAAGTATTTTTCTACATGTTATAACTGAAGGCCACGTGCGGATGGTTAGAACCTAGAACGCAAACAAGCAAAGACACAATATTATCATAGAACTTCATTTTTATCGTCACACATGTACAAAACTGTATAGAAAATATTAATAAAACAACATTGCTATAAAAATTCACTGAAAAACAGTAGGAAATGTACTCTCTAAAATAAAAATTTGTAACAAACCTTATCTGTGATACAAGCTTCATCAACTCCACAATTTCCAATGTATTAATCCATCAGATTCGAATAGGAATGAATATCACATGAATTCTTAGAAAATAGGAACGAGTTTCATGTGGTTTGTTGAACATTATTATACATTTTTGACGGGCCGTGTGCACTCGGCCTCATCTACTCTCGAGAGTTTGTATTTTTTTCATTTCTTATGGCCTTCCTTTCATTTCGCCTTCTTTCTTATTTCAAGTAACGGGGGGGGGGGGGGGGGTAACTAGTTACTATCAAGTGGAGAATGACTTGTGAAAATTCCAGGGCCAATTATACCGTAACGGCGGCTAGAGAGACTGGAGATTTAAGGTTATTATTTCAACTCAAGTAACCAAGCACATAGAACCTACAACTTTACTTCTTAAACCCAACACGCCCATACGTGAAATCTTACATCCTAACTTGACCTAACGCCATACAATCTAACTAAGCCTCACGCAACCAAGCCACGCAACCAAAGTTGAAGAAAGTAACAGAGGCTGAAAAACCAGACAGCATTCAACCGAAAATAGATGCTTCGTAGTAAAAGAAAACCCCTATTCTATTTCAACAAAGGGAAAACCTCCCTATCTCTCAGTTCGGGGTCTCACATCTTTCCCCTAGGAGCGTTAAGTAGTTGTATTCCTAGGCGGGATTTTATCTTGACCCCGAAATTTCCTATTTACCTAACGAAAGTTAGCCCGATAAAGACAGTCAATCGTAACCATGATACCGATAAACGCTAAAAGCGTAAAATTCAGACAGGCGGAAGAAACCATGATAGAGGAAACAAGGTAGGGTCATTTCTATGGGAGAAAATACACCTCTTTTTCGGCTAGTCAGTAGAAAGGCTTTATTTCTAACAAGCTTTATGACCTCGCCAAAACGCCATGTCGTTAGGCCAATAGTGGAGCCAAATTTAGGGTACCAGATGCAATATATATTGAGCGCTGCTATTGGTTCGTTGCCGTGACGTCAGCAAAACCACATCGTTGGCGAAAAAGACTGGTTTTGACCTACCTTGTTTCCTCTACCGTGGACGAAACACAAGCAGAATTACTGTAGGAGTTGGATCACGAATACGATGCAAATTTCTCTTCACGCATTAGCGAAGGATAATGATTATGTTTTGTGTAACAGTTATCGATCGTTCCCTCAATAATACTACTTACTGAAAGAACGGGTTATATTTAACCTCGTTTTTTGGCTAAACATTGGTGCTGAATATTTGTTTCTATTTCATTACTGAAAGCAGCAATAACGCGAGAAGTAACGCGGAAACCTACATAGAATTACGTTGGTACATGTGACCTACATGCAAAAGTGAACAAACATTTGGTTTAAATTGAAAGTAGGAGAGTGCCCGGCAAACATCGTGTTTAGTTCTTCAGGGTACCTAATATATGTTAGTTTAATGTTAGATTATACGTTAGTTTAACCGCTCGAAAAGGACGTATCGATGACAGAAAGGTGGAAGGCTCCGTTTAGCATGGAGATGAGGGAATGCGGAATCTATACAGAAGGGGCATAGCAACAGTAAGTTGTGAAAAAAGTTCATGAAACAAGATGGAAGTGGAAAAAGAAAGTAGTAGGTACTGAAAAACAGAACAGCAGTGAACCGAAAAAAATTGGTGCTTAACATAACAAAAAACATTTCATTTAAAAAAAAGTCCTACCTAACTCTCAGCTCGGGCCCTCGCACATTTTCCCTGGGAGCGCTAACTCCCATAATTTCAGAGGTAATACATCTATCCTAATATATCCTTATCTTAGAGGTATCCTAATATCAGAGGTATACAACAATAGTTGTATACCTCTGAGATACCTAATACCTAACAGTAATACTAATTACAATAGCATCGAATACAGACTCTCAACTACACGGCAAAACCTACGGAAGAAATAACAAATTTAGTACAAGAAATCATTGTACTTCATGACATAATAAATCAACATGTTTTCACACAGCACATTATTATCCAGTAATACAAAAAGCACTACCACATAATGATCTTGCAGCACTTGATAACAGGATGCCGAACATATAATTCAATACCATATAACACAGCTGCTAGAGCAGGTACCATATGCTGCTTCTCCAGAGAAGGTTACAATTTATTCAATTTATTTATGTCTTCTATTTTCAAGGGTGCTCTTGAACTTCTGCTACAATGTCTAGAGCGACAACTTGTAACTTAGCTTCCTACTGGAGTATCTGCGCGTGCATTCATTGTACACAAGGATGGAAATAAAATCTTTCATCACAGAAAATTTGCAAAAAACTAAGACGGAAAGTTTCTCTGATGAAAAGAAGTTTCCTTTTGAATAGAATCCAAGTACTGATTTTTCGTTTAATGTAAGGCGCTTTGAAATATCAGGAAATGTGTGAAAGCGAATTGCGTAGTTTCCTCACTAGCACAAAACATGATATGAGATATCTTTCTCCTGAGCCTAATTACCGGCTGATAAACTAATGACCGTCACTTGTAACCTTCGAAGAAAAAGTAATTTGTTGCAAAAATGAGCGAGTCAATCAATCGAGGAACAGAAAACTTAAAAAAAGATTACTCAACCAGAAGAAACCCGAAACTAAAGAAAAAAGACGAGGACTCTACACGGAAGAAATACAGATGCAACTGTGTCCCATATTTTCAGCGAACTTGAGTCGCTGTGTTAAAACTTCCAATGGCATTTGCATAAACTGTCGCAGTCAGAAGTCGTCGTCGACTTTAAATTTGTTCAAAGCAATGCGTTGGGGAAGAAAGAACTTCCTCCGAGTCCGACCGTTTGTCAGTGGTGCTAAAACTGTCATTCCGATTTTTGCCACATCCATGGAAACGTCATGGAAGCTCGAGAACAGCTATTTTTTCCCGCTCGTACTCAGAAGGACTTCAACTCGAGTTATGATACACTTTAACTGTCATAAAGTCAACCAAAAATTATGATCGAATGATAACAGAAAAATGTTAATCATTTTTTCTGTCTATTATTTGATCATAATTTTTAATACTTCCTTTGAGAATGAGAAAAGCGTTATTTCCAAGCGAGTTAATGATTCTAGACAATCATGCACCAATCTGTTGATCCCTTTAATTAAGGTTCGATACATTGTGTTAGTCTGACAAATAAAATTTGAACAGAGAAGACCTAGAGCCTAAAACATTATTTAATAGAAATTAGACTACAAATTCGCATTTTTAGTTCATCGTTAAGAGGAAATAATTTGAAACCTTTCACTTCAGTCCACTAGTCGATTAACCAAGTGACTTCTATACGAAGTTAAATGTTTACTTCAGATTATATTATGACGTAGTCTTCAGCCACGTAAGAAAGTACAGGTAACTCTCGATTTGTCTCCTGGGATGGGACTAGATAAATAGAAATTGTGGATAAATCGAGGTACCATATTTGGTTTGAAAGAAAAAGTGAACCTGTTCTTTTAAGGGAATCTTTATGCTGCATACGAATAATTATTCGAGCATCTTAAAAGGAGCAAAAACCAAAAACATTCAAATAAATAAAATGTTTAATGTTCTTACTTCTGGTTTTTGTTTACTGTTTTTCTGACTTTTACCTTCATAGGTACATAACTTTTTTAATTGAACTCATAGAAGACGTCATATTGGCCTATGTATTGAACCAACACACATTGAACAAAGTAAGAGATGAAAGAACGGCCTTTGTTTACAAAATATATTTTTGATTTTTTTACTTAATAGGAATGTTGCAGAATACACGACGAACGCAAAGGGTGGATTAATCGAGATGGCGCAGACGATCGGAGGCAAATAAAACGATATAAATCGAGAGAGGGACTAATCAAAATGTGGATAAATCGAGAGTTACCTGTAGTCTCCAACCACGCAAGAATGTAGTCTCCAGCCAAGCAAGAATGTAGTCTCCAGCCACGCAAGAATGTAGTCTCCAGCCACGCAAGAATGTAGTCTCCAGCCACGCAAGAATGTAGTCTCCAGCCACGCAAGAATGTAGTCTCCAGCCACGCAAGAATGTAGTCTCCAGCCACGCAAGAATGTAGTCTCCAACCACGCAAGAATGTAGTCTCCAGCCACGCAAGAATGTAGTCTCCAGCCACGCAAGAATGTAGTCTCCAGCCACGCAAGAATGTAGTCTCCAACCACGCAAGAATGTAGTCTCCAACCACGCAAGAATGTAGTCTCCAGCCACGCAAGAATGTAGTCTCCAGCCACGCAAGAATGTAGTCTCCAGCCACGCAAGAATGTAGTCTCCAGCCACGCAAGAATGTAGTCTCCAGCCACGCAAGAATGTAGTCTCCAGCCACGCAAGAATGTAGTCTCCAGCCACGCAAGAATGTAGTCTCCAACCACGCAAGAATGTAGTCTCCAACCACGCAAGAATGTAGTCTCCAGCCACGCAAGAATGTAGTCTCCAACCACGCAAGAATGTAGTCTCCAACCACGCAAGAATGTAGTCTCCAACCACGCAAGAATGTAGTCTCCAACCACGCAAGAATGTAGTCTCCAACCACGCAAGAATGTAGTCTCTAACCACGCAAGAATGTAGTCTCCAACCACGCAAGAATGTAGTCTCCAACCACGCAAGAATGTAGTCTCCAACCACGCAAGAATGTAGTCTCCAACCACGCAAGAAAGTAGTCTCCAACCACGCAAGAAAGTAGTCTCCAACCACGCAAGAAAGTAGTCTCCAACCACGCAAGAAAGTAGTCTCCAACCGCGCAAGAAAGTAGTCTCCAACCACGCAAGAAGGTAGCCTCCAACCACGCAAGAAGGTAGCCTCCAACCACACAAGAAATTAGCCTCCAGCCACACAAGAAAGTAGTCTCCAACCACACCTGAAAGTAGTCTCCAACCACACCAGAAAGTAGTCTCCAACCACACAAGAAAGTAGTCTCCAACCACACAAGAAAGTTGTCTCCAACCACACAAGAAAGTAGTCTCCAACCACACAAGAAAGTAGTCTCCAACCACACAAGAAAGTAGTCTCCAACCACACAAGAAAGTAGTCTCCAACCACACAAGAAAGTAGTCTCCAACCACACAAGAAAGTAGTCTCCAACCACACAAGAAAGTAGTCTCCAGCCACACAAGAAAGTAGTCTCCAACCACACAAGAAAGTAGTCTCCAACCACACAAGAAAGTAGTCTCCAACCACACAAGAAAGGAGTCTCCAACCACACAAGAAAGTAGTCTCCAACGGCGCAAAAATAATTTTCCTAAGCACGAAAGGAAGTAGTGCAACCTTGAGCAAGTAGTTCTTAACCACGCAAGAACGTAGTAGCAGAAACGGCAAACAATACAGCGGGAACATCAGATGTCTCACCTGGCTGGACACGTTGGCGACGAGCTTGCCGCTCTGCTCGTCGTACAGCTCCATGATGAAAGTTTGGGGCAACCCGCCGTCGAAGCCTGGAGAGCATCTCACGTTGACGTCTGTCGCGCTCAGGTTGAATTGAGAGCAGTTGTGCACTGGGTCAGGTGGACCTGTGCGAAAGTTGAGGAAAGTTAGTGAGGAATTTTACTCGAGAATTGTGAGCGGGAACTCGAGGATCTCTATACGAGGGAAATATGTTTGCGCCTTATAAAACTAGAAGGGCAAAGGAGATGGGACGTTGTTATTTCACGGACTTTTGAACAATTAAATTAATACGACAATGGATTTGACAACTCTGTCGCTTATTTTTTAGAGACTTCGAGTGCACTCGGAAAATAAGGTGGAAAATGAATAGAAAGTTAACCAGAAGAAAATGATAACTACTATTTTATTACGACTGATACCACAATCATGCATGAAGCCGAATTTCCACACCAGAAAGAGCGCACAAAAAGCAATTCAACTCATACACGCAGCATGAAAATTAGAACGGTAATTCGAAAACCACTGAAATACGTTGTGGTTTTTACATCATGAAAATGACGAATCTTCTTCAAGGACGTATCCACGCACCTTAGCAGCAACAACGGGTCTAATTTGTTTAACGCTTTAACGCCCACATTTTTATACTCATATTACCGTTTATGACAACCACCATCACTAAACCGACACTGGCATTAGGTAGTCACTGTTATCAAGATGGGGAAGGAACTGCCACTCGGCATTGAAGTTCAAAGGACACATTAGTGAACAAATTTAATAAGAAATACAATATATTATTATTTTTGAAAACGGAGGACCGTACAGTCCACTTGGGCTTTAAAGGGTTAAATTGATTGAATTGAGGTCATTGCACCAGGCAGCGTATAGACAAATGTTAAATTCGACATGAATGGTGTAAAATGTTGTATACAAATGAACGTGGTTTCACTTCCATGTGGACCAACCCCCAACACGCGAGGGTAAAGTAAACGGAGCGAATTTCCACATAGGATTTTATGTAGAACCGTGAATTGTCTGAGCAAATGACCCCTAGCCCTTTGCCACAGAGAGATTTTGCAAAGAAATTTGATTTAAACGAGACACGCACACACATACCATTGAAAACGCCGGAAGAAGTGTCGAATCAAAATTCAAACGTTCAGAGAATCACTAAACAGTGCTCCACAAACACATACTACACACCAAACAGTAGATTAACACTTTTACTGCGACGTGAGCCACCAGCAGTCACGTAGGGGATTTTCAAAATGCCGCTGACAAGCTAGTGGTTACCAACTAAATTTTCCCATTTAAAACTAAATGCAAGCACGATCAATTTAATGATTGCAATTTTTTAAATGGCTTGCTACAATTGACTTTAAATTTGAGCTGAATATTGAACTTCATTGTTACCAACCGCAGTCCGAGTGTAAAGGAAAAACTCCACAATAAGACGGCATCAGATACTTGTTACACACCCCAGACTAAGCAACACATCACTCCAACAAACACCCTCAACCAAGCATTGCAGTTACGCAGGAACACTACATAAGGCATTGCATTAGAGGAATGTAAATTTGTGTTTTTGAGAATTCAAAAAAGAACACAAAAAATCTAGGCAATATCGAATTGTGACTCATAAAATTAGGATTATTTAACATAAAATAGGGACAAAATCAGCAGAATTTCATATTGGGCTCAAAAAATTAAGTATTGTTAATACCACGTAAGACATATGAAATAAGGACAATTTAACATGAAATAAATACAACATCAGGACAATTTAACGTGAAATAAATACAACATCAGGACAATTTAACATGAAATTAATACAAAATCAAAACAATTCAACAAGGAATAAATATAAAGTCAGCGCAATACCACATTGGGCACGTACATCAGGACAAGTCGCACCAATGACACACGCGCAATGAGAGCAACTCGCACACACAATTCCACACTGGGTGCGTACGACGATTAGGACAAATATCCCGAATGACGACTCTGAGTCACCTCTCTACAAAGTAACGTCTCTGACCTGCCGGGAAGATGTGGAAGACGCAAGGTTTAGCCTGGCGCCCCACGGCGTTGCGGCCCCAGCACAGCAGTGTCCCGTAGTCGAGCTCCGTTTTGGGGGTGTAGCGCACCGACGACCGGCGGCCTGCCACCGACACTTTGTTCTGTTGGAGTGTCACACGAGCTGGTGAGTGGTCCTCAGTGTTCGCTACGGTCATTTTTGATCAAGTGTAATAATGGTTCTCGGGGTTCGCTAAGATTGTTTTTGTTCTAGTGGAAAAATGGTTCTCGGTGTTCACTATGATTGTTTTTGATCTAGTGTGAAAATGGTTCTCGGTGTTCACTAAGATTGTTTTTTATCAAGTGTGAAAATGGTTCTCGGTGTTCGCTAATATTAATTTTGATCAAGTATAAAAATAGTTCTCGGTGTTCATCATGATTATTTTTTATTGAGTGTACAAATCATAACCACCTTTCTCAAGATGCAAACGTTATCTATAGAATAAATTGCGACAAAATTCCCTAAAGTAGCAACACTTTGTGAATTCCATCGAGTTTCGTGTATCTTTTCCATTGATAGTATTGAACAAGTGAAGAAGATGTACGGGCGGTTTACTTCAGGAAGTTCAACATACGTCGCCCAAGCAAAGTAAGGGTCAATTCAAAAATACCCAAGACAAAATCTTCTAATTATTAACGAGACGCTAAAGCAATTTCCTCAATAAGCTTTGTTAAACTTTTCCGGAGAGGTGCGTAGGGTTTCGATGAGAAACTACTCTAATTACACGTTGTAAGACGTAGACTACATTTACTTCAACAAAAAGCACATTGATCGACAAGACAAGTTGCGTGGTTAAAAACTAATTAGTAAGTGATTGGACCGCCATCAGATCAAATTAGAGGTTGGATTATACCGGTCATTGAAGATCAGTTCGAGCTTCAACTGAATTGCGTTAAAACTGAACGCAACTCCGGTGTCTTGAATAACTTAATTACGAACTATTAGGGTCAAAATCACATAAGTTTTTATTGCACACTTCCCAGCTTACCAGTAATGACAGCCAATTTTTGAATCATTGCAACCATTTGTTACCAGTTTTGGAAATTCCTTTGGTTCGATCGCATACAACCGAACGGAGGCGAAGTTTCAATAAGAACTCCTAAAATTTAAAAGATATCGTCGTTTGCCTTCCCTTCTCTACTCCATCGCCTGCCACGGTAACAACCTGCGGGTCATCTAGTTTCACTGCGATTGTTGTAAGGAATAAAGACAAACTTTAACTCTCTGATCCTCGTGAGGTCAGAAATTTCCCAGCTGTCTTGCGTCGCTCGATCGACCTTATCTATTAATTTTCCAGGTAACGCATGGCTTGAGAAATTCAGTAAGTAATTTCTCAACTCAATAAAAAGTTCCCACCATTTTCTAATCAATTAAAATTTCCTACACACACATTGACTCTGATAGGTTAAATTCAATAGGTTAAATTCAATTTAACCGTAAAGTTGTAAAAAATTTAATAAATAGCAAACATTAACTAGGTATATTAAATACCATAAAAAGATGGTTCAAACCTTCCCAAACGACCCATCGATGGGTTGTTTCACAGCAGAAAAAACGTAAGCACAGCCCACCGGTCAGTGACATCGCAATCAACTTGTTAATAGTTTGTCCATAAACTTCGGCTTCTTATCTTGTATTTCTTTTGCGGGTAAGTGCATCATATATCAGATTCTGTAAATCAATTTATTACTTTTTTAGCTTTGTTCGTTCATATGAGTTCCATTCAGTTAGTTTTTTCCTCATTCTATAGAGAACATACAGGATATTTCACAAAACCCGAACTTCATGTTTTAATGGCAATAACTTGCTATATAATCATCAGATTTAACTTATTTTTTTTGAGGGGTAAATACCCATAATTGCTTTCCGGCATAGCGAGACAATTGTTTTAGGAAGACATATCTCTGGTTGTCAGAACGTGGTTTTAGTGAAACACTTTCCTATCGAGTAATTGATTCGTTGAATAATTTCATAATCAAGTACATAATCCAGGTATTACGTTCCGATGAGAGTTTTTCAATGATAACAAATGCAGGAGATCAACAAAAATGGCCACCCATTGGATATCCACAAACAGCAACATATTGCGTACACTGAAAGAAATAATGGCCCTATTTTGAAACACCCAGGTGCATCTGACGTTTGTCCCTAAACCAAGACACGCAGAGGCATCATCAATGAGACACCCAAAATTAGGATGCGTACCAGAGTCTCCAGACTCGATTTAGAGACGCTCTAGTGTCTCACTAAAAAAAAATGCTTCAGTGTCTCATCGATGAGACACTTGGGCTTGAGTTTGATGCATTTACAAGTGATGTCTCGCACAAAACTCTACGGATATTGAGCTGTAGCATTACACTGTCAAGCAAGGTTGGCGCTTCCACCGCTATGAAGAAACTTGGATACGCTTACGTGTTCTTTAGCTAAGCAATAGTTACTGCTAGTGACATCAATATTAGGTCTAACTTCATTCGCCTCCAGCAGTAAGGCCTTTCATGCCATCAGCTAGTACAGCTACACTTCTCGTTCAGCTGGGAGCGATAGCGATAAAGCGGTAACTTCCCCTGAACAGTCTATGTAGAGAGTCAATAAGAGAAGTTGTCTACGCATCAAAAATTTAATTTGATCCGTGTTACATTTACTGAACACTTAAATAACTGAAGTCAATTTGAGGGGTGACCAAGCTATTACATTATCATCGCCAATAAAAGATAGGCAGCATTTTGAGACACTTCAAGTTCATCGAGGTGTCGCACTTCCAATGAGACATCTACTCTGTTTCTGAGACGTTCTGGCTATCTTTGAGACACCTGAACAGCCATGAGACAATTAGAGGGGCAAAAATTTCTTCCAGTGTAGATATGTAAAACAGCGACAAATTAAGTTATCGCAAACAGCTATCGATTGTGTAACCCTAAACAGCCACAAATTGGATAACCACAAACAGCCACAAATTGGATAACCACAAACAGCCACAAATTGGATAACCACAAACAGCCACAAATTGGATAACCACAAACAGCCACAAATTGGATAACCACAAACAGCCACAAATTGGATAACCACAAACAGCCACAAATTGGATAACCACAAACAGCCACAAATTGGATAACCACAAACAGCCACAAATTGGATAACCACAAACAGCCACAAATTGGATAACCACAAACAGCCACAAATTGGATAACCACAAACAGCCACAAATTGGATAACCACAAACAGCCACAAATTGGATAACCACAAACAGCCACAAATTGGATAACCACAAACAGCCACATATTGGATAACCACAAACAGCCACAAATTGGATAACCACAAACAGCCACAAATTGGATAACCACAAACAGCCACAAATTGGATAACCACAAACAGCCACAAATTGGATAACCACAAACAGCCACAAATTGGATAACCACAAACAGCCACAAATTGGATAACCACAAACAGCCACAAATTGGATAACCACAAACAGCCACAAATTGGATAACCACAAACAGCCACAAATTGGATAACCACAAACAGCCACAAATTGGATAACCACAAACAGCCACAAATTGGATAACCACAAACAGCCACAAATTGGATAACCACAAACAGCCACAAATTGGATAACCACAAACAGCCACATATTGGATAACCACGAACAGCCACAAATTGGATAACCACGAACAGCCACAAATTGGATAACCACAAACAGCCCCAAATTGCATAACCACAAGCCGCCACAAATTGGATAACCACAAACCGCCACAAATTGGATAACCACAAACAGCCACAAATTGGATAACCACAAACAGCCACAAATTGGATAACCACAAACAGCCACAAATTGGATAACCACAAACAGCCAGTAATTATGCAATCACAAACAGCCACAAATTGGATAACCAAAAACAGCCAGTCAATAAGCAATCACAAATAGCCACAAATTGGATAACCACATACAGCCAGTAATTATGCAATCACAAACAGCCACAAATTGGATAACCACAAACAGCCAGTAATTATGCAATCACAAACAGCCACAAATTGGATAACCACAAGCAGCCAGTCAATAAACAATCACAAATAGCCACAAATTGGATAGCCACAAACAGCCAGTAATTAAGCAATCACAAATAGCCACAAATTGTGCACTCAAAAACAACTACTAATTGGGTAAATATAAACAGCTAGAAGTTGGGAAGCCAAAGAGGGCGATAAATTGGGTAGCTATAAATTAATTTGGGGTTTCCAGTTGAAAATATCTAGCATTGATGCAAAAAAGTAGAACACGAATACTAAAGAAAGTTTAATGTTTAACGATTACACATTTACAGGTGATAGCTTAGTCATTAAGTTCATTCATGACAAAACTGTACGAGAAATATATAAAGAATATCTTTAAGAAACAGTCGCTGGGCTACGACCTTTGCTTCGTGTTAAGTTGATTAGATAGGTAACCGTAGTTTAAGCGTCTTTAGCCGTAACAAAGTTCTAAAGAGAGGAAGTTAATGAAAGCACCATTCAGTTAGGAGTTGTGGAAACACGGAATTTACGCATGAGGCGTGTTCCCATAGAAAAGCTAAGTTTGAAAATAAAGTTTATGAAACATAAAAGTTGATGAAGAAAATAGTCAGTGCTGAAACTCATTTTAGCAGTGGACCGTAAAAATGGGTCCGTAACAAAACAAAAAACATTTTATTTCAACAAAACGAAGGATTACCAAAACTACAACTTGAAAACTTACATTTTACCCCTGGGAAAGCTAATTTCTACAGATATAATATCTGAATCCTCATAAGGGGATGTATATATCAATGCATTTGTACAATGGAAGCACAAAAGAACTTCTCAAAAATTATCCACTGAACCGATTTCTTATAGCTAACAAAAAAATGAGCATTTGCATGTTTAATTGTCAACATAAGTGCAAATAAATCATTTTTTTCTACATAAACGTAAGTACATTTATATATGCGAGGTAAAGAGTAAATATTTTTATAGAGCAATGAAGATTTTACAAGCCAAGTATGCCACTGCCAATATTATATAGAGCTATAAAAACGCCGTGTTTTTCGCCTTCAATCAAAGTGAGAGCAAGAATGCGTTTAGTCATTGAGTCAAGACAATACTCGGGAGAATAAAACTTCAAGTCAACGAAGAACGATTAAATGATAAAGCTGTCGGAGTCCCAATTTGGCAGGCACCGAATGCCTTTCTCAGACTCCAACGAGAGGCATTTCTTATTGTAAAAAACAGGGAGGCTGAAAGAATACAGACACATAACCAATGCAGTCTATTCACGTCCAATGAAAAATTTACGCTGCGCACCTAATAAAACAAATCAAATTCTCCAGTGTTAGAATATTTGGATATTTTTATAAGATCGTTCAAAATATTCACATCACCTCACTGATCATTCAATTCTCTTATAGAAAAAATCATTAATAACTCACAGGTTTTTTCAAAGCGGTATGATGTTCAATAATCTCCCAATTATACATGGATGAGAGAAGAATATCACTACACTCGGTGAAGTCTCACTAAGAGCATTGGACTACAGAATGGGAAAAAAAAATTCCCCCAATAATCTATCAACGACAAACTAAATAAATTACAGGATGGAACTGACTAATTTTTTAAAAGCTTTTGTAGAAATTGTGAAGCTAAGAACCACTAAATCGTTCTTGGAGTGCAAAGACGAGGATTGCCACCTATCATTTGCACACACGCCGAGTGTGAAGTGTTTGAACCTCTATGTAGGAACAGCCTGAATATTTTCCTGCTGTTCAGCTTCCTGAATTGATTATTATCATGGTTTTATATACACTACCTTTCATACATGCCACCCGTCGAACAAATCTCCGAAGTCGATAGTAAAAAAATACAAACACAACTTTGAATTCACTCGAACTTATCGACTACCGGTGACCCGCTAATGGTTTAACTTCGAAGCATAAGCGATCACTCTCCGAAATAAAATTGACTGACGCACCCGATAATTTTGAGTGCAATTTGCTTTGAGTCACGGATTGACAAATGGTGAACCTCGCACTCCGAGAATGCGAGTGAAAGACGCCAGGTAGCGCCGGCGGCTGTCGATAGTCGATGATATATGCTGTATTTGGAACTCAATTCCTTTGTACAATTGAGCACTCGTTTTCACCGATTTTTGAGAGCGAGAGTTTGCTAGAAAAGAAGAAAAAACAGTATATTTCCCAAAGATTGATACACATGCCGATGCTTTGGAATTAGAATATTTTCAATACATAAAACGTCTTCTAACTAAATGAGTGAAAGCGCATCAATAGGTATTCTAATATCTGTGAGTGACAGTTGGTGAAGTTCGAAGTTTTAATTGAGAGTTACCCGCACGAAAAAACTTGCTACATGCAACCAAATTAATTCAGATTAGGTTCAAAGACAGTTTAAGTCTCCCTAACCTCATAGAATGTGTTCTCAAGAGAAAAGAGTGAGGCGCAACAGTTCAGTATGGAATAAGGGAGCGGCAATTTATGCATGAGTATGTACCAACACAGATTATGATTCCTGCCGCATAAAAAGAGCAAGGTTGAAAAAATTTTATGAAACAAGATAGAGGTTGAAGATTTAAGTAATAGGTTAGGAAAAATGAAAAGCAAGGCGAAAATCGCTGTACGAATTGACATTTTATTATTACAAATAGTAAAGTCTAAATGAATAAAATTGAACGTTTCGAACTAAACAGTTCATCTTCAGCAAAGAAAAGAATTCTGCGACAAAACAAACGAAAATGAGTAAATTGAAACTATACTATGCAAACGGATACTACAACATATACAGAAAAAGTCGTAGATGTAAAACTAAAATATAAAACAAAACAAAAATTAAAAAACCTAAACTAATGATCATGTATTTGCAACGAGAAGAGGAAAAGCACTTTGAGTATCATTTAGAGGGGGTCTGAGCTTAAAGATGTATAGCGACTCGAGGAAGCGTAAATCAATCATATGAGGGGCACCTGCAAGGATTTTAAAATGATTTACGGAAACAGGGACGTTACAGTTTTCGGCATGGGATCGAACAGAGGACAGTGGAGGAGAACCAAGTGGACGACCGGTTCTACAGCTGCGCCCAGCGTGCTCGGCTACTCTGGACATAAGAGTACGACAGGTGGAACCTATGTACTGTGATTCACAACGTGAACAACTAAACTGGTAAACCACAGAGGAGCACATAGCAGTGGGCAGCTTATCCTTAAAGCGGAAAAGGGAACCGATTGTGGGAACCCTTTTCCGCTTTAAGGATAAGCTGCCCACTGCTATGTGCTCCTCTGTGGTTTACCAGTTTAGTTGTTCACGTTGTGAATCACAGTACATAGGTTCCACCTGTCGTACTCTTATGTCCAGAGTAGCCGAGCACGCTGGGCGCAGCTGTAGAACCGGTCGTCCACTTGGTTCTCCTCCACTGTCCTCTGTTCGATCCCATGCCGAAAACTGTAACGTCCCTGTTTCCGTAAATCATTTTAAAATCCTTGCAGGTGCCCCTCATATGATTGATTTACGCATCCTCGAGTCGCTATACATCTTTAAGCTCAGACCCCCTCTAAATGATACTCAAAGTGCTTTTCCTCTTCTCGTTGCAAATACATGATCATTAGTTTAGGTTTTTTAATTTTTGTTTTGTTTTATATTTTAGTTTTACATCTACGACTTTTTCTGTATATGTTGTAGTATCCGTTTGCATAGTATAGTTTCAATTTACTCATTTTCGTTTGTTTTGTCGCAGAATTCTTTTCTTTGCTGAAGATGAACTGTTTAGTTCGAAACGTTCAATTTTATTCATTTAGACTTTACTATTTGTAATAATAAAATGTCAATTCGTACAGCGATTTTCGCCTTGCTTTTCATTTTAAGAATAAGACGCGTCAATGCGGATTCAGTTTTAGGTTAGGAAAAAAATACAACAGTTAACTGAAAAAACGGTAGGCAAAAAACCAACAAACAAACAAAGAAAAAAAACATTTTTTTGATCAATAGTATGACTTTCTTAACGATCAGTTTCCAGTCGAGTTTAGATTCGTCCCCAGAACTACGACGCGAAAAAAGGCTCTAGCCCACTTGAGCTCTAAACCTGTATGAGCCCACACCGAACCTGTATGAGCCCACACCAGCCCCGTATGAGCTCGCACCAAGCCAATGTGAGCCCACACTTAACCCGTGTGAGCCCACACCGAACCCGTGTGGGCCCACACCAAACCCATGTGAGCCCACACCAAACCCATGTGAGCCCACACCGAACCCACGTGAGCCCACACCGAACCCACGTGAGCCCACACCGAACCCACGTGAGCCCACACCGAACCCACGTGAGCCCACACCGAACCCACGTGAGCCCACACCGAACCCACGTGAGCCCACACCGAACCCACGTGAGCCCACACCGAACCCACGTGAGCCCACACCGAACCCGTGTGAGCCCACACCAAACCCGTGTGAACCCACACCGAACCCGTGTGAGCCCACACCGAACCCGTGTGAGCCCACACCGAACCCGTGTGAGCCCACACCGAACCCGTGTGAACCCACACCGAACCCGTGTGAGCCCACACCAAACCCGTGTGAACCCACACCGAACCCGTGTGAGCCCACACCGAACCCGTGTGAGCCCACACCGAACCCGTGTGAGCCCACACCGCACCCGTGTGAGCCCACACCGCACCCGTGTGAGCCCACACCGAACCCGTGTGAGCCCACACCGAACCCGTGTGAGCCCACACCGAACCCGTGTGAGCCCACACCGAACCCGTGTGAGCCCACACCGAACCCGTGTGAGCCCACACCGAACCCGTGTGAGCCCACACCGAACCCGTGTGAGCCCACACCGAACCCGTGTGAGCCCACACCGAACCCGTGTGAGCCCACACCGAACCCGTGTGAGCCCACACCGAACCCGTGTGAGCCCACACCGAACCCGTGTGAGCCCGCACCGAACCCGTGTGAGCCCGCACCGAACCCGTGTGAGCCCGCACCGAACCCGTGTGAGCCCGCACCGAACCCGTGTGAGCCCGCACCGAACCCGTGTGAGCCCGCACCGAACCCGTGTGAGCCCGCACCGAACCCGTGTGAGCCCGCACCGAACCCATGTGAGCCCGCACCGAACCCATGTGAGCCCGCACCGAACCCATGTGAACCCACACTGAACCTTCACGAGCTCACACCGCGACATAGAAATGAACACAACACGGGTTTCCGCACCGCAGTAAAGAGAGCACGTTTCTCACGTCATAGCTTCGTTGGCATTTCAAGTATAAAATCACACCACTGAAACAGATTCAGAAAAATGAAAGCACAGAAAATTTCACACAATCTGAAAAAGAAGTAAATTTTGGCAGCAAAGTAACTCAGAGGAACTTGGGACTGTCGAGGCGCTTGGAAGCGGACGAGGCCTGGCAAGTTGGGCAAGAGTTTCAGATGAATGGCAAGCATTACCATTTTAATGAGGAGTCGCAAGGAGCGCATAATACTAAGGAATGATAAGAAAATATTGCATTACCTGGCCGGCCGCTGGTGCCTCTTGCACCGTCCCTGTCACTGTCATACGGTACGGGAAGGAAAAACTTCCCACAAATGCTTTCGAATGCTTTTTTTCTTACACTTATGAGGAACGAATTCAGAACCGTTCACGAGTCGCCACTGAGTGCCGAAAATGGCGAAAAGGAATTGCAAAATATTGAATGAATTTTAAGAATGAATGGCTCTTTACGCACGCAAAATAGTAGAATAGGTGAAAGCAATATTCTAGGGCTCCGAAGAAAAGAAACTATAGGTACAAACAAATTCGTTGTAGTCGGACACCAAGAGGCGGAGCACAATAAGTTCCTCACCGCAAAGGTAGGATGCTAGGGTCACCGCACTCACCGCAAACGTGACCCTAGACACAAATCACAGGATTCAACGATTGCTAATTAGCCTAGAAATACGTCACAAGACTACACCATCATGACCTGTGTAGCCTAGAAGCCCTAGACATGAGACACCGAACTAGGCCTGCAAAACTAGAGCTAGGCCCGAACTAGGCCCGTAAAATTGGTCGTAGAATTAACAAATACTGCAACCTAAGAATAAGTCGTAAGACTGCACCGTCATGAATTAGACTCTTGAAATAGCTTCTAGAATTACGCAACTACTAACTGCAATCTATTAGGATACAAAATTACGCTATTATAGACGAGAATTTAAAAATAGGCCACAGAACAATACCTCCTCCAACGTGAACACATATTCACAATAGAACTACACTATTTAAAAGTAGATCTCAAAAATATCTCTGACCCAAATAGCGACGATTGTAACTTAGAAATAATGTAAGTCCCATAGCCACACTTCAAGGAACTGGACTGTAGAAACAAATCATACAATTACAGTCAGATTACAACCGACAGCAACCTAGAAATAGGTTACAGAATTACGAACATATCACAACCAACTGCAACCTAGCAATGAATCACAGAATTATAATCAGATCACGACCAAAAGCAAGCTGGAAATGGCTCACAAAATTACGAACACACCACCACTCTCACCAACTTAGAAATAGGCCACGGAATTAGACTACTCATTGGAAGCAGGTCACCGAAAATCAGCTCGCATATCAAGCTGAGGAGTGCATTAGGGAGCCACTATCTGGAGAGGATCGACCGAGAGCCGAATGCTGCACCGTGCTCACGGTCATGGTTTAGCGCGATCCATCTTCTGAAGCACAAGTAAAGTCTGAGCAGCGCGCGAGCAATCGCTGATATTGAGGGCACATGAGCGTTAATGCTCCAATTTATAGACAACCTCAGAGCCCAGAATGGTTCGCAGCACGTCGACGAGACCAACTTTTGGTGCCTAGCTTATGCTGTGACCCTCAACTGGATGGGGGCTTAAGAACGTAACTTAAGTCAGAGTTACCTCAAGAACGTAACTCTAGATGGAGTGGGTGGTCGTTGAAGGCTATACATGAGGTGGTCTTTGGAGCATTAATGCCAAGAGACAGATGTCGATTGCGTTTGATGAGAGCTGCTGTCCAGTGGAACGACCATTTCTAAATTTATAAATTTCAAAAAAGCAATTTAATAGTAGGGAACTCAAGTTCATATTATTATTATATAAGAAAGTTTTAGCCTCCCTTAACCACGACAAAGATGTTCCAAGAGAGGAAAGAGGAAGGCACCATTTAGTAAGGAGTTGAGGGAACGCGGAATCTATGCACAAGGTGCACAGAAACAGTAAGCTAAGAAAGAAGTTCAGGAAACAAGAAAAAAGCTGAAGAAGAAAGTAGTAGGTGCTGAAAAACAGGACAGCAGTGAACCGAAAAAAGATGGTCCGTAACTAAGCAAAAACCTATTTTATTACAACAAAAAGGAAGCCTACCTAACCTTTAGCTCAGGCCCTCACAAAGTCCCCCTGAGAGCGCCAATTCCCATAGATACAATAGTTGTATCCCCCTGAGGGGACTCGAGTTCATATTAACTCTAGTTTATCATAATCATGTAAAATCATTCATTGAAAAAATGCACTTTAAATTTTCATGAAACCTTTCTATAACATCAATACCCCCATCAACTAACACACAGCCCGAGAACAAAGAAATTGGGAACGATAATCCTGCACATATTGAATATCAGAGCCAAACATTTCCACAAATCGTTGAGGAAACACGAGGTCCAAGGCTCGAATTTACGTGATAAGATATTCACAGCATACTACATTCGTCGCCAAAATGCTCATTCAACACGGAGCACGAAAAAAAACAGGATTATATTAGATTATTAGTTTAAAGCCCGTCTATCCGCAACAAATGTGATCCAAAGAGAGGAAGGAGGAAGGCACCATTCAGTATGAAGTTAAGGGAACGCGGAATGAATGCAGAAAGGGCACAGAAATAGTAAGTTGAGAAAGAAGATTTTGAAATGCGATCAAAGTCGAGGAAGTAAGTAGTAGGAGCTGAAAAACAGGACAGCAGTGAGCCAAAAAAGGTGGTCCTTAACAAAACAAAAAACATTTTATTTCAACAAAAAGAAGAACGCCTACCGAACTTTTTTTCAGCTCAGGCCCACACATTTTCCCCCTGGGAGCGCTAATTCCCATAGATACAATAGTTGTATCCCCCTGATGGAAAAAAACAGGAATTAGACCATGTTAATTGAGTTTGTTTAAGCCCGTCACACCGCAACAAAGGTGCTCCAACGAGAGGGAGGATGAAGGTACCATTTAGTATGGAGTTAAGAGAACGTGGAATCACTGTATGTGCTCGCACAAGATCCCCCGAGCATAGAATCAACAAGTTAAAAAGTAGGGCTATGAAACAAGGTAGAAGTTGAAAAAATGAGAAATAGGCGATGAAAACAGTACAGCAGTGAGTCGAAAAAAGATGGTATGCTACAAAATAAAAAGCATTTCCTTTTTTCAACAAAAGGAAGGCCTACCTAACCCCAAGCTCTGGACCTCATATTATACCCTCTGGGAGTGGTAAATCCAATGGATATAATAATTGTATTCTCTTGAGGGCTGCTAAGTTTCACCAGCAGTTCACAAGAGTTTGGCGAGTCACTAAAACTATCTCACAAGTTTATTTACAATTGCAAAAACTGAAGCCCGATTTTGAATTGGTGCTAATGATGCTCAAAAAAGTGCATCTAATTCAAAAACGTCACTGCCCGAGTCTACATAGATTCTTCCGTAAAGCCACGAGGGAATTAAGCTCCGTTCGGAACGTAGCCTAATTAATTTTTACAGTTTTGTCGCCCCGCTTCATTAAGGAATTAATTATTGCATGGCGCGAACGGCCATAATAATTATCGATATCGCGCTCGTGCCCCAGAGAGCTCCGACGTCGCGCCAAGATAAAAAGCCCGAGTTGGGCGCATCAAATTTGTTAGCGTAATTGAAAACTCAACTGAATTCGTTCACGGCAATAACAGTAGAGCTCTTCGATCGAATTAAAAAGTCCGACACTTTTTTAATGAGAAAATTGCGCTTGCAATAGTTTCAGGCCATTAGTTTTAGCATGGCAGTCGCCGAGGCGGAACAGAAATATGGACAGATTTGTAAGTTGGACGCTCTCGAATATGACGGAACGTTCGCTATATTGGCATTCTGGGCCCCGGAGAATTTAAATGTTTTCCCTACATTTCCGATGCAGTGACTTCATTTAATTGTGCTCCAAACGACAAGTTTTTAGCGAATTTACTAAGGAGTAACTACAGAAAAGACGAATGAAAATCAACTTTAATGCTCACAGAGCAAAGACAAAAACTCGGATGAACAAACACAGAAGCACATGTCACTACGTGAGAGATGTGTTTAAAAATAGAACGATAAAATTTTAGCAGTCCTGTCGTAAATATTTCCTAGAAATTATACAAAATGGTCGCATCGAGAAATAAGGCCTTGAGCTAACCCAAAGATTACTGAAAAATGCGTAGTTTCTACTTGGTTCGTAGTTTCTACTTGCATAGCCCTATACCTTGCTAAAGAATTACAATAAATGATGATGAACCATGAGAAATAAAAAATTCATAATTTTGTGAGTTTTAGGCGGCACGATACACCGAAGTCGATCACTAGAAATAAAAACGGAAGAGCGGAATAATGAAGTCCTGCAACAAAAACCCACGACAGAATCCACCGAGAGGCCTTTATCGAATATCCACTAACGGGTTATCAAAAAGAAAGAAATAAAACGGGAAAATGTAAATAAATTAAAATCAGACAATTACTAAGTACGCAGTTCTTTACTGTTTAAGGAACTGAAATAAAAACACAACAGACTACCTCTTCTACTGTAGCTAAGAGCATGAAAGTAAGGTTACAGAGGTAGAGGTGGCACTGGAACAAACATGTCTAGTAAACAAAAACTGAGGCAATTTAGCACGTAGACGGCGTATTGGGCCATTTGAGCACCACCTATATACATAGTGAATTTTTTATTTACGTGTAGTAAATGAACAAAATGAACAGCGTTTCAATAATTTTAACTTGAAAAAAATTTTAGCATATGAAGTAAAATAACATCTTGCGTTTACGTTTTTCACACTTTTCAAGAAAGATACAAGTTCATTTGAGTATGAGCAGCTAAGTCGTTTTTAAGCCTTGCTATACCTACAAACTAACTCAAACAATCGTAGCAAATGCGCAAACGCAGTCAGAGTGTTGAATTGGTCCATAATTTGCAGAATAGCGCACAATAGAACTTTTGACAGTAACTTCGCCTTTCAGCGCACATAAGAGGATTTTCCACACAAAGCTCGAGCGCTTTGTGTTTCAGTCCATCGCAGTCCATCTGAAATACATAGTGTTGCAAAAATTATTATCCACATCTACAAGACGTAAGGAATGAAAGGCACCGTCTGTCCATGCACCCTCGTTTTTAAAATAAGGAAAATTGATCAAATTAGACTATAGAACTAGTGTAAGTCTCTTTAGCCACAACAGAAGTCTAAAAAAGAGAGGAAGGAGGACGGCACCTTTTAGTTAGAAATTGGAAAACGAGAAATCTACACAAACGACGTGTTATTTAACGCTACACGTAGAACAAAGGGTAAAAAAAACGCTTACAAAACCAAATAAATGTTCGAAAACGTAGCAGGAGCTCAAAATCCAGAAAAACTGAAGCGAAAAAGATGGACCGTGAAAAAACAAAAACTCGTTTGATTTCCACATAAACACCTCATTTCTTCCTCTTATAGTGCTAATTTCCACGGATACAATTAGTTCATTTTCAAACGAAGTGATGTGACAACTAAAAAAGACAATGAAACTGATTGAAAAATCAAATATAGGAAAGACATTCAAGACAAGGAATAAAGGAGAGTAACTCGAGGTACAAAGCGGTGGGATGACCCAAATAGATTTCTTTCAGACGAGTGACGACCCAAGTTTTTCGCCCAGCTACATTTCAACCCATTGTCACGGGACTCGTTTTCAATAAAAAGTTACCCTCCCTAAAAAAATTGGTGCGTTGCTTTAACACCAAATAGTTGAAGTATTTGTAATGCAGTGACCCACAATTTTTTTCGTGTAGTTATTCTCAGAATATTTCATAAGACATATAAATTAAATGATCAGCTTCAATTATTTTTTCAACATTCAGATTTGAGGTTTAGACAACAAATCTTCTGTAGTTTGAAGACTGTCTGTCCAACCGTTGCCTAGAAAATTACATACACTTGAGAATATTCATCACGGCCATTGCTCATTGCATGCGGCACCAGAAATTACAAGAGCACGAAATCATTGAAGAAAATTAAATTATTCCATTAAAACTACCGGGACAAATTCTTCCCGAGTTCCGCAGCGGAGGCAGAGACGCTTCAGTGAGGAGCGTAGAAGGAATGGTTTCTATTCACAAATTGTTACACGTTCTTTTTAAACTTGTAACACACCCAAGATACTCCACTCATTTTGATGGTGTAACACAGTTCTCATATATTTTTAATATGTGAATGCTCGACTTGCAAAGCGATTCCAGAGAAAAGTTAGGGCAGTGACAATGACACTATTTTTTAAAAAGTTCATTTCTACCAGGGGTTCTTGGGCCCCCACCCATTCTCAGCTAAACATCCCAAAAGGTTTCGACTACAATGATAGGAATTGTAAAACACCCTAGACTCGAGATTTTGTAAATATCTACAATTTCCTGAGATTAAAAACACTGTAATTACTTTTACAAAAATCTGACTGAATTGGGTGGAAGCCGGAGACATAAAGTCTGTGTAATACAGTTTCATAAAAATGCTCGGTCATCGCCTATGCTCTAACTTCATTATTTGTTGAGTAATCAAAATTATACATCATGATTTATCACGGCGAATGCCTGAAGCCAGCACAACTTGAAAGGAATTGTTTTAGGCAGGGTAATTTAGGTTTGAGTTTCTGCCTAGATAATTAACAAGCATGACAAATTCAAGATGCCTAATGGCACCTCATGAGCCATGAATCGATTCGATTACTGTACTAAGATTTATCGGTGTAACGCAAATTTAGGCAATATTTTTGAAGACTCGTTCACCCATTATTTTAGTTCTTATGCCTAAAATTTACCCGATATGTATTGAGATAACATTTACCAAATCCAGGATTATTGTTTTTTTTTAAATTCGGTCTAAAAATGTTCGGTAAATAATTCTGGAAAAATTTCGATAGCAGTTCTATCAATGCGTATTCAAAAATTGTTACCGGCTTGTTACAGTGAAACTGCCAGAATTTCTGAATGAAAATTTAGAAAACTTATACAACTTATTACTATACTTCAAATAAAGCTTGTACATTGTCCAGCCACTGGGCCAATTTTTTCAGAAATACTACCGTTTGTAATATAATTAACATTGTCATTGGATTAAATTAGATGTCAGTTTAAATCTCCCTAATTGCAACAAAGGCATTCCAAAGAGAGAAAGGAGGAAGGTGCCATTTACTATGGAGATAATGGAGCGCGGAATCTATGCACTATAAGGTGCACAGAAACAGTAAGTCGAGAAAAAAGTTCATGAAACAAGATAAAAGTTGAAGAAGAGAGTAGTAGGAGCTGAAAAACAGGACGATAGTGAACCGAAATGAAAGATGGTCCTTAACATAACAAAAAAATTCTATTTCAACAAAAAGCAGCTCTACCTAACTCATCTCGGGCCCTCAGATTTTTCCACTGGGAGTGCTAATTCCCATACTTATAAGAAAAAATCGAAAGAGCAGTTACAGAAGTGGTTTTAACTAAAAATGCGAAATATATGCGCAAGGTGAATAGGAACAGTAAATTAAGAAAAAAGTTTATGAAACAAGATAAAAGTTGAGGAAGAAATTAATAGGTGCTGAAAAACAGGACAACAATGAACCTAAAAAAGATGGTCCGTAACAAAAACAAAAACGAATTCGATTTCAACAAAAACAAGGCCAACCTATGTAACTTTAAGCTCGGCGCCTTACATATTCTATTGAGAATATTCGACGGTTATTGAAGCGATTCATTGTCGGTTTTACAAAGAAAAGCTTAAATTGCTGATTAAATCAGACCAATATTATCATCCGACTGACAAAAATTCGGACGGGCAAAATGATTAAACGAGTACTAAGCATTGACTAACTGGGCGCAAGATACTTATAAATGATGTAACGTAACAATTAAAGCGAATGAAATCTGCAACACACATAAATATGTAGGTTTACGAACGCAAAGCGCGTACGCAAACCAACACGGAAAAACTGGCCTCCACCAACGATACACGTACTGACTGAGTGTACTCACGTGTACAAAATACGAGTGTAGGACGTCGAGTGCTGCTCGAGAATATCGTATCCAATGGAAATGGCTCTATTGCGTTTTTTCATAGCGGTATCTTTCCGAGCTCCAAAACGTCATCAACCTTTAGTAACAAGCGCGCGGCAAACGGGGCTGCGACACGAAGCACAGCTTACGAGATGGTTTCAAGACACGCAGGTGATTTAGATCTAGCTATATATCTCTAAGGAGCCAGAATTTTCAAGTATTTTCGTGTAGCCGTAGCGGTACAGCCTGCGCTGAAAGTTCACCTCCTGACTTGGCAACTCTACTACGAGCTTGTTCCTCAGACCGAGGCCTTCAAGTTTCGGAATGGTGTGAAATTTAAGCAAGCAGCATTAGGCATACCTGCTGTGTTGCCAGATGCTGTGTTAACGGCAATAGCCAAAAGGAAATAGCTAGTTTGCGGAAACAGCACGTAAGGTAGCGAAGTCGACAGGTAAACTTTTAGTGTCAGACGAACCACTTGTATTACGATAGTTCAAAAATTTGACTCTTGAAGTCTATGGTGGCACTGAGGTATCGCACAGAGCAGAAATTTTCAAGAAAAATCAATCCTTTAGGATTTCACGCTCTGCTAAAGCTGCCAAGGGCAGCTGCATGTATAAAATTTAGCAGAGATGCTCCATATAACACAACCTGGAAACAGAGGTCATTTTCACGCAAAGTTCGTTGTTCAGAGCGAACAAATACAGAAAGCATGAACAGCTGTCACATATATTTCCTCTTATTCTTACTTTTTCTTCCGTCACTGTGTAAATTAGAATACACGAAAATTGTTCTTGTACATCTGAACGGGCGGAATGCGTAAGGGGTAAAAGAAACCCATGGGTCATTCGTTGTTACGAGATAAACTGTTTACAGCAATCGTGGAATGACAAAAAAAAAACGATAAATCAAGAAAAAACAAAAAATATGGAATTAGATGTTAGTTTTAGCTTCCCTAACCGTAATAAAGGTATTCCAGAGAGAGGAAAGAGGGAAGCAATGTTCATTAGGGGCTGAAGAGAACGTGGAATCGATGCACAAGGGTCATAGAAACGGTAAGCTGAGAAAGAAGATTATGAAACGATATAAAAGCTGAAGAAGAAAGTAATAGATGCTGAAGAACAATAGATGATCAATAATAAAGTTTCCTGTTTCGACCTAAGGGACTCCTATAGGTTAACCTTTAAGCTTGGAACTTCGTATATTCCGCTGGGAGCCTTAAACACTTAAAACACAAATTTTGTCCCCCTGATGAGAAAAGAAACAAAGAAGGTCACCGATAAAACCTCTCCCGGGAACCAAAATCACTTGCACAAATCTCTACGATTTAAAAAAAAAAAACAACACCGATGGTGAGTGTCAGCGATCCACGAGAATCAGAAGCTCAAGCGGACTTTTCTAGGTTGTAATTGAAATAGATACGTTTCTTGTTATTCGTAAGCATGCGGACATTTCCACAAAATGAATTTATTTCCTTTTTTACCGTTCTTGTTGTATTTTCGCCCGCAAAATTTTCACGTCATTGTATCATCATGAATATTTTCTGACAATTCATTGACTGTTTTCTATCCAACATGACATACTATGTTTTGGGTAGTTTACATCTTCAATAAAACTGGGATGATGCTTTATGATTGGACACAGAGTAATTATGCTACCCCACAATGATTCTCCGAACGGTGATATTAACAAAAGATTACTTTTAAAATGTTAACTGCTTGGGGACCCACTGGTGGTCACTGAGGGGAATTCCACAGTGTCGATAACCCACAGGCGGTTACAAAAAGCACTTTTATTTTTACTCAATTAAAGCCAGAGCAGGACGCCACTTAATTTTTTCCGTTTGAATGCTAAATGATGGAATTGGGCTTAATTGGAGTTGAATCTCAATTTTCAGTTCATCCTGCCGCAGTTAACGTGTTAATTAAACGAGTAACAGGCACAGTTAACTGTACCGTAAAATTCATATCACTGTCATTCTGAACTACCAAATAATTGATGTTTCATCAAGTGCTTGAGGAAGGTAGAACTAATCGTAAAATTCACGTTAGCTCTTATTCACACCTACAAATAAATGCAGTCCAAGGATTTTCAAAAATTTGCATCAGCGCAGGATACACATTCGTAGTCAGGCCAACAAATTAGAGACACCAAGGAATTAACATCGGCGGTCTTTCTGACCACCAAACGTGAAACACTCCATCGAGTATTTCGAGAAGATACAAGCGCAGCAAATCATTGTCTCACCTGCTCTATCCTGATGCTCTCGCCGGTGTTGTTGAAGGTCCAGGTGACGTGGTGCGGCGGCGGTAACGCGTCCAGCACGCAGGGTATGGAGAGCGTCTCGTGCAGCGACGCCCCGCGGTACTGCCATTCTTGTTGCCCGCACACCGGCGCATCTGGAAGCCAGGTTTAAAATTTAATGTTAGAGATTTCTTGGGAGTGTTTACATCAATTAGAGATACCGCCGTAAGAGTTGTGAGATTTCGAAGATGGGTTCACACATCAGGCAGAGATAACGCCGTAAGAGATGTGAGATTTCGTACGTCACAAGAGGAAGAAATAGCGCCGTAAGGACGATGAGATTTCGTAAATCACTACAGGCAGAAATAACGCCGTAAGAATGAGATTTCGTGGAAGTGTTCACAACAGGTATTCATAATATAGCAACGAAACCTAGTGATTGACGAAACAAGATTCTTAGCATCGCAGTTTCTCTAAGAAATGTACATTTAATGATGACCGTGAACTGAGAACGTAGCTTACGGTTGATAAAAGTACATTCGAATGCTACGAAGGACGCACATGAATGAAGAAAGTATGGTGGGCTCATTCTCTGCCCATGCGAGAGGAAGGAGTACATCTGAATTGTTACGCCGTCTTAGAAACAAATTTCACCAATCAAAATAGTTCATCTACACGTTCACTACATTGGTGAAATCCTCACGTCCAAACCAGGTATAGCCTCGTGCCTAAAGTACAAGCAATTCTGTGGGATAAGTTAGACGCTTGCTGAAGGGATTTAACGGTATATCGGATAAGATTTAGAGTTTGTTGAAGCGTCCCTAACACCAACTAAAAGTTATCCCTTGAGAGGACGGTGGAAGGCGGTTTTTAGTTTGGAATTAAAGGTACTGGGACTCTATGCATACGGTGTGTCCTCGCATACTGCGGATAAAAACAACAGGGTAGAAAGGAATTTACAAAATAAATCCACTGGTTGATGAAACAGGTATTAGGTACTGAAAAAAGTACAGAAGTGAACCAAAATAAGGTACGCAACAAAATAAAAACCAATTCTTTTTCAACATAAGGTGACCCTCCCCTATGCATCAGCTCGAGACAGCCTCACACGTATCTTCCCCCTAAGGCTATCTCTTGATACAATATTAGTCTCCCTCCTGAGGGGAAACTAACTATTGTGATTATTTCCTTAGAAGAATACAAGACTACAAACTAGGGAAACATCCATCGTTTTCAAGTCCGTAGTTTCGATGAGGTCGGAGTTCCAGTGGAAAACACCTGAAGTTGCTTTCAGGAAAACACTAGCTGTGCCACAGAACTTTCTCATACTACCCAAAATAAATGCACCGTGTACAACAGCAGAACGATTTTTATTCATACTCACAGAGCTGTCATCACGTCCAGTTTTGCTCCGAGAAGTGCTGAATTTTTCATTTCTGAAAGCTTTGATTCGAAACGGAATAAATCCAAATGCGCATGAATAATAAATGAAACTGTGCATACATTACGGAGACTTGAAGCCGTTTCTTCTATGACTAGAAGAAGTTTCCAGAGATAATTAACATCTTAGAGCAGGCAGTAGATTTTTTTGTTACGAACATGGCTTTTCTGTGAAAGAGACTAACAATAACGTTAAGAGCTAAGATGGAAATGCTGATATCGCTTCGAGAATTATTCTATCGGAAACTGAACCGAGGGCAGCGTGCGAAATTTAATTCAAGAAAATTGTGTATCTACGTATATGTTTGTTCCGGCTTCTGGAAAGTTTACCTTAAATTCACCGGAAACGAGTCTCATCTAAATAAAGAATAGAAATTATCGTTTTGAATAACTAAAATAAGCTACGCAGACACCTCAATTTGTGACACGCTTCCATTTCAGTTTGTGAAGGGACATTTGGCGAATAAAGGGGATATTCGCTACGGGCAGTATATGCTCTCAATTTTTATGCTAAAGTATGCGTCATCTTTATACTCCCAAATTATCAAAACTAGAACCTAGTGAAGCTTGAAGTATTCCATGAATGAGCCCAAACATTCATTAATTTGCACGACAAAGTAATACATTCTGGGTAAATAACTCCGTGCGCAAAACTTCGTGAACTCCGAGTCCAGACGCCGGATTTGCGACATTACGGTTGATAGGCAAAAAAAGTTTTCGTCGACTCAGCTAGGCTGCGTGTTTTTTCAGCCAAACTTTAAAATTTGCATTTTTGTCAAATACAATTTTAGCTCCGAGATTCTAGCAAATTTCTAAGCGTGTCAGATGCTCAGTGATTAAATTTTACGTGAAAAACGCTCAAAAAGTTGAAGGTTTTGGCTATGGAAAACATACGTAGCCCAGCCAAATTGACAGAAAAATTTCCGTAGCCAGCTGAGTCGATACGATGACACATTGTTTTATAACCTCGCAATCCACGACAAACGATGAAGTGTACTGAAAAAAATGAAGTAACACGGAAAAAGTATGGTGGCTCTATTGTTTATTGCACATCAACGCGCAAAAGATTAAGTGTCTCTTCAACCGCTTTCCCTTACGTTTCTCGTTACAACGTAAAATTTACCGGTTTTAGATTACCACCCAGCGTTCAGGTGCGCCAGGCAAATGGCGTTCTGAAATCTTACGCCGAAATTCACTCATTGTTCACTTTGCAGGTGTTTAATTAGATTATCAATCATAATTAGATTAAGATTATTGCAGTTAGAATATGCAACAATAATTAGATTACGATTATGGTCATTAGATCATACAACAATAATTAGATTGTGATTATGGCAAAAAGATTGAGTTTGTTCATGCCTCCCTAATTGCAACAAAGTTATTTTGAAGAGATGAATGAGAAAGGAAAATTTAAAAAATTAGGGTGCAGTAAAGGGAACGTCGAATCAATGCTTAAAGTGAGTTCTACACAAGACCTCCTGCGAATAGAAACAGTGAGTTGAGAAAAAAGGATATGCAGCAAAACAAAAGTTGAAGAAACTATCAGGCCGTGTCATAAGTAGAGTCCGGTTTCATGATATAACAAGTTTGAAGTTAATCCTACAGTATCCATAGGGCAATTGAGCTCTAAACTTTATGTGAGTGCAATGAGAATTCAACGTCACCCAAAGAAGCTGGGAAAGTAACCCAAACTTAGGAATGGATTCCTGATGACCTCTCCGCTGTTAATCGCCAGCAGCGCCTAAATGTTTGTACATACTTACATTCCCGCCAACTGCATAAACATCTTTCTGGATAAAGTTGTTACCGGAGATGAAGTGTTATTATGTACAACAATGTCGAACGTCAACATCAATGGCTAGATCGACAGTTAAAGGTTACCGTTCAAGTCAAAATTATTGGAGTCACGGTTAAGTCGTGGCCGAGTTTTCGGTGGCCAAACGGTGTCTAAAAAAGCCTTTTTAAAATTGTAAATTGCAACCCATTTTTCGTAAGCCGTGATAAAAAGTTAAACCCATAAAACCCTTAAAATTTCGACGCCCTACGCTCCAGGAAGTCGTCACATAACCGTTTTGCATTTTGAGCCTCTACCAGCAGCGTCTTGGACAAGCGGCGCAGAACGATAAGCACTGCATCTTTCAACCCCATTCCTGCACGGCACAATTTGTTCATCCCCGGGAATTTTCATCATTTAAGTGTCGCAGAGAAATCGTACGCCATGTCAGCTGAGTAGAGGTCAACCTCTGCGCGGCCAGCGTTGGGCAGCCGCTGATCCTGGAGGCCTCCACTGCACCTGCTCCCTGTGCGCCGTAGACCCGCTAGTTCAGACGTAAGTCGAACTCGTGAAAACTTGCCTTCGATGTCTGACGTGGACTACACTTGGCTAGCTTCGGTGAACCTGGGTTAGGGTAAACTTACAAATCCGGCTTACGATGTGGGTGTTCCCGAACTAAGCAATAGCATTGTTTATGTATCAAGGCCCGGGTGCGTGCTCCCTGATCAAATACTTCAGTGTGATCTGTAGGTGTGCCAATGGTGCCATAATCGTATTTCAAATCTTTGTGTTGAACATAGGATTTACCTAAAAATTAGTTTATACTATTTTATTCAAATGTATGTGAAACGTGTATGTGTGATATAAATGAAATTACCTGTGTAAGAAGTATATTTAATTGATTTGGAGATTTAATTGATTTGGGGATTTAATTGATTTGGGGATTTAATTGATTTGGGGATTTAATTGATTTGGGGATTTAATTGATTTGGGGATTTAATTGATTTGGGGATTTAATTGATTTGGGGATTTAATTGATTTGGGGATTTAATTGATTGGGGGATTTAATTGATTGGGGGATTTAATTGATTGGGGGATTTAATTGATTGGGGGATTTAATTGATTGGGGGATTTAATTGATTGGGGATTTAATTGATTGGGGGATTTAATTGATTGGGGGATTTAATTGATTGGGGGATTTAATTGATTGGGGGATTTAATTGATTGGGGGATTTAATTGATTTGGGGATTTAATTGATTTGGGGATTTAAGGCTCTAAGCGTGTAAGTGGTTGTAACGTCTGCTTTGCTCAGCCCTGTTTCTGCGTTTTTCAGGCAGCAGCTGTCAGACCGGCCCGCCATCCGAGGTGCTCTACATTCGCGCCGCCTGCCCTCAAGCTTTTAGAACAATTTTAACAAGAGAATCTATTCGTGCTATTAAATCTATTTATTCGCAATTCTCTGATGAAATCATTTAACTTACCTTTTTTCTGTATCCTCTTTATTATGGTTTGAATACACAGAAAGCCTAATCAGGAAACTATTACGGAAAAGTTTCTCAATGAGAGATTTTTTTCTACAAACGGTGGGCAAGGTTAAGTGTGATTTTGTGGTGTCGATACCAAAACGATTATAGGAACAAAAGATGATTTTCTAGAAAATTTAATTTAAAGACCAATAATTGCGCAGTTTTCTATGATATATCCCAGATCAATAATGGGTAGGTGTTTCTGTGTTGCAGATCAATATAATTAGACTGTTTACGATGCTTCTCATTAATAATTCCTCAGTTCTTTAAAGAAAAGTAAAATAGGCCGGTAATTCTGAGGGAAGACATGACAGCCATTACTATCATTCATATACGAAATATTTGTTGTGATTTTATCATCAAAAAGCTAAGATAAGACTTCAACACAAAATAGCATATTATAGCCTTTCATGCGTCCTATATCGTTGAGCTACTTTTTTGCCTCGTGCAGGCACGGCAAGTGGAATCAAAACACAAACTTCAAGGTAATTGAAATGCCGTATCAAAAAACCTAATCAGTACGAGATTTGCTTCAGCGCATTAGTCAGCATTTGATTTGTCTTATGAAAATAATTTAATCCGTTCGGGATTTGACTCATCAAAATACTGAGTACGTAATACTGAGTACGTAATACTGAGTACGTAATACTGAGTACGTAATACTGAGTACGTTATTTGTCTCAGAATATTCTAATTATGTAAGCATTTGATTATGCTGAATAAAAATTATTCAGAACACGCAAAATTTATGGTTTGAATAAACAATTTGTCCGACCGCTTTCCTCCTCCACCTATGCAAGCGTATTGAGCAAACGTAAGAGTTTGAAGTAACGAAATTAAGCGATTCAAGATAAAGAAGGAAAACGATTAAAGATGCAAAAGGTAAACTTATAAAGATATAGAAGTGATATAGATACAGAAATAAAACAAATAAAGAAACAATAGGAAAAGGAATAAAGATGAAGAAGGTAAGATTAAATTAGATGTTGGTTTAAGCCTAACGAAGGCGTTCCATTCAGTATGGAGTTAAGGGAACGCGGAACCTATGCAAAAGGTGGATAGAAACAGTAAATTTAGAAAAAAGTTTAGGAAACAATATAGAAGTCTATGAAAGTAGTAGTCGCTGAAAAACAGGACAGCAGTTAACCGAAAAGTATGGTCTGAAACAAAACAAAAAAGCCTATTCTATTTCAACAAGAAGATGGCTTCCTAAGCTTTAACTCAGCACCCAATATATCTCCCTGGGAGCACTAAATTGACAAGGTGAACAAAGAAGGTAAGCAAACGAAGAAACGCTAACCTTATAAGGTAACCGAATTAAAAAATGTTCTGGCCCTCCTACAAAGTAATGAATAATCTACAAGAGAACAAAACGATGTTTCATAAATAATATCCCGTTGCCGAATCAACAGGTCGCATGATAAAGTAGAAACATGAAAAATATCTTTCGTAGGCGCTTCAAAAAAACATTTGAAAAAATTAATGTCAGACCTCAAAATAAAGCATTCATAAACGCACATTTTTATTCGACATTTCTCGTATCATTTTGAAGAATGAACTTCGGGACTAAAATGCTATTGGCTTGAATAAATGCCTCACGTACACTTCTCAGTGCAAATCTCCCATTTCGGTAGTTCTTTTTTCAAAACCCTTAATTACATCTACGTAGAAAAATTTACGGCTGCAATGTTCCTGAACTGTATTTTGGTGCACAACACACATTGTTCTCAAGATCTTTCTTCGTATTTTGGTCGACAGCAAATATTGCCGTCATAAAAACCCTCTTTTACACCTTGGTATACAATAAATGTTGCTTTCAAGTCCCTTCTTTGTATCGTTGCTGAAAATAAATGCTGGATGTAAGTCTTTTCTATCTTGGTGTACCATAAATTTTGCTTTCGAGTCCACCTATTAAATCTTGGTAGAAAATCTTATTGCTTTAAAATTCCTTATCTGCACCATGTTACGCAATATCCACTGCTTTCAAGTAGTAGATACTGATTTCAGTTTAATAAAAAAAAAAATCATTGATCACAACATTGGTTAGACAACATCTTGGCAAGCCTCTGCTCAAAACTAATCTGACAGCATAAACAATTAGTTTGGAAGAACAACTAAAATAACAGACGAAACTACAGAAAATTACGTGAATTTAAAACGACTTTGATTAATCATTTCCAAACACCTTTGGTTGAAAATTACTCATTCAAATATGATAAAGTTTGATAATTTAATACCTAAGTATAACAATCGTGCTGTTAAAATGCTGCACAATTCAGTAAAATATCAGATTTCAAAATTTCTACAGCCTGAAGGAGAGGGCAAAAATTCCGTTAATTTAACAAACTATAAAAAGTAATTCCACATTCACGCCCAATTGAAACTTCAAACTGTAACGGAACTCTCTTTAGAACCAACTTAGCAACAACTCGTTCAAAACTACGTAGGCAGAACTGAACTTGACGAGCCAAGTAAGTGGAATCGAGCGAAGAGTTTCGATGTGCCTACCAAGCGAACAGAGCATTTCTCCACAACACAACAAACCGAACACAAAGCACGTGCTCAACGCAAACGAACGCAAGCACATCTAGGGACGCAGTACACCACACCTACACACAACACAACACAACACACACCAACAGACAAAACACACACCAACAGACAACACCTACACGAGCAGACAACACCTACACGAACAGACAACACCTACACGAACAGACAACACCTATACCAACAGACAACACATACACCAACAGACAACACATACACCAACAGACAACACAGCACACTTACAGATACAACAAAACATTCACCTGACACAGCACACTCCTACAGACACTTCACACACCTACAGCCACATCACAACACACCTACAGGCACTCCACAACACACGACACAACACACACCAACAGACAGAACACAACCCACACCTACAGACAAAACGCCACACACAGATACAACACAACACTCACCTGACACAACACACACCTACAGACACAACTTAAACGAACACAAACGAACCAAGTAAGTGGAGTCGAACAACGAGTTTCGATGGACCTACCAAGCGAACACCACATCCCTGCTCAACACAACAAACCGAACACCCCGCACGGGAGGCTGCCCGGAAGTCTGCTCACGTAGTCCAGTTATCAAAGCAGCCAACGAATTTTGATCGATAGCTCGAGCTTCGCAACAGTCCTCGTAAATCTGTGACAAACCAATCGTTATTTTCCTTTATTTTTGAGCCTTCAATGATCGACCACAAGGAGCTGTGTGGGCATCAGGCTTTTGTGTGATGGATGGCGTAAGAAGTCGTAGATCATGAAGAAAATTAAAAAAACATGGGGAAAGTTAATGAAGTGTTGTGTTTTGTGGAACATTGAACTCCGAACCCCTCGAACTCCGAACCCCTCGAACTCCGAACCCCTCGAACTCCGAACCCCTCGAACTCCGAACCCCTCGAACTCCGAACCCCTCGAACTCCGAACCCCTCGAACTCCGAACCCCTCGAACTCCGAACCCCTCGAACTCCGAACCCCTCGAACTCCGAACCCCTCGAACCCCGAACCCCTCGAACCCCGAACCCCTCGAACCCCGAACCCCTCGAACCCCGAACCCCTCGAACCCCGAACCCCTCGAACCCCGAACCCCTCGAACTCCGAACCCCTCGAACTCCGAACCCCTCGAACTCCGAACCCCTCGAACTCCGAACCCCTCGAACTCCCAACCCCTCGAATTCCAAATTCCTCAGTTGTTTGCCCTCAAGGAATTCAAGAGAGTATTGAAAATTGAAACTTTAATAAAATGTAACATATCGCGCCTGAAGCGCGAAGAAAACAAAAAATGTTGTCCTCAGTATATACATCGAAGAAATAAAGAGACATATGAACATGCTACAAAAGTTTCCCCCTTATATTATTGATTGGGCAGCTCTGGACATGTAGGGACACACTCTTGATCTCAAAATATTCTGATTGAACAAATTTGATCAATGCATTCAAGCATCAGTCAGACCAGGCTGGATACAATTTTCATTTTGAAGATAGAATAAACTGTTGTCAGTTCTTTCACAGTTACAATTATTTCTACATTTCTACATCTAAGTACACCTCGAAATGCCTGAAATCAAATCCCAAGCCTTAAATGGCTGAACAATGTATTGACTCGATAATCTCCAGATCTGAATTTCTGAGATTTGAACTTCGGCTACTCGGACTCTTGCAATTCATAATCCCACGCATGACTCAAAATCCCACGACTCAAAATCCCATAACTCAAGATCTCATGACTTCGAATATCATAACTTAAAATCTTAAGGTTTAAAAAAGTATGACTTGAAACCTTAATACTTGAAATCCAATGAATCATAATCCCCAAAATTATAGAATTATAATCCATTAAAATCATTAAAATATGTAATGAAAAATAGAGGAACAATGTCAAGTCCAGTGTTGTTGATACATCCAAATTATAATGAAAATTAGAGGAACAATGTCAAGTCCAGTGTTGTTGATACATCCAAATTATAATGAAAATTAGAGGAACAATGTCAAGTCCAGTGTTGTTGATATACCAAAATTTATAATGAAAATTAGAGGAACAATGTCAAGTCCAGTGTTTTTGATACATCCAAATTATAATGAAAATTAGAGGAACAATGTCAAGTCCAGTGTTGTTGATACATCCAAATTATAATGAAAATTAGAGGAACAATGTCAAGTCCAGTGTTGTTGATATAATAAAATTTACAATGAAAATTAGAGGAACAATGTCAAGGCCAGTGTGGTTGATATACCAAAATTTATAATGAAAATTAGACGAACAATGTCAAGTCCAGTGTTGTTGATATATCAAAATTTATATTGAAAATTAGAGGAACAATGTCAAGTAAAGTGTTGTTGATACATCCAATGGAGGACGCACGGCTCAGCAAGGTCCCCTCAACTAATTTCACATGCACCTACGTCCACTCTAGCTTTCTACAGCTCGAGGTATTGCGTTAGTACGTGGAGTGCAAAGGATTGTGTACGAAGGTTATAATTAGGTGTGTCACCCTACGATGTGCGGAGGTGCTTACGGAAATTATTTTTCTCTCTCCCCACACATGTTAGAATATGTAACATCGTTCAAGTCTCGCTATCCCCAAAAACGGTATTTCCAATAGAGGAAGGTATTGTTTAGTATGGAGTTACACTATGCACAAGGTGCGTTCCTAAGCAAATGAACCTAAACAGAGAAACTGCGAAACATTTAAATGTTTTTATCCCATGTGCGGCCAGGAGTATGTTCGCTAAAGATAGCTGACCATAATCCGCCTGTTTAAGTTCAGCACAATAGTCCCTAGAGCCTGTGGTCATTTAGTTGAATATATTTATGTACGTGAAAAAAATTAGACGAACTGGCCGATTAGACTACACTGAACAAAGCTCATTCTCACAAAATTATATCTTGATATCGACCAAACCTTGAATTAATCGAAAAGTTAGCATTTCCAAACGTTTCTGTTCGAATGTGAAAGTCCCAACTGGTAATACAGCGTGCCAGCAACGTACTCAGAGGTAGCAGAAACTCTTTCTGGAAAACGTTAGACTTCGTTAACCTGAGAATACTGGAACTATACGATCATCTGAAAACAAAACAAAAAATTAAAGTTTTTCCAAGAACGTCACAAGCGGCTGAACCTATGATTTGACCCAAACCCCTACCTTAGTAAGATGTCTACCGACAGCCCATCAAGCCCGTTCTTAGAAGACTTCCAGTTCATCAGGAAGTCCCCGAGAACGCAGGTCCACATGCGCGAAGCAGGAAATCCATGTGGCCTAATTTATCACTTGTTTCAGCACTGACGAGGCTTTACTTCAGCAGTAAGTCCTCCTAGAGTCCCAAAATCCAATTACCTTAGTACTTCATAGGCCCTCATAGGCAAGAAGTTCTTCGAGTGTAAAAAAGGACGATTGCCCAAACAGTGCGAAGATCCCAACTTCAGACAGAAGTCCTTGAGGCAAATTAAGTCTTTTGTTCCAGCACTGAGATGGCTCCAACTTCACCAGGAAGTCCTAGAGGCAAAACATGTCGCCTATTATAGCACTGAGAAGGCTCTCACTTTACCAGAAAGTCCTGATGACAAAATGAGTTACTTGTTCCAACAATGAGAATGCTCCCAGTTCATTAGAAATTCCTGGAGGCAAAATGAGTCACTTGTAGCACTAAGAAGGCTCCCACTTCAACAGGAAGTCTCCCGAGGGCCAAATTCGGCACTTGTCCCAAGAGGCTTCCTTGAGAGGTTTCTAATCGCCCCCGTGCTTTGTAAATGCTAATTATCCGAGGGAACGCCGTGCAAATGTCACTTACTTCCTTGAACTTCCTAACTGGCAATTACGCCTTAACGACTGCAGCACTCCGGTTTAGATCCCCCACTTGGTGTCTGTTCCAGGGCTTAGTTTACGGAGGCGGAACGAACTTGTTCAGAGCGGCTACAAACACCGGGAAATGAGCGTTGCAAGATTGATGCTTCCTCCGCAAAAAAGAATCTTCGCCAGCGACCGCCTGCATCTACTTTGTGAGCGAAACGGGAATTACCAGACTTGTTAGTCCTGCATATATTGAAAAGAATACGTCATCAGAATGGAGTGCAAACAAAGAATTGGCGCAAAAACTTGTGTAGCTTTGTAGTAGTAGCTAAAGCATCCCAAAGATGCCGATGTTTGTTTGTTTTGTTTGTTTACAATTCGCACATGTTACACTTAATTAAACCTGGAAAAGATAAAGAGATTGCGAGGAAATATAAAGGTGGAGCGACGTGCTAGGTTAATTTTCATTAATACGTTACACCCTGAAGTATCTCCGAGAAATGCTGACTCGAGAAACTATGGAAATGTTTAACTCCTGATATTTCAAGTCTTATTTTCCATCCGCTGAACTGTTCGCAGACCTTCAACGCAGCACAAGCGAGCCTTCAGCTAACACCAAATTAATGTTTAGATTTTGGGCCATGTAATTCGATGTAGTGGTGCAGCCGGAAGCCGAACGATGGCTATCGGTAAGGCTACATCCACTCTGCACTGTTATGCGGGCAAAAATCTTATAGCTTAAACTTTTCATTTCCCATATAAATGATATTTTGAAGCGAACAAAAAAGAAATACCAGGATTTGGTCAGAACAGGATTTTGGACAGGAAAACAAAATTTTTGCAAGATAAACAAGATTTTCGCGAATAACAAGGTTTTGCCAGAAAAAAGGCCCTACTCAGAGAGTAAAAACTTTATCCAAAAAAAAAACAAGACTTTTTCCAGCAAAACGCCACCCAGAAAGAAATCATGAGAAAAACTTGGGCACCCAAGTGCGCCAGTAGCTCGAGAACAACGATCAGCAAATCAAGACCCAGACCGAGACGCGCGCTGCGGCTCACATTTGACGCTGAGCTGGACGGAGTTGGAGGTGCCGTCGCCCTCGATGTTGGAGGCGGTGCAGCTGTAGTTGCCGGAGGCGGCGCGGTCCACGCTCTGCAGCACGAGGCTCTGGTTGCTCAGGATCACCCCGCCCGACACGTTGTGGTGTAGCACCTGGCCCTGCAGCACGCCGTCAAAGTTGCGTTAGGGTAAAGTCAAAATGGAAAATATCAACGGAGAAAGAAGAAAGAAGGACGATCAACGGAAGAAGTAAGATCAACGGAAGAAGTAAGATCAACGGAAGAAGAAAGATCAACAGAAGAAAGAAGAAAGATCAACAGAAGAAAGAAGAAAGATCAACAGAAGAAAGAAGAAAGATCAACAGAAGAAAGAAGGACGATCAACGGAAGAAAGAAGTAAGATCAACGGAAGAAAGAAGTAAGATCAACGGAAGAAAGAAGGACGATCAACGGAAGAAAGAAGGAAGATCAACGGAAGAAAGAAGGAAGATGAACGGAAAAAAGAAGGAAGATCAACGGAAGAAAGAAGGAAAGATCAACGGAAGAAAGAAGGACGATCAACAGAAGAAAGAAGGACGATCAACAGAAGAAAGAAGGACGATCAACAGAAGAAAGAAGGACGATCAACGGAAGAAAGAAGTAAGATCAACGAAAGAGAGAAGAAAGATCAACGGGAGAAAGAAGGAAGATCAACGAAAGAAAGAAGGAAGATGAACGGAAAAAAGAAGGAAGATCAACGGAAGAAAGAAGGAAAGATCAACAGAAGAAAGGACGATCAACGGAAGAAAGAAGGAAAGATCAACAAGAAAGAAGGAAAGATCAACAAGAAAGAAGGAAAGATCAACAAGAAAGAGTAAAGATCAACAAAAGAAAGAGGGAAGATTAACGGGAGAAAGAGGGAAGATAAACGGAAGAAAGAGGAAAGATCAACGGGAGAAAGATGAAAGATCAACGGGAGAAAGAGGGAAGATCAACGGGAGAAAGAGGGAAGATCAACGGGAGAAAGAGGGAAGATCAACGGGAGAAAGAGGGAAGATCAACGGGAGAAAGAGGGAAGATCAACGGGAGAAAGAGGGAAGATCAACGGGAGAAAGAGGGAAGATCAACGGGAGAAAGAGGGAAGATCAATGGGAGAAAGAGGGAAGATCAACGGGAGAAAGAGGGAAGATCAACGGGAGAAAGAGGGAAGATCAACGGGAGAAAGAGGGAAGATCAACGGGAGAAAGAGGGAAGATCAACGGGAGAAAGAGGGAAGATCAACGGGAGAAAGAGGGAAGATCAACGGGAGAAAGATGAAAGATCAACGGGAGAAAGAGGGAAGATCAACGGGAGAAAGAGGGAAGATCAACGGGAGAAAGAGGGAAGATCAACGGGAGAAAGAGGGAAGATCAACGGGAGAAAGAGGGAAGATCAACGGGAGAAAGAGGGAAGATCAACGGGAGAAAGAGGGAAGATCAACGGGAGAAAGAGGGAAGATCAACGGGAGAAAGAGGGAAGATCAATGGGAGAAAGAGGGAAGATCAACGGGAGAAAGAGGGAAGATCAACGGGAGAAAGAGGGAAGATCAACGGGAGAAAGAGGGAAGATCAACGGGAGAAAGAGGGAAGATCAACGGGAGAAAGAGGGAAGATCAACGGGAGAAAGAGGGAAGATCAACGGGAGAAAGAGGGAAGATCAACGGGAGAAAGAGGGAAGATCAACGGGAGAAAGAGGGAAGATCAACGGGAGAAAGAGGGAAGATCAACGGGAGAAAGAGGGAAGATCAACGGGAGAAAGAGGGAAGATCAACGGGAGAAAGAGGGAAGATCAATGGGAGAAAGAGGGAAGATCAACGGGAGAAAGAGGGAAGATAAACGAGATAAAGAGGAAAGGTCAGTGGGAGAAATAGGAAAGATAAACGGAAGAAAGAAGAAAGACGAAAGGATGAAAGAAGAAAGATGAACGCATGGAATGAGGGAGATGGGTACATGAGTTGAGTTTGACCGGAGAAAGATGACAGTATGAAAAGAGAAAGATGAAAGTACGAAAAGAGAAAGTTGAAAGTATGACAAGAAAAAGATGAAAGTGTGAAAAGAGAAATATGATAATGTAAAAAGAGAAAGATTAAAGTGTGAAGAGAGAAAGATGAAAGTGTGAAAATAGAAAGATGAATGCATATAAGGAGGAATATGAACGCGTTAAAGGAGAGACGGACGTGTGAAAAGAAAATGATGAATGTGTGTGAGGGCGCAGAACGTCAGGAACCAAGAAATGAGTGCGGTCGTGAACGGTAAAAATGCAACAAACGCGTAGTTCAAACGCCGGTCTGATAGGCTAATTTTGCACCATCTTATTCTACACGAGCTAGGCTGCGACGCTTGGTAATTACATGGCCAAACGTTGCCAAGGGGCGTCCAAAACCCAAGCTGATGATGAGGCCACTAAGGACTTGTACACGTATATACTCTGAAGATTTGAAGAATGGGTAACATCCGGAGTGAAGGTCTAGTGCTCACGATTGAGTGAAGATCTGGTGCTCATGGTTGAGTGAAGGTCTAGTGCTCACGATTGAGTGAAGATCTGGTGCTCATGGTTGAGTGAAGGTCTAGTGCTCACGATTGAGTGAAGATCTGGTGCTCATGATTGAGTGAAGGTCTATAGTGCTCACGATTGAGTGAAGATCTGGTGCTCACGATTGAGTGAAGATCTGGTGCTCATGATTGAGTGAAGATCTGGTGCTCATGATTGAGTGAAGATCTGATGCTCATGATTGAATGAAGATCTGATGCTCATGATTGAATGAAGATCTGATGCTCATGATTGAGTGAAGATCTGGTACGTATAGTATTAATTGCAATAGTCGAGGTTGATTTATTATATATTATCAACCCAATGGAGATTATTCACAACCGATCCTTCACAAATAATATGACAAAGCCAAATAATCCTATCCTAAAATAAAACTGTAAAATCTCAGAAAATAATGATGTAAACAAATAGAAAAACAAAAACATATGCTTTCATATAAGGAAGGCGTACAGAACATTCAGCTCGGTTCCTCGTATCTTCCTCAAGGGAGCGCTAACTCCCTTAAATTAGCCCATAAAGGAACATATTTCTGAGACTCAAAAGATCATTTCTTGAAAACAGGCTCTATGCCTATTTTTTTGATAGTGGAAATTTGTGAAATCCACCGTCAAACTTGTCAAACTGTAAAATTCAAAACCTACCAGCCCTCGAACGAATACAATGAAGCATGTTCCACTTCCAATAATCGTATCACCCATCCAAAAAAGAAAAAAAAGAGGAATGGAAGTTACGCTTACATTATAAGTAATTAAGGGGCATCCCCCTTCACAATTCAGAATTTGGCGTTATGGAAAATCATGGAAGAAAAACTTCATTTGTAGCTTTAACTCGTGTCGGAATAAAGTACTGTAACTCAAAACAAGCCAATTATCTCCTTTTGTTGACAGGGGTTTCAAGTCAAAAGATTTTGAAATTGAGTTGGCAGTGAAACGTGTTTTATTAAATAATTTTGAATCATGTCTCACTCTCCTTGAATTGCAGAGAACAGCCCTTACCTTTGAGACCAACAAGTAGCATACGGTGTATAATTCTTTCGTTTATCTTTCAAGGCAAGAAATGTCTCCTAAACATGACAAAAAAATGAAAATACGAGCCTATTGCTGCTGAAATTAAATTACAGTCAACGAAGACAACATTTACTTACAAAAAGGGATTATCTCTGTAAATAATGACTAGCTGAAATTTGACTCGATAAAGAGAACACACACCGAAACAAAAAGGGAGGACCTTGGTAAATAATGCCTAGCTGAAATCTAAATCAACGAAAAAAACAAATACCGAGACAAGAAGGGAGGGTCTTCGTAAATAGTAGTCATCAGAGCTTTTTGAATGAAGAACTCGTGAATAAAAATTCAATAATTAGCGATTTTCCTGTAATGTTAGGTTTCACGAGGCGCAGAAATTGAAGCAGGAAGGATCGGTGCATGGGAGGCAGCTTCAGAGCTCACTAGAACTACATTAGGGCAGATCACGAGGATCCAAAAATCGATTGGGATTCGCAGAATCTTCGTTCGGTGAACACAAAGACACTCGAGGCAAGCCTGCATTATTACGCGAAATCGATGCGCGTAAGTCGCTGCTGATTTTATTCGCAATTTAGCAGTAATTTTAAATTCCGACCTAAGTGCATTCAGCTAGCTCATACTTTGGCCAATGCGCAGATAATTAATGCAAAGTCACCTGATCTATTGACGGAATAATTTTCTCTTAGAGTGAAGGTGACCCTAAAACAACACGTGTTAATTACTTCTAGAACTACATTAGCGAAAACTCGTCACTAAAAAGTATAATTTTCCAGTATCCGAGCGTAAACAAAGGCTGTTTGATCGAGAGAAAAAGTTTTTCCTTTTCAACTGCAGCGTATTTTTATCCATGAATGAAAGCAAATATGAGTATTATTTTAAATAAATAAATTCTTCATGTAGGTTCGGGTGCTTTCTTATTTTCAATATTATTCGTACAGTTTCAACATAGCAGTGTTTAAAAATGTATTTTCTCATTAGCTATTCAGTTCGGATCCACGCTAATGACGAAACAAACCAACGTTGTGAGTGCTAATTCATCGTAAGCCTTGTTCATTTTTGCGCAAGAATTTTTAATTTCATGTGTACTTTAGAAGTCATAAAAACAGCCGGATAAAATTACTTCACATGCACTGTTCATGGTTCGATAAAACTGAAAAGAATCTTTCATGATATATTAATGGATTAACGTCGGAAAATAAACCACGTAATGCAACGTTTCATCAAGTGTAGCTGATCATCTGTCAAAGATTCATCAGAATCTCGACAGATTTTGATCAGTGAAAGCAAGCAACATTGAGCTTAACCTGAATTTCAAAGATTCCAGCAGAGTGAGATTCGTTTCAACTTTCATGTCGCACAAGTGTGCACAGTTCCACCTATCAAGTCTATTACAGGTCTCGGTGATCTGTAGAAGCAGTACTGTAAACATCTCGGGGAATTAAAAGGGCCACGAGCAACGAGGAACAAAAGCACCAAGAAAAAAGTCTCGTCGATCACATCGCTACGCTTCACAAAACTTCAAAGAAAAGCTCTACCTAGTTTTGAAAGTAAACCTGCAACAGACCCCTACTGTAAGATGTTGCTGATTTTATGAATCCCACGGCACGTTTGAAGAACACGAGTGTGTTCTACAATATGCTGACGCAATGGACACTGAGAAGAGATTTTAAAAGTAAATGTCACAAAATTTACAAAATCCAGAGCCCATGTTACGGATGCCCCAGCAAGAATTCCTGAACCAATCCATATTTCTACAGTGCGACTATTCAAGACCATTTTGGTCTGAACATACCTTTGGAAAACCGAATCATTTTAGAAGCATCGAATAGCAGAACTGATTTCCTTTACCAGATCTTAATCGGTTTGTGAGGAAATTCGTCAGAGACTAAATTCAAGGCTGTTTTTTTTCTCGCAAATAATAGTCGACACTCGCTAGTAAAACTTCACTCCGAAAACCCAACACATATGCAAGAAAAATCGAATAGAATATGCAAGAAAAATCGACTGGGGTATTTAAGCTATCGATTTTGAGCAAAAACAGAACGTGCCTACTTGAAACAATTGAATGAAGAATTATTTAGGAGACTTCATTTAGAAGCAAGATGAACTTACTGTAAATATATACGTTCTAACATGACAAGGAACGATCATACGAACATGAAATGCTTAAAATCAATGAAGATACTGATAAATTAGTTCAACAGCTCTTTATAAATTCAACGGCACAGTGAAAAGAAATCCACTGTCTATTACTATTTTAAAATGAGAATGAGAATGTCATCGCGTTAAACAGAAATGACAAGATTGTATGCAGCTGAAAGTTGTGCACGTAAATTAACGAGAACACGCAGTGCAAGGGGTATGATATGATGGGATATGTTACACAGTGTTTTATCATTTGGCCATAACGTAACCTCGCATAACCTGGCGTCATAAGATAACCTCGCATAACCTGGCGTCATAAGATAACCTCGCATAACCTGGCGTCATAAGATAACCTCGCATAACCTGGCGTCATAAGATAACCTCGCATAACCTGGCGTCATAAGATAACCTCGCATAACCTGGCGTCATATGATAACCTCGCATAACCTGGCGTCATAAGATAACCTCGCATAACCTGGCGTCATATGATAACCTCGCATAACCTGGCGTCATAAGATAACCTCGCATAACCTGGCGTCATAAGATAACCTCGCATAACCTGGCGTCATATGATAACCTCGCATAACCTGGCGTCATATGATAACCTCGCATAACCTGGCGTCATATGATAACCTCGCATAACCTGGCGTCATATGATAACCTCGTATAACCTGGCGTCATATGATAACCTCGCATAACCTGGCGTCATATGATAACCTCGCATAACCTGGCGTCATATGATAACCTCGCATAACCTGGCGTCATATGATAACCTCGTATAACCTGGCGTCATATGATAACCTCGCATAACCTGGCGTCATATGATAACCTCGTATAACCTGGCGTCATATGATAACCTCGCATAACCTGGCGTCATAAGATAACCTCGCATAACCTGGCGTCATATGATAACCTCGTATAACCTGGCATCATATGATAACCTCGCATAACCTGGCGTCATATGATAACCTCGCATAACCTGGCGTCATATGATAACCTCGTATAACCTGGCATCATATGATAACCTCGCATAACCTGGCGTCATATGATAACCTCGCATAACCTGGCGTCATATGATAACCTCGTATAACCTGGCGTCATATGATAACCTCGCATAACCTGGCGTCATATGATAACCTCGCATAACCTGGCGTCATATGATAACCTCGCATAACCTGGCGTCATATGATAACCTCGCATAACCTGGCGTCATATGATAACCTCGCATAACCTGGCGTCATATGATAACCTCGCATAACCTGGCGTCATATGATAACCTCGTATAACCTGGCGTCACAAGATAACCTCGCATAACCTGGCGTCATAAGATAACCTCGCATAACCTGGCGTCATAAGATAACCTCGTATAACCTGGCGTCACAAGATAACCTCGCATAACCTGGCGTCATAAGATAACCTCGCATAACCTGGCGTCATAAGATAACCTCGTATAACCTGGCGTCATAAGATAACCTCGCATAACCTGGCGTCATAAGATAACCTCGCATAACCTGGCGTCATAAGATAACCTCGTATAACCTGGCGTCATAAGATAACCTCGTATAACCTGGCGTCATAAGATAACCTCGCATAACCTGGCGTCATAAGATAACCTCGTATAACCTGGCGTCATAAGATAACCTCGTATAACCTGGCGTCATAAGATAACCTCGTATAACCTGGCGTCATAAGATAACCTCGTAAAACCTGGCGTCTCAAGATAACCTCGTATAACCTGGCGTCATAAGATAACCTCGTATAACCTGGCGTCATAAGATAACCTCGTATAACCTGGCGTCATAAGATAACCTCGTATAACCTGGCGTCATAAGATAACCTCGTATAACCTGGCGTCATAAGATAACCTCGCATAACCTGGCGTCATAAGATAACCTCGCATAACCTGGCGTCATAAGATAACCTCGCATAACCTGGCATCATAAGATAACCTCGTATAACCTGGCGTCATAAGATAACCTCGTAAAACCTGGCGTCTCAAGATAACGTCGTATAACCTGGCGTCATAAGATAACCTCGTATAACCTGGCGTCATAAGATAACCTCGTATAACCTGGCGTCATAAGATAACCTCGTATAACCTGGCGTCATAAGATAACCTCGTATAACCTGGCGTCATAAGATAACTTCGTAAAACCTGGCGTCACAAGATAACGTCGTATAACCTGGCGTCATAAGATAACAAAAAGCAAACAAATACCAAAGGAAAATGAACGTTTAGAACACCTCATTTTCAGAAATGTATCAAAGCACCAACGTGTTCGATATAAGATAACACGAGACGTTCACAATATCAAACACGCATTTGAATGCACCACTCACCCGGCCGTGCCAGACACGCTCGTAAATTCGAGGCTACTCGTTCCTACACCGAGAAATTCTCGCTTGAAACAATTTCAGAAACTGGAAGACTCGTCCACGTTCAATATAAATTAAAACAAGTTACACGCTCGCACGGGACAATTTCGAGAACTGGGAGGCCAGCACGAGCTATGTTGAGAATGAATTCAGAAGCACAGCTCACCTGGTGGAACCAGACGATCTTGTAAATCGGGGGGCTGGCATTAGCGATGCATTCGAAGTAAATGTCGTCGCCTTCTTCTATTGCGGACAGGTTGAGCGACCGGCCGGGCCGCAGGGACACCACCGGCGGGTCTGAGGCACGACATGCAAACGTTATTAAAAAGCGATTCAATGAAAGAATACAAGAGAAATAAACCATAAGAAAAGAACAATGAGAGAATGGAAAAGGAAGAAAGGAAAAAGAAATGAAGGAAATGGAAAGAAAAAAGGGAAATAAAAAAAGAAAAGGAAAACGATTCATTCCCCCAAAAAGATTGTACAAAACCCTTCATTGGTTCCCGAAATGCTTTGACGTATAGATCCGTAATTGGTACACATTTCTCGTATCGCTCAACAATGTCAATTAACTCTGTTGCTATTGTTAATTACATCTTTGATTGTTGCTGTTTTTAATTTGCATCTCTGATTGATGCTGTTGTCATTTTCATCTCTGATTGTTGATGTTGTCATTATCATCTCTGATTGTTGCTGTTGTCATTTTCATCTCTGATTGTTGCTGCTGTCATTTTCATCTTTAATTTTTGCCATTCTTATTTCCATATTCGGCTTTTACTATCATGATTTTGATCTCTAATTATTTCATTTCTGATCATTGTTAGTACGATTTTTATCGTTCAACGTAGTAGGAAATCTTTTGCGCTACAATGACCAGCTTATTTGTAGTATCGTTATCTCCGTAGCAAGAGAGCTATAATTATTGTATCACATTCAAGAAGAAAGAGTACTTACATATGTTCATAAATCACACGAAGGAAAACAATGGAACTGCAGAAGCAGGGAAAGTAGCACGGCGGAACAGTTATGGAAACGCGCAAAATCCCCTATATATCATATCCTTGTGTAATAAAACGCGGGGTGTCCCACTAAATGTGCAATAAACAAGTTGATATATTTTTTTAACGTAATTTCTCCGTGTTATTTCAATGGGAATCTCATGGAATACATTAAATTTGTGGATAATTTATGACTCCATCATAAATGAATATGCACAGTTATCTGCTTGCTTGGTTGGTCCATCTCTGTCACGCTCTTCAAAAGCCTCCTGAATTGCACAAAACATTTGGGATCGCGAAGGCTAAATTTGACTATTGAACATGCATGGTAGATTGCAGAATTTTGACCAGAAAAGAAAAATGAATTCGACAACAGTTTTTTGGCTACCAGTAAACGCTAACGGAACAAGTTCAATTGCAGGAATTTGAATTAGCCATTCAGCAGCACAGCCCAAATAACAATGAACCAAAAAAATGCATGGAATATTGACTGATTTTTTGAGATTTCTGACCTCTAATCGAAACTAAATCGCTATAAAATACTGTTGATGCAATCCGTATTACCCGTTTGTCTATTGACGGTAACTCCAGTGCCAAGATGGCTAGTTGTTCCAATTGATGGAAATTGACAAAATTTCAAAGCAAATTTACTAGGAAGGAAATATTTTGAACTAAATGACAAAATTCGACTACAGCATTCATTCGACTATTTTTTTAGACATTCCAGAAGCCTTATACTTGCAATTTGCTATTGATTTCCACTAAGTTTGAGCTTCATTGTCTGTGCAACACATTTAATAGGTTTTTAATTTAATATTTTAATATTAAATTGATTAATATTAAAATTAAAATATTTTTCAATTTTAATATTCCAATTTATAAAAGAAGTAAGCACTTGCCGCTGTGGAAAAAAATCCCGTAAGGGCAATGTGCATTGATATTTCAGGGTACTGACAGTATTTATTCCTCAAAACATTTCCCTAAACTGTGAGTTTAGGGAAAAAGGTGGACACAAAAGGTCAAATGTGGACAGTAGAAAAAATACGGGATCGGTATTGGTAAAAAGACTGCAGATCGGTAGCGTTCGAGCAATTTTACTTCGCGTGTCTTCTGGGCCCTTGAATAATTGATTTAAATCTATACTGTCAAAACTTTGTACACGCAATGATTGTTCAAGCCGTTGAACCATGATTCTCGAATAAAAAAATGCTTGAACTCGACAAAAAACATTTTCTCACAGCCTCTCAGTGAAGCCTTTTCGAATTTCGCCTCTTCTGCCTCTGCTTTCCTGAAACATCCACTAATGGTATCAGCATTCAGGTCAAATGTGCATATTGACTTCTCAATCAACGCTCCACCACGTACAACAGGTGAACTGAATCGTGTTCTCTTCCTTGCGTTTATCACGGAGATCTTCAAAGCTGTACTACAACCCGAACAAGATTGACAACTAAACAACTTTTGCACTATAACTTCTAGACAAACACTGCATAATCACGCTCGAATAGATCAGTTTCTTATAGCGAACCAATGAAACAATTTCAACATGTAAAACGTAACGAAGATCTGCTGTAACTTTTTATAAATTGGAAGTAGGTTCAGAATAACCATTCATCTCAAACCACTTCCTATGCTTGTCCTCTGGGAACACGCAGCTACTTGCATTTCCAAAGGGAGCCCAAATGAGCAGAGGAAGTTCAAAGTTTGAGGTCATTGATGGAGCTGAGCAGAGGACACGGCTTTAAAATTAAACTTAATTTAGAAACTATTGAAGCAATTCATAATAACCATCCTACGGAAGGTCTCGAACAGAGAGCGCTTCGAATAAGGTTTAAGTTAACAAGCGTTTTGTAACGTTTTGACATTCAGTCATTTAGGGTAATTTCACCATTTCTGCCCACAAATATTTCTAATATTATTTTTTGCCCGGTGAAATATATTAATAAACTCAGACTTATACACTCGGCATTCCATTTCAACCACAATGCCTCACCAAGTTTTTGTTAAGGCTATCACTGCAGACACTGACGCTCGCGGTATACATACTGTAAGTATAGTTCGAATGTCTCGCCCCTGATGTTCTTTCGAGTTGCACTTGTCCGGTCAGCGCTACAATTCCTGCACCAGTCTACGAGCACTATTCGATCCCTAGCCAGTTATTCCTTCACAGGACTGCGACAAACGGGCTTTCCGGTTAATTATGAAACATGTTTACAATATATAACTTCCATAATGCTTTAATCCTTGAATGCTCAACACGCTCATAAATGGCACACCCAACAAAATCGTTCGTTTAATTGATTTCTCGCTGAATTTGAGTCTTTATGTGTCTTTGAAGTTCACTCCCGAGAGTGACAATACTGTCTTTATTCTGAAGTCGGTGACAGCCTGATGCCAGTGCCAGTCTAATGATCATGGTTAACACAACGATTGTGCGGGTGTGATTAGATTAGATTTTAGTTTAAGCCTCCTTAAGAGCAACAGAGGCATTCTTAGGAGAGGATGCAGAAAAGAAACATACAGTATGAAGCAAAAGGAAGGCGGAATCCATGTACAAGGTGCATAGAAACAGTAAGTTGAGAAAGAAGCTGGTGAAAAAAGATGAAAGTTTCAAGAAACAAGAAGAAAGCGCTGAAAAGGTTGGATTAGATGTTAGTTTAAGCCTCCCTAACTACAACAAAGACGTTCTAAAGAGAGGTAGGAGAAAGGCACCATTTATTATGGAGTCGAGGAAACGCGCAATCTACATTGCGCACAAGGTGCATTGAAACAGTCGAGAAAGAAGTTTAAGAAATCATATTAAAGTTGAAGAAGAAAGTAGCAGGTGTTGAAAAACAGGACAGCAGTGAACCGAAAAAGATGGTCTTAAAAACAAAAAATCTATTGCATTCCAACAAAAGGAAGGCCTACTTAACCTTCAACTCGGGAGCATACATATTTCCCCATGCAATGCTAATTCCCACACATACAATAGTTGTATCTCCTGGGGGAAGGCAAGACGAGTAAATAATTCTCGTCGTTATGGGTTCTCATAATAATAGTAATAATTCTCATGGTTACGTCATTAATTTTTGCCATTCTTATTTCCATATTCGGCTCTTACTATTATGATTTTGATCTCTAATTATTTCATTTCTGATCATTGTTAGTACGATTTTTATCGTTCAATGTAGTAGGAAATCTTACAATGGTTCGAGTGGTAAGTTGCAAGTTAATTTGCAGAAATATGGTCATTCAAGAACTGGCAGGGTAGCTATTGCTATGCATTCAGTACTTATCAACGAAACTAAACTGAAAAGTAAAGACAACTCTCAACCCTAGAACGAGAGTTCGACAGAATGTGTGTAAAAGAAACTGTAAATTACAGCAGTAATTACGATCGAAGCAAAATAAAACTTTTACCTCCTCAAAGTAAACGCTCCTTATTTTGTCTCATCAAGAATTTACAGCTGAAAAGTATAATCATACGACGGCAAATTGGACCAGTCATCGTTTTGTGTCGACGCAAAACCGCGAATGTTTCGAAAGCAGGGCTGAGCAAACTCGCTCTCAGCACGCTTGCCGCAACGCGACACCTGTGTCGGCGCCTGAGTTATTAAAAACAAAGCTCAGCTTGAAATAATTTCCCCGTCACGCCCCCCGACGGCTGTCATTAATCCCAACCGAAAGCATATTTTACAAACGCAAATTTTTGCCTCAGCCAAACAAACAGCCGCGCTAACCTCACAAGCGAATCAATTCGGAAGCATAAAATTCATATCGACTCTCAGCGGAGCCAGGAGCTGTTGTTCAACGTTTGCTAAGGGGTTCGAAAATTGGGGTTAGAGAATTCAAGTTAGTTGCAGCCTCTTAAAGCACAACAGGAATTTTCAGAGAGAGGAGGGACGGATGCACCATTCGGCTTGGAGTTAATTATATAAGGGAATACAGAATCTATGTACATGGCGTGTTCCCACACACGATCCCTGTGCAAAGAAACAGTAAATTGAGAAGGAAGGTTATGAAACAAGATGAGAAATGAAGAAAAGAGTTGTAAGAGCTGAAAAACGAGACGAAGTGAACCGAAAACCGATGGTTCTCAACAAAATGAAATGCATACTTCATTTCAACAAAAATAAGGCCCTCCTAACTTTTGGCTTGCATGGGACCACACATTTTTCTCTTGTGCTCGACCTTGAGAAAATAGCATAAGATCTACGAGGTGTGCATCTTATGTGAACCTCAACATACACGGTTAAAGTTCGCTGAGGTTAGTGCAATTGATTGTAAGAGTCAAGTTGCTAATAGGTGGCGTTAACCCATGCAGTTGAACCCTCTCGCCGTTTCATCCGCAATTTACGCCGCTGCAGAATATCATGTTGTGTCACGCCTTCGTCCTGTAGAGCTCAGTTTCTACGCATAAACAGCAAGCAGCACCTGCAGCAAGGGGCAGCTGCAGCAAGGGGCAGCAAGCGGCAGCTGCGGCAAGCGGCAGCTGTGGCAAGTGGCAGCTGCGGCAAGTGGCAGTGACGCATTTAATAACATCGCCTACATTCACGTCGCCTCAGCGAGGTTCGCCAACAAGCTTGGAAAGATGTTATGAAAAATTAATCAATTCCACGGACTACCCACAGCGCGTTTCAAGAAAATTTGGTTCCTAATTGAAAATTCCTAAGATATCATTCCATGCTGATGCGCATTTTGGAATATGCTTCATATATACTTTTCTCCGAACATAGATAATTTTCATTGTAATAACTTTTATCATAATGGGGAAACATTTTAATTGAAAGCTCAAACTGTTTTGTGACGGTTATAATCGAGTCCCACGAGCAAGCAATTTCGTTTGACGATAATAGATTCAAGTTTGTTCTCAACAGAAACATTATTACTTGATTGAGTTGCTACTAACACCTTATGTAGCTTTCTTAAGCAATTGAATCAAATGATGGCATCAGAAAATAAATAAAAGAAACTACCTCTTGACATCGACATCTGGCATCTTTTAGTGGCTATAGTTCTTAGTAGTTGCGTCGTTGGAGGGTGAAATTTAATGTTACCGCAGACCCTGGAATATCAACGTTCGGTTAGAGTCCGTTGGAGCGTCCTCTTCGGTCTCATTTGAACATGATGGCTTCTGTTTTATAGCATATTTGGAGCGTTATGAGAGGACTCTTAACAATCTCCTTGATGGGAATATTCTATAGGTTTCTTTGGTAAGTTACAGTTTCTTCCTCAGAGCGATGTCCGCGTGAACCAGACATCAGCGCCAGGGTAACGCAGGTGCTCGTAATCACGGTATGGGTAAAACAAATCAGCAGATTAACTTTGAGTTAGATTTCAAGTTAATTTAAGGTTCCCTAATCGTAATCAAGATGTTTCCAAGAGAGGAAGGAGGAAGGCATATACCACGCATAAGAGCCTTGTCGTGAAGATGGAGGTCAAAAGCCAGACGATTCTTTTCAGCGTGACGACGTGTAGGTTCATTTCACCTGCACAGCAACATGTCACCGGCGAGAACTGGCTGCAGCTGAACGCAATATCGAATCCAGCTCTCGGTCATTTTATGTACAAAAAGTATGCAGTCGTCCTTGAAAATGTTGGCGAATCAAATTGGCAAATCGCGAACACGCTTCGGCTAGCAACGATTTTATCAAATAAGTTCCCCGCACAAGTTATTTAGAAGAGACCTGAAAATACGAAGCTGCCGACGAAAGTTAGAACGGAACTGGACCTGAAGCAATTGCTCTCGCGCACGTGTTAAGTTAGAAAAAAATCGGATATTCATGAAAAAAGAATGAGCAAATTAAAAAAAGATAGGAATTACACTGAAATGTATGAGCATAAAACAAGCATAGATAAACTTATTCGAGTCATCAAGCTGTATCGGCCACTCATACATAGCATTAATTTATGTTACTTGTGTAGGTCGACACATGGGTAACACTGGTAATGAATCACTCGGTACAGGGAACAAACAAGTTTGAGTTTATGCCTTTTTTTCTTTCAGCACATTCGGAAATTTGCTTTCTTCGTACCATTACTGAACATGGAACTGCAAAAATTCCAATGCGTGTGTTGAAAAAACTTATCAGTACGTTAGTTCTACTTTTAATCAGACGCGTGAGATTTTTAGAAATCGACCGACCATTAACAATTTAGAGCAAATATAAATCCCCGGTACTGAGGCAAAACTCGACGAGAGCTTTATTCTCACTATACAGAAGCTGAGCGTAATGCTCAATGAACAAGCCTCTGCAGAGCGAGCTTCAAACTCCCTAAGGGGACCGTCTACCCTCCAACTCCCTACCTTAATGTATTGTTTTTGTTTTTTCGAGTCTTGCTCAATAAGCGAAACTTGTTTAGCCTGAGGCTCGTCCAGCTACCCAAGGTTGGCCAGATTGCCTTCTTTCTGGCCAAAATTTTTAGGTAGAGCTTTATTTAACATATTCTCCAACAAAGATCACTCGTCATCAGGCAATCATGCAAGATTGACAGATGATGAGAGGTCTTAGTGTTAACATTTCAACTTAAAAGTCGTTAACTAGAGAATTTTGGTCCTGGAAAAGCAAAATCTAGCAACACTGGCCAGACCATTCCATCACCCCAAAGCACCTGCTCGTACGTTGCACACAATCCATTAACGCAGAATTTTCCATTAAGTTGCTTCCGACATCATAAAATTCCGCTGAGCTTAAGAGCGCTCCTTGAAATGAGTTGATCAGAGGCACTCAGAAGTGACTCGAAAACTGCATAATGGAGGAGCATTTCCAACGCGCTGAAGGGGAGAAACGGCTTCGCAGCGTGTGTATTTTCCGCCGTACTTAGTAATTTAGAAAGGGATGTATGGATCCAGTCAATTATGCTCATTATACGGATGCGTGCCAGTCAGCTGCTTATATCGTAGAAGTTATCTTCCGTTTCAATTGACTTACTACAGATATGCTATGGCTACGTGAATATAGGAGCCGAAAACTTACTTTCAGGTATAAAGGGTCAAGAATTTCAGTGTTCCAGTTAAAAGAAAGTCAATATTATAATACAATGAGGAAAATTATTATCATTAAATGTAACGAACCTTTATGAGATTCGAATAAATTATTCATAAAAATTGAGGTGATGAACACAGGAGGGTCAGCTATATTGTTGAAATTTTCTTTGTAACCAACGATGGGTGAATCACGCCCCAGTCAACGTTATGAATTGTTCATATTTTCACATCAAGTCTCAAAAAAAGATCAGTCACCCAGTAAGAAGATCTTTTCGTAGACTGTATTGGCATTAGAACCATAGAAAAACCGTTTTTAATGAGGGGCAAAATTGCAGAGCAATATTCATACCTAGCTTGTTTCAACAAGTGCAAAATAGAAAGGCCAATAATTTTTCACATGATCAGAGTTCATTAAAAACTACTATACACACTCAAACAAATATTTGAAGGAATATTGGAAAGAATGAACTTATTAAAAAATAATAATTCAAACGCTCGCCAATCCGCAAACAATATTATGCACGGGACGGAAATAAGATCGGGTTTCATAATTAATAACACAGATTAAAGAGACATTAAGGATTATGTAAACAATGAAAAATAAATTAACATCCTGAATTACGCACGCGGTTGACGGAATGAAGTAGAAACATGAACGCGCTCAAAGATGCCGGTTAATTAATAACAAATTTCTAACATGAACATGAAGGCGTTCTTCACCTGGCCACGACGGGCTATGTTATTTTCGGAACCATGCGCTGCTCAGGCATGAAGTTATTGTAAGTCGAGTGGCAATTGTTAGCCGAGTGGCAATTGTTAGCCGAGAGGCAATTGTTAGCCGAGAGGCAATTGTTAGCCGAGAGGCAATTGTTAGCCGAGAGGCAATTGTTAGCCGAGAGGCAATTGTTAGCCGAGAGGCAATTGTTAGTCGAGAGGCAATTATTAGCCGAGAGGCAATTGTTAGTCGAGAGGCAATTGTTAGTCGAGAGGCAATTGTTAGCCGAGAGGCAATTGTTAGCCGAGAGGCAATTGTTAGCCGAGAGGCAATTGTTAGCCGAGAGGCAATTGTTAGCCGAGAGGCAATTGTTAGCCGAGAGGCAATTGTTAGCCGAGAGGCAATTGTTAGCCGAGAGGCAATTGTTAGCCGAGAGGCAATTGTTAGCCGAGAGGCAATTGTTAGCCGAGAGGCAATTGTTAGCCGAGAGGCAATAGTAAGTCGAGAGGCAATTATTAGCCGAGAGGCAATTGTTAGTCGAGAGGCAATTGTTAGTCGAGAGGCAATTGTTAGTCGAGAGGCAATTGTTAGTCGAGAGGCAATTGTTAGTCGAGAGGCAATTGTTAGTCGAGAGGCAATTGTTAGTCGAGAGGCAATTGTTAGTCGAGAGGCAATTGTTAGTCGAGAGGCAATTGTTAGTCGAGAGGCAATTGTTAGTCGAGAGGCAATTGTTAGTCGAGAGGCAATTGTTAGTCGAGAGGCAATTGTTAGTCGAGAGGCAATTGTTAGTCGAGAGGCAATTGTTAGTCGAGAGGCAATTGTTAGTCGAGAGGCAATTGTTAGTCGAGAGGCAATTGTTAGTCGAGAGGCAATTGTTAGTCGAGAGGCAATTGTTAGCCGAGAGGCAATTGTTAGTCGAGAGGCAATTGTTAGTCGAGAGGCAATTGTTAGTCGAGAGGCAATTGTTAGTCGAGAGGCAATTGTTAGCCGAGAGGCAATTGTTAGCCGAGAGGCAATTGTTAGTCGAGAGGCAATTGTTAGTCGAGAGGCAATTGTTAGTCGAGAGGCAATTGTTAGTCGAGTGGCAATTGTTAGTCGAGAGGCAATTGTTAGTCGAGAGGCAATTGTTAGTCGAGAGGCAATTGTTAGTCGAGAGGCAATTGTTAGTCGAGAGGCAATTGTTAGTCGAGAGGCAATTGTTAGTCGAGAGGCAATTGTTAGTCGAGAGGCAATTGTTAGTCGAGAGGCAATTGTTAGTCGAGAGGCAATTGTTAGTCGAGAGGCAATTGTTAGTCGAGAGGCAATTGTTAGTCGAGAGGCAATTGTTAGTCGAGAGGCAATTGTTAGTCGAGAGGCAATTGTTAGTCGAGAGGCAATTGTTAGTCGAGAGGCAATTGTTAGTCGAGAGGCAATTGTTAGTCGAGAGGCAATTGTTAGTCGAGAGGCAATTGTTAGTCGAGAGGCAATTGTTAGTCGAGAGGCAATTGTTAGTCGAGAGGCAATTGTTAGTCGAGAGGCAATTGTTAGCCGAGAGGCAATTGTTAGCCGAGAGGCAATTGTTAGCCGAGAGGCAATTGTTAGCCGAGAGGCAATAGTAAGTCGAGAGGCAATTATTAGCCGAGAGGCAATTGTTAGCCGAGAGGCAATTGTTAGCCGAGAGGCAATTGTTAGCCGAGAGGCAATTGTTAGCCGAGAGGCAATTGTTAGTCGAGAGGCAATTGTTAGTCGAGAGGCAATTGTTAGTCGAGTGGCAATTGTTAGTCGAGTGGCAATTGTTAGTCGAGTGGCAATTGTTAGTCGAGTGGCAATTGTTAGTCGAGTGGCAATTAGTCGAGTGACAATTGTTAGTCGAGTGGCAATTGTTAGTCGAGTGGCAATTGTTAGTCGAGTGGCAATTGTTAGTCGAGTGGCAATTGTTAGCCGAGTGGCAATTGTTAGCCGAGTGGCATTGTTAGCCGAGTGGCAATTGTTAGCCGAGTGGCAATTGTTAGCCGAGTGGCAATTGTTAGCCGAGTGGCAATTGTTAGCCGAGTGGCAATTGTTAGCCGAGTGGCAATTGTTAGCCGAGTGGCAATTGTTAGCCGAGTGGCAATTGTTAGCCGAGTGGCATTGTTAGCCGAGTGGCAATTGTTAGCCGAGTGGCAATTGTTAGCCGAGTGGCAATTGTTAGCCGAGTGGCAATTGTTAGCCGAGTGGCAATTGTTAGCCGAGTAGTGATTTTTAGTCGATTAGTGATTGTTAGTCGAGTAGTAATTGTTAGTCGAGTGGTAATTATTAGGGGAGTAGTAATTGTTAGCGTAGCAATTATTAGTGTAGTAATTATTAGTGTAGTAATTATTAGCAAAGTATTAGTATAGTAAATACTAGCGTTGAGAAAACAAGGATGTACTGTTTGTAGAAAAAAACTAGAAAAACGCAAGCTCGTAATTTTGCAAATCTGCTGAGGTGTATATCAGTCCCTAAAATTGGTCTTCATGTAACATTCTCTGAGTTACGGGAAGTAAAGCATCACTAAAGGAATGTAAAGCATCACTAAAGGGAATTAAAGCATTATGGAAGGGGAGTAAAGTATTATGAAAGGAACGTAATGCATTTGTTTTGTCACTCACATGCTAGAAATTCTCCCAGTTTCGGAAGCTGCGCGTACCCTGCAAAAGTGTGCAAACAAAGCCTGGCAGCGGGAAGATTTCAGAGGCGAGAGAAGCGACAAGAAAACGGCTCTCTAGCGACCAACAACTCCAGTAGCTCTTCGAAATTGTGCCCAATTTAGCGAGGGAAGATGCACGTAAGAGAAATTTTGGTGCTAAATCTTGCCGAGACTTGAAATCTGAGTGTGATGTAGCCAGTGAGAAACGCATGCGTGTAGTGGGTACAACACCCTAAAGTCTTTGCTTTCATTGAAAAACCTGAATGTTAATAAAAATATATGACTCTCTTGCTAGGACAACTATATATATATAACGCAAGTTTTTTTGCGACAAGCTTTGCTGGTCTGGAAAGTTCTAGTTAAAGATATATTTGAGGGATAAGGAATCACCGTGACGACGACTGACTTGATCTGAGCAAAACTCGCGTGCAGAAGAGCTTTTAAATTCGATTATAGGACTGGTGAACACGTTGACCGCGATGGGTTAAACTGAAGTTCATTATTTAATTCAAATTCGTAGTCAGTTGTTTAAGCAATTTTGAAAGCAGCAAACTTTAATTGGATCGTGCCTTCTTTCAGCTTTGATTAAATATTCATAAATTTTGAGTTTGTGACTACATGGTAGGTTGGCAGCATCATAAAAATCTCCTCCGTGTACACCGGCGGCCCGCATCGAGACCAACGTCTTAAACCCCCTAATCACAGTGAAAATGTTCTCCAGAGGGTAATTACAACATTTATAATGGAATGCAACGAACGGGGAATCTACGCTTAGCGTGCCTCCCACATCTAGCGCATAGGAACAGAAAGTTAAGATGCAAGGTTATGAAGCATTTTAAAAGTTAAAGAAAGAAGCAGCAGGGGCTGAAAAACAGGACAGAAGAGAACCAAAATATGTCCGTAACAAACAAATAAAATAATTCGATTTCAACGCAGGTGAGGTTTACCTAACTTTAGCTCGGGACTTCGCATCTTCCCTTCATCGTTACTGGTTACGACATATAAAGTAATTATTGTATCGCCCTTGAGAGGCGATTCTGTTTTAATACGATATAATTCGGTAGGTACTAGGAGGATAAAATAAAGCCGTACTTAAACCAACAAAGAAACACTGCCACCAAATTAAAAATATCCGTACAGAAAGAAGCTAAATGAAGATGATACATATCTCAATGGAGGGTTCGCAGAATTCATGCGTCTGATCTGTAGGAAAACGCATGAAATGCCTCCCTAAGAGACAGAACAACAAGGGGTATAGATTCCTTCAACAGCTGGAGCACAGTAAGTGGCTGACAATGAGGGAAAAGGCTTATAGTGCATGAGAACTTTTCTCGATAGCGTCACGGCTGAGTCGTGTGATCGAACTCCGCGCAGCTTAAAGAGCGCTACTCTCTCAAGGTACTTATGTGCTTCGAATAGAAGAGGAGTCGACAGAAGAGTCGACAGAAGAGTCGACAGAAGAGTCGACAGAAGAGTCGACAGAAGAGTCGACAGAAGAGTCGACAGAAGAGTCGACAGAAGAGTCGACAGAAGAGTCGACAGAAGAGTCGACAGAAGAGTCGACAGAAGAGTCGACAGAAGAGTCGACAGAAGAGTCGACAGAAGAGTCGACAGAAGAGTCGACAGAAGAGTCGACAGAAGAGTCGACAGAAGAGTCGACAGAAGAGTCGACAGAAGAGTCGACAGAAGAGTCGACAGAAGAGTCGACAGAAGAGTCGACAGAAGAGTCGACAGAAGAGTCGACAGAAGAGTCGACAGAAGAGTCGACAGAAGAGTCGACAGAAGAGTCGACAGAAGAGTCGACAGAAGAGTCGACAGAAGAGTCGACAGAAGAGTCCAGGGAAGAGTCCAAGGAAGAGTCCAGGGAAGAGTCCAGGGAAGAGTCCAGGGAAGAGTCCAGGGAAGAGTCCAGGGAAGAGTCCAGGGAAGAGTCCAGGGAAGAGTCCAGGGAAGAGTCCAGGGAAGAGTCCAGGGAAGAGTCCAGGGAAGAGTCCAGGGAAGAGTCCAGAGAAGAGTCCAGAGAAGAGTCCAGAGAAGAGTCCAGAGAAGAGTCCAGAGAAGAGTCCAGAGAAGAGTCCAGAGAAGAGTCCAGAGAAGAGTCCAGAGAAGAGTCCAGAGAAGAGTCCAGAGAAGAGTCCAGAGAAGAGTCCAGAGAAGAGTCCAGAGAAGAGTCCAGAGAAGAGTCCAGAGAAGAGTCCAGAGAAGAGTCCAGAGAAGAGTCCAGAGAAGAGTCCAGAGAAGAGTCCAGAGAAGAGTCCAGAGAAGAGTCCAGAGAAGAGTCCAGAGAAGAGTCCAGAGAAGAGGCCAGAGAAGAGGCCAGAGAAGAGGCCAGAGAAGAGGCCAGAGAAGAGGCCAGAGAAGAGGCCAGAGAAGATCCGAGAGAAGAGTCCAGAGAAGATCCGAGAGAGGAGCCGAGAGAGGAGCCGAGAGAGGAGCCGAGAGAGGAGCCGAGAGAGGAGCCGAGAGAGGAGCCGAGAGAGGAGCCGAGAGAGGAGCCGAAAGAGGAGCCGAAAGAGGAGCCGAAAGAGGAGCCGAAAGAGGAGCCGAAAGAGGAGCCAAAAGAGGAGCCAAAAGAGGAGCCGAGAGAGGAGCCAAAAGAGGAGCCGAGAGAGGAGCCGAGAGAGGAGCCGAGAGAGGAGCCGAGAGAGGAGCCGAGAGAGGAGCCGAGAGAGGAGCCGAGAGAGGAGCCGAGAGAGGAGCCGAGAGAGGAGCCGAGAGAGGAGCCGAGAGAGGAGCCGAGAGAGGAGCCGAGAGAGGAGCCGAGAGAGGAGCCGAGAGAGGAGCCGAGAGAGGAGCCGAGAGAGGAGCCGAGAGAGGAGCCGAGAGAGGAGCCGAGAGAGGAGCCGAGAGAGGAGCCGAGAGAGGAGCCGAGAGAGGAGCCGAGAGAGGAGCCGAGAGAGGAGCCGAGAGAGGAGCCGAGAGAGGAGCCGAGAGAGGAGCCGAGAGAGGAGCCGAAAGAGGAGCCGAAAGAGGAGCCGAAAGAGGAGCCGAAAGAGGAGCTGAAGGAGAGGCTACAAGATGAACAAAAAGAGGATCCTTTTTAGAATGAAAGGTTTCATGTTAAAGAAAAATGAGTCATATCACTGAACCTAACAAATGGTACTCGCTGGGTGCCTTTCATGTGCAATGCGGCAGTGTTCATGCGAATTTTACATGTAATTATTTCAGTTAAGTTTACGATATTCCGAGCTACGGAAATTCAGAATTATTTTATTGAGGGATAGATTCCTCTTCCACATCACATAATCAACCAACAAACACATAACGTCTCACAAAATCCTATGTTAACCACACAACTAGTCTCATAAAATCCTATGTTAACCTCACAACACGTCTCACAAAATCCTATATTAACCTCACAACACGTCTCACAAAATCCTATATTAACCACACAACACGTCTCACAAAATCCTATGTTAACCACACAACACGTCTCACAAAATCCTATGTTAACCTCACAACACGTCTCACAAAATCCTATGTTAACCTCACAACACGTCTCACAAAATCCTATATTAACCACACAACACGTCTCACAAAATCCTATATTAACCACACAACACGTCTCACAAAATCCTATGTTAACCACACAACACGTCTCACAAAATCCTATGTTAACCACACAACACGTCTCACAAAATCCTATGTTAACCACACAACACGTCTCACAAAATCCTATATTAACCACACAACACGTCTCACAAAATCCTATGTTAACCACACAACACGTCTCACAAAATCCTATGCTAACCACACAACACGTCTCACAAAATCCTATGTTAACCACACAACACGTCTCACAAAATCCTATGTTAACCACACAACACGTCTCACAAAATCCTATGTTAACCACACAACACGTCTCACAAAATCCTATGTTAACCACACAACACGTCTCACAAAATCCTATGTTAACCACACAACACGTCTCACAAAATCCTATGCTAACCACACAACACGTCTCACAAAATCCTATGCTAACCACACAACACGTCTCAAAAAATCCTATGTTAACCACACAACACGTCTCACAAAATCCTATGTTAACCACACAACACGTCTCACAAAATCCTATGTTAACCACACAACACGTCTCACAAAATCCTATGTTAACCACACAACACGTCTCACAAAATCCTATGTTAACCACACAACACGTCTCACAAAATCCTATGCTAACCACACAACACGTCTCACAAAATCCTATGCTAACCACACAACACGTCTCAAAAAATCCTACGTTAACCACACAACACGTCTCACAAAATCCTATGTTAACCACACAACACGTCTCACAAAATCCTATGTTAACCACACAACACGTCTCACAAAATCCTATGCTAACCACACAACATGTCTCACAAAATCCTATGTTAACCACACAACACGTCTCACAAAATCCTATGCTAACCACACAACACGTCTCACAAAATCCTATGTTAACCACACAACACGTCTCACAAAATCCTATGCTAACCACACAACACGTCACACAAAATCCTATGCTAACCACACAACACGTCTCACAAAATCCTATGCTAACCACACAACACGTCTCACAAAATCCTATGCTAACCACACAACACGTCTCACAAAACCCTATGCTAACCACACAACACGTCTCACAAAATCCTATGCTAACCACAACACGTCTCACAAAATCCTATGCTAACCACACAACACGTCTCACAAAATCCTATGCTAACCACACAACACGTCTCACAAAATCCTATGCTAACCACAACACGTCTCACAAAATCCTATGCTAACCACACAACACGTCTCACAAAACCCTATGCTAACCGCACAACACGTCTCACAAAACCCTATGCTAACCACACAACACGTCTCACAAAATCCTATGTTAACCACACAACACGTCTCACAAAATCCTATGTTAACCACACAACACGTCTCACAAACTCCTGTACGACCAGATGCGTATAGTAATTACGTCGAGCCACCTTCATCGCAGTACAAAAATGACGATAAATTTCTTTCGCATTGTGCAGGCGAAAACAACGCTGCGGTTGAGCGAAACAAAAATTGCACCAATCAAAAGGTCGCCCGTCGCACTGGTGAAAAGTGACGTTCTTTCAGGTCCACAGATTTGTATTAAGACAAGTTAATATTCAGCTACATCAGGCAAAGCACAAACTTAACAGTCGAAAGAAGTGGTAAATGTGACACGAACGCCTCGAACGAAGCGTATAAATAATTCGGAAGTACCAAAAAACCGGTAGAAATATTTCGGAAGTACTGAAAAAGTGGTGTACATAATAAGGGATTACGGAAAAAGTCGCATAAATGATCGGAAAAAGCGGCATATACAATACGAATGTACAGAAAATGTATTAGTGATACGAATGGATCAATGGTGGGTACAGAACACGAACGCATCGAAGAAAAGATACAAATGCAACGAACATGAGGAGTAAAACGGTATAAATGATATGAAATTACCGAAAACATGGAACATATGCCACGAACTTCCCAAAAAGATATAAATGAGACGTTCTTCTCTAAAAAAAAAACAAATGACACTAACGTACCAAAAGAGATAATTGTCAACTAAGAGAAGAAACATGTACCAATTACACATAAATACCGGAAAATTTGTTCAAATAATACGAACTTACTGAAAAAAGGAACATATGACACAAATGTATAGAAGATTACATTAGATTATAAGTTAGTTCAAGCTTCTATACGCAACAAAATGTTCCAAAGAGAGGAAGAAAGAAGGCACCATTTAGTATGGACTTAAAGGGAACGCGGAATCTATGCACAAGGCGCATAGATACAGTATGTTGAGGAAGAAGTTCATGAAACAGGATAAAATTTGAAGAAAGTCGTAGGTGCTGAAAAGCAGGACTGCAGTGAACCGAAACAGATTGTCCTTAAGAAAGTAAAACAAAATTTTGCTTCAACAAAAGACGGCCTACCTAGCTTTCAGATCGGGACTTGACATATTCCTCTTGGAAACCAACGTACAAAAAAAAAAATGTAAATGACATGAACTTACCGAAAAAAGTCTCATTAGAAATACGAGGGGACCGAAATACGTTTAAAAAATAATAAGAATGTGCCGAAACACGATTCATAAATAATAAGAACGTGCCGAAAGACGTTTTTTAAATCTTAAGAGCGTATCGAAAGAAGCGGTTCAAATGACAAACGAATCGAATGAAGCTGTGCAAGTGACACTGAAGTAACAAGTTTATTCGGGAAGATCCAAAAATCCCTCAGAAGAAGAGCCTGGCAACGACCCCGATGTTCCGAACCCAAAGGCGCCAAAGCACAACCACGTCATATCAAATGCACCTGCCTGTCGGCGCCGCGAATGAACGCTGAATAATTTTTTCGGGTGAACGACCTCCGTTTTTGCATGCTATTCGCCATCTCATCTCCCAGATAACTGCCTGAACGAAGAACACATGCCGAGAATCAGGCAGATTACTGCACGAAGAACACATGCCGAGAATCAGGGCAGATTACTGCACGAAGAACACATGCCGAGAATCAGGGTTCTGCTGCTGAGCCGATGGCGGGGATGACAGAAGTGGACGAAAAACTCAACTGCCGCGCTGCCAGGCTGGGACTAATATCGGAGCTCCAGTCCTCCAAGTCTGGAATGTCTCGAATTGGAATCTTGTCTCGCTCCAAATTCCAGTTCATTAGGGCACTTTTTCAGGGAGAGATTCTCCTCAATAGCCAATAAAGTTGGATTTTTCCTGGGAAACGAGACAAGAGGCAGCGAGCCCAAACACTACTGCAGTCCCGGCTGAGTTCACAAACACAGACGATGTTTCAAGTGTTCATGAATTGGGCAGAAATAAACCTGAGTAAGCACCCTTAATGGTTCTTGTGAAACTGAGCTCTTGGAAAATGTGCACAAAGGAGTGATATTGGATATCATAACAGCAAAAGTTATATCTTCTCGAGTTATGAAGCACAATGGCGATTCATGAGCTTGCTAAATTCGTCTTCCTATGATTACAGACCGGATACACTGAAATGCAACCCTCGCAGTCAATGTTAGGAAGTTGGGATGCCGGTCTTTTCATCATACAGGACAAATAAGAGTAGATTTAACCAAGATTCTTCAATCAAGTCATCAACGTATACTCCTCGAGTGAGTGATAGCTCCCTTCTTATTTTGGGTTATGGTTGAAAAAAATCTGCCTACTCATTATAGAAGATTAGATTATAAGTTAGTTCAAGCCTCCCTAACCGCTGCAAAAATAGAGCGTATCGAAGAGAGGAAGGAGAAAGGCACCATTGAGTATGGAGATAAGAAAATGAGGAATCTATGCAGAAAGGGCATAGAAACAGTAAGATGGGAAAGAAGTTCATGAAATAAGATAAAAGTTGAAGAAGAAAGTCAGAGGTGCTGAAAAACAGGACAGTAGTGAACCGAAAAAAGGTGGTCCTTAACATAACACAAAACATTTTATTTCAACAAAAAGAAGGCCTATTTAACTCTCAGCTCGGGCCCTCACATTTTTCCCCTGGGAGCGCTAATTCCCATAGATACAATAGTTGTATCCCCCTGAGGGGACTCAATATAGAAATGGAACACGAACATCTACATAGAAAGTGTGTACGTTTTCACATTCTGTACAACATTCCGGGATATCTAAAAACGCGCATAAGTTTGTTTTTATTTCCTGTATGCTGAAGTGCCGCAGATGCATGAGAAGAACAATGCATGTGAAGAAGATGCATGTTTAATTCGTGCTCGCGAAGGGACACGAACAAAAGAAAATCATCCGAATGGCACTGATGATCAAAAGTTTGGATCGCATGCTATTAGAAGTTAAAAATGCTATGGAGATATTTTCAAACCGCACTTGATCCAGTCATTATTACGTTAGAGTTCAACTACCATAAAGCGAGACCAATACGCGAGACAGTGGTCTACTGGATACTAAATTTAGCTTTTTACTGCAAAGGCTGTCGACCTTTTGAAGCTGGATCTGGAGCTGCTTTGACAGCAAGTACTGTTATTAGGCATGGAATTTGAGACCCGTAAAGCTATACTGTACCGACGTTACATCAATACGCCAAGAATTTATTTCTTCCTGCTCTTTTCTCGAGTGCTTTGATTGGCTTGAAAGCAGTGCCTTACACGAACAGATTTCCATTTCCCTCCAACCGCTCACCGCTACCACACTGCGCACACTATTGAATAAAACCTCGTTATTAGATAGGATTACAATTTCCGTTGTACACATTTCCATCCCAAAACTTTGCTAAATTGACACGCAAGAACTGGCGATGCTACAAGAGCAAGAGATGGGGTCATGTAACAAGCTTAATCAGCGCATTTTTATATTTTTCGCTTCCCCATAAAGTTGCCAAACTCATTACGGTGTGTAAGCTTCACATTGGACATTCTAAAATTATTATTATTATTATTATTATATAAGAAAGTTTTAGCCTCCCTTAACCACGACAAAGATGTTCCAAGAGAGGAAAAAGGAAGGCACCATTTAGTATGGAGTTGAGGGAACGCGGAATCTATGCACAAGGTGCACAGAAACAGTAAGCTAGGAAAGAAGTTCATGAAACAAGAAAAAAGTTGAAGAAGAAAGTAGTAGGTGCTGAAAAACACGACAGCAGTGAACCGAAAAAAGATGGTCCGTAACAAAACAAAAACCTATTTTATTACAAAAAAAAGGGAGCCTACCTAATCTTTAGCTCGGGCCCTCACATGGTTCCCCTGGGAGCGCTAATTCCCATAGATACAATAGTTGTATCTTAGTTGTATGAGGGGGAAAATTCTAAAAACTCAGTAAGAAATTTGCGATTGAAAGAATCGGCATCGTTTCGTGCAGAGTAGCTGAGTGAAAACCAAAGCGAAATAAATTGAGAAATAGCGTACTATAAAAACTCTATATTTACGAAAACCTCCACATGCAAGGCATAATTTATCCAGCGTAATATTCGTTGCGAAAAATTAGATGATGGATAAGTTTGAGTCCCTCCTACCACAACAAAAGGAGCCCATGAGCGGATGGACGAAGGCGCCGTTCAATATAAGAAAACGAGGAACGTATGCATGAGAATGTCTTCATATCCTGCACTTATGAACACGAAGATTGGAAGCTAATAATGAAACAAGATTTGAAGAAGGAAGTAATATGCGCTAAAAACGGGCAACAAATTAAAAACTTATTTCATATCAACCAAAGGAAGGCATAGCCAACCTTCAGCTGAGGAACTCGCATCTTCCCCAGGGAGCGCTAATTCTCATTCACACATCAGCTGTACGCGGAGTTGCAATGTGAAGGTAAATATCGAGTGCAATGTAATACAATTCCTACTATAAAGAAAACAGCGACAAGCACTGCATGGGAGTACGAAAGAGTTATTTAATCGATTAATGCTGTACGGTTTGAATTTTTACCTTGTGGAGACTCGATTGGCCCTGCAGCATATGGCGTGGGGTGGTCGTCAACAACAGAATGAACGGAGAACTACCACTCCAAAAATCAGATTAGGATAGAAATTCGACTGAAAATAACTATACATGAGCTGCTTTTGGAAGAGGTTTCTGAAATCCAACATCACGGTACATGAAAAATAACGGAAAAGGTCTTGGTGCAAATGATAGTCCATCAAATCAACATCCGAATTGAATTTTCATCTCTAAATTTGAAAATCACAAATTTATACGAGTATCTCAAAACTCAGTTCATTGGCTTTCATTTTTCATCGTTTTTTATAACAATCATTTATAATTCGAATGGGTCAGGGATTTTTTTTCCCCAGGGATTTTGTCGCGCATTGAAGGCCATGATTATTTTTGTCATGGATTTAGCCGCGCATTAAAGACCAGGGATCTTTTTTGCTTCTCTTTGTTTGCAGAAGACGGCTAAAATTCGAGTACTGCGACCATATACCAACACTCAGAGAGCCAATTAGAGAAGCGGATGCGTCATTCATTTCGATCGCACGAACTTTAACCACCATGAAAATAATCAGTTTTCAATGATGAAAGCATATGAGGCAGTGGATCAAAAATTTATTCATTTTTGTTCATTGGGACTCGACCTTTAGCGAAAAGATACTTGTTGACGAATGCCCCCATAACTTTCTGTGCGCAACATATTGCAGTCACCCGGTATCTTGTGGTTCATATATATAAAAGGTGCTACACGTACGTAAAAAAACACATCGGTATTCCAAGCCGTATTTTGAGAGATGAAGTCATCACGCATGTTCTTACAGTTTATATGAAATTAAAATGAGTTTGATTTATTGGTTAAAATTAGAGTGACTCAGTGTGAGTTTTAATGCCTCCCACTTCTAGTTTTTACCAGGGCATTCATGATTTTATTCGTCCGATTCGACCCAATTGAAAATCAAGGACGTATCGCCGGTGTATTAAGGACGTGAGGGTCGATTATGCACGATTTATAGGCTAGTCGGCCTGCTCTGCTTTAACACTGCCTCTACGCGCCCCAAACCAAGCGCGGTCAAGCTCGGACGTGAAATTCATAGTTGGCCTTGGATGATTCGAAGGCGCAAAATTTTCAGTTGATTAACGGCCGTAACATTTGAAAGCGGCATGAATCGATCTGTCAGTTAATGACAGCGTGTCATCGTGAGCGTACTGGCGGTTACTGCCTCTGCAAAGGTTGCGTTTGGTGTTTCGACTGTGTTCTTCACAATCATTGCGTTAGGCAAATTGTGACGTAGTATTGCATCAGATGCCCAAAACATGTTTATTGATATTATATTGATTGTTTACTTGGATGTTGTGGCGATCAACCGTTATGCTCATCCTCAGATTTTTCTCGTCACTTCTCGAGCTCAAGCTGAGTTCAATTTTTTAAACATAGTTTTGTGAAGTGTTGTTCGTCCAACTGTTTTGAAACTAGAACAGTGGTATTCATATCAAAGTACTCTGGATAGTTTACTGAGCAGGTTTACAGAACAGTTCACATTCACTTGATTCATTTGCAAGTTTTTCACAGAGTGGCTATAAAGACTGTTTTTTGTCAAATGTGTATTGATGTCACAATAAGAGACTTATTTTCACGATATTAATAAGTGCAAATGCTGACATTGAACAATAAATTAAACCAATGTGCTTTTCACAGTGCTTTGTATCAGTGCCAACAAGAATAGAGGAAAACGCTGGTGATAAACCAAAACTGTGAGTTTATAATGAAAAATCGATTGCTCTAAGTATGTATCATGGCCAAAAAATAGCACAACGTTGTATGACTCTTGCACTTTTGGGACTTAGCACTCCTACAGGGTCCGAGAGATGTGAATTTGGGTCATTTTATATTGTAATTATCGTTTTGTCTTTTCATGATAGACATTTTTTATTCATTTTCTTACTGTCCATGCTATGTCGTCTTCAACTATTCTCTTGTTTAATTAGTTTTTCAAGATTTGTAATTCTGTGCATTGAGTCCTGCGCAACAGTGCACCCTATCTATCATTTGTGGTTATGGTTTATTGCAAATACTTTTTTGGTAGTTAATTGTGCTAGCTAATTGTGCTCTAATTTTTCTCTAAAACCGCATTAGTAACGCAAGGAAATTCTTTTGTGCTATTCTTTGCCTTTGCTTTCCATTTGGTGCTCTTATAAGGCCAGGTGTTGCTGCTTCGGCCGTTGAGTTCCTTTTTTTTTTGAGTTGGAACTTTTTATTGCATAAATTTATATTGGTACATATTAAAAATACTGAACATTTGCATGACTAGAAATGAGATTTTAGGGGTAACTAAGGTAGGGCACTACAAGTACCCTCCCCCTAGAGAGAAAGGAGTTCGAACGATAAAATTTGGTAAATTTAAAATGATGATAAGAGAAAGAATTGCAGTTGGGGCCAAGCGATCAGACCGTGCGATGAAGTTGAGCGATGCAGCCGAGCGATGAAGCCGAGCGATGAAGCCGTGCGATGAAGCCGAGCGATGAAGCCGAGCGATGAAGCCGAGCGATGAAGCCGAGCGATGAAGCCGAGCGATGGGGCCGTGCAATGGAGCCGAGCGTAGAGGCCATGCATAGAGGCCGAGCGATGAGCTGTGCAATGGGGCCGAGCTATAGGCGTTTTGGCGGCTCGGTTGTGCATTTTCGCGCTTTGTTAAACGTTCTTGCGGTGCTTGAAACACATAGCGGAAATTGCAATGAAGGCTGGCTCGGTGATTGCAGTCAGAGAGCAGAGATGGGTGCTGCTGGGTCACCAGTTGTTAAGGGCAGGCACTGTAGAAACATCGGCCCGACGGTGAAACCGCTGGAGAGCTTCTGGGTCACCAGTTGTCAGGGGCAGGCAATGTGGAAGCCTCGGCCCGATGGCGAACCCGCTGAAGAGCTGCTGCGGCCACGAGTAGTAAGGGGCGAGCGATGTAGAAGCCTCGGCCCGTTGGTGAACCCGCTGGAGAACTGCTGGCAGTGCTGTGTGTCCAGATTTCGGAGCTGCTGGGTTCATCAGTTGTAGGATGGCAATCTTCTGGGGTCACCATTTGTAAGGGGCCGGCATTGTAGAGGCATCGGCCCGATGGTGGACCCGCTGGAGTTCTGAGGTGGTCTCCAGTTGAGGGAGCGGCTGGGGTCATCAGTTGTAGGATGGCGATTCGTCTGGGGTCACCATTTAAAAGGCCAGGTGTTGCTGCTTCGGCCGTTGAGTTCCGTTTTTTTTTTTTTTTTTGGAGTTGGAACTTTTTATTGCATAAATTTATATTGGTACATATTAAGAATACTGAACAGTTGCATGACTAGAAATGAGATTTTAGGGGTAACTAAGGTAGGGCACTACACTCTAATGAAATAACTTTCAGTCTTTGAACTTGTTATTTGAAATGCTGTTCAGCATTCAGCCAATAAACAAGCACATTCAGTCAACTTTAAGTGCCTACGTATGTAATTTATGAATGATGCATTTCTTTTGCAAACTTTTTTTTTTGCTGGTTCATTGGTCACCCAGCTGATGCAGGGTATTGAAAATTTACGTTGTAACTCTAATTTCATCCGTTATGTTCTTTAATGATATTCAAAATGTTCCCCTCCCTCAGGGGGATACAACTATTGTATCTATGGGAAGTAGCGCTCCCTGGGGGACAATGTGAGGGCCCGAGCTAAAGGTTAGGTAGGCCTTTTTGTTAAAATAACATAGGTTTTTGCTTTGTTAGGGACCATGTTTTTTCGGTTCACTGCTGTCCTGTTTTTTCAGCACCTACTACTTTCTTCTTCAACTTTGATCTTGTTTCATGAACTTCTTTCCCATCTTACTGTTTCTATGACCCTTCAGCATAGATTCCTCATTTTCTTATCTCCATACTAAATGGTGCCTTCCTCCGTCCTCTCTTTGATAAGTTCTATTTTCGTAGCGGATGAGGAGGCCTAAACTAACTTATAATCTAATCTAATCTTCAAAATGTTCCCCCCAGGCAAATCATTTCCATAATGAACAAAAATGTGAGAGATCTATCGAGAATACTATGCATATATAATGTACATGAGCGTTGAAATGGCTCTCTTTATACTTGAGTTGATATATCTTTATTTTAGGAAAAAAATAAAATATGGTATATTTTATTGGTTTATTTCTTGATGTATAGGTTATCAAGAACATATATATATATATATATATATATATATATATTCAGTACATTTTGGTAGTAACCCTTCCTTGATACAGGTTTCATTAAAAATAATGCCATATTGATTATTAATAGTAGTTTTGTTCAAATTTTCTAGTTTTCGGAGTTCACTTTGATCGAAATTTATTGAATTTAAGAGCTCCCCTAACGTTTTGTGATTAAAAGAAAAGAAGTTGTGAAGTTGTGAGGTTTTGTCACTCCTGAAAATCGTTTTATTTTGCGTTTTTCTGCCTATGGTTAAAATCCGCATCGCATCACACAACACCCTGTAAATACCGGGTGTCCCACAAAAATGTACCCGATTTTTCAATTGATTGTATATCAGCTTTAAATAACATATTTGCAAGGTCTTTTTTCACGATGCAATGAATTTTGTTCCCTTTTCGGATAATTCAAGTTTTTGAAAATCGTTTACTAACCACTTTACTGTGGTCGATTTGCTGAAACAGGTAGAAACACTAATTGCTCATAGGAAAAGTTTTCAAAACAACACTGGTGTTCTTCATTTCTCAATACATTACTTCCTTATTTCATCATTTGAAGACACCTAAAATGCAGCTCACTCACGAGCAAAGAATTTTCCTCGTATTAGAATATGAAGCAACGGTAAACTGTGAACAAGTAAGAGGAGCATTTAATTTTCTTTCTGATTTTCTAACTGTGCGATACACAGTTTTCTTATCGGACGTGAATCTTTCCGGAAATTTTTCATTAATTGCTCTTCGAACTTTTTCACAGTTCTTCGTTGCCTCATATTCCAATACGATGAAAATTATTTGTTCGTTAGTGAACTGCATTTTAGGTGTCTTCAAATAATGAAATAAGGGAGTAAAAAACTTCTCAGAGCGTTTAAAAACTTGATGGTATATAGGATACATCATTGTGAAAATTATTATAAACAGTAAGTATTGAGAAATGAAGAACACCAGTGTTGTTGTTTTTAAAACATTTCCTTAGAACAATTATATTTTCTACCTCTTTCAGTAAATCGAACACTGTAAAGTGGTTATTAAACGATTTTCAAAAAATTAGACTATTCGAAACGGAAACAATATTTAATTCATTGTGAAAAAATACATTTTAAAAATTTTGATTTAAAGCGGAGATATAATCATTTAAAAACTCCGAGACATTTTTGTGGGACATGCGATATAATGTAGACACTCCTCAGAGGGATACAACTATTGTATCTATGGGAGCTAGCGCTCCCAGGGAGGAAAATGTGAGGGCCCGAGCTATGAGTTAGGTAGGCCTTTTTTTTGCTGAAATAAAATTTTTTGTTATGTTAAAGGACCACATATTTTCGGTTCACTGCTGTCCTGTTTTTTAGCGCCTACTACTTTTTTCTTCAACTTTGATCTGGTTTCATGAACTTTTTTCTCAATTTACTGTTTATATACCCTTTCTGCACAGATTCCGCGTTCCCTTAAAACGTTGACTACGTTTGTGCGATTGCTACGGTTGGTTCGGTTAAGTTGTGAGTAGCAGAATTTAGAAACTCACTGTACTGCTCAAGTCCATTCTTGTCCTTTATAAAAAGTGTGAGAAATAAAAGTGTACTATAATTTTTACCAGGTAGGTTCAAATCAATTCTAAAAAAGGTAGTGAAATTATGGAAATGCTATTCATTTATGTCGGTATTTGTTGTACCTAATGGCACACGTATGATATGTCCCAAAATGTAGTGCACGTGTTGATATTTGTTTGTTACATGCAACATTTTAAATGGATTGTGATTTCATTTTCAATTCCTATATTATTTTGGCGTTTCATTAGTGAGAAGGCTGTGATTAATGGAAGTAAGATATTCGTGTAAATTTTAATGTAGAGAATGTTTCATTTTTGTAATAAAAGTTCAAGAAAGAGCGGGATTCTATGTGCTTTCTAATGTATCGTCTTATGTACCTGAGCTCCCAGTTGCACGTGCCTCGATCTCATTGGTTGTACAATATTGTTCTGAGCTAGCTTAATGAGTCAATACATTCACAATGCATTAAGTGTGAATGTATTGTAAGATCCAAAGCTTCCAGTGCAATATTGTACACCCCGTGAGGCGAGGCACGTGCAACCGGGAGCGATTTTTTAACCTATGATCCATGGACGGCCAGCCGCGATTCGAATCTGGTCCTGAGGCGGTAAACGGCCGTTAGGTAGGGCGGAACAACGGCGATTCGCGTGCAGTTTTGTGTCCGAAAAAGTGGACATTTGACCCTTAAACCGCGCGTAATACACAGCTAAAAAACGCATAGGAACCGGCGCGTTCCCACCGGCGAAACGTCCTTGATTTTCAATTGGGGAGCTTCTGTACAGAGCGGTTAAAATACTCTCAACGGCGAAAAAGTTAGACCAGGCTTAGCTGAAACAAAATAGATACATGCTCAAATAGTCTATGTTTTCTTGACGCTAGCAAAAACAGGCGCAAGTTCGAAGCAACAACCTTGAGCTTTCAACACTCGTGTATGAAGCGACATACGGAACTGCTGTCTTGTGCAATGTGTCTCAAAAAGATGTACTCAGTCGAAGAGCGAGTACATTTCCGAATTATATTTTGACATAGGTGTACATCGACATATATACAAGTTTAACGAGTTTCCTCATAGATAATGATCTTAAATTTGAAGAGATTAAATACCTTAAAAGAAAACTGTACATGTATGCGGCTGAAGCAAAATCAATAATAAACAATAATCTTCAGTAAAATGATGCGTACATTTTTTTAGGAACGCTACATAGGTATTTTTACCCTTCCACTTAACCCTTTACTGCCCAACTGGACTGTTTCGTCCTCTTTCAAAAATAACAATAATATATCGTATTTCTTATTCAATTTGTTCACTAATGTGTCCTTTGAACTGCACTGCCGAGTGGCAGTTCCTTCCCCATCTTGATAACAGTGACTACCTAATGCCAGTGTCGGTTTAGTGATAGTGGTTGTCATAACGGTAATATGAGTATAAAAATGTGGGCGGTAAAGGGTTAATTAGTTCTAACCGTATGCGTGGGCGATATATACCCTATTAAAAATTGAGGCAGTATTATACTCGCGTTACTGGAGAGTACCGCGTAGCGTTCGGTATGCTTATGGGACTCGGAAGGGTAGAATTATGCGTGGCGAGTCCAAGAAAAAACTAGATAATTGTACCATAGTCTGACCATGAACCGCATACGCCGTTCACATAAACCTGCCGCTAGCTGCCCACGAAGCAGAAGTCGTCTCTTATCCTGACCGTAAGCCGCACAGGCTTATCGTATAAAACTGCTACAATTGTCCCATCAACTGACCTATTTCAGACTGTGGCCACATAGCAGCAATATGCTAAAAATATACCCAGCAAGCAGTTTTCCAATCCATGATCTGACCATAAAACGCTACTATCGGTGGCATTTTATGGTCGGTACAAGAACTGGAAAACTGCTTGCTGGGGATATTAGCGTACATGTTTTTTGTATGGACAAATTTCAACCTTAAGACACTCAAAATAAAAAATAAATTTTCAGGAGTGAAAAAAATATCATCCCGCTTTCGAGTAATACATCAAAAGAACTCCAGCTAATGCTATTCCTACCTGGTATTTTATATCTATTAGAAAATGTGTTCTAATACACAGATACCAGGTAGGAATAGTATTAGTTGGGCTCATTTTTAGGTCATGATTACTTGAAACGCTGGAGTTTTAATGTTTTCGCCACTCCTTAAAATCAAATTATTTTAAGTTTTTCTATCTATGGTTGAAATTTGTCTCTGCAAAGACGGAAACCGAATATATATAATATATATATAATATACAAATATAGATTTCACTGTAGATTGCACGGTACAAATAATGCACATTTTTCCGTTTCAAGAGCATATTCAAATCCAATGTATGACCTACCTATCAATGTATGCACTGGAGAATCATAAAAGCCACGGCAAATAATGCATGCATTCATTGCATATTTTAACGAGGAAACTAATAGAATAAACTTAAGTAGACTATTTATAAGAGGATAATAAGACTTATTCATCAACAAAATTTAATTACAACCTGTTGGGATGCTAGAGATTAATTTCTCTATAATATACGATCTCGCCTAAACATAGTTCTTAAATATTCAAATAAGGACATCTATCCAGATAAATAGATGTTGCCTAATAGTAGGTAACTATTCAAAATAAATTTTCCATACAGAAACAAGACTCCGCTTATTGATTGAATGTTTTTTCTACTCATTTCTATTCAAACAAACACGAAAAGGTGCTATGTTACATTGATTATATATATATAGCTATACTGATATCATATCTGTGTGTGAACTGCCATTAGCTAAGTAGCTACAGCGAACCATAAGGCATGAAATAAGATACAAGATACCACTATCCACGCTTGTTATTTCCTGTATCTTATCATTTTGGCAAGCAATCTGTTTCAATTCAAGCACATCAATTTCAAGTGCTGAAATGTTCAACACAATATCAGCTCCATAAGGATCTTACATACTGAAATACATGTATACATTTAGCCAGTTTCTTCTCCAATATTGTGTGATACAGCATAGAACAAACATGGATAATGGATGCTTCTTTCATGCGTAAGGGTTCGCCAATAACTGTACATCATTGAAAGATTTATTTAAATAATTAGCTCAACATTACTTTTTCATGAAATGTTTTTTCAATTTAATAGCCTTTATAATACATACGCAATAAATGAGTAAGGCAAAATAAAAAGAAGAACCAACGTTATAGAGAACATTTATTTGTAGCAAACGTTTCGGAATGAATGTTCTCTATAACGTTGGTTCATCTTTTTTTTAAATGAGATTTCCTAAGAATCGCCCTATAAGTACTACTAGAGTAAGGCATTCCAGTAACTAATGCGATATCTGATCGTTGAAACTGATTCATCCTTCCAAGTAAGAGAACAGAACAAAAAAAAGTGGACCTATGAAATTACATCCCTTAAAAATGACGCAAGTCAAATAAGCTGAGAGTCACGCAGATGGAAAACACTGCAATAGAAAAACTATCTGAAAGTGACTCACTCACAAGCTAATATATTGATACTTTCACTTAAAATACCGTTCATTAGACCAAGTTGAGTACTGGCGCCCGCCTCTGCTGTAGCAAGAGTTGTAAGTTGGGCCGTGGTGTCCTTTCCCGCTGCATCAGTCGCTGCTAGGCTTGCAGTGGCATTCGCACCCGAGGCTGTGTGAGTGGCGACCGCCCCCGTTACGTAGTCCTTCACCCGGGGCCCACGATGCCCGTCCCAGTCAACTGCGTTCTTTAGGGCCAGAGTGATCGCCTTGTTGATATCCGACAATGACACCTCTCGGAATTGCTGACGGCTCAAAATAGCCTCTGTAATATACATATATATTTTAACAAATAAAATACAATCCTCAATAGGGTATGAATGTACTCAAACACATATTAAGCTCATTAAACCAGAAATTATTTTTGCATTTTGATAGTCAGCAATTTATCAGGCATTCAACGTGCGCCACTCATTTGCATTTGAACAATAATAATTCTTTTGTGTTACATAGAGATTACAACGTGAAGGAAAATGTTGAATTTTAGCTGAAGGAATAATGGAATAATTGCTGCATGCATTCCTTTCTATATACGATACTTACGTTCGATCAGCTGGTATGCCATCGTGTTTCTGAAGGCCAGCTTGTCTCTCTTCCTCGACCTTCCAAGACCAGTAAGTGAAAACTGTAGTGCTAAACTCCTGGTCATGCACAGCTTCAACATCTTAGTCATCGCCCTAGATAGCGTTCCTTCCCGTGCATGCTGAAGAAGCTTCACCTAAATGAAAATAGGCCCAGAGACAACCTCCCGTCAGACACTTGCACAAAAAAAACTTGAGTATTCATTTAGCTACATATATATATCACAATAAAGTACCTATTATTGCATACAGCATTGAAGATGCTGTAAGAAAAAAATTGATACACAATATAATGTTGAGTCGTCAGAAATTTCATAAATTTTTTACACACAAGCTTACCATTTCAGGATTTGATGCTAATTGAAGTAACTCTGTAGAGTTATTTGCTGGAGGTGGACAGAGGATGTCAGCACACGATGGCTTACGCAGCATATTTTCCTTCACAACCATTTCTATTTGAGTCACTCTGGTGTCTAGGGAAGAGACCTTTTGCTCAATTCTGGTCCATTCGCCGTTTTTCACGTTGGATTCCACTGAAGATCGATTTCTGAGGACGTAATTATTCCCATCATATCAGTCAAAATTGCTTCTACAGTCTAACTTCAACAAGTCTTATTATCAATGTTCAAATGTTATTGACGATTCACATCGCATATCAACTCCAATTACCAAAAATGAAAATTGTAAAGTGACTTACTTCAATTGAGGTGTGAATACGGAGGTCTTATGAAGCTGCAGAGGAACTGCCATAGCGGGATCTGGGTCGTCATTGCTGCAATCAGAAGAGGACCCATCGGGAGTTGCTGCTTCATGGGAATAAAGAGGATGAGCAAAAGGTCTTGAACTATTCAAAATTTATAAAATACAACCTGCAACTAAATTGAAACTAGAGAACTATTTTCAATTTGCTTCAAATATGGTATTGGTCATCAAAATCACACCATAAACCAGTAAAACATGACCTTGGCATGCAACCCCTAAAAGAGAAACATTGACTGTCAACTCATGGCTATACCTAGTGTGAATAAAGATTTAAAATAAAAGATGCAGATAAAAAAGAACTCATGAATTGTGCTTCTGCGCAAAATTAGTAATAACAGCACTAGCTTAAAAAACACATGAGAGGCTGGGCTAAATTGCCAAACAGAAAATGTAGAGTGAATAACGTTGATAATTTAATTGTATTTGGAAGCGATTTTTGGTGCAGTAATTCACCCTGGGTGATTGACTGAAGACTCACCACTATTGACTTTACATATTAAAAGCCAAAGGTGATATACATGGTTATAAATTGAAACCTGACATGGCTGCGTGCAAGACTTCTATTTTTAGTTCAAGGACATCACCGAATACTGATGCAAATTAGAAATAGAGATGTTCATTCATAATAAAAAATTGCAACAGTACTATTAACTACCTAATAGATATCTCAACTGACCTTCATTGGGAGTAAAGCTCAGTTTCCGTTTGCTGTTGACTGTTGTTCTAGGTAGATTGCTCTTTTGTATACGAGGACTTCGTCGGACACCGCAATATTGCAGCTGGCTTTGCGTAACTCTCCTCGGTGATGGCTCAGCTTCAGAAGAAGTGGAAGCCAAATTGCCTTGTGTCATCTTCTTGTAAGCCCGGTCATAGTCATCTGCTCAGTAAACTAAACATTATCCTCACAAAAAAATACACCTCGGGTTGTGGGACGCTACATACCAAACGCTAACTCGTGCACCAAACTAGAGAACAGTTTGAGTGTGAGTCCAAGTATGAGCCCAAGCCCCAATGGTTTGAGTCAATAGTTGAAAGAGTACCCCCAATGGTTGAAAGAGTAAAGTTCAAATTGGATCCTAAGTCAAAATAAAGTTCAATTCCAAGTTTAGGTCAAAATAGAATTCCAAGTTTGAGTATAACCTTCCCACTCCAAGTTTGATTCTTAGACCAAGTCCAAGTTTGAGTTCAAATCAAAGTCTCAGTCAGTCTTAAGTCCTTACTTGAAGACATTTTTGAAAAAAATAAAAAAAAATTGGATAGCAGCCCTCCTCGCCCGAAGGAATTATTTATGTAATTTCATCTATCAATGAAAACTTCTTATTTATATTCTTTATAATAATTTATAATTAGGTATAAATGGGGACAGGCGGACAAAAATGTATTTCTGATTATTGAAAGTGAAAGATACATTAATATCATCCCAATTTTGTTCTTTCATGTAGGTAACTGTATGGAAACATAGAACACAGAAGTACAATTAATTCGCAGAAATTGGGAGACAAGTGATTATATTTTGAAAGGTATTATATATGCATTGAGTTACAAACCTGATGAAACAGCTGTCTTCTTGATGATAAATTCAGTCCAATTTTTTCTTGGAGTCGTGTTTTCCTTGCCCAAGCCTTGAATATTTGATCCGTCTGGTGGCCAGTAGCACTTATTAAAGTTTCCAATTTTGGTTGTCCATTTTGATGGAACTATTTCCCACTGCCTATTGTCAAAATAAACTCCTAAATATTTTTTTGCTTTAGTAGTCATATTTTTACCATTCCAATTTTGATATGGGTTAATTATCAGTTCAAGATTCACTGGAATTAATTAATTGTCAAGCAATTAAACCATGATCACAAGGAGCAAGAAACATCTTGCAATGGAATTTATCTACAGAAACTTCAGCCCTGATGAGGGGTTCCATTAACTTATAAATTCCAATAGATTTAGAATTCACTGGATAGGTGGAGTAACTTTCTTTATGAGAGAAATACTCAATTTGGCAAGTACCATTAGAAAAGCTTCGCAAAAAAAGCAATATCTCCACTTTCCAGAAATATTTTCTTGGAAAGCAATGTTTGTGTCTGCACTTTGTTCCTCCTGGTTAATGCTTGTGGAAGATCCTGGTGAGCTTGCAGTAAGAGAGGAGCTGCAGTCTGAATCACTGTTGTTAGGAGCACCAGGCAGAATATTTTCAGCAATAACAGGAAAACATTGCCTAACATTAGGTGCACTTTTTGGACGAGTCACTGAAATCATTTCCTGTAACCTACGTTTTTTTTGCTTTGACCCTAGCCAAATGTATGGGATTTTCTCAATTATCACTTTTACCTAGCTACTGAAAATGTTCTCAAATATCACTGTACAGAAACAGATATTCAATTGAACATCATTGAATGACATTCATGTTATGATGTTTATCAATGTCAAAAAATAATAAAATAAAACAAATAATCTATAAATATACTAAATTTTACAGAAAATGGGTATCAAAACTATAATCTAAAGAATTTTCATGCAAACACATTGCTAGTTATCTAGGTACCAACTGCACAAATTTACTTGAATTTTCTTATTGGCATGCTTCACAGCTCCCACACTAAATGGTGATCTTTAATAAATCAAAATGGATACTAATTAGACACATATAAAGTCAATATTGTTTGTCCGGTCTGCAATTATAATCAAGCATTTAAAAATTCCTTGTTAACAACTGAATGCTCACTTAGTCTAATGGTGAGCCACATTCAAGAAAGGAGGAAACTTTTCTCCAGATTTCTGGAGAGTCTTGCATATTTCTCCCCAGATTTCTAAACTTTCAGAATTATTTCCTTAGGGCATGTTAAAAATGAAGGTAGCTCACAGTTCTAGCAGATTGAATGTTGTAGTTTTTTGCATCTACTTTTCCATCCAAATATCTGGGGAGATCTGCCACATTTTTGAATGTGGATGGCAGGCCCTATATTAGAAAAATAATGGTATGCGAATAATGCAAGCTCATTTCTAATTTCCATCAATAATGGAATTCAAATGAATGGAAATTAATTACACGCAAAACATAATATTTTACCCAAGAACAGTTCTGATCAACAAAATGAAAGTCATGTTCAAGTCACTAATAATCAAGTGGTTCAAATTATCATTACATTATTACTAGGATTTTGCAGGCCAAGCAATTCTAACTACACTGCTAGTTAGCATCTCTGCCTCTACGGCCTTACCTAAGCTAAACTAGGCCTATCAATACATAGTTAGCATTCCAGTACTCGTACAGTTCTGACAAGTTATAACTACAAAGTAGTGCAGGGTCTAATAAGTGTTTATAAACGTAAAATTATAATCATTTGTCATTAACCAATTCCTTCCCACATAGAATTTGGATAAAGTATTTCACAAGCTGTCAGTTGTACTGTCACTGAAAGATCATAGTAATCACTGGAGTCACTGAGCGAAAACTGCAACGTGTTTAGAAAATAACTGCAGGGGCACACAGAAAAGATTTTAAAAAGTGACTGCCGCCACACTGCAAACAAGCTAAATAGGTACTCTTAACGTCACAGAATTGATTAAAATGATGCATATTGAGGTAAAAACAGTAGGCCCTACTCACGACTGAGTATGATATAATTCTATCAACTGTATTTTAACGCACTATGTAAATTTTTTATATTATTTTTAGAAAATTGGAATTAGTATCACAATGAAGCCGATAACCAAACAGAAGCAGCACTGAAGATTCACTGAGGTGACTAACTATAGTGCAACGGTGCGGCCAGCTCGTATAAACCGCGCCTCATTTGAGGCTACTCTGAACGAGGTTTAATCCTGTATGAAACGGACCAACGGAGCAAATTGTTTTATTTTCTGATGAGTTGCGTCAAATTTTGACTTAAATACCTTTTATGTGATGACAAAAACATACCTATGTTGCTTTTTTATACATAGATCAAATAAAAGCAACATATATTTGTTTTGACTAGAATACTGCTTCCTGTGACATCTGGCAACATTAGAGAACAGTTACCAACTTCCTTACCAGATTAAAAATTATGACATCATGCTTCGAAGTAACTAAAATGATTTTATTCTTTATCAATAGTGAATAACTCACATATTCAAGTAATATAGCAAGAAACCGTTGAACTTTTAACGAAATGAACAACACGCTGATGATGAAGAAAATGTTAGGTAGCTACTAGCCGCTTTCATGTTACTACCTACATATCGTTAAATTACTATACTTACATAAAAAATTATGATGACAGCAGTTACATTGAAATGACCCACCATCTAAAAATCGACCAGATTTTCAAAATGTGTGTTTGGTATTATTGTAAACTTCGGTGTTTCGAGAATAATTGACAAGCGATGCTGCACAGCTGTGGCCGGTCGGCAAACCCCTCCCCCAGCCCCCCGAAGTTGAATGACTCACGCAGCTTGTCACGTCTCAGTTTATGACTATTTTCTGAGTTGCTGACTAACGTGCAACTATTTACAGCTGACCATAGTCTTGGTGGCTGTTGCATTTCAACTAATCACAGATGCCGTTTTATATGTTTAGAGGCCGGGTTGGGTAGCATTGAAGTCATTACAGTCTGATCTGATTATACAACTATACAAGCATCAATAAAAAGAGAGAACCAGGAAAATGGTATAAAACATTTTTCATTAAAATGTATTCTCGAGACTGTGAAAAGACTCGTAAAAATTGGACGTTTCGAGCCTTCGCTTATCATCAGCAATAGGTACAAATTCGAATGTACAATTTTTTTCCATTTTTTTAAATTCGAAACGTCCAATTTTTACGAGTCTTTTCACAGTCTCGAGAATACATTTTATTGAAAAATATTTTATACCATTTTTTTATTGAAAATTCGAAAATACCGAAATAGCTGCTTCGAATACATGCATCATTAGTATCTTTTACTATACTAGGAATTCAAGCATATTATTATCAGAAGAAGGCAAGTTGGCCTGTAAGAAAATAAATACCGTAATCCGAATGTAGGAAAAAATACCATAAATAAACCTTGGCCATCATGTTTTAAATGCCATACAGGTCGTTATGGACTTTTTATGAGCGACTTATGGGTCACTTTTACATGTGATGACATTTCTTCCAGTAAACATACCATATTACGCGTATGTTAAGCCAAAATCCAATAAACATACCAAGTCACTGCCCTGATTTTTAATAGGGTATAGTATTCACAGTCGATTATCATAGAAAAATCCTCAAAATTAGGCGCTAGTTACTGCAAACTTTTCATTTTTTGGGAAACCTTGTTTGCATGGCAGCCGCAACGAAAGGACACCCGCCCGTTCACGAGCACAGCCAGCGTTCTTGATCCTTATACGAAAGAAAAAACGCAAAAACAACAGCATCAAATGAAACACCTCCAAATGGCAACTATGCCGCCGCACGGAGATAGCAGAAATGATATCCACCTTGTATACAGCAATACTGGACTGGGGAATATAGAATGAACCGATGGAACGCCTCTGTAGCGTCTTCGATGGTGGAACGCCGTATATTATAATAACTATGTAGGCCGAATTAAAAATTTTAAGTTTTGCAACACTTCCCTGACGCCGCCTTAGTACAAATATATAAAGGTTACCAAAAAACGAAAAATGTATGGCTAGCTGTAACCGAAAATCTACCGAACTTGATAACAGCGAAACTATACAGAACTCCACAGTCAGACTTTTTCGTCGAAGCATGCATGTTTTTCGGCACCTAAGCAATTTAATTACTTGGGCGGCGAAAAACATGCACGCAGGCGGCGAAAAAGTTAAACTGGGTAACTAAAAGCGTAAATACACACCACCTAACTCATGCCAGAGCTCTAAAGATTTAATTTGAATCAGACCGACAAAAAGAACTACATAGAAACAGCGTGGTACAAAAACAATACAACCGGAATTTTACGGGTAGAAAAAGCTCGCTAAAATACAAAAGTTCACACGCAAATGTACAACAAACTCAAAGCTGTTCACGAACATAAATTGGAGAGTTGGTCTTCCGCACAATAATTGCAGTAGCAAAACTAACGAATACGATTGCTACATGCCAATCCATATCACTAAGAACCACTCTATTCAAGATTACGATTAAGATTATTAGCTTAAGCCTCCCTTGCCGCTACAAAAAAAACGTACCGAGGAGAGGAAGGAGGAAGGCACCACTTAGTATGGAGATACGAGAATGAAGAATCTACGCAGAAGAGGCATGGAAACGGTGAGTTGAAAAAGAAGTTCATGAAACAAGGTAAAAGTTGAAGATGAAAGTAGTAAGCTCTGAAAAACCGGACAGCACTGAATCCAAAAAAGGTGGCCCTTAACACAACAAAAAAGAATTTATTTCAATAAAAAGAAGACCTACCTAACTCTCAGCTCGGGCCCTTACACATTTACCCCATGAGAGTGCAAATTCCTAGAGATACAAGGGTTGTATCCCAGGGAACCACGCTTTTTACACTGAGTACATTTTATATCTATAATCTATTCTCTCTGCTACACAAAACTCGCAACAAGAACGATCCAATGAGCAGAAACAACGAAAAAGTCACCTGGATCATCAAGGCAATCAGTTCAAGAGTCAAATCCAATTAAAATCAATGGTTCTAGCGCACTTGTCAACACCTGCGCACCACCTAGATCTAGCAGGCGAAGCACCTTTATTTTAGTACGCAGGAGAAACAACCGTTCACCATCAGCGCGCTCGTTATCTCTGACAAAAATCGGAATCCAGGATCCAGATTACGAGAGTCAATAACAGGATTAGCAGAAGCAAGGGTAAACAGTGAAGTAGCGGGAGTCAGGGGCGTCAATTGTATGAATCACTGGCTTTTTAACAAGAGACAGAGTCTGTGGCTCGATGGCATGAGACAGAGTCTGTGGCTCGATGGCATGAGACAGAGTCTGTGGCTCGATGGCATGAGACAGAGTCTGTGGCTCGATGGCATGAGACAGAGTCTGTGGCTCGATGGCATGAGACAGAGTCTGTGGCTCGGTTGCATGAGACAGAGTCTGTGGCTCGATTGCATGAGACAGAGTCTGTGGCTCGATTGCATGAGACAGAGTCTGTGGCTCGATTGCATGAGACAGAGTCTGTGGCTCGATTGCATGAGACAGAGTCTGTGGCTCGATGGCATGAGACAGAGTCTGTGGCTCGATGGCATGAGACAGAGTCTGTGGCTCGATGGCATGAGACAGAGTCTGTAGCTCGATTGCATGAGACAGAGTCTGTGGCTCGATTGCATGAGACAGAGTCTGTGGCTCGATTGCATGAGACAGAGTCTGTGGCTCGATTGCATGAGACAAGAGTCTGTGGCTCGATTGCATGAGACAGAGTCTGTGGCTCGATTGCATGAGACAGAGTCTGTGGCTCGATTGCATGAGACAGAGTCTGTGGCTTGATTGCATGAGACAGAGTCTGTGGCTTGATTGCATGAGACAGAGTCTGTGGCTCTATTGCATGAGACAGAGTCTGTGGCTCTATTGCATGAGACAGAGTCTGTGGCTCGATTGCATGAGACAGAGTCGGTGGCTCGATTGCATGAGACAGAGTCTGTGGCTCTATTGCATGAGACAGAGTCTGTGGCTCTATTGCATGAGACAGAGTCTGCGGATCTATTGCATGAGACAGAGTCTATGGCTCTATTGCATGAGACAGAGTCTGGCTCTATCATAAGAGCCAAAATCTATAGTTCCATTGACAAACCAGGAGTCAGGGGTTCAGACTTAAGGCCTGGAGTCAATGGTTCAGATGCAAGACCGAGAGTCAATGATTCAATTGAGACCAAGAGTCAGTGGTTCAATTACAAGTTAGTTGTTCAATTTCAGGAGCAAGAGTCGGTCAGTATTACAAGCTCATGGCTGAAGTTAGAACGCTGACTAAAAACGGGATAAATGCGCGACAATTCCGATTAGTGACCAAAAAAAATTGGAAGGCGGAGCAGAAATGGAGCAGACACGTACTCCCAATAGCTAAATACCAAAAAATTAAAAATGCGTGGTAGAAGTACCCCCGAAGAAGTTCTCAAAACTGAAGACCGAAAAATCAGAGTACGCGAGGTATAACTGCACAAAATAAGCAGATACAATAGCTGAAGACTAAGAAAAAATGCAAGGTAGACCTGCACCAAGTAGGCACTCGAAGCTGAAGACCAAGGAACACAGAACGCTACGGCAGAATACACAAAATAATTAGGCACATCATTGAAGACTAACAAAAAAAAGCGAAGTAAACGTACTTCAAATAAAAACTAATTACAGACCACGAAACACAGAATGCAAAGCAGAAGTGCACGGAATGAGTACTCACAGTAGACGAGCAGAGGCCAGGTGTCTCTGACGGGCAGCAGGCGGAGGTCAGGTGGTTGAGAGCGACAGGTCAGTAGCCTGCCCAGACTCGAGGTGGTAGGTGTGAGTGTTAGCACGCTCGTCGTCACGTTGCCGTCCGGGCTCACCTGACGCACAAGATTACATTATATAAGTTAGTTTCAGCCGCCCAAAACAAAGGAGTTCATAATGGAAGAACGTTTCATTTACTGTGAAAATAAGGGAACGGGGAATACATCCACAAGGCGCGTTCCCAATCGCATAGAAACGGTAAGTTTGAGGAAACTTAGTAAAACGAAGTATTTGTGGCACAAGGAAGTAATAGGTGCTGAAGAAAAGGACAGCAGTAAACCCAAAAAAAGGTCATGTGTCATGATACAAAAATCTATCCTATTTCAAAAAGAAGAAGGCCTATCAAACCTCGAGCTCGAAATTTCCCATCTTTCTCCAAGGAGCGCTCTAATTCACACTGACACAATAGTTCAATACCCTTGAGAAGGATGAATTATGCTGGAATCGTTTTTACTTCACGCAAATTTTTTTTTACAAACTCTAAGGCAGCATTCCTAACACAAATCAAGTTCAAAATTGTCGTGATTTTTCACTGATCAAGTAGATTAAAACAACAAAGAAATTGCATAGAGCCTCCTTCTCTCTCTACGGTCTACATGAGATAGTCACTCTTATCTGGATGACTTAACCGTTTTACTGGTAAGAAAATCGCATGAAAGTCTCAACGAACCATCTTACTACAACATGAGCTGCTTAGCGAGAGGAGTTGGATAAAATGAAAATATTCTAGTTCTCAAAAATGTGTCTTTGAAAGAGGTTGAAGCTAGACTGGTTTCAAAATTTTAAAATAAAATGGTTTCAATTCATTTAAAAAAGATGGTTTGGGAGGCTCTAACTAAATTATATTTTACTGGTGAAAGATGTCTCAACACGTAGAAGTTTGACGAAGCACAAATCAAGAAGCAAGTACCCTCGGAACTGCCTTAAATGAATCAGAAACTTCCTTAGTATAAGCCGCGAAATATTTACAACTTTTGTTTTTTCCAGCACAATATTTTATAATGATAGTCGGAAAGCGAACGTTTTTCTTGCAAGAAGGCCTTGCCAAACAGTAGCTAAAGAGGCTGTCAGACTGAGGCAAAGAGACACTGTGCCCGTCGAAAGTTACGCATTTGATATAACTCCAATCGCCGAGTCACGCATTTGACACTACTCCTATCGAAGACGAACACAAAACTCGTCACTTATTACACCTTTCTAGTCTGCTTGTGACGTCAAATTGCGAGAAATTCTCGCCCATTACGACACAAGTTCAGAAAATTAACGAGATCATGCAGAGATTAACGATAATCCTGCGATGAAATTAAACTGCCCTTTGATGTTACCAACGACGCCCGCATCACCACGGAAGCCGGGGCTGCGTCAGCATCTCTCCTATAGAGCACACTTGAGGTAAGTAGTCGTTCAGCACGATTCGTATAGCACGTATAGCATTTCTTAACTGAGTGATGAACCGAATCAGAAAATAAGAAAAAGGCGTACTGCAAGCATAACAATTAGGTGATAAAGTGATTCCGAGATCTACGAAATGTGTGCAGTGAACGTTTTTTTAAATAAATATACAGAATTTAGAGAGCAAAGAAACTGTACATAACCATGGTATTTTAGGCCTAAGTAATCGATTCAATTAACGATCAAATACAGGCGTACCTCTAGTTCATGGTAATGGCATTAAAAATAACAAACAAATTCAGAAAATTTGTAAAGGTGTTTTGATACAAGATAAAGCATCCTAATCCCGTAGTTATAGTATTACTCTCGTAATACTACTTAACTACATGACTACACTCGTAGTCATAGCATTACAATCCTCGTCAATGGAATTTATGAAATGTTGAAGGCTCATTAGGGTTTTACAGTGCTGTAATTCGCATATAGAACTGAACAACTAAAGAAGGTGAAGTGTATACTTGCGGTGTCTCACAATTAAGTCAAAGTCGACAAATGGAAGTGGGATGTGTAACGGCCTTGTGTTCAATTTTCACGAATGTCCTAAGACGATATTCAGCAACGACCCCAAATAAAATATTCATTAACGCTATTGGCGTGAATGTACATTCTCTTATGCCTTTTCTCAAAGAAGAACCATGCCACCCACCAATATTAAAAAAAAAATAAAATAAAATAACAACAAACAAGAAAACTGAAGGCGGTATCAAGGGAACGGGGAATTCCGTACCACGACAAAGCTCTGAGGAAATTAATCCACCCTAATAATGCGCAATCATGCAGGAGACGCGACGCACCCCCTAGATGAGCGAAACTTGCAGGCGACAGGCAAGATAGGCCTGCGTGTGAAGCTAACACAGGCGGCCATCAAATTCTCGATCGAATTACACGCGCGAAATGAAGCAGACACGAGACGGGGTAATGCGCGCAGTGGTGATACTGTCGCTACCGGGACCGGTGAGGACACCTTTCTGGAGTGAAGCATCTAAATAAAATTATTGGAAGCAGCACCGAGTGTCTGGTTTGTTGTGAGTTCAGAGAAGAATCCGCATTATGATAATAATGATAAACATTGATGGGTGTTGAACCCAATATTAAAGCACGAAGGCTAGTTCTTCATTTATCCCTACTACACGTGACATCAGTTATGGGAAAATATATTCAAAAATATCTCTCAGAAGACAGATCGAAAGCAATAGAATCACACTAAATATTTGAATAAGATCATAAGCATCAACCGCATAAAAGGAGTTTCATTTGGATCTGAACTCCATGGGCCGTCCCCGGTTTCTACATCGGAGCACTGCTGGGCTCTCCAAATTTCCACATACAGTGTTCTTTGGTTTTTGAAGTTTTCACAGACTAAATCAAGCGCTCAAGAGTGGGCACAGATTTATTGCATAGCTTATACCCACACCCGCGCCGCATCAGGAATGTCATTGCCCATCAAGCAGCTCAGTGTTAAGGATCCGGGTCCTACCTTAATTGATCCTGTATATTCCCACCTTCTCTTTAAGTGGTGTACTGCTCAAATTTTGAACTTCTTTTAAGGTACTGATTTCACATCCCTAAATTGGTCTCTGCAGTTTTTACATTTTGGTTTCCATTGTTTGATAAAGACTTGGTTTGAATACACGTGCTGCACGTCGCAGAATTTTAATTGTAACCGATTCAAAAGGCTTTAAGGATATTTGGTTTGCTGATCAGTAGATTATGGATTCATGGTCAGGAAAAGAATCGGTCAGATTATGCTTCGACATACTCTGAGCATAGTCAATTGAGCTGCATGTAATTGACTTCGGTCAATTGGAGCTGGCGTTTCCTTTCGTTTTTAAAGCGGCGGTGCATTGTTGCTAGCGTATTTCTTAATCGAAGATGAAGCCTAAAATTTATGTGAAGCCGTGTATTGCATGGTTTGATGATTGAATTCGAGCGTTGGGCTGAAGTATATAAACGCTGGCACGGAACTGAAATGTATATATCTTCAAATATGTTCCGTGAAAACTTGGCGCCGTTTGAAGAGCTAGACGTAGAGTGAAAAACAAAATTTATGTGATTAGATTACATGTTAGTTTGAGCCTCCCAGGCCAAAGACGTTTCAAGAGAGGAAGGAGGAAGGGACCATTTAGCATGGACTTAGAGGAAGACGAAATCTTTGCACAAGGGGCGTAGAAACAGTGAGTTGAGGAAGAAGCTTATAAAAACAGATATATGTTGAATTAAAAGTAAGAGGTGCTGAAAAACAGGTCAGCAGTGAATCGAAAAAGATGGTCTGTAACAATTAAAACCGAAAAACTCGTTCTATTTTAACAAAAGAAAAGTCTATTCAAACTTGAGCTCGGGACCTCACGTATTCTCAGAGGAAGTTCAAATTCCCATAGATGCAATAGCTGCATCACGCCTTAGGATGACATTGGTCATTTGTTCCATCATTTACAGAGACGGTAGGTAAGTGTAATTAATTATTCGGGTTACTGTGATTTTTTCAGGGTTTTTGGGGAGGCATTATGACAGTGACGCAACTCTAGTTAGAAAAAAATCAATAGTCCAAACTCTTCCGAAGATGCCTTGCTCGTAATATTTTTGCTGTATCGTTTAAAAGTTTGATATAAGTAAATCCATCACTCTGTTTTGGTGTTTTTATTTCATTTTAAGTGCCTTTTAAAATTCGCTTATCGTGCAAATTGGGTAGTAAATTCGTGTTTTGAAAAAAAATGTATCGAGAGGAGGTTCCATCACCTACAAGCCAGGGTTTGAGATATTCACTATCAGTATCCAGAATAGTTCGAATATTTTTGCCATAAAATTCATGTTATTTAGCAATCTAAAAAAACACTGAATAAGGCAATATTAATTTTTTAGGGAACGATTCTAGGGGCCTAGACAAATTGAATTAGAGATAAATATAAATTGGGATCCGAGCACCAGGGAGCAAGAGCCGCCGCCAGTTTAGATCTACCCAGTAAAAGGGGATTAGGAAAAATAATCGAAATCTGACGTCCTCCCAAGTTATCGAAAGGATAGGAAAGAGAACAACTGGACCTTGCATTGGTATTACTCAACGAAAACGTGCTGGATCAGCTGATAACGTGCTCTCGAGCTGGTAGTTCAGTATATGATTGATTTTAAGTTAGTTTTGGCTTGAACACAACAAAGCTGTTTAAAGGGAGGAAGGAAGAAGGCACCATAATGTGTCGAGTTAAGAGAACGCAGAATCTAAGCACAAGGCGTGATTCCACAGAGGATCCCCTGCGCAAAGAAACACTAAGTTGAGAAAGAACGTTAGGAAACGACTTAAAAGTTAAAAAAAGTCCGAGGGACTGACAGCAGTTAACCCGAAAAAAGTAGTGAGCATGTTGACTGCAATGGGTTAAATTGAAATTCAAAATTTAATTAAAATTTAACGTCAATTGATGCGGATGATTAGATTATGAGTGAGTTTACGCCTCCCAAACCACTGCAAAAAAGAGCGCATCGGAGAGAGGAAAAAAGGAAACGACATTTAGCATGGGGATAAGAAAATGGGAAATCTATGCAGAAATGGCATAGATTCCCCATGTTGGTAATTTTGAAAATAATAAACATCAACTGAATCATGCGTTCATCTACTTTCAAGTATTGATGAAAATTGAGCGTGTGACTACCGGTCGGCCAGTAGCATTATGAAAATCTCCTCCGTGTACATCGGCTGCTTACGTAGCAGTCCTAGTGTTACAAAACCAAAAAAAAATAATTTCAACGAAAAAAGACTTACCTAAATTTTTGAGCGGGACCTTACTTTTTTCCCCTGGGAGCGTTAAATTCCATAAATACAAAAGTTGTATCCTCGTGAGGGGAGATGCATGATAAATATACAGATATACATTTGCGCATTCAACGTTTTCAAGCGCGTGCGTTTTAAAATTGCACCAATCCCAAAAGAAGCACCAGCAACTATTTTTGTCCCTTCAGTGTTCTCCTGCAAAACGATACTTGGAAAGAGAGTCTCATATTTCTCATCATTTCAAGTCCATGAAGCGGAAAATTTAAGCCGATTAATTTGTAACGTTAAGAACTCCCCCGTCCTCTTAAGGACCAAGTCTTCGCAAGCCTATGCTTAAATTGATCTTCGTCCAACGTATCGAAACCAAACATTTTTGCTCATAGCAAACCACAAACGATTTCAAAGCATTCCAACCACGCGTATTCGCCCGCTCCACCTCAGATTAAAAATGGTAATGAGAGAAAAAAATATCAGCAAATGCTCGTTAAATGCGCGAACATGTGCCATATCGAGCTACCAATCGATGGAATCACGAGACAACGGAGAATTAGACAAGGATCTGTTACTTGTGTAGTTCATAAAATTGTAAGAATTTTTTCTGCCGAATTTAACGGCTTCTGAAACTCGATTAGCTTTTCCAGTAAATGAGGATCTGTCCACGGAATTTATTTGCATCGTTAGTCTTCACCACGCAGGTTCAATTAAATTTACTCTCGCTATTAATTTACACTGAATAGGTTCGACAAAACATTTAATTCATATACTTGTACGATAAGGGAACGAGGGAAGATAGTTACTTCACTAACACGTTAGTTGCGATGGGTTAAACTGAAGTTCAATATTCAACTTAAATTTAAAGTCAAAAGTGACAAGCCAATTTGTAAATATCAAACATTAACTGGGCCTGTTAAATACCATTAATTCAGAAAGGTTGTTAGAGTTTTTCAAAACGACCCATCGTTGGTTCGTTTCGCAGCAGGAAAAACCTAACTACGACCCACCGGTGGGTCATACCGCAATGAATGTGCTAATCTACAGTAAGTTTGAGAAAATTATTCTCCCTTAACCATTTATGCGTTTTTAATTCATTTTTTCAAGTTTATTGCAACAATACTGAGCGGGAGAAATGAAATGAAGGCACATTGATGTCAAACAAAGATTTTTATGCGACATAATTAAGCGTACTCCTATCAAGTACGGCGGTGAGCAATCGAGCAGATTATTATGAAGTGTCGAGGTAGGTGTCCAGGCACATACAATTTCTTCACTTTAATTGAAAATCGCACTCTGTACGACCATGGATCCTAGAGCGTGATCGTTCGGTATCAAGCCCAGTCTAAATTTTTCGCCGCTGCATGCATTTTTTCCGCCGCCCAAGCAATTAAATCGCTTACGCGGCGAAAAACATGCATGCTCAGGCAAAAAAGTTAGACAGGGAGCGCCACCATGTCTAGCGAAAACTAGTTATGCATTCCACTGACATCTACAAACAATCCTCGACATGCGTACGCACGATGAGTTGGTAAGTACGAAAAGATGGTCACAAAATGGTCGATTGCCTCTATTGGTTGCTCAGATTCAAGGGTTTCAAAGTCGCCAAACTTCGGAGCAGTTTTCTGGCGTTAAGAAGAGGCATTCGGTACCATTTTATTCTTAGGGCCTTAATTAGTGTTCTATACAACAGGAAAAAACATTTCATGCTCAGGTTCATCAGTTAAATTCATTAAAATCAGTTATTCGTGACGTTTAAACTTCGCAATAACTTTAAATTATTTCTTGTCGATAATCACACAGGAAATACGGAAAGCTTCAAATTGAATTGTTGACTGCTCGGTGACACCGTTTATCACGAACTGAAATTTTAAACGTACTTCATGAAAATCAAACAACGATACGGTCTAACTTATCATGTTAATGCATAAAATTGAAATTGAGTTTAATTTGAGTTGAACATTGAGATTCTGTTGAACTCGCCGCAATTGGGTTGAGTGAAAGAAGTTACGAAGAAACAGAAAGATATAAGCGACTCTGCTACACAGCATAGCGACCCTGTAAACTCAGGATCGCCACACTTTCCCCGTTTTTCTGGCCAAAATTCTATCATACAACTGTAAAAATGACTATGAAAATCTCTCAGCAGAATGTGGTGTGCTCTCGGCGGAAAAATTCCCATAGAAGGAAGTCAAATTGGAGAAGTTTTACAAGAACTAAGCCGACTACCAAGGCGTAAAAAGCAGAAGGAAGCATTTCGAAGAGACCAAAAACTAACACACGAAGGAGAGAAACGAAGTTGAAACAACGAATGAACAAATCAGTACGATAATGAATCAATAATTAAACGATAAACATGCACTGACAGCCTGAACTCTCTCCTGTACCACCGAAACAGAGACGAGGAAATAAAAAGAAGCCAGAATTCTTCACAACGAACCCGATTTTATGGCCATATCTGTTGTCATTTTCAATTAGAAAAGCTATAAATTTAAAAGAAAAACAAAATTCATCACTGTCTCCCCCCATAACAACCCATGTTTTCGATATTCTTCAGAAACTGGGATTTTTGCTGCTATAATAGGTGTAAGAGGTCAGGTATATCCTGTGAAAAAATTAGACTCGTACGTTCACTCGTTCGCCCGCTGTGGGGGTTTGAAGAATGGGGGGAGGTGAGAGGGAAGTGGTATTTTATCATGTTACACCTCCCCCATGGCACTTTCTTCACGGCGTGACGTTGCTATGTCATCTCCTATGTCTCTGGATTACTCTATAATGACTTCAGGGGTCTAACCTGAACCAAAAATTAAAAAAAAATTTAATTAGCGTAATGTTCGAAAGGCCGGACAGTTCGAATCGTCGGTCATTTTTAGTTAATTTTAAATTTTTGCGCTCGGTAGCTATCTAAAAACTCAACCCGCAAGGCCTGTAGTGGTGTAATCTGCTACGCGTCTTACGGGGTGGCTTTTGGATTGCTACCGATCGTCAAAATTGAAAATTAACTTAGAATGACGGACGATTCGAACCGTCCGGCCATTCGAACATTACCCTACAGTTGTTTATGTTTCTTTGTTTTGCTTATAATGTAAACAATGGACATTTGGTTTCAAAATGCTTTTTCTCCTACAGTTTGTAAGCTACAGTGATGATTTTAGTATCATTAGATGCGGAAAAACAAGGGCTTTCCAAACACTTAAATGGTTTTTCATAATAAATTCATGTTCAAAAGATATGACGTCATAAATCCACATTTTTTCAGTGAAATTTTTTTTCAAGTTTTTTTACTTTATTTTTTCCTTTTTTTGACAGTTGGGGAAAACAATTTGAGTTTTTGGAATTTCCACGTCTTTCTGCATCCAATGATACTAAAATAATTACTGTAGCTCAAAAACTGTCGGACAAGCATTTTGAAAACCACCGCCTAAAAGATCGTTTTCTTTGATTTCCCATTTTCTTTTCAGGAAAATCGCACTTTTTCATAGAAAATAATCGGTTCTCATTTGCATTTCCTTTCAGTATACCAAATTTCATTGTTCTAGGTTCAATAATAAAAAGTTTCGTATGGGGGACGGTGTCCTTCCCTTAAATTCTAAGGAAACCACATACATTAGTCCGTGGACAGTGAAGCATTTTGTTCTTTTACATCCATATCTTTTTCTAAGGCTTAGAGGAAGGCCTTCAGAGGAGCTAAGGATTCCTACACGTGTTTCTTATCGTCGTACTGTGGCCTAACCTCCTTGCATCTAAATAAGCAAGATAAAAGTATTTGAATGTGGAATCTTTGTTAAAATATTAGTTAGTTTAAAGCTCTCTAGCCCCAACAAAAACGATTTCAAGAGAGCGAAATGGAAGGACCATTCAGTGTGGACTGGAAAGAACGGGAAATATTAGCACTATGTAATCCCACGCCGAGTACTCTGCGCATGGAAACAGCAAGCTGTGAAGGAAAAGAAAGAAGACAAAAAAAAAAAAAAACAGCGAAGGAGGCATGAAAACTGAAGGACGCAAAAAAGACACGAAATGTAGAAGTTTCTGAAGGCTTATTCATAGCTGAGCTCACTTAAAAACATCCCCCTCGGGCGCCAATCCCTATAGCATTGGATTGACAACCCTAACAAAACTGAAGTGACTGAAGCCTATCCTATGCCCTCTGAGAGAGAGAGCTCAATATGGGGAATAATAGGTGATTGCAAAAGTGAAATTCTTCCAGTTGATGTTGAAAAATTTCCGCAATGGATACGTAATGTAGAAAATAAGTAATATTTTACTTTGTGGGCCCCTGGAAACCATCTCCCTAATTAGCATGCTAAATAAATCACTCGTTCGAAAAGGAAGTCAGACACCGATCAAGAACAATAAGTACGCCGCGTGCAGATTCACTACAAATATTTCCGTGCAGAAGGTCATCATAATTATCTACGGTAACGAAAGCAGTTCCGCCAATATGTTAGGAAGGGTGATAATACCGAAGTCAAGGGATAGCTAATCAATGGCCGTGGCAAATTCAGGTGAGCTGTAGCCAAAGCTCATTGTTTTCTAACAGCGCAACTTTGTTTAAGAGATGGGTGCTTCGGCAGCTCAAAAACACTTGGGAAGTTTTATTAAAGGCATCGCTGTGCACTGGAGCTATCAAAACACCGACTTTGCGCTAAACCTCACATCACTTCCTAAGTGTGGAGGTCATGAGGCGAGTTTTACAGCAGGGGGGAAAGTTTCCGAGGGTAAACGGTCGTGTTTTCGCGGGTCATCGACCACTGAACTTCGGGAAGTTGAATAGAAAATCTAAAAATGATTCGCGTAGTTCAGTGAGAATCTACATGAAAAACATGGATAGAGCTCATTACGAATTTGTATGAAATAAATGGATTATTTTACATCTATTTAGAATACCACTTTGACATTTGCGATGTAGGAGCAATATTCTACACGTATATCCAGTAATATTTCGGTAAAAAAGCGAGATATTGAGCACATTTAAAAATCCCAGATCAAAGGCACATGTAATAAGCAAGTCAAATTCCTAACAATTCAATCTTAGAAGAGAATAAAAGTTTTTTTATTAAAAAGGTAATTGATTAAAATTATCGAAATCAGATATCCGAACAAATTGCTCCCAGAAAACTTACATTAGGAATGTATTTCCGAGCGCCAAAACGAGTTCTCCAACCTTCCAAAATCACCGCATTCTTTATTGAGCGAACAGGAGGTCAATTTAGGTACCCTTCGGATGCACTCTGACTCCTGAAAACTAGTTTGATGAAGAGGCATCCCCTCAAAAATAGAGGCTTGACCTGATGGATTCAAATATTCATTTCATTGATTATAAGTTCGTTTCAGCCTCCCGGACCTCAATATCTTAATGTTTCGAGAGAAGAAAGACGAAGGCATCATTTAGTATGGAGTCGGGGAAACGCAGAATTTATGCACAAAGTGCGTAGGGACAGTAAAATGAAAAAGAAGTTCATGAAACGAGATAAAATTTGAAGAAGAAAGTAATAAGCGCTAAAAACAGGACAGGAATGCACCGGAAAAAGATGTCCTTTGATAGAACCAAAACTAATTTTATTACAACAAAAAGAAGGCTTAACTAACTAGTTCTCAGCTCGGGACCTCACCTTTCCCCGTGGGAGTGCTAATTCCCATGTATACAATAGTTGTACCCACCTTAGAGGATATCGTATTGAGAGACAATTTAAACAATTTAAACAATTTATTTACCACAGGAGATACAGAGGTAGAATGTTTCTTAAGTCTAGTACAATGGACAAGTTTGAATATAGCTACCTGTGGGCCCGAATAAGTTCAGCGACTTCTAGGGCATCCTACCATCACGCTATTCTAGGGTGTACAAAAGTTTAACCTAGTTCACTTAACCTAGTTTCGCATTAGACTGATCATTGAGATAATTAACTCGATATTTTACAAGTCGGCTATATTTAACAGTATGTTCGATAAAACGATTCAAGAGCAGAGAGAAGATTGGTTATGGTACACAAGGCAAGTTACATTATGACATTATCATTAGTTACATGTAGGAGGCAAGATTTCGACACGGTGATCTTACACTACTAGTATTCTGATAGGAAGTGAGACTCAAGATGTCTTTTGAATACTTTGTACGAATTACATTCACGGATCTCTGCAGGTATAGAGTTCCAAGTTTTGGTTCCAACGAAGAGAATACTGTGTTGCGACCTGGCCTTTGAATAATAAGGAAGCATGAATTTACTTCTATTTCGGGTTAAATGGCCGTGATGACCAGTTTGCGCAGTCAATAATTGTCTTAGGCTATTGTCGCCATCATTTCTTAATGTTTTGTAAATGAAATTACAGATGGAGATTTTGTAGAGATCCGAAAGTTTAAGTATTTGTAAATTTTTGAAAGAATCATTTGTGTGAGCATTATATTCTAGGTTCTTTACCGCTCTGACAGCCCTTTTCTGCAGAGTAAAAATTTTGTTGGTTTTATTTTTATCAGTTCCGTGCCATGCTTCTATTCCGTATTGCAAGTATGGGGAAATGAGCGTACGGTAGAGCATTTGTAAAGCTGTTTCAGGCAGAAAATTTTTAACTATATTTAGGATTCCGATGGATTTTGATAATTTAGAACTAATATGAGTGATGTGCTCTTTGAAGGTCAGATGTTTATCTATTATGATGCCCAGAAACTTACATGAGTTGGTTTCTTCGATTTCACCTTCGCCAATTTTAATGCATGGGAGAGATACATCTTTCTTGTATGAGAAAGTAATATAATTTGTTTTATCGATATTTAGGCTTATTTTATTAGCTTTGAGCCACGATGAAACCTTGTGAAGTTCAGTATTTATACTCTCCACAATCATAGCAGGATTTTGGTTCGGAAGGACCGCAGAAAGCGTACTGTCATCGGCAAAAAGTATGAATTTGAAGAATGATGTAGATTTTACAATATCATTGATAAAAATCAGAAACAAGAGAGGCCCGAGAACAGATCCTTGTGGAACTCCATGGCTAATTGTCTGTGGGTCTGATTTTGCGTCGTCAATGACAACGTATTGCTTCCGATTTGTTAGGTATGATCTGAACCAATCATGGGCAATCCCTCGAATGCCATAACAGTGTAGTTTCGATAATAGTATTTTATGGTCCACACAATCAAATGCTTTTCGGAAGTCAAGAAATACAGAGAAGACAGGCTTTCCTTCATCTATATTAGAATAGAGGAATTGTAAATGATTTAATATAGCCTGTGTTGTTGATTTTTTAGAGCGAAAACCGTATTGTTTATCGTAAAGAAATGATTTTTGTTCAAAATAAGAGTACACTTTTTTATACACAATCTTTTCGAATACTTTGCTAATAATTGGTAGAATGGAGATAGGTCGATAATTGTTTACACAGGTTTTTTCACCACTTTTAAAGATAGGGGTTACTCTAGCAACTTTGAGGGAGTTCGGGAAAGTGCCTAGTAAGAGAGACTGGTTAATAATATTTGATATCAGTGGGGCTACAATGTCAGCAATAACTTTAAGTACTTTAGTCGGAAACGTTTGTAACCCACTCGATTTATTTTTCATGTTGTTTATGCACGTAATTACATCGGAGGAGTTTGTAGGCGTAAAGAAAAAGGAGTTGGGTTCTCGAATATGATCCATAAATTCCAGGTGATCAGTATGTTCACTTGGAATACCATCAGCTATTGTTTTCCCTACGTTTACGAAGAAGTTGTTAAAGAGATTAGCAACTTCTTTCTTCTCATGATATTTTACATTATCTTGAACAACATATTCAATTTTCTTTTTATCGGCATTATTCGGTTTACAGCAGGAGTTAAGGAGATGCCAAATCTTTTTAACGTGAGTTTTGAATTGAGTAAACTTGAGCGTAAAGTAGTTCTTTTTTGATGTTCTTATCTGGTTTGTTACATAGTTTCTAAATCGGTTATATGTTTCTCTAGATATTCGTCCTTCGCAAAGGAGGGCTAGGTACGCTTGACGTTTCTTTATATTTATCACGATGTCTCTGGTAATCCAGGGCTTATGTTTATTTTTCGGGGTAACTTTACGAGTTACAATTGGGCAACACTGATTGTATGCGGTCATTATAGTTTCAGTCAACTTTACTACTGCTTCATCAATGCTCGTAGTATTATTGTTTTGTTGAGAGATGTGCAATGTAGGCATTGATTCTTCTAGAACGGTGCGCATTTCTTCAAGATTTGATTCGTTTATTTTACGATATGAGTAAGTTTCAGCCCGTGCCTTGGTGCAAGCAATATAGACATTTTTCTTAATAAGAAAAACTGGGAAGTGATCTGATAAGTCAGAAGTAATTATTCCAGCAAGAAAATCACTAGGGTCTGTCATAAAGATATTGTCAAGCAGCGTAGCACACTCTGAGGTTATTCGTGTAGGCTTTGTAATGATCGGAAGGAAGGATTGAGACTGAAAGGTAGTTAGGAAATTAGAGATTGGTTCATGGCTTTCATGTTTCAGTAGATCATAATTGAAGTCACCGCATATTATTATGTCATTGTATAAGGGCCTGTTGAACTGAGAAATAATACGATTCAATTCATTCAGGAAGGATATAGGACAGGCTGTAGGAGGCCTATACACCGTTCCAAGCACAATGCGTTTACCATCTCTAAAAAGTTCTACGAAGAGTGATTCTATATGATCCTGATTCATGGTTGCACTTGCTATGGTTCTCGAGTCTATGTGGTTAGAAATATATGTGCTGATGCCTCCGCCCCGCTGGTTTTTTCTTAGCGAATGGTAACTATGATAATTTTCAAATCGAATCATGTCTTTAGTCGAGTCATCTAGCCAGCTTTCGGTGAAGCTACTCACGTCTAGGTTATATTTAAGTTCAGTAATAGTACATTGTATCTCTTCCAATTTTGGATGGAGTGACCTACAGTTCCAACACAGGAGTGAGAAATCTCGGTCAGTTATTCGTATAGTTTCGTTGAATTCTGATATATTAGTATACCTACACTCTTGAGAGTCGTTTAGGTTTGGATATATTCTGTTCAAATGATTGAAATCTGGATCGATTTCCTCAAATATTACAGGGTGATCAGTCATTTAAAATAAGTAAAAGTAAGAATTAGGTACTATAGAGCTTAAGACGAAATACAGAGTCAAGCTTAAAGGGATATTTCAGTCTAAAAAGTAGCTTATTAAGTAAGAGAGAATAGAGTAAAAAAGAAAAATCTAGCGCGATTTCGTGAGTACACACAAACTCAGTCCATGAGCGAGTGATAATGGAGTTCAATATCACAACATTGGTGCAAACAGATTGCTAAGGGCGTTTTCGCAAGTTCACATACAACAGGTAATAAATTTCTAAAGATTATGACGACAATGATACAATCAGCTAATATGGTTTACGCGTAATAATAACTGTAGTGGTAAATAGAGAAGAATTCACAGTAACATTGGTTGGTGAAAAATTACTAATTGCGATGTTATAAAATGTGACACACAGTTGTCATAGATGTTTACACACACATCTATTATTTATTTGTTATAATATTGGAGTTCGATATCACTACATTGGTGCAAACAGATTGCTGAGGGCGTTTTCATAAGTTCACATACAAGAGGGAATAAGTTTTAAAGATTATGATGACAATGATACAATCAGCTATTATGGTTTACGCGTAATAATAACTGTAGTGGTAAATAAGGAAGAATTCACAGTAGTATTGGTAAGTGAAAAATTGCTGATAGATTATAATGACAATGATATAATCAGAATATAAGAAGATTACAACGACAATGATATAATCAGATTATAAGAAGATTACAACGACAATGATATAATCAGCTAATATGGTTGTACGATGGCAGTGGAGGGCAGAAGCGATTATCAGATTATAAGAAGATTACAACGACAATGATATAATCAGCTAATATGGTTTACGCGTAATAATACTTAAGTGGTTAAGAAGAGAAAAAATTCACAGTAACATTGGGAGGTAAAAAATTGCTGATTGCGTTGTTTCAAAAGTTCACACACAGCTGTCATAAATGTTTACAAGCACATCTGTTATACACTTGTATAGATTCAGGTTGAACGAGCATCAAGTTGAGGTTTACTGACATGATACCTAATTGAGGTTAAATTAATACGAAATTGACATATTTAGGGGATGAAAATGAAATTGACTAATTTAGGGGATCACCTAAATTAGTCAATTTAGTCAACACCAGAGAAGAAATCAAATGCAAATAAGTTTCGAAATCCTGCAGTAACTTTATGAATGACGTCAAACATGATAAGAAATGATCTCCAAACTTCAAAACGTGGTAAATGTAGATGTATCCAACACAAAATTTCATCAATTCAAATAAGATAAGAAATAGGCGCCTCAGTCTAATTATTTATTCAATTGTAAACCCTTTCTAGAATCTTGCTTTTTCAACGTTCATTTGACGACTTGATAATCAACGAATATGTAATTTCAAGAAACGACTCACCCGTAACATTTGCCACCCAACGACAGTAGTACACAACAATTATACAAATATATACTCAGTGTAGAAAAGTTAACGCAAGTGGTGGCACATGACTCAAACTGTTGTGAGAAACAGAATGCACTGCAATTCTAATGTAGTCGACAATACAGTTGACACAATATCTAGTTATACATCGCTATACGAGTCTCAATCATCATCTTAGTTTAAGATTCTCTAGCCACAACAAAAGCGACCTCAGGAGAGAGGAGAGAAGGGACCATTTAGTCAGGATAGTATATAAACAGGGAATCTCCTCACAAGATGCCCAGCGCAAAATGCAGCAAGTAATGTAAGAGAAATTCAAATTAAAAATTCATTACAAAATACCATGCTTGATTCCATTTATGAACAAATGGGGCCAATTTTCCTCCTTTTAAATATGAATTGTCTTAAATATCTACTAGGAAGACGAGGATCGACTGTACTGCTATGAGGTGTTTAATGTCATGAGCAGTTTAAAAATGGTCGGGGACCTTCACCATAAATAGGTTCAATTATCAGCTATTTTGAGCCTGCCTAACCACATAAAATGAGTTTCTCAGAGAATAAAGAAGACGGCAACAATTAGTAGGGGAGTAAAGGAAACGAGGAGTCGATGCAGAAGTTAATTATGGTCTCGCGGAGGATTTCTTGTGCTTAGAAACAGCATGATTAAAATAAGTTTATGACACGTAATGAAAGTTCAAGATTATAAGTAATAAGCGGTGAAAAATGTCAGCAGTAAATCGAAAAATAGGTCCTCAAATACAAACAAAACTATTCTATTTTAGACAAGAAAATCATACCTAATCTCGAACTCGGGACCTCGCATCTCCTTCCTGGGAGCACCAATCCCCACGAAATAATTGAACCCCCCCCTAAGGGGGTTAACGATATTTCACCATCCTTTGCATATATACAAATATACCGAAAGGGACTCTACTGGATTTTAAATACTATCAACGCGATATCGTAACTTCTCTTAAATGAGACATGATTCGAATAAACTACTATGGGAATCACGTAAGTTCAGGTGAAGGATTATTGGGAAAGGAGTAAGGGAATCTCGGGCAAGGATTGATTGACTGATTATAAGAAAGTTTTAGCCTCCCTTTACCAACACAAAGATGTTCGAAGAGAGGAAGGATGAAGGTGACATTTAACATGGAGTTGAGGGAATATAAGATGAGATTAGTCGTTAGTTTTAGCCTCCCTACCCGCAGCAACAAATGCGATCCAAAGAGAAGAAGGAGGAAGGCACCATTTAGTATGGAGTTAAGGAAACGGGGTATCTACGCAGAAAGGGCATAGAAACAGTAAGTTGTGAAAGAAGACTATGATATAAGGTCAAAATTTAAGAAGGAAGTAATAGGTGCTGAAAAACACGACAGCAGTGAACCGAAAAAAGATGGTATGTGGCAAAACAAAAAAACCTATCTTATTTCAACAAAAAGAAGGAGCAAGAGAATCCTGGGTAAGGAGCAAGAGAATTCTGAGTAAGGAGCAAGAGAATCCTGAGTAAGGAGCAAGAGAATCCTGGGTAAGGAGCAAGAGAATCCTGGCCGAGGAGAAAGAGAATCCTGGGTAAGGAGCAAGAGAATCCTGGGTAAGGAGCAAGAGAATCCTGGGTAAGGAGCAAGAGAATCCTGGGTAAGGAGCAAGAGAATCCTGGGTAAGGAGCAAGAGAATCCTGGGTAAGGAGCAAGAGAATCCTGGGTAAGGAGCAAGAGAATCCTGGGTAAGGAGCAAGAGAATCCTGGGTAAGGAGCAAGAGAATCCTGGGTAAGGAGCAAGAGAATCCTGGGTAAGGAGCAAGAGAATCCTGGGTAAGGAGCAAGAGAATCCTGGGTAAGGAGCAAGAGAATCCTGGGTAAGGAGCAAGAGAATCCTGGGTAAGGAGCAAGAGAATCCTGGGTAAGGAGCAAGAGAATCCTGGGTAAGGAGCAAGAGAATCCTGGGTAAGGAGCAAGAGAATCCTGGGTAAGGAGCAAGAGAATCCTGGGTAAGGAGCAAGAGAATCCTGGGTAAGGAGCAAGAGAATCCTGGGTAAGGAGCAAGAGAATCCTGGGTAAGGAGCAAGAGAATCCTGGGTAAGGAGCAAGAGAATCCTGGGTAAGGAGCAAGAGAATCCTGGGTAAGGAGCAAGAGAATCCTGGGTAAGGAGCAAGAGAATCCTGGGTAAGGAGCAAGAGAATCCTGGGTAAGGAGCAAGAGAATCCTGGGTAAGGAGCACGAGAATCCTGGGCAAGGAGCACGAGAATCCTGGGCAAGGAGCACGAGAATCCTGGGCAAGGAGCAAGAGAATCCTGGGCAAGGAACAAGAGAATCCTGGGCAAAGAGCAAGAGAATCCTGGGCAAGGAACAAGAGAATCCTGGGCAAGGAGCAAGAGAATCCTGGGCAAGGAGAAAGAGAATCCTGGCTGAGGAGCAAGAGAATCCTGGCTGAGGAGCAAGAGAATCCTGGCTGAGGAGCAAGAGAATCCTGGCTGAGGAGCAAGAGAATCCTGGGTAAGGAGCAAGAGAATCCTGGGTAAGGAGCAAGAGAATCCTGGGTAAGGAGCAAGAGAATCCAGGGTAAGGAGCAAGAGAATCCAGGGTATGGAGCAAGAGAATCCTGGGTAAGGAGCAAGAGAATCAAGAAAATATCGGTAGAAAACCAGGGAAATCTTGCAAATACAACACGTGTCTTTTCTTGCTGAGATTACGACGATGTGACGATAATAACTACCTTCTTATTGCAAGTCGGAACTTTCGGTGCGACACTCAAGAAGTTGATGACTTCTACTTAACCTGGCGCGGCAGTAACGAAAGAGCTAAAATCTTGCCAGGGGGGGATGCTTGTCTCACAGATAACACTGTTCTGTTAATCACAGAACGTCTATATCAAACTGGAGCTCATGCCTAAGTTGTTCATGATAAATATCCTACAAACTACAGTCCGTCGCAGTCCACACTCGCCTTTGATGCAGAAGCTGCGCAACTTTCATGTTCTGCACAAGCCACAGCAAAAGCCTAAGTTCTGCGAGATCTTCGAAGCAATCATCCGGACGGACAGAACTCGAGCTGATCTTCAACGCAAGTTTCTGTGCGAGCAAAGTTTCTGCGCACTGCGTTGTGGAAGCTCATTAGGGAACTTTTTTCAACGCCGTTCTTTGCAAGAACTTAGCCCGTTTGCTTACTAGATAATGAGCAGCAGTTGGGCCAAAATCATATAATCCATCACAGGATTATGTGTTTAATCTTACGTTGATGATTACTTCCTTGCTTGTGAAATAATTATACATTATTTGCAAGTAAGGCTGCGACAGATTACTGCATTTCTACAAAACGGGGCTTCGCCTCAAGACTGTTGCGTCCGATCTATAGGAAGAATCGAACAGCCCTTAGCAAGCTGGGAACGTTCATGAACGTTTTTACACAAGCGCTCAACTTGGGAATTTAATCAACGATTTGAGTAAAAAATGAGACGCGCACAAAGAGCGTCTCCCATACGAAAAATAAGTTTTCATTATGTGAAAAAATTGAGTTAAAAAAACATCTGTCTCTAATCGATGAGTTATTCATTGGGAATTAATGATATACGAAACTAATATTTATAAGTTGAAGCTCACCAAAAGAACACCTTACCTGGGAGGTGGAATTCATGCGAAAGTCAACTAATAAAAGTCAAAGTTAAAAGTTCAGAAAACGCTAATTTCTCAAAACTCGGGAAATTTATATCCAAACCTCACGTGCGAGTTAGCGAAAATTTTCAAACATCAAACACCCTAAAACAGCACCCCATGAACGGCAAACCTTTAGAAAATCCAATTCACGAAAGCTCAAGCGCCTTCAAATAACACCCCATGAAAACCAAATCCTTAGTACGAGATCAAATTCGTAGATCCAATTCACGAAAGCTCGAGCGGCGTCAAAGAACACCTCACCTGGGAAGTGTAGTTCTTGAGGACCTGGTCATCGAGGAACCAGAGGAGGACGGTAGGCGGCCGCCCACCCACCGCCTGGCACACCATCTCGTAGCTCCTCCCCACCACCAGCGGCTCGTGTGACGTCAGCAGCTTCACGTACAGCGGCGACACTGTAATGATAAGCAAAGCATTCAAGTTAATTAAAGTAAGGAGAAGATTAGATTAGATTATAAGTTAGTTAAAGCCTCTTACTGTTCCCAAAAAAATGTTGGCACAACGTATCTTGAAATTGTTGGAATCTAGGTATAAGGAGGGGATTAAAGTAAGAAGATTAGATTATTACTTAAAACATCTGTGTTTCCAAAAAATGTGGGCTCCATTTATCACAGAATTATAATTGAATCAACGCGTCAGGAGGAGATCAAAGTTATTTTAAGTAAGGAGAGGATTAGATTATGAGTTAGTTAAGGCCTCTCACTGTTTCCAAAAAAGGTGGGAACCATATTTCTTGGCATTAATGGAATCTATGTACAAGGTGTGTACTACATGTCATGGGAAACATCAAAATCGAAGAACGTTCATGAAACCAGATGAAATTTGGGGAAAATAATTAAAACCTATAAAACAACGGTAGTGAACCGAAAAAGATCGTCCGTAACATAAGAAAGTATCGTATTTAAAAGAAAACGTATTGAAGTAACGTATTTAAAGAATTCAATTCGATTCAATTTTAAATTTTACTGCTCGGTACCACTCCTTTTGGGAAAATTCCCAAAAAGTAATATCGTAACCACATAGTCTATTTTAACACGTGAACTCAAATGCGACGCAATGACTCGAGAAGTTACGTGAGAAGAACCATGGTGTGGTCGAGCATATCTGTTCTCGCGTTCACGTTGGTCGGAGTGCCGCTCATCGATTGCGTGGCGGTGCACGCGTGTTTTCAACGAACTCCAATAACTCGAGGGCAGAAGCTCGGGGAAATAATGAACCGGAAAATGACGGGCTGGCGAACGCTTGGATTTTGTTTTGAGAAATGGCTGATTCCACGAAAGAATTGAAGTAAATCAAGTCCAGGGAAGTGTGGAGCCTCCACGAAGACTCGTCATCTTCAATGCAATTGCAGCTTGTCTTCAGGAAACAAGGTGCAGGCTTCGAAGAACAAAACAGAGCCATTACTTGTTCAAAGAATCAGATGGTTTTTTAGAGAATTGGCACTCGTTTCAAGAATTTGACAAGAAATTCAAAGCGTGAACATTAGAACCGAAATTTTAAATTGAAGTGCGTTTAAAAATTTTGAAATCTAATCCGGGGCGAAAAGATAGGGACCAAAATTTAAAATTGGCTTCCGTTCCAAGAATTTGAAAATAAATTCGAAGCGATCTCAAGGGAACCGGAATTTCAAATTGGCGTTTGAAGTTCGAAAAATTTGTAAAGAAATGTGATGCGAGAATATTGGAACCGAAATTCCAAAAGTAATTATTCGAATAGCGTTATCGGACATCATCACACGAGTGCCTATGAAAGCTCGTTGATGGAGGCAGTCTACTGAGTTCGGTAATAACGTATAAGGGGGCAGCACGGGAGTGCACACAAACTGTGGGTCATAAACGCTATGTCAAGCGACCAAATCCCTCACTGTTTCATGTACGAACATACCTTGTTAGCTGAAATTGCAACGGTGTAGAGAGCATCAAAACTCCCCAACAGTTAAAAGCCCCCATCTTGTTTTACATTTATATTCAATCTATAAGTTTTAGCGCCTACGTCGAGGGAGAAGAGTGCGGTAGGAGAAATATTGAATGAACATGTAATAGAAAACGAAAATGAGGTATTTCTTTTCTGTCCCAGTATACATGTTAAAATTAATTTTAAGAACTTTCTTCAGCTGCGTACCGAATTTCAGTTTCTTTAAAATTTCCGGACGTTTAAAACGTCAGACACTTTAACACTTCGATACTTCAGAAAACTTTCAGGATAATGTAATATGTTCCTCGTTGCTTTTTTCATGAACTTGTTCTTTGAAATTCACTACCGAGTGGCAGTTCATTCCTCATTCAGAGATCGGTGACCACAAGAAGCTGGAACCAGTCTAAAATGTCAGTGGTCGTGATAATACTATGACACGGACACAAAAATCCTGACGTTGAAGTGTTATAAGAAACGCTGTATCGGTGCTACCACATCACATAATTCACGGCCAAAATATGAAACACCGTGGGTGCGAAGCACACTCCTTTTGTACGCAGGTAATTGTACTGAGTAGTGACCAACACCCTCTACAGGCTGTCACCATTAATAACGAGGTTAGCTGAGCCCATAGAACAATAAATTATTAGGATAGCGCATACATCATGCTCACTCACGTCGGCCGAGTCACATTTCAGGAGCTGCAGTGATAGCCAGGCACGCTCAAGCGCGTCTTCAAACAGACGTGTGTTGGAATAACCCTACAAGTTAACACGTTGGCTGAGATGGGTTAAACTCGAGTTCAATGATCTACTCAAATTTAAAATCAAAACTTGTAAGCAATTTTTAAATACCAGTCATCAACTGTCCATAAAATACCATTAATTTTAAAATATTGTACAAATTTTTCAAACGACCCATCGATGGATCGCGTCGCAGGCACGTGCTAACTTCAATGCGTATCTTGGAACATTGCACATTTGCCAGTAATATAAGCTCGTAGCTAGTGAATATAAAGGAACTAATGTACTTTCACAACCATGAATGATGGCATTTTTTCACAGTTACACCATTCATTCGTCCGTGAAGACTGTTTTCAAACAAAGAGTTTGAATTTGGACAAATAATTAAAATTTAAAAAGCTTAAATTGCATCTTTCGGTTCGTTTATTTGACTGAGTTCAATGGACCCACATGAATTGCAATTCAAAAAAAAAAAATACGAAGTCATAATGAAGTGTTCATAATGAATGTGAGTATTAATGTGAATATTAATGTGAATGTCTTCATAATGAATGGGAATGTGTTCATAACGAGTTCATATGAAGTCATAATGAAATATGAATAATATGAAGTCATAATGAAATAGAAATAATATGAAGTCATAATGAAATAGAATAATATGAAGAGAGAATAGGGAAACGAGCCAAAAGATGCCCTGAATGACCATGGACGAGTCAGTTCAATTTTCGCTCAGTAGTCTCGAGGCGCAGTAAACCAGAACTGAGCTGGCGTTTCAGTAAGCGTGTTTTCTCCTATAATTCCCAAACAGGAAGCTTGCTACAGATGTATCTCTGATAAATTATTAAACCAAACTTACTCAATTGTACTTGCGTTTCTAAAACTAGTGTAGCTAATTCTGATTTGCAGGACAATTAACACTTTGACTGCGACAAGTAAAACGGAATTTTACCCTTCAACTTGAATTTTAAGTCAAACGTGGTAAGCAATGTTAAAATAGCAAACATCCCCTGGATATTGCCAATTTCTAGCTTTGATTAAGTGTTTATGAGAATTAGTTTGTGACTACTGGTCGGTCAGCAGCATTATGAAAATTTCCTCCGTGGCCACCGGTGGCGCACGTACGTCGCAGTCAAAGTGTTACAAGATAATTTCATCGCGCAAGTTTTCCAGCAAAATTTTTATGTGAATAATTTGATTTTGTTGTTCATGCAGAATCACAAACGACATACACACTCATCAAGTAAGAATTAACTTATAAAGAGCTTACCATTCAACGAACTCGTAATACGATACACTCTAGGGCTCCTCAATGAAACTCATCTTAATATAAACGAAGTTTTTATGCGAGGACTTTCATTAATTGTCATAGAGCAACAAATTCGATTTCATAATTAAATGAGGAAAAGAGATTAGATGTATAATCGACGGGAAGTGGTCGGGCGCGCAATCAACAGGAGGCGGTCAGGTGTGCAATGTAAGGAACGTGTGAACTAGAAAGTTCACATGTTCCTTTCACTTGAAATTCGGACTAATACCTAACCTTTCCGAAATTCTGACTAATTTAGAGACGAAATTTAATTCGTTTGGGCACAAGTACACTTTCCTTCCGAGATGCTGGCTTTTCTTGTCCTGAATAAAGGCACGGGAAGAATACGTAGCAGTAGACCAGACTAATAATTTTATAACTAAATCAAGAGACATTTTCAATCCAGAGCTAGAGAATACAGCATAGAAGTTTAGGTACTGGTCATGCCAGCACGCAGTTAGTATCCATGTCGACCTATGGGATTAAATTTATGGTGTGAACCACGGAATTTTAAATTCAGATCGTAATTTAAGCATGGCGATTCCGATTTTTTTCAATGGTTTAAGAATTCCATGATAAAACTTACCCATAATATTGTGACCGCGTCGAATTATTACCTAGAAGTAAATAGGAATTGTGTAAGCTAAAAAATATGAATACATTAGTGAAAAAAATGAATTAAATATTTCACTGGCATTTGTGATCGAATCCTGTGTCTCTTTCACGACGTCATAAAACATTTTTCAAAAAAACATGATATCATTCCTCCGACATTTTCAAAGAGATATGTTCAATTTATAGCTAAATATTTGTTTTTATCTTATGCATAACTTAGAACATAGATTTTAAGTTTTACTAGGGAAAAGTTAACACTATCCTTGCTGTTACGGAGTCTGTATAGTGTACCAAAGAAATTTATGCTCAGCAAGTCACACTGCTGAGCGGAGTGGTAATGCAAGCACTCATTTCTACCATACTAGTATAACTATAATCAAATATGGTAACTTCTAATTAATTTATAACTCGTGTCTCACCAAAACAAAATAATTCACTGGAAATTGGATACGCATTTTCAATGCAGTAATTCACTGGTAAATGGAAACGTATTTTAAATGTAGTAATTCACTGGTAAGTGGAAACTTATTTTAAATGTAGTAATTCACTGGTAAGTGGAAACTTATTTTAAATGTAGTAATTCACTGGGAAGTGGAAACTTATTTTAAATGTAGTAATTCACTGGTAAGTGGAAACGTATTTTAAATGTAGTAATTCACTGGTAAGTGGAAACGTATTTTAAATGTAGTAATTCACTGGTAAGTGGAAACTTATTTTAAATGTAGTAATTCACTGGTAAGTGGAAACTTATTTTAAATGTAGTAATTCACTGGTAAGTGGAAACTAATTTTAAATGTAGTAATTCACTGGTAAGTGGAAACTTATTTTAAATGTAGTAATTCACTGGTAAGTGGAAAAGTATTTTAAATGTAGTAATTCACTGGTAAGTGGAAACGTATTTTAAATGTAGTAATTCACTGGTAAGTGGAAACTTATTTTGAATGTAGTAATTCACTGGTAAGTGGAAACTTATTTTAAATGTAGTAATTCACTGGTAAGTGGAAACTTATTTTAAATGTAGTAATTCACTGGTAAGTGGAAACGCATTTGGAATGTAGTTATTCACTGGAAAGTAGAAATGCATTTTAAATGTAATGTCACTGGAAAGTGGAAAGGCATTTAGAATGGAAAATATCGGGGCTCTGATACCGTACTTACACATCATGTCGATGGCAACCGATGTCTGTAGAGGAGCGCTGAGGTTGGTGTTGGAGGCGCGACACGTCAAAACCATGTTGTAGAAGTCTCTTTTTATGGGATCTACAAGAAGGGTGTTCGATACTCTATGAGCGCTCGCCATAACCGTGCTTGATATGAACACCTCACTCTCCCCTTTTTCCAGCCTTTCCAAACCATCTTGCGTTCCACCATACAGCCTGGAGGACGCAGATGACGACATTTCAGTAGACAAAGTTGACCTGAACTCCCCGAAGATTTGCTTTGCGTTTTTGTAGGTGGACTGCGTGGGTCTGAAAGGATATGATGGAGTGTTGGTGTTGTAGATGTCACCAAAGGGTTTGTTCCCCTCCCACCAGGAGACTGTGGGGGGAGGGTAGCCGCCTTCTGCCTCGCATGTCAGACGTAGAGGCTCTCCTTCGACCACTGGGCCAACCGTCGCACCGACCTCCATGCCGCCGGATGTCAGGATCGTTAGCCGGTGTGGCGGAACTGAGAGAGAAAAAATTACGGTCTCACATACGGGAACATTTTTTCAAGGAAGCCTTATTTTTTATGAAGAGTTTAAAAGAGCAAAAGTACCATTTTTAAAAGAGCAAAGGACCCCTATTTAAAAGAGCAAAAGTACCATTTTTTAAAGAGCAAAGGACCCCTATTTAAAAGAGCAAAAGTACCATTTTTTAAAGGGCAAAGGACCCCTATTTAAAAGAGCAAAAGTACCATTTTTAAAAGGGCAAAGGACCCCTATTTAAAAGAGCAAAAGTACCATTTTTAAAAGGGCAAAGGACCCCTATTTAAAAGAGCAAAAGTACCATTTTTAAAAGGGCAAAGGTATCTTTTTCAAAAACGAAATTTTTTTTATATGCTAAATATTTTTTCTAAAAAGGGCAATTGTTTGATATGTAAAATATCTTCAAAAAGAAAACATTAACCTTTTAGGAAACGCCTTTCTTTCGGGAAACACGTTTCTTTCGGGAAACGCGTTTCTTTCGGGAAACGCGTCTCTTTCGGGAAACGCGTCTCTTTCGGGAAACGCGTCTCTTTCGGGAAACGCGTCTCTTTCGGGAAACGCGTCTCTTTCGGGAAACGCGTCTCTTTCGGGAAACGCGTCTCTTTCGGGAAACGCGTCTCTTTCGGGAAACGCGTCTCTTTCGGGAAACGCGTCTCTTTCGGGAAACGCGTCTCTTTCGGGAAACGCGTCTCTTTCGGGAAACGCGTCTCTTTCGGGAAACGCGTCTCTTTCGGGAAACGCGTCTCTTTCGGGAAACGCGTCTCTTTCGGGAAACGCGTCTCTTTCGGGAAACGCGTCTCTTTCGGGAAACGCGTCTCTTTCGGGAAACGCGTCTCTTTCGGGAAACGCGTCTCTTTCGGGAAACGCGTCTCTTTCGGGAAACGCGTCTCTTTCGGGAAACGCGTCTCTTTCGGGAAACGCGTCTCTTTCGGGAAACGCGTCTCTTTCGGGAAACGCGTCTCTTTCGGGAAACGCGTCTCTTTCGGGAAACGCGTCTCTTTCGGGAAACGCGTCTCTTTCGGGAAACGCGTCTCTTTCGGGAAACGCGTCTCTTTCGGGAAACGCGTCTCTTTCGGGAAACGCGTCTCTTTCGGGAAACGCGTCTCTTTCGGGAAACGCGTCTCTTTCGGGAAACGCGTCTCTTTCGGGAAACGCGTCTCTTTCGGGAAACGCGTCTCTTTCGGGAAACGCGTCTCTTTCGGGAAACGCGTCTCTTTCGGGAAACGCGTCTCTTTCGGGAAACGCGTCTCTTTCGGGAAACGCGTCTCTTTCGGGAAACGCGTCTCTTTCGGGAAACGCGTCTCTTTCGGGAAACGCGTCTCTTTCGGGAAACGCGTCTCTTTCGGGAAACGCGTCTCTTTCGGGAAACGCGTCTCTTTCGGGAAACGCGTCTCTTTCGGGAAACGCGTCTCTTTCGGGAAACGCGTCTCTTTCGGGAAACGCGTCTCTTTCGGGAAACGCGTCTCTTTCGGGAAACGCGTCTCTTTCGGGAAACGCGTCTCTTTCGGGAAACGCGTCTCTTTCGGGAAACGCGTCTCTTTCGGGAAACGCGTCTCTTTCGGGAAACGCGTCTCTTTCGGGAAACGCGTCTCTTTCGGGAAACGCGTCTCTTTCGGGAAACGCGTCTCTTTCGGGAAACGCGTCTCTTTCGGGAAACGCGTCTCTTTCGGGAAACGCGTCTCTTTCGGGAAACGCGTCTCTTTCGGGAAACGCGTCTCTTTCGGGAAACGCGTCTCTTTCGGGAAACGCGTCTCTTTCGGGAAACGCGTCTCTTTCGGGAAACGCGTCTCTTTCGGGAAACGCGTCTCTTTCGGGAAACGCGTCTCTTTCGGGAAACGCGTCTCTTTCGGGAAACGCGTCTCTTTCGGGAAACGCGTCTCTTTCGGGAAACGCGTCTCTTTCGGGAAACGCGTCTCTTTCGGGAAACGCGTCTCTTTCGGGAAACGCGTCTCTTTCGGGAAACGCGTCTCTTTCGGGAAACGCGTCTCTTTCGGGAAACGCGTCTCTTTCGGGAAACGCGTCTCTTTCGGGAAACGCGTCTCTTTCGGGAAACGCGTCTCTTTCGGGAAACGCGTCTCTTTCGGGAAACGCGTCTCTTTCGGGAAACGCGTCTCTTTCGGGAAACGCGTCTCTTTCGGGAAACGCGTCTCTTTCGGGAAACGCGTCTCTTTCGGGAAACGCGTCTCTTTCGGGAAACGCGTCTCTTTCGGGAAACGCGTCTCTTTCGGGAAACGCGTCTCTTTCGGGAAACGCGTCTCTTTCGGGAAACGCGTCTCTTTCGGGAAACGCGTCTCTTTCGGGAAACGCGTCTCTTTCGGGAAACGCGTCTCTTTCGGGAAACGCGTCTCTTTCGGGAAACGCGTCTCTTTCGGGAAACGCGTCTCTTTCGGGAAACGCGTCTCTTTCGGGAAACGCGTCTCTTTCGGGAAACGCGTCTCTTTCGGGAAACGCGTCTCTTTCGGGAAACGCGTCTCTTTCGGGAAACGCGTCTCTTTCGGGAAACGCGTCTCTTTCGGGAAACGCGTCTCTTTCGGGAAACGCGTCTCTTTCGGGAAACGCGTCTCTTTCGGGAAACGCGTCTCTTTCGGGAAACGCGTCTCTTTCGGGAAACGCGTCTCTTTCGGGAAACGCGTCTCTTTCGGGAAACGCGTCTCTTTCGGGAAACGCGTCTCTTTCGGGAAACGCGTCTCTTTCGGGAAACGCGTCTCTTTCGGGAAACGCGTCTCTTTCGGGAAACGCGTCTCTTTCGGGAAACGCGTTTCTTTCGGGAAACGCGTTTCTTTCGGGAAACGCGTTTCTTTCGGGAAACGCGTTTCTTTCGGGAAACGCGTTTCTTTCGGGAAACGCGTTTCTTTCGGGAAACGCGTTTCTTTCGGGAAACGCGTTTCTTTCGGGAAACGCGTTTCTTTCGGGAAACGCGTTTCTTTCGGGAAACGCGTTTCTTTCGGGAAACGCGTTTCTTTCGGGAAACGCGTTTCTTTCGGGAAACGCGTTTCTTTCGGGAAACGCGTTTCTTTCGGGAAACGCGTTTCTTTCGGGAAACGCGTTTCTTTCGGGAAACGCGTTTCTTTCGGGAAACGCGTTTCTTTCGGGAAACGCGTTTCTTTCGGGAAACGCGTTTCTTTCGGGAAACGCGTTTCTTTCGGGAAACGCGTTTCTTTCGGGAAACGCGTTTCTTTCGGGAAACGCGTTTCTTTCGGGAAACGCGTTTCTTTCGGGAAACGCGTTTCTTTCGGGAAACGCGTTTCTTTCGGGAAACGCGTTTCTTTCGGGAAACGCGTTTCTTTCGGGAAACGCGTTTCTTTCGGGAAACGCGTTTCTTTCGGGAAACGCGTTTCTTTCGGGAAACGCGTTTCTTTCGGGAAACGCGTTTCTTTCGGGAAACGCGTTTCTTTCGGGAAACGCGTTTCTTTCGGGAAACGCGTTTCTTTCGGGAAATGCGTTTCTTTCGGGAAACACCTTTCTTTCGGGAAACACCTTTCTTTCGGGAAACACCTTTCTTTCGGGAAACACGTTTCTTTCGGGAAACACCTTTCTTTTAGGGAACACCTTTCTTTTAGGAAACACCTTTCTTTTAGGAAACACCTTTCTTTTAGGAAACACCTTTCTTTTAGGAAACACCTTTCTTTTAGGAAACACCTTTCTTTTAGGAAACACCTTTCTTTTAGGAAACACCTTTCTTTTAGGAAACACCTTTCTTTTAGGAAACACCATTCTTTTAGGAAACACCATTCTTTTAGGAAACACCATTCTTTTAGGAAACACCATTCTTTTAGGAAACACCATTCTTTTAGGAAACACCATTCTTTCAGGAAACACCATTCTTTCAGGAAACACCATTCTTTCAGGAAACACCATTCTTTCAGGAAACACCATTCTTTCAGGAAACACCATTCTTTCAGGAAACACCTTTCTTTCAGGAAACACCTTTCTTTCAGGAAACACCTTTCTTTCAGGAAACACCTTTCTTTCAGGAAACACCTTTCTTTCAGGAAACACCTTTCTTTCAGGAAACACCTTTCTTTCAGGAAACACCGTTCTTTCAGGAAACACCTTTCTTTCAGGAAACACCTTTCTTTTAGGAAACGCCTTTCATTTAGGAAACGCCTTTCATTTAGGAAACACCTTTCTTTTAGGAAACACTTTTCTTTTAGGAAACGCCTTTCTTTTAGGAAACACCTTTCTTTTAGGAAACACCTTTCTTTTAGGAAACACCTTTCTTTTTGGAAACACCTTTCTTTTAGGAAACGCCTTTCCTTTAGGAAACACCTTTCTTTTAGGAAACGCCTTTCCTTTAGGGAACGCTTTTCCTTTAGGAAACGCCTTTCATTTAGGAAACACCTTTCTTTTAGGAAACACTTTTCTTTTAGGAAACGCCTTTCTTTTAGGAAACGCCTTTCTTTTAGGAAACACCTTTCTTTTAGGAAACGCCTTTCCTTTAGGAAACGCCTTTCCTTTAGGAAACGCCTTTCATTTAGGAAACGCCTTTCATTTAGGAAACGCCTTTCATTTAGGAAACATCTTTTTCACGGAAATATCTTGTTTACGGAAATATCTTGTTTACGGAAATATCTTGTTTACGGAAATATCTTGTTTACGGAAATATCTTGTTTACGGAAATATCTTGTTTACGGAAATATCTTGTTTACGGAAATATCTTGTTTACGGAAATATCTTGTTTACGGAAATATCTTGTTTACGGAAATATCTTGTTTACGGAAATATCTTGTTTACGGAAATATCTTGTTTACGGAAATATCTTGTTTACGGAAATATCTTGTTTACGGAAATATCTTGTTTACGGAAATATCTTGTTTACGGAAATATCTTGTTTACGGAAATATCTTGTTTACGGTAGATCTTGTTTACGGTAGATCTTGTTTACGGTAGATCTTGTTTACGGTAGATCTTGTTTACGGAAATATCTTGTTTACGGTAGATCTTGTTTACGGTAGATCTTGTTTACGGAAATATCTTGTTTACGGAAATATCTTGTTTACGGAAATATCTTGTTTACGGAAATATCTTGTTTACGGAAATATCTTGTTCACGGAAATATCTTGTTCACGGAAATATCTTGTTCACGGAAATATCTTGTTTACGGAAACTTTTTATACGGAAACATCTTTTTCTGAGGAAACATTTTTCTAAAGAAAAGTCTTTATCGGTCGCTCCATGTTTATAATCAAGATGTTTAAAACATTTCTCAGCTTCGTAACTTGAGAGCAAAGAGTGAGCGAGTGAAGAGGAAGCTCAGTGAGCAGTGCTCTCTCCTAAAACCTCTTCTACTCGTCTTTTCCGGTCGCTGTAAACATCCAAAAGCCTGCAGTTTCGTGAAAATACCTTGGACACAAAATAATGAAGTGCTTGTGTGTGTTTCACCTATGAAAATTTAATGGCTAAGAATCTTTCAAGCTACGTTTCTTATTACTTTAGCAGGAGACGTGAGACGAAACTGAGAAAAGTAAATATCGATCCAGCACTGGGTAACCAAGGAATGTCCACGAAAGTGTTTTTACATTTAGAAGTTCAATGACAAGCATCATTTAAGAAATGTTTAAAATAAATTGCAACGGTGATGTTCAAACAAGTAAATTTTTGAAAGTGAAAACGCTTGAAACAGTGGCTCTTTAACTTGAAAATAAATATTGAAATTAAAGTTAAAACTTTACACCTCAGAAAGCATCAGCTCCGTAGTTCCTTTTCTACGAATATAATGAAGAAAATGAAAATATTCATAATATATTTTGCTATTTGCACTAGGAATGCTTAAACAAAGCTAATGACAATCTGCAGCAAAAGTTCTCTGAGAGTTCCTCACTTCATATCTCATTTTCTTGAAGTTTAGAATGCAGAGCTCAGAGAGTTTCGCAAGTTATATGAAGAGCAACTTTTGTATTGGCTGTCTGACAACGTTTACAGAAGTCAGAAAGTACAACACCAGAATGTTTCGAGTCTAAACTGCTTGTATAAAGAAAGAGTTGCAGAATTGTTCCTGAAAAAGTGTGAAGAATTTATGAAATTAGACGCTCACCAATGTTGAAAATTCAACGCCTTCCAACTTTGCACAGATCAGATAAACTTTTTGAATCAGACTGGTGGGTCTCGCACATGGCAAACAAAGCTCATTCATACGTAGTTAAATTTTGAGGAATGCTGAAATGATCGCTTGCATGCGAGATTAAATGTTCAGAGAAGAACTGAAAGAACAACGCAATTAAATTCGGAGTAAAATTAATGAGACGGACTTTAAGTCAGAGGTAGTGCACTTGGAATTATACGATGACGAACTCTTGAAGAAACCGTGGGAGATTTACTTCACCATCGCGTTAGCGTTCGAGCGTAACTACTATGGAAGAGTGAAAAACTTATGACATAAATGCTTGGTTTCATAACACTATGTATACAGCGCTGTAACAGCCCTAGGCCGGAGATACGGTCATAGTGTGTTCGCATATTCTCAATTACTATTCGTAATGCAAAACATTTAAATCTCCAATAGTATACAAATCATAAGAGGGGCAAAACCTGATCCTACGAACTTCATTTTTAGTTCACAAAAGCTGAAGGGAATGACAAATAAATTTCATCAAGCTTACTATTTATTGATGGGGAAAGTATATTTAAACTTGTTTCAAATCAGGCATTTTTCAACTTTTTGTAAGGCCATATTTTTTTCTTTCTAATGAAAGAACGCCACTGCCTTTCAAGTCGAACATTAACCGAGAGTAGCGTGTTAAAATTGCTTCTTAACTGAACATCTGACGCAAGCTGAGAAAGGATATTTCCTTTAGGTCATGATTAGAATAAATTAGATTAGATAAGTTAGTTTACGCCTCCCTAACCTCAACAAAGTTATTCCAAGGAGGGGAAAGAAGAAGGTAAAGTAAAAATTAAAGACAGAAATTGATGTGTTGAACAGGATAGTGGCGAGCTGAAAAAAAGGGTTTGAAATAAAACAAAAATCCTATTTATTCCAACAAAAACAAGGCCTACCCATGCAACTCTCAGCTAAGGACCTGCCTCATTGAAACTTTGTGCTAAATTTCATTCCGATCGGCAAAATAAAATGCGCGTCGGCTAGGAAAGCCTTCAGAACGTTGATTATTTTAATAATGTTTGCCTGATTGGCCTAAGCCAAACAAAATGCTCATCTGCAGGCTCTTATCAGAGAAAATTAAAATAAATTAGCGGTCTTTCGACCCAACTTCATATGAAAATTTCCAACGTTGAAAATTTTCGCTGAAAAAGGTTGTTGCCGACACTAGTTTGCGCCGATGACTCAACAGCAACGGCGAAAGATAAAGACACTACGGAACACAGCGATGCTATTGCCTTCTTTCTGTCGGATTCGTGTTGTCATAGTCAACTGTTTGAACGAAAAGGACATTGCAAGATACTTCTTGAAGAAACAAACGCAAACAGTTGTAGAAGCAAGGTACAATTAAAGTATTACGAACAGAGTTTATTCAGAGAGTAAATTTATTCAAATATTTGGTTTCATTTTTTAATAATTGGTAATAATTAATATATAATTCAGGAGAAAATTATCTGAACTAAGAAAATTTTAATTCACAATTTGCTCATGCGAATTGAGAACGAATAATTCTAGCAATTAATAATTCGGTCATACGAGCATTATTCCCTGATAAATGACCAAAAAATTGTCGATCGGCAGTGCTAATTACACACAGCAAACAGAAACTATGATCACTCGTCATCACAATTACTACGACTACAATGAAATGTAACTGTCTCTCACTGATGCAGGCGCAAAAGCTGCAAAGATACCGATACAGAAACTAGGAGTCACGGATGGCAGCATAAAACGCACTCAATCAAAGAAAACTCACTGAAGACTACGGTGACGGTTTCGGATACCAATATCAACCAGGTCAACTGACACGCGCAAAATCGATACAATAACAGATACAGTATCTAACCAGGAACACACACTCATGACGGTACAGAAGCGAAATCAGACACTAAAAGCCAGTCAGGTACACTGATGCGAGCCCAATTAAGAGCCGCAAGAACAGATACAGTAGCTAACGAAGAAGACCAACTGATGACTACAGAAGTGGGATCTCGGTCCAACAAAAAGAGAAGTCCACTTACGCTACCGAAACCGATTAAGAGAGTAACGAAAAAAAAAATCGATTTTACAAAACCGGGATTTGTCACCGTCGAACACCAACAGCAAGCGTGGTCCACTGATGCTACCAAAGATAAGACACAGAGTAACAAAGAAGACTTAGTGAGGACTGTACGAAAAAAGGATTAAACCCCGACAACAAGCGAGGTCCACTTATGCTCCCAAAGATAATAGACTGAGTAACAAGGAATACTCAGTGAGGAATGTACAATGAGGGATTAAACACCGACAACAAGCGAGGTCCACTGATGCTACCAAAGACAACACACAGAGCAACAAAGAAGACTCACTGATGACGGTGAGGTTGACAGTGTAGGTGAGTGTGGGGCTGGTGCGGAAGTCCACGCGACACTTGTAGGTGCCGGCGTCAGTGACGGCGACAGCGCGCACGAGCAGGGCGTTGCGAGGCGGTTGGTAGGTGGCGCGGTCCCCCACTGCGTCCAGGTTCATGAAGTGCGTCGCTGCGCCGCTCCGGGCGTCGTAGCTGCGGACATGGCGTTATGAGGTTAACCCTTCACCGTCAGCATTTTCTACTCATATTACCGTTATCACAACCCCCATCATTAAAATGACACAGGCTCCCTATAGTCAACGACATCGCAACGAGGAAGTGATTGCCACTCGACAATGAACTTCGAAGAACACATTAGAGCACAAACTTCACAAGTGTAAAATATATTAGAGCTGTTTATGGAAGTGGATTTTGAATTCCACTTTGACTGTAACGGGTTAATTAAGAGCGGTTACCTAGAGTGGTTATTTTTGGGGGTTATTCCAAGAAGTAATTCTGAGAGGTAATTATCAATGAAAATCCTAAATCGTAATTATGAACGATAATTCTGAAGTTATCGAGAAACGGACTACTTATTTGGATTCCTAAACAATAAATCAAAACAGTAATCCTAAATGGTAGTCCTAGAGAGTAATAGTACTAAACGGCAATAAAAGGCTTCCAAAAAACGGAATAAGAGTACTCTAGATTAGATTATTAGTTAGTTTAAGCCTCCCTATCCCCTATGAAATCCTAAGAGAGGAAGGAAGAAGGCACCATTTGGTATGGAGTTAAAGGAAACGCGGAATCTATGCAGAAAGGGCATAGAAACAGTAAGATGAGAAAGAAGTTCATGAAACAAGATCAAAGTTGAAGAAGAAAGTAGTAGGTGCTGAAAAAACAGGACAGCAGCGAACCGAAAAAAAGATGGTCCGTAACAAAACAAAAACCTGTCATTTTAACAAAAAGAAAGCCTACCTAACCTTTAGCTCGGGCCCTCATATTGTCCCCCTGGGAGTGCTAATTCCCATAGATACAATAGTTGTATCCCCCTGAGGGGGTAAGAGTACTCTAAAATGAAATACAGTTACGGAAAAAAACACCGCATGTCAGCTCTTGTAAAATTAAAAAATCAACCTGTTTGAATTTTCAAGGAATTGAGGTTTAATAGTCAGCTGAGAAGCGCAGTACCACAGAGCAAGGAAAATTCTGAACATTTTCCCAGCGGTGAGTTTTGGTGGAAGAAAAAAGGGCTCTCGACCTACTGTTCAGTATACTTGAAACGTTCGTCACACCAACCACTTCCGCATATTTAGACGAATTTAAAAAAAACTGAAGTCCAGTTTTGAGCACGGGAAGAACGTCATATGTTTGCACGTCCAACCAATGAAAAATACAGGAGGGATTCACCTTAACATGTGTGTACGCCCAACTAGTGAAACATCCAGAAGATAGTTGAAGGGTCGAAAGGTGCAGAAAATGTGAATAATAACCACCAAACACGATCGAATTGAAACGCCTAGCGCTAATATATCGCCTGTGTTCGGTCAAAGAGTTACCGTGCAGCGGCCCTGCTGAAATATTCCTCTGGCGGCAATGTGTCTAAAAATTGGAATTGGACGGGTGCCTAGCAAGGAAAAATTTCACGTCTTTTGAACGAACGTCAAAAAATTGGGCGATGAAAGAGCTGAATTATTTCCAAGAGAAAAATGAGTGGCTGAGCGTTGCCAGCGTGAGAGGAGTGGTGTGTGAGCTAGGAGCTTCCATAACCGAAAGCAACGACGTATGACGTTCCTCCCAAACAAACATTTACCTATCATTCTCATAACGAGTTAAAACGTTGTAATTGTGTTAACCTACTTACTATTCATACAAAAGAAATGAACACAGCTGGCTAGTCAATTTTTTTGAAGCACTTCAGGATGAGAATATTTAACCGACTGAAAACGATTCCAAAACGCTCTCACGGAGCCGTGGAGAATAAAAATTTTCAAGAGAACTCAAATAACTCGGGGAGAAAACTAGAGGAAGGATTTTACTGCAAAAGAAGAGTAGAATATTTACTTGAAAAACACAGGCAACCGAGAGTGGCTACTGCGGATTCACAGAAAGGAGAGTTGAAAAACCGAATCTCGAGTGGCATTTTGCTCACAACTACTAAAAATGTATACCAAAAAATTACAAACGTACTGCTTGGACAATCTTAAAACGAACGGAACGCTTGAGAATCAAACTGCAGTAGAAGGAAAGAATCCATCTACGAATGAGGGAGAAAAAAAAAACAAAAAACAATCCTGCAGAAACTGAGAATTCGTTGATACGGTAAAGGAAATAAAGAAATTGTAACTGAAGATATGGACGACGTCTCATGCGAGTATCCAGATGGCAACAGGGACCAAGAAACGAAAGCAGAGTCGTGAAGCGGAAAAAAATAGAAATTTTGGCCTGAGGTTCAGAGGAAAATGTCCGAGTGCGACAGCAGCGCGACAGTGACGGGACCACAACTACTTTCCTTTAAAAATGGGAATCCAATAAATCAAAGTTTTCATATCGATAATTCAGTTGAAATATTCAGTCCCATTGTTTGAGCCGTATATTATTACAACAACATTTTATTTGCAAACTAATTTCTACGAATGATATTCTTGTTCAAAATTCGTTCATATGGAACAAAATATTCAGTGCATCTTGGCGCAATAAATAATTGAATCGTTCGAATATTATTATTATTAAAACTCACAACGTAGTTGACCATGATATTTACAGAAAGCTCACAAAAACTTGGTAAAAACCTTACAAAAGCTGGTCGCTTTAGATAATTTTAAACCTTTTAGGAGGTGTTATGTGTCCAAGAACTGAAAGGGAAATTACAAACAGCAAGCTGTACCTACATACACATCCGGATATACTGTTTTCTCAACATACTGATTGCTACATGAACATTTTTTTAAGACTCCCTATCCACAATAACAAAGGCTATCTCAAGAGAGTGAAAAATGTGCTATTTAGCAATGACATTAAGAAAAGGGAATCTATTACATGTACAAGGTGGATACCCGCACAGGATACCCAGGGCATAGAAACAGCAAAATAGAAAAAGGGAGGATTAAAAGTTAGTGAAGAAATATTGAAAATACATGGTGATTTAAAGAAGCAAATTGGGCACGTGAATAAAAACCGCTCTAAGCCTATCCACGGCTGAGTTAACCGACAGCATTTCCCTCTGAGGGCACCATATCCCTGAAGCACTGGATAGACAAACTTAACCAACTTAAACATTGCCAATCCTATACCAGTCAAATGGTGTCGTCTCGATATGAACCAAGTTAAAATTACGCAATTCTGTATGGTGAGCTACGTACAGTACTATACAGTACTTCCCATGCAAAGGCAACAGCGCCATGCACTAAAAGAAGTTCTAAACTTTCTGAGCGACACAATTTAAAATTCACTGTAAAGACTTGGTTATCAAAGATTCGAGTACAATTTTTTTCAACACAGTACCTACGTGATGTTCCTAGTCATAAGAAAGCAGGGAAGAAATTAAGACATCGGTCTGAAAACATCCGTGGACTTGAAATTCGTTCTTCCTGGTTATTATCGATAATCTTTTCTTCAAATTGAAATAAATAAAAAATAGCCATGCTATGTACATAAAAAATTATCGTATACACATGCAAATTATCAAAACAAATAAATTCTAACAAAGACCGAGCACATTTGGCATCACTCAACAGTGTTGTGTTCATCAATTTTGCTCCCAGTCTATATAATGTAATTAGAATTTACCGTTAAACAATCTTTAACTTCAATCTAAACACGCGAACTTTGAGGCGTACTACGAAAGATTAGATTAGATTACAAGTTTGTTTAAGCCTCCCTAACCGCTGCAAAAATAGAGCGTACCGAAGAGAGGAAGGAGGAAGGCACCATTTAGTATGGAGATAAGAAAATGAGGAATCTATGCAGAAAGGGCATAAAAACAGTAAGATGGGAAAGAAGTTCATGAAACAAAATCAGAGTTGAAGAAGAAAGTCAGAGGTGCTGAAAAACAGGACAGCAGTGAACCGAAAAAAGGTGGTCCTTAACATAAAAACATTTTATTTCAACAAAAAGAAGGCCTACCTAACTCTCAGCTCGGGCCCTCACATTTTTCCCCTGAGAGCGCTAATTCCCATAGATACAATAGTTGTATCCCCCTGAGGAGGTACTACGAAAGAAAAACTTCGTACAGTTTTGCCGTAAGCTGAAGCATGCGAGAAATTTATTCGGCTCATATTAATTGATCACCGCGTGGTCAGGGTTTCAGCCTTGAATTAAATTCCCCCCAAAATATGCAAAAATTTCATAGCCGAGTATCAGACAAAAACAGAATTATTCGGTCGAAACAAGTTGAACTTAGCTTAGACTGATTTTTGGAATTTACCTATCTTCGAACTCTACATTACAATTCGCTGCATTTCATTGCGTAAGTCGTTGTTGCAAGACACTCACTTCTGTGATCTTTGTCAAGTTGAGGAGGACAGAGTGCGTACCGAAATCCATCTACAAAACTGAAAACCCAGGAGTAAACATCGTACAAGCCGTTTTTTGTAGACAAGATGGTTACAGAGTTTGATCCCAAAACTCCCGAACTTCAAAACAAAGTCCCCTAACTTCAAAGTTTATGGATTCTGGATTCTCGGATTCAGAATAGTAGAGATGAGAGGCTTTGACTCCTCGTGAATCTGACAGCGTGACTCCGGAATTCATTTTCAAAGTTTAGAACAATGATTGTAGAACACTCAGAGAGCAACTCGGTTATAAAAACAAGAACAAAGACCACAACATAACAAAAAAAAACATAACGACCACAAAATAACAAAAAACACAACATCAACAAAAACAACGACAACAGCAAAAACAACAACAATATAACAACAACAACAAAAACAACATAACAAGAACAAAAACGTAACAAAAACTGGCAACAACGACATCACGAACAAGGACAACACTCATCACTGAAGACGTGCGAGGCAAGGATGCAGACAACACAGGCAGCGCTGCCGACGCTGGCTGAAGCGCACCAAAACACGGAGTGACTTCGACTCAGCGACGCTGGAAATGAGCGAGCGGAGTACCGGCGTGGCAAGGCCGGAATGCCGAGACACTTTGGCAGCCCCTAGATGGGCTGTCAATCACGGAGTAATACTCGGAAAACAGAGCAGCACGTATGGCTGGTTCCGATCCAGGAAAATGTATAGCATAATTCGCTCTCCCACTGTTCCTCCATTTTCTCCGAACGGCGAAAATCGTAATACAATTGACGCTCAACAACACACTGCTCGTATTTTCTCATTTGATAATGCGAGGGCTTACTGAACATGAATATTTTTCTGACAACGTGTTTCGACCTTCATGATTATGCCTGGCTAAACATATAACTTTAAATAAATTTTACGATACACATGGAGGGCTAAATTCATATTTGACATATACGCGCCTCATTTTAAAGCACTTCGTAACTACGATTTAAACAGAGGAAATAGAGGAAGTTTTCGGACGGCAGTCCACTCATGCTAAATTATAAGTTAGTGTAAGCCTCCCTAAATACAACAAAGGCGTTCAAAGGACGAAATGCACTATTCAACTTACAGTCAAGGGAACGGTAAAATTGTGCACAAGATACGTTTCCACACAAATCCCTTGCGCATTGAAACAGCAAGTAAGGAATACATTTGTGAAAACAAGATAAAGGTTGAAGAAAAAAGAAGTGAGGGCTGAAAAACCTGACTAATGTGAGATGAAAACGATGGTTTGTAACCAAGCAAAAAACTACTCTATTTCAACAAAAGGAAGGGAAACCTGAAGTTTGACACGGGACCTCACATTTTATTCCGGGCAGCGCTAGCTCCAATAACTTCGATTTAGCTATGAGGGCGAGTGAACTCCTCTCGGAGACACCAAATGTAGAGCCTTATTCGTCAACATTTCTTGCAACGTAACTCACGAGAAACTGGTCAAAATGCAATTGCAAACATTTCAATTACGACAAAATCTCAAAACTAGGCCGACAAAATCTCAAAATTAGACCAACAATAGACACAAGTCTCATTTTGAACTGCCCCAAAATTCTTTAAATGCCTCCTTCACAGCATTGACATTTCTTACTAAGACATTAACGATGAAACTAGCAATCGAGGAAGCTTCCGTGTATAATTATTTGTCACCATTTCTCATTTGAGGTGAAAGCATATCATTGCCATCCATTTAGATCTTGCGAAAAAGAAACAGTTACATTTTGATCCTAATACACAAAACCGGCCTGCATCACCCACGCACAAAGATGAGCAGCATTAATTCATAAATACTTGATAAGTGGGTACGTGTAAGAATAGGTAGATTGTAGGGTCCAGCAGTAAATGCTCGCTTCATCCAATGCACTTGGACGTCAAAACCCCAATACCAGGTATTTTTAAATTTAATTATTTTCAGGTAGTACGTTCAATCGAATTGATATCTCTCGTAGGGAGAATTAATGAAGTATTCATGAAATTATAGATATCACTAGAAGAGCTAACGTCGGAATTGTACGAGTACCAGCTTCTCTTTCATCATCAAAATGGAGTAGTAATGTAAAGGGAATAATAATCAGCCTACTAGTCTACTAACAGAGATTCGTCTCTTAGTTCGGTTATCAAAGTTCAGTCATGCAACCTAGATCGTTTTTTTCGTTCAACCTTAAAAATCATATCAAGTTTCATCAGAAGAACAAGTTTGAGACACCGCACAGACAATAGAGGAGTAGAAAGTTGCATGGGTCACAATGTCACAGCAGCATGCCAGAGGTGTCAGCCTTCCAACCTAGAGTGTAGAAATAAATGAAGAACGCTATAATATAATTCTATCAGTAAGAGGAGATAAATAAAAGATGGTCCCATAGTACGAACAAATTGAGAAATTGGTGAGAAAGACCCGTGAAGCGACTTATTATGATATTCCATGACTTAAAGTCGAACGTTGAAGATAGTAAAAATTATTTACATGATTATGATTATAATTTAGTTTAAACCTCCCTAACCGCTGCAAAAATAGAGCGTATCGAAGAGAGGAAGGAGGAAGGCACCATTAAGTATGGAGATAAGAAAATGAGGAATCTATGCAGAAAGGGCATAGAAACAGTAAGATAGGAAAGAAGTTCATGAAATAAGATAAAAGTTGAAGAAGAAAGTCAGAGGTGCTGAAAAATAGGACAGTAGTGAACCGAAAAAAGGTGGTCCATAACATAACAAAAAACATTTTATTTCAACAAAAAGAAGGCCTACCTAACTCTCAGCTCGGGCCCTCACATTTTTCCCCTGGGAGCGCTAATTCCCATAGATACAATAGTTGTATCCCCCTGAGGGGAAAAATTATTTACAATAACGTGGAAAAATTCTGAAGAATAATTTATAAAAAAACTCAAAAATTTCAGTCGCAAGCAGCTCAGTTAAGACCTAATAACAGATGCCATCAGTGGTTAGGTTTTTGCCGACAAAAAACAAATTTCTTTCATATTTCAATGCACGATTGAGATGAAAGATGATCCTACATTTTCCTCTTGTGGCAAATCGACCAATAAAATGCAAATACATTCTATACAAATTTCATTGAGAGCCCTCGAATTTTTCGCGACGACAACGATTGAATTTGGTCATCTCATAACTTTATTGTCGCTCTCAGTACATAAAACTCTTTTGCTAAAAAGAAATGACTGATTTTAAGTTGACAGACGCAATCAGCAGTTCGTCAAAGTTGCTTACAGATGCTCGCGAGTTTTCATTATATTAGTTAGTTCAAGACTCTATTGCCACAAACAAAATCGATTTTGAGAACGCGAAGAGAAGAGTTTAGCATGGACAGAAAAAAACGGGCATCTACAAAACGTGTGTTCCTACACCGGAGACCATGTTCATAGAACTGCAAGTTGGAGCTCTTGAGGAAATAAAGACGAAAAAAAGAGAGCAAAGAAGGCATGAAAACTGAGAGAAGAAAAGTGGCCCGTAAAGCGGCCCATGGACGATCAATTTAATTGTCAATATCATTGACTCAATATATTGATGAAACTTTTTTTTGCCCATGCACCAAGTTAATTAATTGACGGTCGTCAATCAAACCCACAGACGATTAATTAAATTGTCAATATTCATCATTGTCAATTATATTGACAATAAAGTTGATCGTCTATGGGCCGCTTAAGATAGAATTCGTGAAGCCCTATCTGTGGCTAAGATACCTAACAGCATTCTTTTTAGGTCGCCAGTCCCCCACAGCAGACGCTTAACAAACCATGTTCCCTTCAGAGGAACCAAAGCACAAATACAATGCTGCCAATTGGGAGAACATCGCAAGGAGAAATAAAGTTCCAACCAAAAATTTAGCTTCGTTCAAAATATCTTTTGCTCTGCTTTGTTTCAACTTTCTTCAATAAGATATCGTTCAGATTGATAAGCCAGACCGAATAATGAACGGCTCAAAAGCTCAAGACGCAAATTTATCCGACAGCCAACGCTTCTCATCGCTAAAGACGGTCATCAAAGTGTCAGGCTTGTTCTTTAGAAGCCTCATCATTTCCAGTCGCTTGACAAATGAAATTCTCGCACGATTTTCGATGGTTGCTTTGGTGAAGACCGCTGAAATCGAGCCTGAAATAATAGAAGCATTACATCGTTGTGAATTCGAAGTCGAGTCCGATGCTGAGAGCAGAATAAATTCCCGAAGCGAGCAGCACAGATACCATCAGGCAATAAAAGCCCTAATCCTGCCCTAAATACTTCCGTTGAATATTCACGCCCGCCAAATACCCGGATTACGTTTACGCACAAGCCATTTGCGTTCACGAGAGGCGGTGCTTGAATTCAAATGAAAGCGTCTAGTTTCAATTCTGAAGAAATTCTTGTTCTCCAAGCATGTCACTTTGATTTCATGGTGTCCATGTCCGTCGCTTCCTAGACTAGGATCCAATAGCGTACATCAAGGCATTCTTGCTCTAAAAGTAACGACCTAATTCGAGAATACTAAAGTATAGATTCTAGCCTACAACGCTCTAATTTAACTGAAAAACGGAGAGTTACAGTCCTAATAATTAGTTAGGAATTTTTTTCATGCAAAACGTCATTCGTATTCAATTTAACAATCGTAAAAGCGTGAATAACTCGTGGAATAAGCACAGTGAAATGAAAACTAAAACTAATCGATGCTGCACTGTCAGTAGGCGCTTTTGACATTACTTGCGATGCGATTGTTCAGCTTCTGTGGCCGACGCCACAGCGATCGAGGGTGTAGCAAGAACGAAATATATCGACTAACATATCGATTAGATTGTACGATAGTTTAAAGTCTCCCTAACCGCTAAAAAAAAGCGTTTCAAAGAAAGGAAGGAGGGAGGCGCCATTTAGTGTGGAGTTAAAGAACGCGGAATCTATGCAGAAAGAACATAGAAACAGTAAGTTGAGAAACAAGATCAAAGTCAAAGAAGAAAGTAATTAGTAGGTGTAGAAAAACAGAACAGCATTGAACCGAAAAAAAGATGGTCCTCAACATAGCAAAAACATTTTATTTCAACAAAAAGAAGGCCAACCTAACTTTGAGCTTGAGCCCTCACATTTTCCCCTGGTAGTATTAATTCCCATGGATAAAATAGTTGTATCTCCGTGAGATGTCTCGACTAACATTCCCACCAATTTTTGTGGTGGCACAAGAGTTCCTGAACAAAGGTGCATGACATCTGCATTTGACAAACTTCTACCGTTGATTTTATTTAGAGATAAACGTGACGAACTTGAGAAGTGACGAACTTGAGGAGTGACGCGAGATAAACGTGACGAACTTGAGAAGTCTAGGGTAGAATGCAAGTAAAAGGAAAGTATAAGAAGTTTGTCAGTCCTATAGCGCTTGCTTTTTCCTTTCTGTTTCCCACCTGAGATTGAATAAAAAGGAAATCAATCATCTAAAACCTAAGTCAGCAAGACAAAAGGACAATGAGGGAAAAATAAGAATCAATGACCATAACTTCCTCCTTACTGTCCTCGCACATCGAATTGAGTGAATGCGAAGTTCACTTATCAGCCTCCGACTACTTGCATTGATCGCTCGCCTTCGCTGTCATTCTGATGATCACAAAAAACTGCACGTTAAGCTAAAGACAGCAGGCTCGATAATTTCCAGCATTGTTCACACAGTAGACTCGAGGATTTCAGTTTCTGAATCCGTAGGTCGCTTTTTCGTAGTCCAATATCAAGTGAAGCTTGGAAGAAAAATCACTGCAATATTTTCATATTTTAATAGCTCTATTTTATAAGCGTTAAAAAAAGGCGACGTGCAAGCGTCAATTCGAAAGATTTCCAGCACTAATGCAGGCTCGATTCTCTTGTTAAATTCTGCGAGTTCTTCGTTTATTTCGACCGCACTTTCGCGTGGATGCGCATCGGTCTCTCGGTGAACGACACGAAAATCCCAAATGCATTCCGGTCCAGAGATCAAGGCTGCAATACTGTCACAGACAGTTGTGTTTTTACACGGAGTTACACAACGCCATGGACAGCTATTTGAAGTGGAATGTGAACTGGGGCACTTCGTTAAGAACGGCGGGCCAGCTAAGAATGTGAACGGTACAACTGTTATCCAATCTTTTTTCGTTCGGAATCTCTTGAATTTTAGCCGTTTCGCATAGGAAGTGTAAAATTATAAATGCAACGGCAAACAAACTAGAGCGGTTTAGGGTGTAAAATTTAAAGTAAAAATCGAAACTAATATGGTATGCGAACCCTAGCCAGATTTCATCGTTAACTCCCTTGCTAATACAAATCAATGGACGAGTCCTCAAGCGGCGGCTAGAAGAATATAAAATGCTTTTCAACAGCAACTGGAGCTTAACGGATACAAATTTTGTTTCAAATCGCAAAACCTAAGTAATTGAAAAATGACATGAATTAAGGACACTCACAAATGAACGTGATTCTTCCAACTATAGAATATGCGCTAAAAAAATATAGTTATGGCGTTAGGCAACCTATTCATCAGCGTGAACGTGAGTTTGGGAACACAAAAGACAAAGCAGAGTAAAATTGTTTTTCTCATGCACTAACCGAAGCTTTGTAAAATGTATACCATCTCAAAAAATACACTTCACCATACGCCATACAGGAAAAATCGCCAGCCTAGTTTTCAATACAATAACGTTTAAATGAAGCAAGGCTTCGAAGAGGAAAATAACCTCGCAAGAGTCAGTTCAAAAGTCTCTGGCGCACCTCACGGAAGTGTCAGGAAAAACTCCGGAAAAATACGTAACAACAACAATTTAAACACAGGGTAGATTTCTCATACATTTCTCATAACGCATGAAGCTGAGGAATATCCAAGATACAATCACGAAGGTATCCACAGTCAACATGCTTTATCAACTGAAACTCAGAAATACACAGTGGACCGAGAAAGAGGGTGATGAGTCAAGTATGGTGAGAAGGTTAGAAGAGTTAATTTGAGCTTTCCCAACCATAACAAAGGCGTTCTGAAGAAAGGAAAGAGGAAGGCACTATATGGTATGAAGCCAAGGGAACGGGGAATCTGTGCACCAAGTGTGTACCCCACAAGCTCAAGCTACTTGTAAAAACAGGAAAGCTGAGAGAAATTTAAGATTAGTTTAGGCCTCTCTATCCTCAACAAAGGCTTTCCCCAGAAAGGAAAGAGGAAGGCACCCTTTAGCTAAACGAGTTATAGTTAAAAGATAACGGAATCAATGTGAGATGTCACACAAGACGCCTCCGAATGGAAGCAGTAATTGAGGAAAGATGTTTCTATTAAAGCTGAAAGTTGAAGAAGAAGAAGAAGAAGAAGAAGAAGAAGAAGAAGAAGAAGAAGAAGAAGAAGAAAGTCAAGTGCTAAAAAGGACCGCTTTAAAAAAAAAGAGAAAAAATGGTTCCCAGCAAAATAAACGCTATTTTATGTCAACAGAAAGAATGTCAACCTAACATTTTGTTTGGGGACCTCACACCATTCATTCCCCTTGGCACACTAATTCCCCCAAAAAACATAGTCGCATTCCCTTGAGGGGCAGTGATTCAATTACATAGCTTCTGTTCCTCATAAATAAACTCGTATTCTTCATAAGTGTCGTCCCTGCGGTAGATGAGTACAGCAGTGAACAAACATTTTTGCGGCTCCTACCAGGGCATGGACAAACAACAGCGGAAGCCATTAGATAAAAATGACACAGAATAACTGCTGTTTTTAGCTCGGAGGTACTCGATTCCAATAGCCAATATTGTGTGTGCGTTATTTTCCTCAGTGTTGAGATCCTGAACGACGTCGAACTAGAAGGCTTTGGTGGCCGGTTGGCTTAATGTTTGGGGATGCAGAATCCAAAAACGCTTCGGATTTATTAGGGAAGTTTATGGTCGTAACTGAGAGGGATTCGCGGCAAATTTATCAAGTTAAAGGCCATAGGAGCCATAAATGGATAAGTGACGTTTCGGAAAGCGATTTCAGACCTTCATACGAAGATGAACTGCTGGCAGTATGTCCCAGTGAAACATTCATGAATTGAAATTGATGCTTCTAACCTACTCTGATCATTCAATACATCATTAAAATAAGTAGCGATTGCGTTGACATGTAATAGCACAATAAAGGAGTGTAATACGATGGTCAGGCAAGTTCTCAGGTCAGTTGCATACTGATGAAGGAACTTAATTGGTCGAGTTAACAAGCTTGTGTGCAAATAATGATACTGCTTAAGATAAATTAGGTCATTGAAAGTTGACACAAGCGTTTTAGAGCAATTGATTTAGTGAGCAACGGAACTGATGGCAAATAAAGTAGAATTGTTACGGAATGATAAGTTTGACTCTCGTGTGAGGGAATGACGGAAAGAAAAGTATTTGGAAGGGAACTAAACGGTGTTACAACCGGCGTTTGTCTAGGATCTATGAGATGAAAGGACTTAAAAATGATTCGGTAAACTGCAGGCAACGGACTTTAAAATCGCTATAAAAATTGAGAATTAACATGAAATAACACAGGTTGTTTCCATGGTAAATAGTCGAGTTTGACAACAAGCAGCGAGCGATGATCAGGGAGATCGCTCTATTTCCTCAACAACATCGACGAAAGGCAAAATGCGAGCTCTCAGATGGGGAGGACGGAATCGCAAGGAGAAGTAACTCGAAACACTGCGTGTGTGTGTTATTTACTAGTTGATTCAGCCGTCTTTTTGCCATCGTAGATCAATATTTCTGCACATTATGAAGCGGACGGCCCTAAAGTTCGTTCAACGGCCCCGAAGTTCGTTCAGCGGCCCCGAAGTTCGTTCAGCGGCCCCGAAGTTCGTTCAGCGGCCCCGAAGTTCGTTCAACGGCCCCGAAGTTCGTTCAACGGCCCCGAAGTTCGTTCAACGGCCCCGAAGTTCGTTCAACGGCCCCGAAGTTCGTTCAACGGCCCCGAAGTTCGTTCAACGGCCCCGAAGTTCGTTCAACGGCCCCGAAGTTCGTTCAACGACCCCGAAGTTCGTTCAACGGCCCAGAAGTTCGTTCAACGGTCCCGAAGTTCGTTCAACGGTCCCGAAGTTCGTTCAACGGCCCCGAAGTTCGTTCAACGGCCCCGAAGTTCGTTCAACGGTCCCGAAGTTCGTTCAACGGCCCCGAAGTTCGTTCAACGGCCTCCGAAGTTCGTTCAACGGCCCCGAAGTTCGTTCAACGGCCCCGAAGTTCGTTCAACGGCCCCGAAGTTCGTTCAACGGCCCCGAAGTTCGTTCAACGGCCCCGAAGTTCGTTCAACGGCCCCGAAGTTCGTTCAACGGCCCCGAAGTTCGTTCAACGGCCCCGAAGTTCGTTCAACGGCCCCGAAGTTCGTTCAACGGCCCCGAAGTTCGTTCAACGGCCCCGAAGTTCGTTCAACGGCCCCGAAGTTCGTTCAACGGCCCCGAAGTTTGTTCAACGGCCCCGAAGTTTGTTCAACGGCCCCGAAGTTTGTTCAACGGCCCCGAAGTTCGTTCAACGGCCTTCGAAGTTCGTTCAACGGCCCCGAAGTTCGTTCAACGGCCCCGAAGTTCGTTCAACGGCCCTGAAGTTCGTTCAACGGCCCCGAAGTTCGTTCAACGGCCCTGAAGTTTGTTCAACGGCGCATTAGATTTTAGGTCAGTTTAAGCCTCTCTAACCACAACGAAAGTATTCCGAAGAACGAAAAAAGGAAGGTGCCATTTAGCACGGAAAGAAAAGAACGGGGTCATTCATGCACAAGGAATGTCCCCACACCCTGAACTTGTGAACCCTGTTAAGAAAGGAATTTATTGAAAAAGATACACGTTAAAGCAATAAAATAGCTGGTACCTCACATACATCTTTTCTTAAATACAATCTTTGTATCCCCTTTAGGGGAGTGCGATATATAGCACTGATGTTCTTACAACGGCAATGACAGTACACTCATGCTACACCAATAATTGTTTTGACCCTTAATTTCAAAATTCAGCCATTACGAACACAACAAGACTATTTAGCAAAAAGGTATCAGAAACTTCGCCACTTTATGTTTCTCTGAGCGGGGATCTTATGAGGAAACACGCATTTTGCATAGCTTCCCCGTTCTGTTAGTAGCACACTAAATGGACCTTTCTTTCTTTCCCTCTTTGCGACACCTTTGCCTTGGCTAGAGATTGATAAACTAACTCAACTAATGTAGCCTTATAACCTTCCAACCCATCAGCTCAGTTTTTATAGATCAAAGATTAGATGCTTTCTCGATTACGTGTTAGTTTAAGCCCCCCTAACCGCTAAAAAAAGAGCGTTTTTTTCGAGGAAGTAGGAAGGCACCATTTAGTACGGAGATAAGGGAATGCGGAATCTATGCAGAAGAGGCTTAGAAACAAGAAATTGAGAAAAATGTTCATGAAAAAAGACAGAAGTTGAAGAAGAAAGTAGCTGGTGCTGAAAAACAGGACAGCAGTGAACAGAAAAAACGTGGTCCTCAACATAACAGAAGAACATTTTATTTCAACAAAAAGAAGGCCTTCCTGACTCGCAGCTGGACCCTCACACATTTTCTCTTGGGAGCGCTAATTCCCATAGCTACAATAGTTGTATCTCCCTGAGGGGATTAGGTGCTTTTATTTCGATAAAGGTGCACCTTCTCGTAATAGTTTCGTCTTCAAAACAATTTTACGATTCTGCCCGCAGCGGTGAGGTGTGAGTGAGTCGAGTCCCGTCAGTGGCGAATTGAATTAATGTCGATTTGCATTTTTGACCACGTATACATCTCATCAAAATTTTTGTAGCGTTTAAAAAAACTTTAAAATTACATTCAGTTCCCTGAAAAAAAACGTATTTACTTTCTTCAAATTCAAATTTGAATGCTTCTCAATTATATATCAAGTCATCACGAAAAATCGGCGACACTAATTTTGTGCTAGAGAAACAAAAGCGCTGAATCACTGCCTGTAAAAGAATCCAATCAAGTTGTCGCCGTAACGTTGGGTTTCACGAAGAAATCTTTTTGAAGCAGAGGCTAAGAGCTTCATTAATTCAACCAATTAGGATAAATTGCCGGAACAGAGCCTGCTGGCGAGCGCTCAAGCAACAAATAAAGACTTGAGTCGGCAAGAACAGCGCAGCTCAAGCTGCAGTATTTCGTGGCTATTATCGCCACACAGCGTGGAACTGAAGAAAATCGACATTGATAATCATTGCGCGGAATCCGTGGACTTTATCATGGTTTGGTTCGAGTTCGGCTAGGTTTAGTTCGCATGAACTTACACCAGTTAAAATTAAGCGCCAACGAGCCGGGCCAACGAGCCGGGCCAACGAGCCGGGCCAACGAGCCGGGCCAACGAGCCGGGCCAACGAGCCGGGCCAACGAGCCGGGCCAACGAGCCGGGCCAACGAGCCGGGCCAACGAGCCGGGCCAACGAGCCGGGCCAACGAGCCGGGCCAACGAGCCGGGCCAACGAGCCGGGCCAACGAGCCGGGCCAACGAGCCGGGCCAACGAGCCGGGCCAACGAGCCGGGCCAACGAGCCGGGCCAACGAGCCGGGCCAACGAGCCGGGCCAACGAGCCGGGCCAACGAGCCGGGCCAACGAGCCGGGCCAACGAGCCGGGCCAACGAGCCGGGCCAACGAGCCGGGCCAACGAGCCGGGCCAACGAGCCGGGCCAACGAGCCGGGCCAACGAGCCGGGCCAACGAGCCGGGCCAACGAGCCGGGCCAACGAGCCGGGCCAACGAGCCGGGCCAACGAGCCGGGCCAACGAGCCGGGCCAACGAGCCGGGCCAACGAGCCGGGCCAACGAGCCGGGCCAACGAGCCGGGCCAACGAGCCGGGCCAACGAGCCGGGCCAACGAGCCGGGCCAACGAGCCGGGCCAACGAGCCGGGCCAACGAGCCGGGCCAACGAGCCGGGCCAACGAGCCGGGCCAACGAGCCGGGCCAACGAGCCGGGCCAACGAGCCGGGCCAACGAGCCGGGCCAACGAGCCGGGCCAACGAGCCGGGCCAACGAGCCGGGCCAACGAGCCGGGCCAACGAGCCGGGCCAACGAGCCGGGCCAACGAGCCGGGCCAACGAGCCGGGCCAACGAGCCGGGCCAACGAGCCGGGCCAACGAGCCGGGCCAACGAGCCGGGCCAACGAGCCGGGCCAACGAGCCGGGCCAACGAGCCGGGCCAACGAGCCGGGCGAACGAGAAGGGAAAATAGTGGAGCGCGCAGTGGGTGGTGCGTGTGTCTGGAAAATTATGAGGGAAACGTGCCGCTAGGATGTGCGACGCGACTTGTGGCGTGTTGCGCGAATACAGCGATATTTAAGCAGGGGAAGTGTGAGGATAGATCATTAAAAAATCATGTAAAAAGAGTAACGTTTCAGGTTAACATCCCCCGTCAGGCAAGAATTTCCGTAGAATGCAAGGTTGGCAAAATTAAACTTTTGCTCCGTGTGAAAGTGCTCCTCGGATGCATGAGCTACTCGGATGAAGACGTTCTACGGTCAATGCGCTCGCACAAATTTAAAAGGCATCAAACTTCAGACCATTTGCATGCAAATTCAATTATGGAGCAGGTTAACGAAGCAGATAATTGGTACCTCGTGCAATGAGAAATAATCATAACCCTTGTCCATCTGATTTAATCGATTATATTCGCTCGCTTTGCCCTCATTACAACAGCAGTTGTTCGACTGGCGCTGACATCAGAGCGCAGAACTAACTGCCGATCTGGTGTGAACTTCGAATTTCACATTCCATTGGAAATGAACCAAAAACCGGAACAATTTAAAAATTACTGTAGAAGTTCATGTTACAACGAGCTTGGATAGAGGGTTAAAAATATCGACGCCGGTACCAAATTTAGTAAAAAAAAAAACGAGCAAAAAAAAAAACGAGCAAAAAAAAAAACGAGCAAAAAAAACGAGCAAAAAAAACGAGCAAAAAAAACGAGCAAAAAAAACGAGCAAAAAAATCGAGCAAAAAAAACCCGCAAGTATAAAAATCGGAAACAGTTTATGATGGGAGGATATTATAGTGTCCAGTGTCTATAGTGATGAGCTTAAGATGATCAGCGCTGGTTTGCCATTCATGACGACGTTTTTTCACCGAGGAAACGTTTATTTTCAAACGAAATTTTCATTATTTTTTATATGATTTTCATGCTGAACTAGTTAACAGCTGACAAGGGCTCTGAACCAACGTAGAAACATGTCTGAGGCTGTCGCATGTTTTGGTTGAGCTTACTCGCCGCACTCCAAAAAGACAAATTAAGTGAAAACTAGTTACTGTAACTCGTCCCTACCTTAAGCAAGGGCTCGAGTCTCATCCAAACTTGTTCAGTGGTGACATGCGTACGATCTTGTAAGTCTGCGAATAATGGGAACGTTCACTCTCTTGAATAACTCTAGTAAGTAGGAAAAACATTACTGTCGAGGTACGTTAATTTTAAGCTGCAGAATCAAAACGACATCCGTTATGCTACGCAAGATCGAGAAGTGATTTCGGAGAAGAATGCGCTAGTCAGTCAGTCTATTAGGACATGAACAGATTTAACTATACATCACCTTAAGCACACTAAATTGTTGATCAGTTATATTGCTTACCTCAACATCCAAAGGATGAAAATTAGTCCCAATTTTCATAACTTAACTCAAGTTATAGTATGAGCGTTAAAACGGGATATGATTTACTCGTGCAAGTTTAGGTTCGCACAAGATGATGCAAAACTCGTTGATAGACGATAGTTTGATCTTGAATTACTTCCGACAGGCTATCGCTCCTAACATTGAGAGTTCCAGTGCATTATTAACATAGACAATGTAATCAATTCCAAAAGAAGCTAAGATCAAGACGTGCCGAAGCTTTCAATAAGAAAGAGTAAACGCGTTCATGCTGCTGAAAGATGCAGTTTTTTAGAACTACTGCTTGAAGACCTAAAAAATGATCAAAAATATTTCTACCAAACGGTAAACTTTCAGAGCAGCGAACAGCGCTTAATTGACATGGAATGGTCAAATATTCAAGTGAATAGAGAAAATATTAGAATAACAGCTCAGTGAAAAATTCTAAGTCTTTCCATGAAAAATGCTGACGTAAATCTTTCACATTTATAAAACGGAGATTTAATTTTCCTGCCTCGTTACGATTGAAATAAAGTTATTCGATGATGCTTCGCTTATCAAAAATGTTCAAAAGGAAAGTTTGTCTTGAAGTTGCAATGAAGCCGACCCAGCAAGTAAAATAAAACCGACTTACGGGTAAAATAAAACCGACTTACGGGTAAAATAAAACCGACTTACGGGTAAAATAAAACCGACTTACGGGTAAAATAAAACCGACTTACGGGTAAAATAAAACCGACTTACGGGTAAAATAAAACCGACTTACGGGTAAAATAAAACCGACTTACGGGTAAAATAAAACCGACTTACGGTTAAAATAAAACCGACTTACGGTTAAAATAAAACCGACTTACGGTTAAAATAAAACCGACTTACGGTTAAAATAAAACCGACTTACGGTTAAAATAAAACCGACTTACGGTTAAAATAAAACCGACTTACGGTTAAAATAAAACCGACTTACGGTTAAAATAAAACCGACTTACGGTTAAAATAAAACCGACTTACGGGTAAAATAAAACCGACTTACGGGTAAAATAAAACCGACTTACGGGTAAAATAAAACCGACTTACGGGTAAAATAAAACCGACTTACGGGTAAAATAAAACCGACTTACGGGTAAAATAAAACCGACTTACGGGTAAAATAAAACCGACTTACGGGTAAAATAAAACCGACTTACGGGTAAAATAAAACCGACTTACGGGTAAAATAAAACCGACTTACGGGTAAAATAAAACCGACTTACGGGTAAAATAAAACCGACTTACGGGTAAAAGATTATAGATTATAAGTTAGTTTAAGCCTCCCTAACCGCTACAAAAATAGAGCGTATCGAAGAGAGGAAGGAGGAAGGCACCATTTAGTATGGAGATAAGAAAATGAGGAATCTATGCAGAAAGGGCATAGAAACAGTAAGATGGGAAAGAAGTTCATGAAATAAGATAAAAGTTGAAGAAGAAAGTCAGAGGTGCTGAAAAACAGGACAGTAGTGAACCGAAAAAAGGTGGTCCTTAACATAACAAAAAACATTTTATTTCAACAAAAAGAAGGCCTACCTAACTCTCAGCTCGGGCCCTCACATTTTTCCCCTGGGAGCGCTAATTCCCATAGATACAATAGTTGTATCCCCCTGAGGGGGCTTACGGGTAAAATAAAACCGACTTACGGGTAAAATAAAACCGACTTACGGGTAAAATAAAACCGACTTACGGGTAAAATAAAACCGACTTACGGGTAAAATAAAACCGACTTACGGGTAAAATAAAACCGACTTACGGGTAAAATAAAACCGACTTACGGGTAAAATAAAACCGACTTACGGGTAAAATAAAACCGACTTACGGGTAAAATAAAACCGACTTACGGGTAAAATAAAACCGACTTACGGGTAAAATAAAACCGACTTACGGGTAAAATAAAACCGACTTACGGGTAAAATAAAACCGACTTACGGGTAAAATAAAACCGACTTACGGGTAAAATAAAACCGACTTACGGGTAAAATAAAACCGACTTACGGGTAAAATAAAACCGACTTACGGGTAAAATAAAACCGACTTACGGGTAAAATAAAACCGACTTACGGGTAAAATAAAACCGACTTACGGGTAAAATAAAACCGACTTACGGGTAAAATAAAACCGACTTACGGGTAAAATAAAACCGACTTACGGGTAAAATAAAACCGACTTACGGGTAAAATAAAACCGACTTACGGGTAAAATAAAACCGACTTACGGGTAAAATAAAACCGACTTACGGGTAAAATAAAACCGACTTACGGGTAAAATAAAACCGACTTACGGGTAAAATAAAACCGACTTACGGGTAAAATAAAACCGACTTACGGGTAAAATAAAACCGACTTACGGGTAAAATAAAACCGACTTACGGGTAAAATAAAACCGACTTACGGGTAAAATAAAACCGACTTACGGGTAAAATAAAACCGACTTACGGGTAAAATAAAACCGACTTACGGGTAAAATAAAACCGACTTACGGGTAAAATAAAACCGACACACGGGTAAAATAAAACCGACTTACGGGTAAAATAAAACCGACTTACGGGTAAAATAAAACCGACTTACGGGTAAAATAAAACCGACTTACGGGTAAAATAAAACCGACTTACGGGTAAAATAAAACCGACTTACGGGTAAAATAAAACCGACTTACGGGTAAAATAAAACCGACTTACGGGTAAAATAAAACCGACTTACGGGTAAAATAAAACCGACTTACGGGTAAAATAAAACCGACTTACGGGTAAAATAAAACCGACTTACGGGTAAAATAAAACCGACTTACGGGTAAAATAAAACCGACTTACGGGTAAAATAAAACCGACTTACTGGTAAAATAAAACCGACTTACGGGTAAAATAAAACCGACTTACGGGTAAAATAAAACCGACTTACGGGTAAAATAAAACCGACTTACGGGTAAAATAAAACCGACTTACGGGTAAAATAAAACCGACTTACGGGTAAAATAAAACCGACTTACGGGTAAAATAAAACCGACTTACGGGTAAAATAAAACCGACTTACGGGTAAATTAAAACCGACTTACGGGTAAATTAAAACCGACTTACGGGTAAAATAAAACCGACTTACGGGTAAAATAAAACCGACTTACGGGTAAAATAAAACCGACTTACGGGTAAAATAAAACCGACCAACGGGTAAAATGAAACCGACTTACGGGTAAAATAAAACCGACTTACGGGTAAAATAAAACCGACTTACGGGTAAAATAAAACCGACCAACGGGTAAAATAAAACCGACCAACGGGTAAAATAAAACCGACCAACGGGTAAAATAAAACCGACCAACGGGTAAAATAAAACCGACCAACGGGTAAAATAAAACCGACCAACGGGTAAAATAAAACCGACTAACGGGTTAAATAAAACCGACTAACGGGTAAAATAAAACCGACTAACGGGTTAAATAAAACCGACTAACGGGTTAAATAAAACCGACCAACGGGTAAAATAAAACCGACTATCGGGTAAAATAAAACCGACTAACGGGTTAAATAAAACCGACTAACGGGTTAAATTAAACCAACTAACGGGTTAAATAAAACCGATCAACGATTTAAATGAAATAGCCCAACGGGTTAAATAAAACTGACTAGCAGGTTAAATAAAGCCCATTACCAGTTGAAATATTGCTGACAGGTGCTATACAACCATCAAGTGGTAATCAAGCAATTTCCAGGTTAACATCCCCCGTAGTTAAGGCAAGTTAATGGTTGAATGGTAGTATTAGTTAAGCGTACTAGCAGTTCAATGAATCGTACTAGTAGTTTTATACACCGCACTACATGAATGAAACGTAACAACAGTTTCAATAGCGCGTTGTAGCAGTTACACCGCAGTCCCCTGGCAGGAAAGCGTTGCCACAGTAACCTCTACACTGCCTTGAACATTTGTGACCAGGATGTCTGATGAATGCAATTGCAGCCAAGAATAAAAACCGAGCAGTACACAAGAAAAATTGATTGTCAGAATTACGGTAGAAATATAATCGTCGTTGGTTATTAGGCCAAAGATGCTAATGTTGTTCTATGGGATATTAAGTGGATTTTAGCGCCATACTACTAAAATTGTACTCGCTCTAACTAAGTGAAGTGAATCCTTCAAACCTTTCATATATGCATGGCATAATAATTATTATTATATAAGAAAGTTTTAGCCTCCCTTAACCACGACAAAGATGTTCCAAGAGAGGAAAGAGGAAGGCACCATTTAGTATGGAGTTGAGGGAACGCGGAATCTATGCACAAGGTGCACAGAAACAGTAAGCTAGGAAAGAAGTTCATGAAACAAGAAAAAAGTTGAAGAAGAAAGTAGTAGGTGCTGAAAAACAGGACAGCAGTGAACCGAAAAAAGATGGTCCGTAACAAAACAAAAACCTATTTTATTAAAACAAAAAAAAAGAAGCCTACCTAACCTTTAGCTCGGGCCCTCACATGGTTCCCCTGGGAGCGCTAATTCCCATAGATACAACAGTTGTATCCCCCTGAGGGGGCATAGCATAATAAGCTCGAGAAATGAAATGGTAAATACAAATAACAAACTTGCCCCCAACCACGAGGTAACACGTCTACGTCTTGCCGGTTCCCAAGTTTTTGAAATGGAATTCTAAAACGAAATTTGCAAAGGCTATGAGCCTATTTTCCAGACCGATAAATTCCTCACGAGTAGAGTTTCGAAGTCGCCAGAAGCTCGGGACAAATGAGAGTAGTTAAAAACTTTCAAATAGTTCAGACCTCGCGAGACGCAACGAATGAGAAATCCAGTTCCAGGGTGTAGATTTGTCTGATATAGTTTATTTGGTTGGCGATATCCAGTCACAATGTCTGGGTTCGTGAAACAACTTCTATAAAAAACAAAATAAACAAGCGAAAGAGAAAAAGGAGGGTTTAAACTTTAATCAAGCTTAGTTGGTACGACTAAATTTCAAAACATCTGTAAAAATAATCAAATGTTACTCTGTCAAATTGATCCCGAACACCATGTATATATATGTGTCATATACATCTGAGAGAATTAATTGAGGAAAACCTGAAATCCCGTCATTTCAGACGAGCTGTGTTAACTAAGTAAAATACAACTGGAGCAGCGAATGAGGCAGCTGCGTATCGTTACATAATTAGATGTAGCGAGTGTAATGGTGCATGCTGAAATTATCCCAGTCAAATTTTTCGCTGCCTGCATGCGTTTTTTTCGCCGCCTTAGAGATTCAAGTGATTAAATCAACGAAAATCATGCATGCAGGCAGCGAAAAAGTTCAGACCGGGCGAAAGTAGGGTATACTGAATGCGTCGAACTAAGCACATGAAACAAAAATAAGACCTGACGTGGATGAATGCGTCATGTCCCTCAATGCTGTTGGCTCCCAACCGTCACGCTTGCGTTACTGCGCAGGAGGGAGATGAGGAAGAAAAGATTCAGAAGAGATAGCGAGGGTGAGATGAAAACTCAAACTAAAAAAAAAAAGTGGGCACAAGCGATTAAAATTCCTGAGCTAACCTAATAGAGCTCTCCCCCTCCAGAGGGGCACCTGACCCAATGCCAAAGAACAACTGCTCTAGAGAACAAGTTGAGGGAGTCAATAAACTTTGCCAAAAAAATCAACATTAATAAAGCTACGCTACCACCATTGCCGTAGATTCTTGGAAACCAAGAATTATCATAAAAAAGTTAAGGCACATCATGAACAAAACAAAAAATGGCTTGTTTTGCGTACGATGAAACACTACGTGCTGGCAAGGAAAGATCGCTTTCTGATATAAAATTGGAAGCATTTTTTAAAGCTCTAATAGAACTCACGACAACTCGACAAGAACTTTAGACGTCAACTCTAGGAAATTCCTTGCATGCGAACGCTGTCGCTTCTCTGTTGCGCTTCTCTTTCGGAGAAGAGTTTGTAAAAGCTGTTTGAAGACTTAAATCTAATGGTATGCAAATCTTTCAAGAGAGTGAGAATGGTTGCTCATCGAAAAGAATTGACAGAGTCTTTCAGTACGACATGGAATTCTCTCTAGGAATGCCAAATGAAATACACGTGCAGTGCAAAAATACTTTTTCCGTGAAAGTTGCAAATGTCTCGTCGCTTTGAAAAAATCTCTATTCAAAAAGATGTTTTACGAAGTGAGTGGACATTATCGTTAAGCAGCACACAATTCGTGCATAACAAGGACGACGATCCTTTTGCAAATGCGTCGCTTGATATTTTGAGCGAAAATTGCACCTGCATATTTCAATAAGATACAAAAATACGTTGAAATATTACAAATAAGACTATTATTGCCTAGAAGTATTCATCGTGGGATTAGATCGTCTTCTGGCTCCAGTACTTACGCCTTGGAATCGAATTGAAAGAGTTTTGTGGCTTTTAGTACGATATTTTGAACTACTCTTCCAGCGAACCACATCTTATCGATAATCTGAAAGCTGCCAACTCGTTTCTCCAAAATGAACCGTAAATGGTCAATCATATCGACGTCTGGTGATTGTGGACGTCAATTGATGCGTTTCGCTTCACTTTGATATTCCTCACTCTATTCAGCGAGCACTTTAGCTGCAAGTTGGACGGTGCAAGGAAGTGCTTTAGCACGGACGAGTAAACTCTCACGACAGACCTTAATTATGACGCTCTGTGTTCCAGTCTGTTGCCGATATATGCGCTGGTAATTTTGAAGCTATTGTAACTTAACTTTGAGTATCGCTGCATGCACGTCAATGTCTTCAGGGTGTGTACACTGAGCTAAAATTGTGGGCTAGAGCTAGTGTTTTGGATGAAACGTTTGACTCGATTGGGTACTTTCCATAAGCTTCGTCATCGAACAATTCCATGTAGAACAAACTTTCGCGTAGTTTTGGCCAACGTAGCTACTGTTACACGGTCTCTAACGTAATTTTGTTGAAGGGAGACCAAGTAAATGACATAAAATGAAGCTTTTCGAAAATAAAATCTGCAAGAAATTAAGCGTCCTTCAAAATTTCAGGTAAATTATCCATGTACAAAACTAAACCATCATATTTGGCCACCAATGACCAATTTAGTAAACTTTAAATTTCGACTACAGATAAACATGATTCAAGTTTCAAACTTGCTCTCCATCCTCTTTAAGCATAGGAAATAGCGCTCCAAGAACAGGAAGATATTTCATGTTTACATCAAATACTTGACATATTTAGTAGGCGCGTCTATATCGAAAAGTCGGAATGCATAATGACATTCCACGTTCATATTAAATAGTTGGCACGTCCTTGCTAAATACACAGAATGTGTTGATACGAGTACGAACTGAGAGCACCTACAACCTGTATCAAGTTCTGACTCTCCATCGAAATAATGTTAGTCCTAAAGTCAAATTCTTCATTCATATAATCCCACTGTCGTCTGCACCGATTTGCCAAAGTACAAAATTAAATTTACGTAATTCTTTTCAAATTTCATAATACCCAGTTTTATGAATTTCAACAGCTGGGATGAACATCAGAAAATAGTCATTCAAAGACAGTATTATAAACAGGAAAAAGATTGATTATATCTTGCGTTAAGATACAGTAAGGCTTGAAATACTAATACTTTAGTTATTCAACTCCCTGACTACATAAAAAGCGATCTGATGTGAGCAAAAAAAAGACCACTTCATTTATACTGTAGAAAACGCGGTACCTTCACATGAAGTGTGTTCCCATGGTACACAGGATACCCTACGCATAAAAATATCATGTTAGGTGGGAAGAAAAAGAAAATACGAAGAGTTAGCGAAAAAGGGCAAACTAGATGTTAATTCAGTCCTCCCTAATAACTACAAAGGTATTCCAAAGAGAAGAAGGAGGAAGCTACCATTTAGCATGAGCTTGAGGGAGCGCGAAATTTATACACAAGGTGCATAGAAGCCGTAAGTTGAGAAAGAAGTCATGAAACAAGGTAAAAGTTGAATAAAGTAATAGGTGCTGTAAAACTGGTCAGCAGGGAACCAAAAAACGATGGTCTATAACAATACAAAAATTAAAGATTTCTATTTAAAAAAATGAAGGACTACCTAACCGTTAGGTCGTTACTTCGCATATTCCCCCTGCAAGTGCTAATTCCACTAGATACAATTGTTGTTTCCCTCCGGAAGGAGTGTGGGAATGAAATAGATAAAGAAAAGTGGTCTCGAAAGACAGCAGTCCCGAAGGCCTACCCACAGCTGAGGTAACCCAACAGTAACCCTCAAAGGGGCATCAGTTCCCGTTATACGGTGGAGGCCAAAGAAACGCTTCAGGTATTCCTGGGTGGAGGCTTTATTGGAGAGAGACAGGTGCGGTACAGACGGGATACGATTATGATTGAGCGTCAACCGAAAGGTGACAACGCCTTATAAAGGCTGCGAGAGGCGAGGAATAGGGGGAGAACGCAAGCAAGAGTAAACGCTCGCGCACACCGTAACATGGGATAGACAAACCGGACTAACGCTAAGCCCATTGCATATTTTACGCTCCCTGAGAGGAACACATGCTCCACAGACGAACTACATAAGTTCAGCTAATTAACTGAGACTGCTCCTAGCTCCTGGAAACTTCGTGTGAGTTCAGTACAAGGAGGGAAATTTTTATTTCAAACTGATGAATTCTTCTAATGAAACTCGAGCGAACATGCAGGGACGGTTGCTCAAAGAACTCCTATTGTAAGTTATGCCCAAAGAAAACAACTGACATTAATGAAACTCGGGAGATTTCATTTCTTTTGCTTCTTAATAAATCGAAAGCTGATGGCATATCAATGAAATATTACGAACACAACAGTAATCTCAAAGAAATATTTCATCGCTAATCTCGACGCAGCAGCTAAAATCAAGAAAATTCGAAACTATGGAGCGCAACCACACTGTTCTTGGGGGTAAATCTCTACTTCAAGCTGCGCATTTTGGTAAGTGCATCAGCAGATTTGACGCAACAGATAACCCCTTAGATCCTTTTTCGATATTGAAGATCTCTTCACCGATATTCCGTTAAGTGAGTCGTAAGTATTTTGGTCTCGGCACTTAGTTTCTTCTTCTATGGGCCTTTGGGCCAAGTAGAAAACATCAAAATTTGTGTCATAACTTGCGGTACTTTTGCTTCCTTGAACTGATCTAGTTCAAACAACGGGTAATACAAGCATGATAAATTCTATGAAGAACTTAACACGTTAACTTCGATGGGTTAAACTGAAGTTCAATGTTCAACCTAAATTTAAAGTCAAACGTGATAAGCAAATTTGTAAATGTCAAACATTAACTGGGCCTGTTAAATACCACTAATTTAGAAAGGTTGTTAGAATTTTTCAAAACGACCCATCGATGGGTCGTTTCGCAACAGGAAAAACCTAACTACGACCCACCGGTGGGTCGTACCGCAATGAATGTGTTAATGAAAGCTTCGTAAGCGTGACAACGCAGAATAGTAGATGTATTAAATTTTGAGGAGGAAATCTACTTGCATGGCAGAGAAAAGATAACTGTTCGTGACGTAGTCCATCAGGTAACATGCCATTACAATTGATATGCTGAGGATATAAAAAACACTCAAGCAACAAACGTTGCTTAACATTCGATTAGATAAGATAGTTTAAGCCTCCCTTCTGCGACAAAGGCGTTCCAAAGAGTCTAAGGATGAAGGCACTGTCAAGTATGAGGTTTTAAGAATGCGAAATCTATGTCCAAAGTGTGTTCCGACGCTAGATTCCCTTTCCATAGAAACAGTAAGGGAAGGAAGAAAGAAGGCTGTGAAACAAGAAGAAATTAGTAAAAGAAAATTAGAGGTGCGAAAAAACAGGTCAGCCGCAAATCGAAAAAAGATCCCCAACATAAAAATATTTTATTCAAACAAAATAAATGGCTTACCTAAGTCATCTTTGGACCTCATATTTATCGGATCGCTGATTCCCATATATAGAATAGTCGTTTTTTCTATGAGAATAACATCAATCGGGGGAAAAATAACTCGTAATTGTAAAACCCACGCCACAGTTCACACGAAAACCACACTTCGAGGACTAGTCAAAAATGCAAGATATCGAGCCACGCCGGACTCCAGGTCTCAGAATATTAAAAAAATCTTGAGGCAGCGGTGCTGTCATACACGAGTGTGGCCGCTCGAGCTATCGAACTTTAAGGTAGGTAAGTCAGAGCAGGAAGCTGTGGCCGAATGCGATCGATTTCACTGAATTTCCACTGCTTCATTTGCTTCGTTTTATTTACTTCTAGATGATAATAGACAGATGCCCGGAAAGTTGTGGTTCTTTTGCCAAATGTTTTACAGTACGCTGTTATTGCTATCCTTTTCATAATTAGGTTCCTACGCTCTCAAGATGTCACAAAGAATATTTATCGATGGTGTTTTAAACGCAGAATAGCAATACTTGTAGCTAAAATAACTTTACGAGGCAATTTACAGTCACGCTTTCAGGACACATGAACTGCAAAGAATCGAGTCGTGACAGATAGCAAAAGGTAAAAAATATCTAAAGTTTTACCGTCATTATCATTCATCCGAATAATAGCAATTTGTCAAAAATGCAAGATATCGAGCCACGCCGAACTCCAGGTCTAAGAATGTTAAAAAAATCTCGAAGCAGCGGTGCTGTCATACACGAGTGTGGCCGCTCGAGCTATCGAGAGCGTGCTATACTGAGTAACTTTTCAATTTCTTCACATTCAAAAATTTCCGTGCATTTCTAAATGCTCATAAAAAGTTAGTTGGAAACAAATTCAATATTGTTTCCAGCTCCGCTCTATGATTTAGCAAAAGCTTTCCACGTTGAGAGTTGAAGCTAATCATTTTTAGGAAAATTTGTTCAAGGCTCCCTAACCACGACAAAAGCAACCTCAAGAGAGCGAAGAGAAGGAACCATTTGGTATGAACTGTTGCAAATAGGGAATCTATGCACACGATGTATTTCCTAACAGGAGACCCTATGCATAAAAGCAGCAAGTTAGGAATGAGGAAAAAGGAGAAATGGCATATAAGGCATAAAGGTTGAAAGAAGCAAAGTGGCACGAAAAATAGACGCCAGGAAGGCCTATCCATAGACGAGGTAACCTGACAGTATTCCCCCAAAGGAAGTTACAGTTTCAATTCCGTAGGCTAGACAAACTTAACTTACCTAAGCCTATTGGCTGATCTATGACCCCTGCAGAGGGATTTGAAACCAAACTTGAAAATTTGTGTTAAAAATGAGCTAAAACTCAGGTCAGCTGCTAAGTTAACAATCAGTTAAAATATAATACTGAAAGATGACATTTAAGGGCAAACGACGCTATCCTGTTGGCTTCATAGTTTCAGTAATAATCTAATTCAAACCCAAATTCCATCGGAACAGAAACGTTAATTCAAATATTCCAAGTAATATGTCCAGGATAAAACAAAAATCGTAACGAAGTAATTTTTTCAAGCTTAATTTTCCCTAAACTAAAAGATATATGAAATAAATGCTTGCCTTGCGAGCGTTATGCTTGAAAAATGAAGTTGAGTATACCTAATGATGATGGGATATCACCGACGCGCTATAACACAAATATGACAGTCGTTAAATGAATCGTTCAACTTTAATAAGATAGAACGGAATTCAACACAAAAATACAACCATCCAAAAATTCCAAGCCTGGTTTGTTCACAGTGTCAATAGTGAATTTTCTCGTTAGTAGAGAATTCATACTATCAATAGAGAATGCTTGATCTAAATTTAGAAATTTCGATCTCATGTGAGAATTCTCGATCGAGAAAATTTCAAATCTTCCGACAAGCGGTAAAGGTTGGACACAAGTAAATAGAAAGTCATGAAAGAACTTACCCTACGATCTCTAAATAGTTTATTAACTCTTATCTGAGCTGCAGGACAACAAAATTTTAAAAATCCTAAACCTAAATGCACGGAGGATGACTTTTCTTTGTCATCAATAACAGCAAACCGTGCTTGATGATCATAGAAGTCCCATAAAGTACTTTTCCGTGACATATCCTGCCACAACGAAAAATCAAACCACCAATTTGTACCTACCGTACTTTACACTCCTATTAAACGAACAGTTACCGAAAAACCCACGCCGTTTTCTGTGAAACTCATCGGATTTGCAGTAACTCCAATAACTATCGAGCTGCGATCGCTCAAGTCATCCCCGAAATATATCATGAAACGCGGTAAACTCGTTTGATGCCGACCACTAGCGTTTGTCATCCAGCCAAGCTTGTTTAGACATTTGCATATTCATTAAAACACAGCACCAGACGCGCAGAGTCGCTTTGGATGCGGCGACTGAAACAGATCTATCTGCACGAACGGCTTCCGCCGATCTCTTTGATAGAGTGTCAACAAAATACAGCATCCAATTATTAGGAGAAGCGAAACTCGAAGCCCCATACGCGCATGCTGGGGCTGCCCTGTTTGAGCGAACGGATGTAGATCTCGCAGATCGCGTGTCAACAAAATGCAGCCTTCAATTATGACAGCAACGCGAAACTTGCAGCGCTGTGCAGACAGGGTAACAATGCATCCTGCATCAAATATTCGACGCCAAGCATATCGCATCGTCAACTGAATGTCAACGCGTCTCAAGCTTTTCTTCGATTTTTGTGGCAGCCACTCTTTTTTCGGCAGCCAGGGAAGGAATGTGCGTTCTTATTCAACGATTGTTTTTCCGGTTCGTATTTGAATCAAAATTTATTTCACTAGTGTTTTCATGGGAAATAAATTTTATTCATGTAACGTGCAGGGACATAATCAAATTTTCTGTGAATTGGTCGAGTCCCAAAATGTTTCTAAGACTTCAATATTTTCAAAATATTTGATTTCCTGATTTCTTTCTCATTTTTAATTGAATTAAAATTCATTTTATCAATGTTGCAGCACGGAAATAATATTGACAATTGTAACGTGAGAGATAACTAAATTTTCTTTAAATTTATGAAATCACAAAATATTGATCAAGACTTAAAATCTTGCTAATACGGAACCATGAGATTACCTCATAATTAGACTGCGGTTTCGCATGAAATTCATTATTACAATACTAGTCAATGAATTCGAAAATTAAAATAGCGACATGCCGGGAATCTTTTCAATGACGAGAGAATACTGTACTCTCGGGTACTAACGAGAAATAATACTCGTCTTTTTGAAGCCAAGAAAAAGAACATTTAATTTCTATAAGCTAAAAATAAATAGTTAGCTCTCTGAACTCAAGAAGAAAAATTCAACTCTTAGAGGTTCAAAAATGAGAATAATCTGCCTTAAGAAACCATAAGAAGAGAATATTAAACTTTCAGAAAGTTAAAAATAAAAATTACCAAGCTCCGAGAAGTAAAGGAATTATGTTCAACTTTCAGAAGTCAAAACGAACGATTATAAAATTCCCAAATCACAGAAAAAAGAACACTCAACTACCAGAAGTTGGAAATGGAAGTAACCAATTCCCGAAGCCCCAAAAAATAATAGTATTAACCTCTCAGAAGGCATACTCTTCAACTTCCCAAACACATGGTGGAAAATATTCAACTCTAGAAGCTATCAATGTTAAACTCCAAGCTAAAATATGAGAATTTTATGCTCCCTGCCGTCAAAAAAATTATAATATCGAGCTCGCACACGCTCAAGGAAAACGATAATGTTCAACTCTCTGAAGCTGCAGTTTGTTGAGGCAGCGCTTCACCCACAGCTCTACAAAGCGAGCTCGACGCACCAGTGCCCGTGGGAGAGCACACGGAATTTTCCCACAGGAAGTTACAGGCCGCACAGAACGTTGGGGCATCATATCGAAGGAAATGAATTGAAAATCTGGAGTCAAGATAGGGCAAAGATTCTAAAATATTACGCTGGGCAAAGGAAAGACGATTGTTCCCGAGGAAAAGATGAAGGAAATATGCAAAATTTCCGGTGAGGTAGAAAGATGGTGATTTATGACCAGATTTTCAAACCATTTGCGTCATCGCATCGGTATAACTAGCAGCAAATTATTTCTAAGCTGACTTCATTTCGGTACGTGTTACAGCACGTAACGTCGCCGAAGCGACTTCGGACTCTCGCCGCCAGCCATACCGCCACGACAAAGTGAATCGTTTGAGAATTCAGTCTTCGGTTTCGAAACTGCTGTAGAGGTTCCATTTACAGCACGACCGGGGGACAGTGCAAGCGCTGAACTAGAGCACGGTTGCCACGGCAAAGTTAAGTGGACCAACCAAAGGTAGAAACATTGCAACAAACACGGGTAACATAAGTAACTTTCAAGGGGTTTATGTCATAAATTATCACCATAGAAAACAACTGACCTCAGTTATGCTAATAAATCGTATTTGTTTTGCATCGCAATGAATCGAATTTTGCAACTTTCTTAACTCTCATTGAAACTCGTTTTATTTTTTTCTTGAAGAGCAAGAGGTATGTCTCGCAAGGCAAACATGCCGTCGCTCGCATAATTGCTCAAACATTCCGGCATTATCGGGGCAGCAGACAAAACATCCGGGAACCCAAGCTTGGCCAGATGAGCCTTTATGAGCTTGAGTTTCTATCGATTTAATGACAATTTTTCTCACTTAGCAGTGAAATTTATCACTCATGAACTTACACGAATTATTTGTTATTAAGGACCCATGGTCTACGACGTGTGGTGCCTTCGGTCACTATTAGGGTTTTCTATAACTTAATTTCGAAAGGCCTTGCCGGAGATAGAAATAAATATCCCCGAGAATTAAAGTATGAGAGTGACAATCAAGGCAAAAATACGACGGTATACGCCAGATGTCAATGTCGTATTCTTAGAAAAATCAATCTCTAAAATCACGTCTTAGTTAGCCACGTGAAAGATTCACCAAACCATTTCTACGTTCAAACCATTTGAGAGCAAGGCTACTTCAAAGTCATTCATAGAGTGGCTGAGAGTTTCTTAGCGGCAACTTCTTAAGTTAACGCGAGAAAATTAGAGTAAGTCAACATCTCCGTCTCATATTTCAAAGTGACCCTAGAGTGGCTGAGAGAATCTGAAGGACAATTCCGTAAATTAGTGAGGACAAATACGGCAGAATTATACTCGTAAGTCAATAAGTTCGTGTCCGGCTGAATAAAGCTCGGTGAAAAGTTCAATGAACCCCAATCCTTTGCAAGTCGAAGATCTAGGAAGCCACAATGAGGGCCCACTCTCGAAAAAAAACATCTAAGAGCTGCGGTTCCTTTGAAGACGACTGAATGGAGGCCTTCAGATAATTATTTCCCTACATTAGGCTCGTCTTAAATGGTCTCACGAAGCTCTTTAATTCATCGCTTCCACTTCTGAGCAAAGGCTCTTTGAAAGCTGTCGCAGAGCCGTGATGTGCACAAGAGCTGTGGGATCATAGCCGTGAAAAATGTGAAACGATCGTTCTAAATTAGCTTTCATGATACGAATAAAGAATCAAGCGAGTCATCGAGCTATGAAATAAATTCTTTCGAGTCGTTATGTTTCTAACATTGCCGAGGTATTAACGGATGTCATTTCTTGCTTCTCACTGTGAAAACTAATTGTGAATACATTGCATTAACGGTCCTCGCTCACTCAGGCTGAAAATTAGTTTTCGGACTCGTGAGCACTCACCGTAAAATGCAATTAATTAGGAATTAATCATTTAGATTTACGTTAAAATTGATTCTTTTCAGTTAATCATATTTTCACTCGCGTGTTTACAAGCATCATACTTCGTACACATGTATTCCTTCAAAACTTGCCATCGACATGTGCGAGACTTCCAGCACACACCATTAGCACATGATCTCAGCCTTCCCTGAAATGTCCAAATAAAAAAAATTTCACATGCTGGAAATTACCGAAACTACTGTACCTTTATTTTCAACTTTAGCATGAGGGTCAAAATTTCCTCTCCGACGACGGGCAGAACTAACTTACAGATGCTCCTCAAGACCAAGGTAAGGAGGTCACGAGCTTTAGCGCTAGTTTCAAAGCCAAAATCTGTTAGCGGATCTTTCGCAGTAGCACTCCGTTCCCTTCGATCTCCCTTCCAAGAAGCTCTTTACTGGAAAAAAACTCGTAGCAATCCTAACTGCTTTAGCCCGCGAGTGTTTCTCTTTTGGAAGCACGTTCGACGAACTTCCAAGCCAGTGTATACCGCCAACTTTGTGGCATAGAAGTTGCCTTCTCATCGAAGTTCTCTAGCTCAGGTTCGCAACTTCTGGCCAGAAAAAACTCGGACCAAAATGGGTGGATCCATCTGACGTTCGAAAGCGCTCGCTAGGAGCAGTTTGGTGGAACCATCACTTTCAAAATTTCAAAAGTCGTGGGTAAGACCTCCTAAAGCCAACGACTTTCAAAACTGTAAGAAATGTCTAATTAATGGAGCTTTTGCAGGCAACTTAAAACAAAAATGAGGCAGTAGTCAACAAAAACGGGTAACGTAGTGAACTATGTAGTTCATATTTACAAATTGACACGAACAAAATGTGTTTCTTTTTAAAAATTACATATGTTTATTAATTTCAGAAGAACCATTCCACAAATGAAAATTTACCTTATTTCAATAAATGAAAAATATGTATTTTTTAAAACAATTTTACATGTAATTTACAATTCACTGCGTAAAAAATGAAATTATGCATGCATGCATACTATTTGTAGATAATACGACATGAATACAGCATTCAAGTACAAAATTGTCCATTATATTACACTTCACCAAATAAATCAGGGTTTTTACCTACTACGAAAAAAAACTCATTTTTAACATTCAAAAGATTAGAAGTCGGTGAGATTTCATGCCAGGGAAAAAACAAAGACAGTTTTGAAATCCTTAAAACATTTCTAAAAAACTAAAAGATCTTGATTTCCCAATTTGTACATTCAATTGTTTTCTCACAGTTCAAAAACATAAACATTTGGTTTATTTTAGGAAATGATCAAAATCGCCCATAAAAAACCAAATAGAAAATAGAAAATTCGGATCTTTTAGTTTGTCTGAAATGTTAGAAGAATTTCAAACCTGTCTTTGAATTTGTTCTAGCATGAAAACTCGTTGACTTTTAATGCTTAGAATACTCAGATACATAAGAATTAACTAAAGAACACTAATATTTCAAATTTTTTTAAACAACTGCGGCCGAAATCGAAAAATTTACTCGATTCAAATATGTTTCTTTTCAAAAAATAGATACACTGGCCAAATTTCAGCCCAATCGGATTAAAATTCAAAAATCGCTGAGTTGACCCCCAAATTAAGGTAATGCTTTGTTCCCCTTTTAAAATTTTGTTGGTTTGGTTTTTTGGAGAGTACAAAATCAGGAAGAATATAAATATAGTTTTAAAAACTTCTCCCTTGAACAATTATTTTTTCTACCTCTTCAGTAAATCGATCATTGTAGAGATGTTATAAAACGATTCCCAAAAACTAAAATTATCCGAAAAGGAAACAAAATTTACTACAGTGTGAAAAAAGACAATTAGAATGTGTAAACTTAGAGCCGTAATATAATCAATTAAAAGTCGGGGACATTCTCGTGGGACACCCGGTATATTTAAATAAAAAAAGTATAAATGTATGATTGACTGATTGTAAGTTAGTTTTAGCATCTCATACCACAACAAAGGTGTCAAATGAGGAAAAAACTATGTATCATTTAGTATGGAGTTAAAGGACCTCGTAATCTCAGCAAAATGTGGGTTCCCGATAGCGAAGAAATAGTAAGTTAAGAAGGAAGGTTAGGAAAGAAGGACGGGCAAGAGAGTATAACTACATCATTTCGTAAGATTTTATTATTACGCTCTAAAATAAAATAAAAATTGAGAATGCCAGCTTAAAGGTAAGGTGTAAGGCCCACAAATGGACAGGGATTGCAGTGTGTATTACACAAGCATGAATTACGAACAATGAACGAACGAGCCATTTGGTAGGAAAACAAAGTCCACGGTTTTCACGCCGAATATTCAACTTACAATTCCTCCCTAGGCACGATCGTCCGTTGAAGCGTTTTCTTCAGAAGTGGTTTCGAGTACGTCATCTAAGCAAACCAGTCCCATTTCAATTGTTTCATTCAATTACTCATCATAATCACAGGCTCCGTTGTACCAATACTAAGCGGTCGCTCATGACATCAGTTGCAGTGTCATACCTGGACCTGCATACCATTTTCCATCAGCAATATCTGATCTAAATTAACGGAGCTTCGTTCAACTGCCTCAGTATCTCAGATTTGCTTCAAGCTGGGGTTTCAAAAGTGTTAACGTGAAGAATAGAGCGCTAGAGAATGGGTGGCCACATCTAGAGCTAATCTTACTTGCGCAGTACTTCTAGAAGAACACTCGAATAGGCAGAACAGGTACTCGAATAGGCAGAAACCGTACTCGAATAGGCAGAAACCGTACTCGAATAGGCAGAAACCGTACTCGAATAGGCAGAAACCGTACTCGAATAGGCAGAAACCGAACTCGAATAGGCAGAAACCGAACTCGAATAGGCAGAAACCGTACTCGAATAGGCAGAAACCGTACTCGAATAGGCAGAAACCGTACTCGAATAGGCAGAAACCGTACTCGAATAGGCAGAAACCGTACTCGAATAGGCAGAAACCGTACTCGAATAGGCAGAAACCGTACTCGAATAGGCAGAAACCGTACTCGAATAGGCAGAAACCGAACTCGAATAGGCAGAAACCGAACTCGAATAGGCAGAAACCGAACTCATATAGGCAGAAACCATACTCGAATAGACAGATTATTATTATTATTATTATTATTATATAAGAAAGTTTTAGCCTCCCTTAACCACGACAAAGATGTTCCAAGAGAGGAAAGAGGAAGGCACCATTTAGTATGGAGTTGAGGGAACGCGGAATCTATGCACAAGGTGCACAGAAACAGTAAGCTAGGAAAGAAGTTCATGAAACAAGAAAAAAGTTGAAGCAGAAAGTAGTAGGTGCTGAAAAACAGGACAGCAGTGAACCGAAAAAAGATGGTCCGTAACAAAATAAAAACCTATTTTATTACAAAAAAAAGGAAGCCTACCTAACCTTTAGCTCAAGCCCATACATAGTCCCCCTGGGAGCGCCAATTCCCATAGATACAATAGTTGTATCCCCCTGAGGGGTAACAAGAAGAAGACCTACCTAACTTTCAACTCGGGCCCTCATTTTTTCCCCTGGGAGCGCTAAATCACATTGACACAATTGTTGTATTCCCCTGAGGGGACATATATAGCGAAATAGAAGTCATCGTTCTGTAGACTTCACAGGTGAGCTAAAATTTCCACCTAAACTCATGCATGAGTTGCCGATTGTGCAGTCGACAGTTGCGGAAGCCCAATCCAAGCAACATCCCGCATTTAAATTGACGAGAACGAACTCCGTTACAATCTCTTTTTTGCGAGGAGTCGATGAATCCCTGTAACGCACGGGAGCCAGATGACACCAAAGATAGCTAGTAGAAGATGTCCCTTTTATTAAATGACTCTCTTTAAAATGAATGCTCAAAAAAGGACGACCATAAACTAAATTTTTGTGTTCAGAATTTTGATAATACAAGAAAAATTTGTTAGGGCAATGTTATCAGTATCCTGAAATACTAACGAAATATCCCTAGCACGGGTCTTACTCTGCGCATGCATGAACCTGCTCATTATTTTAAATGATGCACTTCCTAGAAATATACGCTGCCTGAGAAAATGGATGCCAAAACCAAGAAAAAATTCTCTGCTGCTACCGACCAAGTAAAATTTTCACGTGTACTAACCAGTAAAAGAATGAAATTTCAATATTATCTACTCGATTAAGCAGAGTGAAATTAGTGTTAAATGGGCTAAACGAATGAAGTTGTTGAAACTTAGTAGAAACGAACATTTAATTGCAATTTCAGTAAAGATGGATTCAGAAACACCACAAAATGTGATTTTACGTAAGCTACTATATTCCTGAAATTTTGCCTGATCTTCAAAATCGTAATTACCCTGTCAGCCAAACTGCTTTATATTTCACTATTTGCCTTGAAATGAAAGCACAAGCCTGTTGGCACTAGATTCACCATCAACAATTCACAGAGATGTAAAAAGTATCGAAAGCAAACTATCGAAAATAAAACTCGAAAATATCGAAAACCCCATTGACGCTAAAAAAAATACCGACTTGCCTCATTTCAGTACCATACCAACAAGCAACACCTCACTTAAGAGCACCTCACACGGAGTCGCTACACTTTCACGCATTCCTCAAACTTAGCCAACACTCTCAGTCAAGCAGCTGACCAAAAAGTGGAAGTTACGAGCCGTTTCTCCAGTAACCACGCACTTGCGATCTGATTGAACCCCTGGATTGAAACTCGCGAGCTGTGACGGTCGTTCATCACTCAGGGCATCGAACACACGCACTGGCCACACAAAATAACCGTGGCTGACAGGTTGTTTGAGCAGAGCACAGCTCGAACTGCTGCCAATCTGCCGCCCAAGTTGGGGAGGCATTGCTGTAGTGCACCGACCCCTGCTGCCGCGAGGTTGTGGGGTGAACGAGGTTGTGGGGTGAACGAGGTTGTGGGGTGAACGAGGTTGTGGGGTGAACGAGGTTGTGGGGTGAACGAGGTTGTGGGGTGAACGAGGTTGTGGGGTGAACGAGGTTGTGGGGTGAACGAGGTTGTGGGGTGAACGAGGTTGTGGGGTGAACGAGGTTGTGGGGTGAACGAGGTTGTGGGGTGAACGAGGTTGTGGGGTGAACGAGGTTGTGGGGTGAAGGAGGTTGTGGGGTGAAGGAGGTTGTGGGGTGAAGGAGGATGTGGGGTGAAGGAGGTTGTGGGGTGAAGGAGGTTGTGGGGTGAAGGAGGTTGTGGGGCGAAGGAGGTTGTGGGGCGAAGGAGGTTGTGGGGCGAAGGAGGTTGTGGGGCGAAGGAGGTTGTGGGGCGAAGGAGGTTGTGGGGCGAAGGAGGTTGTGGGGCGAAGGAGGTTGTGGGGTGAAGGAGGTGGTGGGGTGAAGGAGGCGGTGGGGTGAAGGAGGCGGTGGGGTGAAGGAGGCGGTGGGGTGAAGGAGGCGGTGGGGTGAAGGAGGCGGTGGGGTGAAGGAGGTGGTGGGGTGAAGGAGGTGGTGGGGTGAAGGAGGTGGTGGGGTGAAGGAGGTGGTGGGGTGAAGGAGGTGGTGGGGTGAAGGAGGTGGTGGGGTGAAGGAGGTGGTGGGGTGAAGGAGGTGGTGGGGTGAAGGAGGTGGTGGGGTGAAGGAGGTGGTAGGGTGAAGGAGGTTGTGGGGTGAAGGAGGTTGTGGGGCGAAGGAAGTTGTGGGGCGAAGGAAGTTGTGGGGTGAAGGAGGTTGTGGGGTGAAGGAGGTTGTGGGGTGAAGGAGGTTGTGGGGTGAAGGAGGTTGTGGGGTGAAGGAGGTTGTGGGGTGAAGGAGGTTGTGGGGTGAAGGAGGTTGTGGGGTGAAGGAGGTTGTGGGGTGAAGGAGGTTGTGGGGTGAAGGAGGTTGTGGGGTGAAGGAGGTTGTGGGGTGAAGGAGGTTGTGGGGTGAAGGAGGTTGTGGGGTGAAGGAGGTTGTGGGGTGAAGGAGGTTGTGGGGTGAAGGAGGTTGTGGGGTGAAGGAAGTTGTGGGGTGAAGGAGGTTGTGGGGTGAAGGAGGTTGTGGGGTGAAGGAGGTTGTGGGGTGAAGGAGGTTGTGGGGTGAAGGAGGTTGTGGGGTGAAGGAGGTTGTGGGGTGAAGGAGGTGGTGGGGTGAAGGAGGTTGTGGGGTGAAGGAAGTTGTGGGGTGAAGGAGGTTGTGGGGCGAAGGAGGTTGTGGGGCGAAGGAGGTTGTGGGGCGAAGGAGGTTGTGGGGCGAAGGAGGTTGTGGGGCGAAGGAGGTTGTGGGGTGAAGGAGGTTGTGGGGTGAAGGAGGTTGTGGGGTGAAGGAGGTTGTGGGGTGAAGGAGGTTGTGGGGTGAAGGAGGTTGTGGGGTGAAGGAGGTTGTGGGGTGAAGGAGGTTGTGGGGTGAAGGAGGTTGTGGGGTGAAGGAGGTTGTGGGGTGAAGGAGGTTGTGGGGTGAAGGAGGTTGTGGGGTGAAGGAGGTTGTGGGGTGAAGGAGGTTGTGGGGTGAAGGAGGTTGTGGGGTGAAGGAGGTTGTGGGGTGAAGGAGGTTGTGGGGTGAAGGAGGTTGTGGGGTGAAGGAGGTGGTGGGGTGAAGGAGGTGGTGGGGTGAAGGAAGTTGTGGGGTGAAGGAAGTTGTGGGGTGAAGGAGGTTGTGGGGTGAAGGAGGTTGTGGGGTGAAGGAGGTTGTGGGGTGAAGGAGGTTGTGGGGTGAAGGAGGTTGTGGGGTGAAGGAGGTTGTGGGGTGAAGGAGGTTGTGGGGTGAAGGAGGTTGTGGGGTGAAGGAGGTTGTGGGGTGAAGGAGGTTGTGGGGTGAAGGAGGTTGTGGGGTGAAGGAGGTTGTGGGGTGAAGGAGGTTGTGGGGTGAAGGAGGTTGTGGGGTGAAGGAGGTTGTGGGGTGAAGGAGGTGGTGGGGTGAAGGAGGTGGTGGGGTGAAGGAGGTTGTGGGGCGAAGGAAGTTGTGGGGCGAAGGAAGTTGTGGGGTGAAGGAGGTTGTGGGGTGAAGGAGGTTGTGGGGTGAAGGAAGTTATAGAGCAAGCGTGGAGTTGTGTGCACATTACGCTAAAAAAAATACCGGTAAACAAGATTTGACAGCACAAGATACGTAGGTCAAAAATTGAAAAACACGCAACGTTGCCCTTATTTCTGAACTGAAATAAACTGCCAGTGCAAGAGGCTTGTTCTCGCTATCACGTCAACTTTTTTAACCTACTCGCACACTTACAGCCCCAAAATTACTTAGTTGCGATACGTTGACCTTTGGCAATTTGCAAAGTACAGCAATGAATATAATAGCAGAGATAGTTTCTTTTATTAGTTTAATTACTGAATGCCTTTTCATACAACGGAGCCGGTATGAAACGGTGTACAAAAATCACTTAACACCTCAATCGAAATATTCAATTCTATACATCGTTTTAAACCTATTCGCTTTGATTAGAATACAATGAATAATGTAACTCGTACAGCAACTGAACTCGTTAATGTTGATTATTACTGGGTCGCTTGCTTCCTCATTCAAAATAATGTAGTCGGGATAACTCCATAATGCACTAGACCCAATATTGCAAAGCGGAACGGAAATTTCGTTAAAACTCTCCACGCATGATGACTTTCACTCGATTTTTCTCCAAAAAATTTGATATTTTATACGCGGCGTTTCGCATTCTCTGTGTCTGGTTTGAAAACCTATTCGAACTTTAATTGATTGCTTCATCTTGCCAATTCTAACTCTAATTTGAATCGCTTGATAATGCAGTGCAAAATGGTATTTTAAATTGAAGTGAAGTTATCGGAAAAAAGCACCAGGATTTACCGTGAGCTTATAAATTTTATAAAGAGTATCGCATGCACTATAATTAACACTGACTACAGCAGGTAAAACTGGTGCTTAATATTGAATTCATATTTAAAGGTAATTGCAGTAAGCAATATTAAACATATTGAAAATGCCAAACATAAACTGGATCATGTTTTCATCTAGTTCAAGTATTTTTTCAAAATGAGTTTGTGGCTACTGGTTGGTCTGGACCATGATGAAAACTCCCTCAGTGACTAAATATGGCTCACGTCGCAGTCAAAGTGATAACAAGCTCTTCATGGAAGTGGCATACAATGGAAAAACGTAAGGGCAGGGAACATGGGATAGCATTGAAACCCTCAAATAAAATACCAAGGAAAGCCCCCTTCGACCCCCCTTTCAACAAGATGGAGCCGCAGCGTATACAGAGTGGGCTACAAGACGTTATTATATATACGCTACAAGACTCTACAATAATTCTACCCTCTCAAAAGAAAAATATCGATTATTGTGAAGTCTCTTCAATTTCTCACATTTTTTGTTGGAGTGTTTTCAAATGTTTTTAATACCTGCCTTGAGTGGAAGCGGCGGTGACGAAGCACCCAAATCGCGCTTTGATAGAATGAAAATATACATGCAGAACAACCAAGAAAGTTCATTGTAACAAATCAAGATGCTTACTGCAAAAAAGGAGTAATATTTTAGTTGACAAGTACATCCGATTTCCCTAAGAGGGTTGCAACATCGGCCTTCTCTCTGGCTAACAAATATTCAATTTGTTTTCTAAATTGAATTTCGCAACATTGTCTTGCAACGTAGCAAAATTCTAAAATGTTGACCTACGAACAGACAAATTATTAATTAGGAAGAAAAAAATTCGGGAAATTTGTGCCGTCGCACAATCTAAGGATAGAAAAAGCATCACGCGTTCTGAATGACACAATCTATAAACCTAAACGCATTACAATCCACTTACCACAGCGAATCCCACTGCCCCACCGCGCCACAATCCTCTAACCAATGTATCCCGATATCAACCAACCACAGGCTCATCGCAAGCCACGTACCTCCATGCACCACCAAATTCTCCCCCAGCACAACAAAGCACCCCCATACACGCACCCTCATGCACCACCATGCACCACCACGCACCACCACACACCACCACGCACCACCACACACCACCACGTACCCCACACACCACCACGCACCCCACACACCACCACGCACCACCACAAAGCCCCCTCCACACACCACCACGCACCTGTATATGGGCTTGACGATGCCTGCCTTGTACCAGAGGACCAGCAGAGCAGAGTCCCCTGACTCGGGGGAGCGCATGTCGCACGGCAGCTCCGTCGTGCCGCCCGCCACCGCCGTCACCGATGTCGCCGGGCCTGCAATGCAAGGGGCTTTGTGAATTGTGTGAACTTATGCGGCTCAGATTCTACTTTGTTCTTATCATAGTCTGAAGAACGCAGTTCTGATTCCAATTTGTTCCTATCACAGTCTGAAGTACGCAGTTCTGATTCTACTTCGTTTTCGTTTACGTCATCTGTACGCAGTTTTGATTCTACTTAGTTTCAAAGTCTTCGGTACGCGGCTCTGATTTTGTCTTTGTTTTTATTAACGTCTTCAGTACGCATTTCTGATTCTAATTCATTTTTTTAGATGTTTGCAGTAACTTCGTACTCCGCCCAGCCTAAAATGTACACCGTTTAGTTAACATACGCAGCCCTGAATTTACTTAGACGTCTTCAGTTAGTCTCTAATGAGGTTTTTGTTGAACATTCTTCTATTTCTGATGACGAGGAATATTCAATATCAGAGTAATGCCGCACAAATTTCGCAGCTCTAATTTTAGAATCGTCATGAATATTTCAAGAAATATTGCTTACATCTAAAGAATACCTCGTGAATTCACTCCGCTCTAATTTTACCGAGTTTATCATGTTTTCACAAATTTTGGATAACACATGGTTAGCATTAAAGGAATGTTCCATGAATTTAGGTAGCTCTGATTATATTAAATCTTTACAAAATGCAACATTGAATTTCCATTGAAGTTTTCACCAAGCCTTCATCTATTTCTTTTGAAGAGGAATCGTCTACAAATAAAAATGCTTTTTAATTTACGCCCCGTAGAAATTAATTCGGGAAGTCTACATCAATATTTGACGAGGAGGAATTGTTAACTTTTGAGATTTTAAATTTTTCTCATGTCATGACATACGAATTAATTCATTTCGTCACAGCTATGTCATGGGGATTCATCATCATGAAACGTCAAGTTTACCTGCTAGGTGCTCTTGACAGTAAGATATCGTGTACGCCAATGTTGAAAAAAAACTTTACTCATTCGTAATCAAGAATGGTGGAGGACACAGCCTGAATGGATCATAGGTAAATTATGAATTAGATCATTGCCTGTCGAGGCTTATTCCTACAGCGGCGCAACAGCTGTACTGACCAACAGCTCACCTTCAAAAAGTTAAAACATGAAATAACTAAATTGTAAAGCGACATGCCGACAAGAATACCTGCACAAAAAATAAGAAAAGATAAAATCCAAAAGACACCGAGTAAAAGTACCTTTGTCAGTCTGTGTCAATATGCGTCATTTGTTGGCCGGTTGAAAGCTCATGGTAGAATTACTTAGTAAATTTAGCCCCGGAGATCATTCTCCACGCATATCGATTTGAAGCGTACAACACAACCAAATGTCCACATTAAAAGGATGGCAACAATTTCAAAAACTACAATGGGACATCATTCAAGAGTAAATAAAGCAGCTGAATTAATCCAAAATCTCACACGTTATATCAGTCATAACGAGATTGTAGAACACTTGTAATTTGATAAAGCTCTTCTTTCTAGTATCGTGTTTAAAATGGCTACTAGCTTCATGATCAATGACAGAGAAATACACTTTTAGACCTCGAATTAAATAATGACGAACACAATCTGCGTGCACACTGAAGGAGAGTTATGGGGCCTAAACAAAGCCTAGATCCTTAATCTACGCAGAAAAAATATCATCTGTAGCCCAATCTTTCTGACCTCCGGAGGCTGTGCAGCCTGTGACGTGCACTGTGTCCATAACTTAGAGGTTAATGATTTCGCTCAGCTGCTCTTCAATAATACTATTCTACGTATTTTGTTTATAAAAACCAGAGATGCAAAGAGCTTAGCGGTAGCTAAATTGTTTCTTGCCTATTTTAATCGAACGGGAGATAGTCTTTATCCAAGTGGAATTTATAAGTCAGTACTTTGCTGGCGCGGCGACTAATGACTTAAGATGAAAAGCGGCCTCAGACATTTAGCATGGATCTGCAAGCGTAAGGCAATTTCCCTCTGGAACGCTTCCGCTCAGATTCGTTTCTTGGACGAGTTGAGATCGTTGCAAAATTTCTCGCTCAGCACGAACTGTCCCTAGCAATGCTTACCCAGTTTAACTTTTTCGCCGGAGCGTGCATGTTTTTCGCAATTCAAGCGATTTAATTGCTTGGGCGGGGAAACTATGCATGCTCCGGTGAAAAATTATACTGGGTTAGTACACTAATTTCTGAATGATGCTACACCCTGAGCTCGGCTCACTCGCTTCGCACACACGAAAAACACAAACACGATTGACACAACATTTAGACCCGATTGTGTAGTCGGTTTTAAGAACCACAACTGAAGAGCTATCCGAGGTAATCCATCATTACACCAAAAATTCGTTAGTTCAACTCCTACAACCTGTTTTGATTCTAAATTAGATCACTAATCATGGAAAATTTCAGTGATACGATAATTCATGAATAGAAAAACCGCCTTAGCTCTCATTTCTGATTTGTGGGAAAACTCGAACAAAGCATATTAATTAGTTCTTCATCGCTCAATAATATCTTCTTCACACGATTCATCATAGTGAACCAGTTCAAGTGTGACAGAAGAGAATGTAAGTTCTAAATAAACGTTATAATGCCACGACTATGATAACCCTGAAACACAGAATAACAACTCGCCATAAACTGTAATGCACTTGCGCAGTGCTCACAGGCATTTTATGGTCATCTCAATAGAAGCGACCGTAACACTTCCCTCGGGCTTGCTTCCCAACCCACAACCTCCACCAAAAGAAAAACGCTCGGTGCTCGTCCAAGAGGAAGGGAGAAATATGACGTGAAGTAGAGTTCACCTTATGAAATGGAATGCTGTTCTGAAAGTCCATGAAGCGGTTTTGGTCATCTCTGATCAGCGGCAGCACAAAAATGAGACTGACAGTAAAGAAGTGAATGTTCAACGGTAAAGTTAATGTTTAACTTTAATTCGAAAGCCAGGAAAATGCTACTAGAAATGAATTTCTTTAATTAGATGTGATATGTTGCTTTATGATATGGAAATACTAAAAAAATGAGATGCTCGTAAGTGAACAACTGGAAAGAAAAAAAATATTCAATTTCAATAAATAAAACGTTCCTAATTTTAAACTCGGCACCTTATATCATTCTCCCGTCTAAACGTGAAGTAATAATATTGCAAATTCCTCGAGAATGAAGGTTTTAGTCGAACAGTAATTAATAGAGAGACACTTGCACGATCAAAGGCGCGTGGTCTACGTACGCGGCACGAGAGTAATAACGCACATAACGAATATAATTACACAATAGAACTTGTCAGCACACCTTTTATTTTAATACAAACAACGCACAAGTTCCAGATAACCACCTCACACACAAAACATCCATTAGTCCCTCCAGCTAGAGCACTTATCACGCAAACGCTGCACAAGTAAAAATCATCAGCTCAGCTCTCGTGTAATTCTCCACATAACATCGAACGCGCCCGTCCCACTTCACCAATTTTCGGTCATTCATGCCAGGCGCTGAGCTACAGAACCACCCTCCACAGCCTGCTAAACTGACCGGAACAGTTTCCTGACCTGAAGCAACAACTCGTCGACGTCTCTACAAGCCTCAGTTCGCGGGGCTGAACCACGGAGGCGCAAAGCATGCAATACGTAAGCGTCTACAGCAGGAGGCGGTCAGTGGCTTACACGGTCCGCCAGCGCTAATCTTGTTAGCTATGATTGTTTCTCGACTAGGGCAGGACGCAAATATAACCGTATGTTATAAGGAACCTAATGTGGTCGAGGTCTCGGCATCCCAGCTAATACAATACATCGTTCCTCCCATTATCTTGAATGGGAATCGTTTCATAAATGGGAATGGGATGATTCCCTTCACGGCAACAGACCTGAGTCACGCCATCACAACGAGTCCCGCAGAGCGCAGAGTTGAAATTGTATCTTGCGCTACTAACGCGCTGAATTTTATCAGTCCAATCATGGCGCAAATGTGACATTCCAGAAAAGTGTGAATAAATTTTAGAAAGTACTAATTTGAAAAAACAGGAATATACCGGGGTATATTTACATTCCTAAGGAAATGAAGAATGGAATCCGTAGGCTAACTTCATAAAAATTGGGTTGTAGCGGCTTCACCCCTGTCGCAGATTCTAGGACATCAGTTGGTAGAGCAGGCGATAGGTGATCAAAGGAAGATTATATTTTGAATTCACCAAGAACTGCAGTCACAAAAAGTTGACATCAGTAGTAAAATTTCACCTCACGCTAAGCGAGATTTGTACCAAGTCGTCCAAAATAATTCATCAAACGTTCTAAAATTTTATAAAAAGCTGCAAAACTTCATAAAACAATTTCAATTTCACAAATACACTAAATTTTACCAAACGCTAGGCAAACTTGCGAAGTTTCAATGATGGATAGATTAATTATAAGTTAGTTTCAGACTTCCTTACCACTGCCAAGATGATCAAGGTGAGTAATTATGATGGCACTATTTACTATGGAGTTACAGAAACGCAGAATATATGCTCAAGGTGTGTTGCCGCACAGGGTCCCGTGTGCATAGAATCATTAAGTTGAGGAGGAAGTTAGAAAAGAAAATAAATAATGAAAAAGAATGTCATCGGCGCTGACGAAACAGGATAGAAGTAAACTGAAAAAGGCGGGCTCAACAAACCAAGAGACCAATTCTGTTTCGAGAAAAAAAGGGCCTACCAAACTTACAACTCGGGATTTCCCATTTTCCCTCTGGGTGCACTAAATTCCGTAGATACAATATAGTAGTATCCCGCTGAGGGGAAATAGTTGTATCCCCAGAGAGGATTAACCTCGGATTCGAAACCAAATTTACATGAGAGAAGAACCATACCCAACGTCCTTTGTACACTAAGCTTTGCCTATCAAGATTGAAATTGGCGACCTTCTATTGTGACACAGCGCTGTGTGGTGAGCAATGTCAGACACAATCCGTAATTGAATTCCAAAATTAGGTCACGTTTATTAAGAGCATGACGAGCCTGCAGCGTTAATGCACTAAATCCCATAATGACAAAGAAAACGCCATTACCGAGCCAACGTTAAGATTAGTTATTAAGTGGCGAAAATAAATTACATCTGCTTACTAATGCTAACCTCCAACACGCACAAGGACATACATAAGCGTGCGCGTAATGGCTTCCATAATTGCATGCTCTCTGAGGCAGAAGTTGATTGCGTAGATTAGGATTGATAAGGAGCAGATTAATGTGAAATGTTACATGTGTTTCTCTTCCAATTTAGCGTTTCAAAACCCAGTGTTCTCGGATTGTAGTTAATTGAGCTATATTAAGTACATGCTACTTCACTCAGTGATCAAATGCTTCATTCCTCAGATTACTGAGCTCAAAAAAAATTACGTTCTGTCTGGTAAATACCATCTCTTAATATATATTTTGTAGTTAGCTCAACAACCCAAAAGTAGGTTACTGCGTTAGAAATAAATATGATATATTCCATCACTGGTCTGCCAAACGAATCAGTTCTGTTTCGTGCTCATTTGGATACGCCAGAACAACATCTCGTTCTTTAGATTACCGAGATCCCGAGTGAAATGATCCATAAAATGCCAAAAAATGGTAGTAGTAGGTAAATAAGACTTTTATATCTTACGCTACGGCCGGGGACTGTCGGCCCGAGTGTTTGAAGGTTGTTGAGAGTGAAAAAATATAGAAGTACACGATTTAATGAGTTTTGTATTTTATAATTGAAAAGTAGAAAAGAACACGACTTGATAAGGTGTGGACTTTATAATTGAAAAGGTAAAAAGAACAGACTGGATAGTTAAGTCATTGAAGAATTCATGGGAATTCAGTAAATATTAAACGCTCTCTAGTCAGGGTTTGGATTAGTATTGATGTAGAAAATTCAAAATACTCCGGCAGGATATTACGTAACTCTCATGCATCATGGAGCACAATATCGTATTCAGCACGAGGGCAATGAGGTGGAGAAAGAATTCAAGTTCTGTTTTTATACAAAATTCGTTCAAAATGTTCAAGTAAGAATTTTTCACCCAAAAACATAACTAATTTCCAATCAATCATGCTTCATCTTTTCATCAATTTTACTATTGATTGCAAGATACTTATTTTTAGTTAGAAAGTGCTATTTAAGAATAAGGTATTAGTGTCTAGTACTTGAATTTCCTTTCATGGTATCGAGGATGAACGAAGGTTCTAAATGCGTGTGCATTTTTTGGCATTTTTGTGGATTATTTCTCATTTCACGTCGCGTTCCACGCCAGTTCCTCTTCTGGAAAATTCCCATTTATTTACCTAGGTAAAAAAAATAAGTTCAACGTAGTTGGTGCTGCAAAATTACCCCATGAAATTCAGGAAACAATAAAATAACGCAAAGCCTAACTGATGTAGAAAATATACCTGAAATATACATCGATATTTCTTTCATGAAATGCTGAACCTCGTCATTCGACAATGTACACTAACATTTTAGAGGACCTATACCTATCACTACAGTTCCGTGAAGTTCATTCTTACTGCAAGAGCGTTAGTTCCCAAGTCCCGAGGGTTCCTTCAGAGTATCTTTATTTACTAGTTAGTTCAATAAGCCCTCGCCTCGAATAAGTTAATCCTTAAGAAAATTAAAAAAAGGGCCATTTAGTCTGAAAAGTAGAAAACGGGGAACTTATGCACAAGGTGTTTCCTCGCAGGATACTCTGCGTAAAGAAACAGCTAGTACAGTAACAAACAAAAGAAAAGATTAAGAGGAGATGGAGAAAACAACATGAAAACGGGATAAAGCAAGTGTGCACCGAACACAGATGTTCTAAATGATAATTATTTACGGTGGAGGTAGCCAAACCGTATCTCCTCTGGGGGCGTCAGTTTTTGTATAAAATTCTAGACAAACCAAACTATCTGAAGCTTATTGGCTTTCCTCTATCCATTGAAGGGTAATTTAGAGCTTAAACATCGATGCACAGTTCATTTTCTCTTTTAACATTGCCACATTAATGCACGACGTGACCCACCGGTGGTCACTGAGGGGATTTTCATGATGCTGCTAGATGACCGACCAGCAGGCACTAACTCAATTTCGATAAATGCTTAATTAAACCAAGGAGTGATCTATTTAATGTTCGTCATTTGCGAAATTGATCTCTAAAATTGACTAAGTAAAGTTGAATATATTGCACTTCAGTTTATCTCACCGCACTTAACGTGCTAAGCCACTCTAGCGGCGCAGTTTATATTAACCAAAAAAACTATGACATACTCGAAACTATACTCGAATGCGATACACCAGCACCCAAAGTCGCAGACCGTCGAGCATCAATGTACGATGCATCAGCATAGTAAACATAGAAAACAGCTCATTGACCTGCACCTCGAGTTATCTTTACTCTCGCACATCAAGTGAGGAAAATGGAGAAGTTTACCCTCTGAATCCAGCAAATAGAGGTCAGTGTCGGTAAACCTGGAAGAGAGCGTCGATTTAGCTCTCGACAACAGTCGAGTGCCATCGTTTATTTAAGCCTGTCTAAAATCATTTCTTACTCGTAAGTTTACACGTTATGAATTTGCGTAGTTTGATCTTTGCCTTTTTGGAAAGGCACTTGAAAGGAAGCGAGAAGTCCTTTGACGATGCAAAGAATGATGCTGTAATATATAGGAAAAGGTAAATCTACAGTCACGCGTGCAGGTGGGCGATGTAGGGAGGATGGCAGTTCACCCCACATGCAATTAGGTTGCCATGCATGCAACATTTTTCTGACAGAAAGTATTCAGAACTGGATATAAATAACAATCGAGTTGTATTCTATTGAAGGCTGCTTCAAATATCCGAGAGCGACTTTAGTTAGGCTCTGATTCGCAAGATATTAAAAGGTGCGTGTCGTAGAAAGGAAATCTTGGTTCTACAGCCTCGAGATTTCCTAACTGAATTTCCTAACTAGGCTCAATTCTAAAGCGTACACTACTGCAGCTCAGGGAGCACGCTACACCACGAGGTACAGCACCTCAAATGCATGTGCTACATCGCCACAAAAAAATATTCAGCTGCAAGCATACATTAACACGTTCACCGCGATTACGAGGTCGTCAACGGTTGGTTCGGTTATGTTGTAAGTAGCAGAATTGAGAAACTGGCTCTACTGCTCGAATACATTCTTATCATTCCTAAGAAATATGACAAACACACAAGCGCGGAACATTTCACCTCGTATGATAACAGTAACATTTTAAAAAGGTTGCGACATAGATGAAATGTCGTAATTACACCAGTGTATAAATGAGCAATTTACCTAGTGGTACACGTATATATGGCCCAATACGCAGGATACGTGTTAACGCGCAACTTTTCTTCCAGGATTTTTGGACGTGAGATCACGGGAGCACTATGACAAAATCAGCCCTTCAACTACGCTGATGACCAACTCAAGTGACGACAACGTATTGTCCTTTGAATTCGTATAATTAATTAATATCAACATGAAGAGTGTGTAGAAGAGCCTTGCTTATTTGCTATCTCGAGACACACCCCTGAAGTAATCTCCTACTGCACTTACAATCTCGAAACTCATTCGTATACTACATCGCCAAGAAATATCCGTTAAATTTTAAACGAAGCAAACACTTTGAGTTCAGCTGCGTTGAACAGTTTGCACTTCACTTCATGAGGAGGAAACTCTAATCACATTCCATAGTAACCTCTTCCTCCTGCAATGACTCAATTTCTAACGCTATCTTCGTACGAATGACCTTTTGATCAGTTACTGTTTCCCAATATATTATTTTCGAAGAGCAAGTGCATATTTATGATCTTTTCATTATTACAAGACATCGTAAATCTGCAATTCCAAAGTGTATACATATTCATATTCACTGGCAAGCGAATCCGAGATGACTAACTCCGAACAAGGTTTTAAAAAAAACAATGAGAGGGTTTCGACAAGTAAAATACAAACACAAGCCTTGGCAAGTTAACCCCTCTCTCCTACCCCCACTCCCCAACGTATATCTTACGACGCTGGAAGGGAGGAAAAGTTGCTTAAAATATCGGCAGGAGAGACTGAAATATCGGGACGTTGATCGATGGTCACTCTTTTTCAAACTTAACGGTAAAAAAAAACGCTACTTGCTGAGTGAGTTGATCGGGCTGCGTCTACCCTCGTTAAAACCAGGATGACCATGAAATAGCTCCGGGACTTGCACTGCAGACACATTTGTTGTTCTCATCTGGAATTCGCAAGCGCCAACCGCTGTAAAAGAAGACTTCCAGTGCGGTGATGACTTGGAGTAATGGCAAAAATTCACACCTTGTGGTGTCATATCACACATTCCTCAAAAAAATATCGACGATCCTGACACATCGATGAACAATAGCGATACTGATATTACGGGGCCATTGCTGGCGATACTGATATTACGGGGCCATTGCTGGCGATACTGATATTACGGGGCCATTGCTGGCGATACTGACATTACGGGGCCATTGCTGGCGATACTGACATTACGGGGCCATTGCTGGCGATACTGACATTACGGGGCCATTGCTGGCGATACTGATATTACGGGGCCATTGCTGGCGATACTGATATTACGGGGCCATTGCTGGCGATACTGATATTACGGGGCCATTGCTGGCGATACTGATATTACGGGGCCATTGCTGGCGATACTGACATTACGGGGCCATTGCTGGCGATACTGATATTACGGGGCCATTGCTGGCGATACTGATATTACGGGGCCATTGCTGGCGATACTGATATTACGGGGCCATTGCTGGCGATACTGACTCTAAGAAGCAATTGCTGCCGATCTTGACAAAAAGGGCGATTGCTAGAAACAACGATAAAACGAGTCGATTGATGGCGCTACTGACAACGATGCGGAACAAAATAATGATTCTGTTGCCAATGCTGATATTACAAAGATTAGATTAGACGTTAGTTTAAGCCAACCTCCGAACCACCAAAGCGAGGAAAAATGAAGGCACCATTTAGTATGGAATTGAGGGAACGCAGAATCTATGACAATGTACATAGAAAGAGTATAAAGTTGAGAAAGAAGTTCATGAAGCAAGATAAATGTTTTACGCGAAAGTACTTGTGCTGGAAAATAGAACGGGAGTGAACAGAAATAATACGATCCGTAATAAAATAAAGATTAAGTTATTAGTTAGTTTAAGCCTTCATATCCTCAACAAATGAGATCCAAAGAAAGGAAGGAAGAAGGTACCATTTAGTATGGAGTTAAGGGAACGCGGAATCTATGCAGAAAAGGCATAGAAACAGTAAGATGAGAGAAAAGTTCATGAAACAAGATCAAAGTTGGAGAAGAAAGTAGGAGGTGCTGAAAAAGCAGGACAGCAGTGAACCAAAAAAAGATGGTATTTAACAAAAAAAAATTGCAATAAATAGATGGCCTACCGAACTCCCAGCTCGTTTTCCCCCTGAGAGCGCTAATTTCCATAGATAAAATAGTTGCATCTCCCTGAGGGGGCTGATATTACAAAGCGAATACTGATACCAATGGGGAAACTTTGGCTGGTATTGCAGGACAAGTTAGAGAGGTGAGTGCGATTGAGATGAACAGAGTCAAGTCAAAAGTCTCACAATCTCAAGTAAATGTAGTTGGCACACATTTTATAAGGGACCTTCGAAAGGATTACGATTTCTGCCTCATGTGCTTGAAAAACTGCCACTGAAGGGCTTAGAGAATTTTTTTGTATCAGTAGCTATTATTCACAGTAGTAAATCAAGTACCGATTGCAGTATGTGAAAAAGATATTAAAAAATAGTTCATTTTCACACGCACCAAGATATACAATTATGCCAGCATATTTATTTCACAGCCAAAACTTCCGTACTAATTCCACCACTCGAAACGAAACTTGAACAGATTGAGAAGAAGATCAATTGGTTAAAGCCTCCCTAACCGCTACAAAAAAGAGCGTATCGAAGAAAGGAAGGAGAAAGGCACCATTTTGTAAAGAGATTAGAGAATGCGGAATCTATGCAGAAGGGGCATAGAAACAGTAAGTTGGGAAAGAAGTTCACGAAACACGATGAAAGTTGAAGAAGAAAGTCAGAGGTGCTGAAAAACAGGACTGCAGTGAACCGAGAAAAGGTGGTTCTTAACATAGCAAAAAATAACATTTTATTTCAACAAAAAGAAGACCTACCTAACTATCAGCTCAGGCCCTCACAAACTTCCCCCTGGGAGCGCTAATTCCCCTAGATACAATAGTTGTATCCCCGTCAGGGGACGAAACTTCAACAACAGATCTGAATTTGTATGTCGTTAGACATATTTTATTTTGTTATTGGATATATAAGGACAATTCCTTGGATGACCTAGTGTTAACGAGCGGCCAGTAGTGTTCGTTGGAAGGCTTCGAAAATCTATTGTAAAAGACGAAGCTTTTGAACGTTGCTCCGTTGGTGCATTTTCAGCACTTCATTCTCGAGGAATTCAGGTGGCGGATTTTTAGCACTTCAACATTCAAGGATTTCAACTAGGGTTTTTTCAGCATTTCAATACTCGACAATTTCAAATGGTGTATTTTCGGCATTTCAATACAGGGGTTTTTAGATTAGATTAGATTATATGTTAGTTTAAGCCTCCCTACACTGGTGTATTTTCAGCACTTGGACTCAGGAGGGTTTGATCTTGCCTCTTCAAGTTCAAGTTACCTTAATTAAGCGTGTGTCCATGCGATAAGAAGATACAACTGCTGCATGAAAGTAACTCATCATCAAAGGCTAGTGAAGAAGTTGACTGGTTCTGCAGTGCAGAATTGATAATCTGCAGCATTCAATGTTTGTGAATGAAATTGACATACCCTTGGTGACTGAGGATATTTACAACATGCTATCCAAGCTACTTGACCTAAGTTGTGCGTATTTCTTTAAACCAAATTGAAGCTACCGTATCAGAATTGCACGTTTCAAAAGAAAACCTTGACAAGCAAGCAATTTATTTAAGATTTGAATCATCTTTGAAAACAACTTTCTATCCTGTAATTCACGGTTGTTGGAAAGCTCATTTCCTGATGCAGAGATAATGATAATGAATACGAACTTTAAAAGCTGTTGAGGCAGAAATTACAGAAAACTGCAAGACTTTTACACGCAACGATCGAGCGAGCGCGCAACACGCTAGCGTGCAGAGCGCGCAACACGCTAGCGTGCAGAGCGCGCAACACGCTAGCGTGCAGAGCGCGCAACACGCTAGCGTGCAGAGCGCGCAACACGCTAGCGTGCAGAGCGCGCAACACGCTAGCGTGCAGAGCGCGCAACACGCTAGCGTGCAGAGCGCGCAACACGCTAGCGTGCAGAGCGCGCAACACGCTAGCGTGCAGAGCGCGCAACACGCTAGCGTGCAGAGCGCGCAACACGCTAGCGTGCAGAGCGCGCAACACGCTAGCGTGCAGAGCGCGCAACACGCTAGCGTGCAGAGCGCGCAACACGCTAGCGTGCAGAGCGCGCAACACGCTAGCGTGCAGAGCGCGCAACACGCTAGCGTGCAGAGCGCGCAACACGCTAGCGTGCAGAGCGCGCAACACGCTAGCGTGCAGAGCGCGCAACACGCTAGCGTGCAGAGCGCGCAACACGCTAGCGTGCAGAGCGCGCAACACGCTAGCGTGCAGAGCGCGCAACACGCTAGCGTGCAGAGCGCGCAACACGCTAGCGTGCAGAGCGCGCAACACGCTAGCGTGCAGAGCGCGCAACACGCTAGCGTGCAGAGCGCGCAACACGCTAGCGTGCAGAGCGCGCAACACGCTAGCGTGCAGAGCGCGCAACACGCTAGCGTGCAGAGCGCGCAACACGCTAGCGTGCAGAGCGCGCAACACGCTAGCGTGCAGAGCGCGCAACACGCTAGCGTGCAGAGCGCGCAACACGCTAGCGAGCAGAGCGCGCAACACACTAGCGTGCAGAGCGCGCAACACGCAAGCGTGCAGAGCGCGCAACACGCAAGCGTGCAGAGCGCGCAACACGCAAGCGTGCAGAGCGCGCAACACACAAGCGTGCAGAGCGCGCAACACGCAAGCGTGCAGAGCGCGCAACACGCAAGCGTGCAGAGCGCGCAACACGCAAGCGTGCAGAGCGCGCAACACGCAAGCGTGCAGAGCGCGCAACACGCAAGCGTGCAGAGCGCGCAACACGCAAGCGTGCAGAGCGCGCAACACGCAAGCGTGCAGAGCGCGCAACACGCAAGCGTGCAGAGCGCGCAACACGCAAGCGTGCAGAGCGCGCAACACGCAAGCGTGCAGAGCGCGCAACACGCAAGCGTGCAGAGCGCGCAACACGCAAGCGTGCAGAGCGCGCAACACGCAAGCGTGCAGAGCGCGCAACACGCAAGCGTGCAGAGCGCGCAACACGCAAGCGTGCAGAGCGCGCAACACACGAAAACAAGAAAATAAAATGAAAAGGCCTACACAGCTTTGCAATGAACCTTCACCGCAGAAATACATTATCACAGCTGCTAAAATCTGCTGTAGAGAACTAGGAAATCTTTGGGGATTGCTAAGTCCCTCATTTACTAACTCAGGCAGTGTCTTCTTCACTTTTCAGAAAAGTTCATAGATTTCTTTTTTTCCTCGAGGATGTCTTAGCCTCCTACAAAGGACAATTCATTCCAACACACTCCCTTGGATGACTCAAGCCACGCTGTTTTACCACAGCCCTCTTAGCATGTCTCGTGTCTACCTTCGAGGCATTCCAACTTTTAAATAACCGCGAAATCTTTGTTGACGACGAGCAAATCGAGATCAAAGCTGTTCGGACGTTTTTGTGATTTTCCGAGGATTCTATTCTTTTCGAGAATCAAACGGCGAGTCACGGCGGTGGTGCACTGCCACTTTTTGCTACAATTCACATCTAACTGAATGAGGTTGTAAAAGCCTTATACCACTGACTTGTTCATGAAACTTTAAAACAAGTGTGCAGGAATCTTTACGACAAGATGAAGATTATGAACTCCACTTCACCTCTACTTCTACTCGGTTGCGTTTGCGTGATACTGAGGGCATGTAACTTTGGATGTAATCCTAGAGCGGGATGCTCGGTTCGTTCCATGTTCCACTTTACATATGATTCTATTCATCAATATTGCATTTACCAGGAGCTTCTGTTTCCATGCATATTCTATTTCTTTTATTTTCCATCACCTTGACAATTTACCTCAAAACTAATCATTGACTTTCAGTCGACATTGTCGACGTCAGGTAACGAGCGACTCAACTTGAGACACCACGCTTACATTGACAAACGGAAGAAGTTATTGAATGGCCGAGGAAATATACAGAGGAAGCATCCTAAATTTCAACATGCTCAAATTTCTCTATCTCACCACGCGAAGCGCTCTGATTAAACTCCCGCATTGCAAGCGCGGTGTACAAGATACGAGATCGCAAGATCAGAGTACAAAAGTTAAATTGCTCCGAAAACGAAAATTTATCTTAGTATTGAGTTTTTGGGTACAAATTAAACCGGGAAAGTGAGATGCAACATACGCTTCTCAGTGTAGGCTAATTCGATGAAATCTCCGGGGGGTGTCGAATAATTAGGAAAAAACCTGACGGTAGCGAGTAAATACGAAATGTTTTAAGTGAAACACAAACCGCCGCATGGTTAACGGGGAAGTAATATTTACTTCTGCAAATAAAAGATACCATTACGAAACTTTTGTAAGGTAAGATTATAAGTTGGTTTAAGCCTTCCTAACCGCTACAAAAAAGAACGTAACAAAGAGGAGAAGAAGAAGGAAGGCACCATTTAGCATGGAGATAAGTGAATGGAGAATCTATGCAGAAGGCGCATAGAAACATGCAGTAAGTTGAGAAAGAAGTTCATGAAACATGATAAAAGTTGAAGAAGAAAGTAGTAGATGCTAAAAAAACAGGACAACAGTGACCCGAAAAAAGTGGTCCTCAACATAGCAAAAAACATTTTATTTCAACAAAAAGAAGGCCTACCTAACTCTCAGCTCGGGCCCCTCACATTTTCCCCCCTGGGAGCACTAATTCCCAGAGATACAATATTTGTAACCCCTGAGGGGCAAAACTATTGCAAATAACGTAACTAATTCGTAGAAGCCAACAAACATTCAACGGCCTTCGAATATATTGAAACATTCGAATATACATAACATTCGAATATATATAACATTCGAATATATTGAAACATTCGAAAACATTCGAATATATTGAAGAAATGTATCCTATCCACGATACCCAAGTCCGTTTTTTCTCATAACACAAGTATTTCACAATACAGGCGCTCTTGAAAGAGTGAAGACCAGGGAACCACATAATAAAATGGAAAAGCATTGAAACAGCAAATTAAGACGGAAGTGGACGAAAAGGAAAATGACTAGATGAAAAAAGAATGAAAACTAAGATAAGTAAAGTGAGCACGGGAAAGGTCCCGAAGGCCTATAACTATGTTATAAAAACCTTAGTCTCTTGAAATAGTGATTTGCCAAATCATGATGAAATCTAGAATTTACATTTTCTGAAATAAGGTTACGAGTTAATTTATGCGTCGTAGCAGGCACGCAAGTTTCATAGGTTCTCAGAAGTTCTTTCTCCGTTGGCGTCGGGAAGAACCTCGACAAATCTGCTTCATACCCTGAAATTTTCTTCAATTAATTCGAATTTCATTTGAAGTCTCGTAATCCATCTTTCAAGACCACAATTAATTACTTGGGAGAGTAATAAAAACTTCTCCGGTGTACGCAACTCTGAAGGATTTTCAAATGAGGCTCTACGTTCTCGCGTGATTTTAACATCGGCAAGACCTGACGACACAATCTAAAAGATTCGTGTTTGTTTTAGGTAGACTAGGTAATGAAAATAGTTCGCAAAGTTTTAGAAATGTTCTGCAGATATTGAAGTATAAAAATAGTTCGGAAATTTCTATAAATGTTCCGCAGATATTGAAGAATGAAAATCGTTCTGAAATTTTGAGAAATGTTCTGCAGATATTGAAGAATGAAAATAGTCCGGAAATTATTTTACATGTTCTGCAGATATTGAGGAATGAAAATAGTTCAGAAATTATTATACATGTTCTGCAGATATTGAGGAATGAAAATAGTTCAGAAATTATAATACATGTTCTGCAGATATTGAAGAATGAAAATAGTTCAAAAATTATTATACATGTTCTGCAGATATTGAAGAATGAAAATAGTTCAGAAATTATTATACATGTTCTAAAGATATTGAAGAATGAAAATAGTTCAGAAATTATTATAAATGTTCTGCAGATATTGAAGAATGAAAATAGGTCAGAAATTATTATAAATGTTCTGCAGACATTGAAGAATGAAAATAGTTCAGAAATTATTATACATGTTCTGCAGATATTGAGGAATGAAAATAGTTCAGAAATTATTATACATGTTCTGCAGATATTGAATAATGAAAATAGTTCAGAAATTATTATACATGTTCTGCAGACATTGAAGAATGAAAATAGTTCAGAAATTATTATACATGTTCTGCAGATATTGAAGAATGAAAATAGTTCAGAAATTATTGTAAATGTTCTGCAGACATAGAAGATTATTTTTATTGTAATTGATTGCAGATATTGAAATAAAAACCTATGCGAGGGGAGACTCGGATCGCATAACTGGTATTTCAAGTGATAAAAATGCACAAGAGCGCCACCAGCACGTCAGTGACGCCGAATTTAATTGTTCAAATGAAGAAGTAAATTTCGCCGACGTCTTTTACACCTTGTTACTGTCTTTGTTGAGCGAAAAAATTCGGTGAGATGCAGGAGATGGTTTTACTGATATAAGCTCCAAAAATGGTTTTCATCACTCATGTACTTGAATATTAATGGAAAATACATTTGAATTCAATTGTGCTTGTACGATGGCCATGATTATTTGGAATAACGAATGCAAGTTAATTAAATTTGACGGATATAACGCATATCACACTCATTTGCAGAAAATACGAAAATTTTCACCATAGGCATTACTATATTAGTATTTTGCTCAAGATTTAGCGACTGTTTTCTGACTAAAATTGGATATAATCAGAATGTTTTCAAATAACACCTCAAAGTTCTAATTGCCTGCCTGGCAAAGCTCACTTTGACACGTTAACCATACTCAAGTTCAGTTTGCTACACACGTTAACCTCTACTTGAACTGTCAAAATTTAAATATAAATTTATTTAATAGTTAGTTTAAAGCGTCCTTATCCGCCACGAAGGCGATCCAAGGAGAGGAAGGAGGAAGGTACCATTTAGTATAGAGTTATGGGTACGCAGAACCTATGCAGAAAGGGCATAGAAACAGTAAGTTGAGAAAGAATATTATGAAACATGATCAAAATCGACGAAGAAAGCAGTAGGTGGGGAAAAACAGGACAGCAGTGAACCAAAAACTATATAGTCCTTAACATAACAAAAACCTATGCTATTTCAACATAAGGCAGGCCTACCTAACCTTTAGCTTGGGACCTCACAAACTCTCCCATTGAGCTCTAATTCCCAAAAATACGATATTTGTATCCACCTGAGAGGTCATATTTTAACAAAAAGCCTACTTAACCTCCAGCTCGGGACCTCACATTTCCCCCCTGCTAGTGCAGATCCCCATAGATACAACAGTCGCATCCTCCAGACAGGGCACTTGCAGTGTCTGCGAGAGAAAAGGTATACAGAAATACTGAACGTTTATTTTACTTGACTCGAAACGAGGGTTTGAGCAGAAAAACCTGGCGTAGAATTCTATAGAGGTATTTAATATTCGTGACCCGTGCTCAGGTGCAGAAGTGTATCATTACTTCAGCCACGAACTACAGCAGACGTTCTTGAAAATCAGTTCTTAATTATGGCAACCAAATAGAAATAATAGCTTATCGCATCAGTATAGTTGAGCCGATTAAGCTGTCCTTAATCACTCTTTTCTTCTAAAATTACATAATCACTTTGACAGGTAAAATAATGGCCGGGCTTAACGAGCCCTTGAATGAGGCCTGCATGCATTTACCGTGGAAACAAGTCATTTAAACATAAAAAATAAAAAACTGTTCGTTTAAACTGTATGGGCTTCGCGTTGCTCAATATCCTTACAAAAAACTTTATACCCATTCAAATTATGCCCGCAAATGCATGAAACGCATCAAATTGTCTCTTTGAGACGACGTTCATAAAAATTCCTAAAATAATTTCTGCGAAATAAAGTGCAAGAAGCGCCTCTAATTGATCCCCGGGAATAAAGCGCACAAAATGAGAGGGATTGTGTCTCAAAGTGCCCTTTGCAACTCTACACAATGAAGTGAAGTGGTCAGCCGTCGTCTTTAAAAGGAGGCATTCTGACCGCATGCGCTACTCATAAACGAGTTCAAACAAAAATACGGGCTGCGTTCGAAGCACATAACGTCACAATTAATGAACTGTTGAAAACCGTGCCGGAGATTTTATAAATTTCGAACAGTAGATGCACTGAATGAAAGCTCCTGTAGAGTAGGGCACCGTAACGAATGAAGTGTTTTCAAACTGGTTTCGCAGCGCTAGTGTTTGTGTTTCAATTTCTAATTTTGAACATCTTAAAACCACTAAGCATATATTGCTTCCGCAAAAAAATCGTCCCTAATGTTGCCATGATTCAATATCAAGGCAATAAAATTCAGACAACTTCTATTCAAATTAACGCAGTTTTGGCTCGCGCAGCGCAGTCATGTTTGCGGGAGGGCATCTTCATGCAGTATCTTGGATGTGGCCGAGATTGCCGAGGAGCTGCGCAAAACTGTGCCACCACAGATGTGATTGACCTAAACTTAAGGTTCGGCGAGTCAAACCCCTGGGTTCGGCACGGTGCAGTTTGTGCACTAATACAGCATACAGTTTTATACACACGTTTTTTATTGGAAGAAAAAAAACATTTTATTGTTCCGACGCATTTATGGAAATCGTGGAGTTCAGTACCTCCAACAAGGTTAAGAACCACTGACCTAAATGCGGAGGTTGCGGTCAAGCGGACACTTGTGCGGCGCCGCTGCTCAGTGTCAATGTTGCCAGCAGCGTGAATGATCCGTCATTATAGCTATGGTCTGCGCTAATCACAGCGGGGATTTTGAATAGGGCCTACCTAAAGCCTAAATTAATTAAAATAAATTAAAATTAATAATTTGAATAGCTTACATAAATATACTTTACATCAAAAGCTCAAATTTCATATTTTAAATTAACATGAACGTTTATTTGAGGATCAAGCAACGATTTTCTTTCGTTTCAAACAATGTTACAAACGCAGGAGAAAAATAAATGAAATAACTTTGAATAATTAAGACAACCACCTTAATGAAGCAAGGGGGTTCTGAGGTTCTTAATTTTTTTTTACTCATTTACTCATTCATTTCTAATTTCACTGCAAATCTACAAGATTACCCCACGAAGGCGACCGAACTAACGTATAGTTAACGTCTACCCTAAAACTTTTGAACACAACTCTGTTTTCAACGTAAAACAAATTAGCAAGCAAATGCATAAAAAAGTATCGCCTTAAAACTGGTCGCAAAACAAAGTCGCTGAAACTAAACAACATGCAGTTTTTTTCAGTATTTTCATGTGATTCTCACAGAAGGATTAAATTATAATTTAGTTTAAGCATTCCTAGTCACAACAGAGGTGTTTTCAAGCGAGGGAGGAAAAAGGCCCCATGTAGTACGGAATTTAGGAAACAGAGCATCCATCACAAAGAGTATCCATACATCATGAGCAGAGGAAACAAATTAGAAGAAGTTAACGAAATTACGAAAATTGAGGAGGAAAATACTGAGTGCTGAGAAAATGTACCGTAAACCGAAAAAATGCCCATAATAAAATAAAAACTTGTTCTATTTCAACAAGAGGAAGGCATTAATCTTCAGCTGAGATTCTCTCATTTTCCCCCTTGACCACCTATTCTCAAAAATACAATAGTTGCATTCCTCTACGTTCTTCGTAAATTGTTAGATTAATTTCAAGACATTCATTCGCAAATCTTAAAATATTGCTGGAGCTATTCAACTGTCATTGAACAGAGGTGATATAACAACTAATTTCCTTATCTCATATAAACAACCTATCGGTCACTCAAGTAAATTATTAGCTATGGAGAGCAGCATCGACAGACATGTTAAGCTTTAAAATCAGATTCATTATCTGCTGAGTAAGACAACGCTTCCAAATGCGATCATTAGGCTAGTTGATGCACCATGATTTGGGATGGTATTCTCAAAATGAAGCATTCAATACACAAAACCTACCGGAAGGCAGAGCAGAAAATAGCTCCAACAACAGCAGGATTTGAACAACAAAGGCTGTTCATCAGCGCATTTCTCGCTTGAAATACGTGAGTCCGTTTGGCCTTTCTGCGTTGGTCGGAAGAAGAAGGATCGCCCGAATGGATTACTCGGCGCGCCTCAGCAGCCGTCGTAAAGCACCTCGATGAGACAAGAGCGTCCAGGGCAGGATTTTAAACCAATTTACGTCATCGTAGAACAACAGCTTGGTGCGTAAGTTCTTTCGCGCCAGGTTGGAAGAACGTACTCGACCAGCTGTGCTGCTACGGCAACGTGAATTGTCGTGAAATTATTTCCAGTTAAGAAATAAACACATCGTAAAGCCACTTCTGGATTCGTTCGGTAGTTTTTGTTCAATGTCTATAAATATTAAAAAATACAGACCAACACCGAAGTTATTTTTTGTGGCAGTACAATAGCGCGTTCTACTACTGCAGCTGTCAAGAAACCCATGAAAGAGTTTAAACAACGAAGATTTTTTAGAAGAAAGTGTGGTGTACGCAATATTAACTTGTAGCAGGATTTGCTCGTTTATTTTAGACCTGATAAGTGTTCCTTCCAAAACAGTTAATATTCTGAATTTTCGAATTGAAGGGAGTTTGCATAGAGTATGTACTAAGTAGTCCTGAAATAGTTAAGGGACTAAGAAAATATTCTGCTTTACCTCGCTATCTGTGAAATTAAATTATATTTTATACAAAAAAAATCATCGGCTGTTACATTACAGTTGCATGAGCTCTAAAAATTTCATGAGTTATTTCCCAAAAAGCAAAAGCAACAAATGTTGCCAACAGACAAACGCAACGTAGATTCCCAAGTATCTCACTCCGACTCAGAGAAGACGATGAGATACAAAAAATAATAGCGAAATATCAGCACCGCTCGTATCTCCAAAACGCTTTTCCTTATTTCTCCTAACACTTGCATTTACTCATTTTCAAATCAGAGTGAAATTTGCATATTGAAACAAACTACAAATAAGAAATTCAGTAGGGCAGTGAAAGATACGAACGTTAGGCGGGCGAGTTCCATTCAAACCAACCAGAACCGTCCAGCAAACATCACACGATGGAAAAAAGCGCCGCCCATGCATTGAAAACACATCTGAGATATCGCCGAGGCTCTCCCAGATCATAAAGACGAGCTTAGCGATTTGCGGCTTTGTTGAAAATTGTTAAAAATCTCGAGGCCGCATCTTTTTGACCAGAGAATATCTTTCTCTCATCGCTCCTTTTGCCGCAGAGGCTTCCAGCAGCGGGCAGGCAGGTATCAATATTTGCACTGTGCCATTCTAGAGGCAATATCTCATCTCGCTTTAAAAGAACCCCTGCAAAAGTAATGGACTGAGCTCAAAAGCTTTTACTTTGAATAAAATCTAATTATTTTTTAAAGAAGCGTCTCGAATACAGCAGATATTTGAGCGCTTTTTCATCGCGTTCGATACGTGTTGTAGTTTTTCCATGTACCAAGCATCTCGTTTCTGTAAGTTTTGTACTTCTGCATCATCTGAATTTGATGCATCGATATCTTGTGGAGAGATGAAGGGGTCCAAATTTTCTCAATATTTCAGAGCTATGGTCGACAACATTTATTATGGCTCTCAGAAAATGTGCCCCTGAATCCAATTTGGAGGCTTCAAAGCAATTTGCAGGACGCCAGAAAAAAATATATTTTAGAGTTTGAAATATGGACCCGAGTAAACGACTTCGCCGAAGGACGCACGTGATTTTCTATGGAATAAAATAAAGGGCCTCTTTGAGTCGCTGCATCAGGTACTTCAGAAGTAATGAAGTTATAAATTAGCGTCAACGATGAAAAGGGGCAGGTGGGCGACTATGTTTTCATTATAATTAACGGCTTTGAATATTGAATTTACAACCGAACAGTTATTTGGAGGGGAACGCTAATTACTCCACTCGAAAACTTCAAATGAATTAACATAGGACATAGAGTACGAGAGTAATTTAATGTAATTCTCAACGTCAATCAACCCCGGAACTCGATTTCAGTTTTGCCATTGAATTTCGTTTGATTATAATTTGTTGAAGATTTAAAATTCTAATTTAACAGCATTTTACAAAATTTGGTGCGAGTTACAGCATAATTTTTTCCAAAACTGGCCGCCTTACTACAACCTCTATTTTCATTATTAGACGGCGTGAGATTTAAATTTTAGACTAAACGTTTGTTTGAGTCTCCCAGTAAAGGGACATCGACGAGGGGAAGGCCATATTTAGTACGGCAAGATATATTGACGGAACATAATTCTGCGCCGACTCGGCAAAATTCTGTGTTGGTATCAAGCTCTGTTAGTACATAGAAAAACTTTAGGCAGACAGAATAAAATCCAATAGTATATTTTTCACTGACACTGAAATTTTATTTCTACGTAAGCAAAGCTGAGGCACGTCAAAGTTGTCTTGATAAAATTCTTTGCAGTCATATCACAAATAACATGGGAAAAATCAATGCTAACACTGTGTTAAAACCTACGCATTTCGGCCTTCGCTCCACTACAAGGTACTATGGGTGCGGAGGGAACCAACACAAATTAGAGCCACGGTAGAGTTTCTTCTACGATGCAAGGGCCTCGCTAGCAAGACAAAGGAGAGAATCTAAACATCGGCGTCGGAAGACAAGCGCACAGCTTAGCCATGACGAAGTTTTCCCTCGTGCCCTAATCTGTTCGGAAAGCAGACGTCACGCGGCTTTATTCATCAGCACTCGGCGCAATCAGGGACGGCCAAAAACCCTCACAAAACCTTTGGTTTAAGCTCATTTAAGTCGTTGATTAAACTTGAGCTCAAGGAAAAAATTCGGCAGCCTGAGAAGATTATCGCTGAACAAAATAGACAGGGCCATATTTACCGAGACGGAGGCGCTATTGAAATACGAGCGTGATCTTGGCCTGCCAGAATGATGGCTGAGGCAAAAATGTAACCAATGAATGTTATTCCAGTCAAGGTAGATACTAAGCATTCCAGAAATATATTTTTCATGCCACCACACATGACAAAAGTGATATTTGTTGTGCTCTCAAATGTTTTATATTGAAATCGACTTTCGAATGCATTTTAAAATAAATACATTTTGAAATGTCTTCAACTAAAAATGGATTTTCAACTGCCTTTAAATATGAATATGCCTTTAAATACAAATAGAATTTCAAATGTCTAAAAACGCCAAAGCACAATGACGGTGGTCGAGCGTGTAGCAATTAATTATTATTGCAGGCGGATTAAAAGGTGAATTGAAAGTTCAGTTTTTTACTGAAGGGGAGAACATCGCTCAAGCTATGGTCTCAAAATCAGGACCTTCCGCTGCGGAGTGCAAGCGCTTCCCATACTACGCCTTACAAGGCGTCATATAGCATGGAGTTAAGGGAACGGGGAATCTACGCAACAGGTGTGTTCTCACACAAGATCCCCCGCGCATATTAGATCTGAAAAGTTAGCTTAAGTTTTTCAAACACAACAACGGTGTCCCGAAAAGGGGGTTAACGAATGCATCATTTGGGGTCGAGTTAAGGGAACGAGGAATATTTACAGAAGGTGTATTCCCACATAGAATCTCATGCGCATAGAAATAGGTTCAGACGTTTATGAAACCAGGTGAAGGTCAAAAAAAGGAGGCATTAAGAGCTGAAAAACAAAAGAAGTGAACTGAAGAAAGATGATCTGAAACAAAACAAACACCTATTCTATTTGAACAAAAGTCCTACCAATCCTTTAGCTCGGGACCTCACGTTTATCACTTCGGAGCACTTAATCCCACAGATACAACAGTTGTGTCCCCTGTGGGGACATAACTTAGGTAAGGCAGCAAAGTTGTGAGGGCACGCCAGCACGCAAATCCCACTGAGCGGAATATCCCGGCTACAATAATTGTACAGTAGGTCTGACCCTCCGCTCGAGTCTGCATGCTGTTGTCCTGTTCAGAGACTCTGTCTGTGTTGGAGAAGAGGATTATTCAATCAAACGTTCAGCTGATAGGGAAAGGGATCGCATCTATCGATTGCCGGGCATCCACACATCGATTGCCGGGCATCCACACATCGATTGCCGGCATCCACACATCGATTGCCGGCATCCATACATCGATTGCCGGCATCCATACATCGATTGCCGGCATCCATACATCGATTGCCGGCATCCATACATCGATTGCCGGCATCCATACATCGATTGCCGGCATCCATACATCGATTGCCGGCATCCATATATCGATTGCTGGCATCCATATATCGATTGCTGGCATCCATACATCGATTGCCGGCATCCAGATGTCGATTGCTGGCATCCATATATCGATCGCTGGCATCCACACATCGATCGCCGGCATCCATACATCGATCGCCGGCATCCATACATCGATTGCCGGCATCCATACATCGATTGCCGGCATCTATACATCGATTGCCGGCATCCATATATCGATTGCCGGCATCCATATATCGATTGCCGGCATCCATATATCGATTGCTGACATCCATATATCGATTGCTGGCAGCCTTACACTTTATGGCAGATCGGTAATGAAAGGCAGCCCCACCTGCGGTACTTAATTAGCGCTCAAGCACGAGGCTGCTCGTTTCAAAATTGTGCCGATTACTTTGTGGTTTCCATTTAAGAACTTAATCACAAGCCATATGCCAGTTATTTGCGTGGCCTAAGTTCCGAGTCGAACTTTTTCGCCGAAATATTAATAATTGATTTATTATAAGTTTTAGCCTCCCTTTAAAACAACAAAGACGTTCAAAGAGAGGAAGGATGAAGGCACCATTTAGTATGGAGTGAAATACCAATAATTTCAACAGTCTTTTGTCCTAACTATGCTTGGGTGGGAAATATTATAGACGCCCGGCCAAAAAGTTAGAATGGGTTGTAAGTACATTCAAGACGATCGACATCGGAAACCTCTAAACGATCGAAGATTAAATGATAGCTCAAGCGTCTCTAACCGCGACAAAGATGTTCCAAAGAGAGGAAGGAGGAAGACGCGATTTATTACGGAGAGAAAGGAACGCGGGATCTATGTAGAAGGTGCATAGACTTCTATGCAGAAGTTGAGAAAGAAGTTTATGAAACAAGATGAAAGATTAAGAAGAAAGTAGGCGCTGAAAACAGGACACCAGTGAACCAAAAACAAGATTAGCCTTGACAAAACAAAAAAAAAACATTTTATTCCAACAAAAATGAGGCCTACCTAACTCTCAGCTCAAAACATCAAAATCTCCCCCCTGGGAGCGCTAATTCCCATTCATATAGATACAATAGTTGTATCCCCCTGAGGGGTCAAAATGATCGAACCGACTTGTTTCGTGACAATATTGTATGTGAGCTTCACGAAATACGCTGAGGCTCAGTACCACCAATTTTGTGAGTTCCTAATTTCATGAAAAAAAAGCAGATCTTTCCATCTGCGTAAATTTTGAAGTCCCGCAATAAAAATTAAATTCGCCTCAAGTTTTGGGGGCAAAATTTTCGGCCACTAACATTACGTTGCGGTACAGCTGGCAGCGTGAGTTCTTTCAAGTCAATTTGGCTACACTACGCACTATAGCACGTGGCGTAACTAAATCAACTCTATATACGCTAATAAACACCTCAGAAAACCAAATATGGAGAAAACAGGGAGAGGATTTTTGTTACCTTAAATACTGCAATGACAGAATAATTCTAACTCTATATATATCATCATCAATATATTATATTGAAAGAGCGACGATGAAGTATTTGTTCAAGCATATAAAGAGAAGAGGACAAACGAGGCGAAAAGTACCGGTATCTTCGACATGCGGAAAAAGTCTGACCTGCAGAGCACTACAGGATGCGGTAGTCAAATCCTGCAGAGCGAAAATTCCTTCCTGTACAGAGCCAATTCGTTGATGAGAAGTCAAGATAATATTTTATTATTTAGCTGAAGAGTCCGTAGCCCGAACAAAGGCGATACAAATTTGAGAACGGAGAAAAGAGACCGTTAGTATTGTCTAAGGAAAACGTAGAGCCCATGCATAAGGCGTGTTCCCTCACAAGATATCCTACGCATAGAAACAGTAAATCGAGAAAAAAGAGGAAGAAAAAAAAAAGACAGCGAAGAAAGTATGAACACTGAAAGAAACAAAATGGGCACGTAAGACAAAAGGCCCGAAGGCCTAAATTTCTATAGCTGGGTAACCTTACAAAATCCTCAGTCATCAAGAAGAAGCTAAGTTAATGGTCGGGATTGATCGCAGTCATTATTCAAAAGTACTAAAAACCCCATCACTGATTTTGAAAACGTCAGAAAACACTCAAGTTCGTAAAGAACACAACGCGAACATAACTCGAGATCTAAAATAAAAGGAGAAATCGGGGACTTTCAGTACATATGGAGCGTACATTAGAATCTGCTCGCCCACACGAGGCCTTAGCATGAGAGGGCAACTTCATCACGTACCGGAGAGATGCTGCTATCGCTCACACTTGAATTGTGATCCGCCCGTATTTCAAATTCAGATGATCATTGGGGAATCTGGAGCGTGACCTCCGAGCACGCGCCGCGAGGTGTGCCGTGGGACCAATAAATCTGCCTGTATGTCAGCCATATTTGTTTCTTTGCGCAAACTCGCGGTCCGATTCCTGAAAGCAAACCATTCCGAAACAGGAGTAACAACTGGTGTTGCATCTTTCGTTCGTTATCGTGAGTGTATACAGCCGATGTTTGATTATATATGGAGTTCAGTTAATTCACATCGAATAGAAATCGTTTAGAGTCAGTTCGTGCAATTCTAAACCATGGACAAGGTGCAATCCATGGACAAGGTGCATACAAACAGTAAGTTAAGAAAGAAGTTCATGAAACAAGATAAAATTTTAAGAAAGTAGTAGATGCTGAAATACAGGATAGCAGTGAAACGGAAAAGATGGTCCTTAGCACAACAAAACTTATCTTATTTCAACAATAAAAAGGTCTACCTAACCTTTAGCTTGGGACCTCACATTCCCCTAAGGAGCACCAATTTTCATAAAAACAGTAGTTGTATTCCCTTGAGAGGTGCTGAAAAAAGTAATAAGCTATGAAAAAACGGCAGTGAACCAAAAAAAGTTGATTCAAAACAAAAAAACATATTCAACAAAATTAATGTAAACAATTTCAACATTAGGGAAGCTCACGTAGCCTCCAGATCGGACTTCTCATCTTCCATTATCCCTTTAATTAGATTGAATTTTTCATACGATTATCACTGCTCATATCTCCGCATTTAGTGACAAACATTACAGAACAGGAAATCCATCATTCTTTTTATAATTACGTATTCCACCGAATTATCCCAGAAAAATCTCGATCCTTTAAAATCACACGAACCGAACGAAGGACATTGCGCATTATTTTGCACACAAATAACACATTAGTCATCTCGAACTCACAAACATTTCTACTGATGACGTTCCTTACTCTCAATACTGCGCAGCACTACACCGCGTAGGCGAGCGAGCAATACACGAATGCCGACGTTACTCGACGACATGAGGAAGAAACTCCGTTCTCTTGTGCTGGGAAAGCCTGGAGAATAAAGCCAGAAAAATGTCGCATTTCCTCTAAGAAGGCCCAATTTGTCAAATTAGATGCCGTAGAAATGTGAAGTCGCCGCGATTGCGTTCGACAGACGCAGCGTATAGGCTGTCTTTGTCGTTTTCGAGAGGCATAGGACAGTCGCTGCGCTCGCAAAACTCCAATGATGGTAGCTTCTCGAGCAATTCTCCTAATGGAAGAACTCAAGCTAAACAAATGAAATAGTCGACCGACCAATCGTAATTAGTTTTGATGAATTCAAGAAGAGATAAACTTCACTTTCAAAACAAAGTCGGTGACGCTGTCGAGTTCGTGGAAAATGACGTGATAATTTAAACAATTTTAAACAATTTATTTACCACAGGTGATACAGAGGTAGAATGTTTCTCAAGTCTAATACAATGGTCAAATTTGAGTATAGCAGCCTGTGGGCCCGAATGAGTTCAGCGAATTCTAGGGCCTCCTAACATTAACGTTATTCTTAGGTGTACAATAATGTTTAACCTAATTCACTTAACTTAGTTTCACATTAGACTGATCAATGAAATAATTCAACTTGATATTAGATGCTTCATGTTACCATATAGTTCATATGGACTAGATTTAACAGTATATTCGATAAACGATGCAAGAGCAGGCAGAATTCTGCGATATTTACCATGGCAGATTACGCAGATTACATTATTAGGACCAGTCATGTAGGAGGCAAAGTTTGACTTAGTGATCTTACACGACTAGTATTCTGATAAGAAGTGAAACTCTTGTAACCCACTCGATTTTTTTTTCAGGTTGTTTATACACGAAATTACATCGGAAGAGTTGGTAGGCGTAAAGAAAAAAGAGCTGTATTCTCGAATATGATCCATGTATTTCAGGTGATCAGTATAGGTTCACTTGGAATACCATCAGCTTTAGTTTTCCCTACGTTCACGAAGAAATTGTTAAAGAGATTTGCAATTTCTTTCTTCTCATGGTATTTTAGATTTTATTGAACAACACATTCAATTTTCTTTCTGCGTTATTCGGTTTATAGCAGGAGTTAAGGAGGCGCCAAGTATTTTTTATGTCAGCTTTAAATTGAGTAAACTTGAGCGTAAAGTAACTCTTTTTTGATGTCCTTATCTGGTTTGTTACATAGTTTCTGAATCTGTTATATGTTTCTCTAGATATTCTCCCTTCGCAAAGGAGGGCTAGGTACGCTTGACGTTTCTTTATATTTATTACAATGTCTCAAGTAATCCAGGGCTTTTGTTTAATTTTTCGGTGTAACTGTACGAGTTACAATTGGGCAACAGTGATTGTATGCGGTCATTACAGTTTCAGTTAACTTTACTACTGCTTCATCAATGCTCGTTGCATTATTGTTTTGTTGAGAGATGTGCAATGTTGGTATTGATTCTTTTAGAACGGTGCGTAATTCTTCTAAATTTGATTCGTTTACTTAACGATATGAATAGGTTTCAGCCCGTGGCTTGGTGCAAGCAATATATACATTTTTCTTAATAAGAAAAACTGGAAAATGATCTGATAAGTCAGAAGTAATTATTCCAGCAAGAAAGTTTCTTGGGTCTGTCATAAAGATATTGTCAAGCAGCGTAGCAGACTCAGACGTTATTCGTGTAGGCTTTGTGATGATCGGAAGGAAAGATTTAGACTGAAAGGCATTTAGGAAATTAGAGAATGGTTCGTAGCTTTCATGTTTCAGTAGATCATAATTGAAGTCACTGCAAATGATTATATCATTGTATAAGGACCTGTTGAACTGAGAAATAATACGATTGAGCTCATTCAGGAAGGAAATAGGACAGGCTGTGCGAGGCCTATTCACCGTTCCAAGCACTATTCGTTCACCATCTCTAGACAGTTCTAAGAATAGTGATTCTATATGATCCTGATTCATTGTTGCACTTGCTATGATTTTCGAGTCTATGTCTTTAGATATGTAGGTACTGATGCCACCGCCTCGCTCTTTTTTTCGTAGCCAATTGAAACCACGATAATTTTCAAATCTAATCATGTCTTTGGTTGAGTCATCTAGCCAGCTTTCGGTGAAGCTATAATCACGTCTAGGTTGTACCTAAGTTCATTAATAGTACATTGTATCTCTTCCAATTTTGGATAGAGTGACCTAAAATTCCAACACAGGATAATGAGTCAATCAAGAGAAGAAGTGAAGGAAAAAACAAGTAAATCCTCCTGGTGGGAAAGCGCAAGCTTAACAAGCAAAATAGTCGACCTGCTAATAGTAATTCGTTTGGATAAATTTAAGAAGAGAAACACATGGCTTCCATAACAAATCGAGTGACGCTTCAGTGAAGCTAGAGAAAAAAGTACACAACAAAATTCCACGATTAAAAATACCTTTGTGATGAAAACTTTGATCGTATACCATCCTCCAAATATCAACCACGCTCATTAGATTAGATTACATGTCGTGGTCCGATTACCCTGATCACGACAAAGATTTTCCCAAGAGAGGAAGGAGAAAGGCCCCGTATAGAATGGAATGAGAGAAGGGGGGTTTTTGCACGAGGTGTATTCCCACAAAAATGTGCCGGGCATAGAAACGGCAAGCTAAGAAAGATAAAAGTCAATGAAACAAAATAGAAGTTAAAGAAGAAAGGGCTGAAAAAAGGTTAGTAGTGCACGGAAAAAGGACGGTCTCTTACAAAGTAAAGAAATGACTATTTTATTCCCACAAAGGAGAAGCCCCACGTACATATTAGCTCGTAATCTCACATTTTCTAATATCTGCATATAAGATGGTCGCATCCCCCTGAAGGGGCCTCAAACCTGGAGGAAAATATGTAGAAAGCTCAAATAGAAGAAAATTATGTAGAAAGCTCCTAAAGAAAATACGCTTAATTATGCTTGGCGATAAGAAATAAACAAATAAACAAACAAAATAAACAAACAAAAAAAAAACGAACATAAACCGCATTCACTTAACAATCGGTAAAGTCAGTCTTTGTCGGCTTTTCTTGACCTATAAAAGGCCGAGCCAAGAACACCAGAAGTTTCAGTCTTGCGAAATAATTAATTTCTAAGCTACAGGTGCATTAGATGCTACACTTCAACCTGCTGTCGAGCGAACATAAGCATACTATCTTCAAAAATCGTTTGTGTAATGGATTTCACGGATTTCATATTTTAACGATCAAATGGTCTAATAAACACACTTCTTTATTTAATCGCGTGCGATAAATAAACAAATAATAATAATCTAAATCAGCGATATCTGCCGCTACCGAGGTGACGTGGTCAGTAGCTTTTTCCAATTTGCGTATCTCCCATGAACTTGCGAGTGAAACTCTCTGTTCAATTTCAAGCTACGCACCGTAACGCAATTCTGACTGCATTCTTAAACGCAGGACAAATGTTCTCAAATTGTAGTCCCGAGCGCTCGTTCTTCGGGCCCTTAAGAAAAATTAGAAAGCTCTACTCAGGTAAGTGTTACCTTCCTGACTGCCATCAGTACTACTTATATCTCTGTTAGCTCTATTACGTGGACATGAGAAATGCCCCGAACTGCTAGCCGAGATTCATAAATTTATTTCAGGACTATCTAAAGTATCTTTCTCAACACACCAACGGTAGCACGTCACTGAAGTTGAACATCTTTATTATTAATACGTCTTACCTGGATGATTATTATTATTATATAAGAAAGTTTTAGCCTTCCTTAACCACGACAATGATGTTTCAAGAGAGGAAAAAGGAAGGCACCATGTAGTATGGAGTTTAGGGAACGTGGAATCTATGCACATGGTGCACAGAAACAGTAAGCTAGGAAATAAGTTCATGAAACAAGAAAAAAGTTGAAGAAGAAAGTAGTAGGTGCTGAAAAACAGGACAGCAGTGAACCGAAAAAAGGTGATCCGTAACAAAACAAAAACCTGTTTTGTTGCAACAAAAAGAGAGCCTACCTAACCTTCAGCTCGGGCCCTCACAAAGTCGTCCTGGGAGCGCTAATTCCCATAGATACAATAGTTGTATCCCCCTGAGGGGCGTCTTCCCTGGAATTCATTACCTCATTGTTTACCTCATTCAAATTGAAGGTAATTTTTTGAACAGACGTGATACATTAATCAAAAAACGGAAACCCCCAGCGTCAATGAATGACATGCGTTATAACAGTAACTAGTAAAAATAAATCCGATGGAATTTGCTTTCATAAGAAAAGATACGAAAGCATAGGAAGGAAGAGAGAAATGTTATTATGTGGATATAACCGATGATGTAAGAAAGAAACTACCTTACCAGATAAAAATAACTTTTCACAGTACTTCAGGTTGAGAGTAAAATTGAAATGAAATTCTAGTTCGATTTCTTCCCTTTAACTACAAACTGGATGATCAAAACTGAAATGAAGGCATGTAATTCGCTACAAAAACCCAGGCAACCCACATTATCTGGTTCCTGGTCAAAAATATCAAAATTGGTGTTAAAGAAAATGTAGCAATTAATGCCATTCAACGACTATAGCAACCTTTGTAGGGTTGCCAGACGATACATGAACCCTGCAGACAAATAGGGTAGGTGATCTGAGGGCAACACCGTAGGCTTGCCAGATGTTACGTCTTTATGGCTCAACACATGGGGTAAACTGAACTTCAATTTCAACTCAAATTTAATGTCAAAAGATGTAAGTAATTTTAAAAATACTGAACATCAATTGCATCCATTAGAAACCAGTAATTATAAAAGATCGTAGAAATTTTTCAATCGACCCATTGATGAGTCATTGATGAGCCATTTAGCAGGAAAAAGAACTAAAGGAGGATGCACGTACACTGATTGCTTGACTCGTAAATCTTGGCATTTTTTTCAACACGACCTAAACATCACGACTTGTCCTCAAGAACTGCTGACATAAGCGTCGAATGGACCACGAGCCAAAAACGCTTAATAAGATTATCAATGATAATGGATATACAGCTGCTGTATAAAATGAACCCATATCTAGAATGAACTAAGAACCTAGGAACCAGGACTCTATTCTAGCATTTACCAGCCCGTGTAGGAAAAAAAACGTTAGCGATGTGGGTGTGTTCGGCTTCAGTCGCTAACATTGACTTCAAACAGAATATTTATAGCAGTAAAAAAGTTCCGTTCTCACACAACGATTGCAGAAAATATTTGTTGCCAACTGATTACGCAGCTTTTAATTAAACAGCTTTTTGTTGCGAAAGAATGCAGTCTTACCACCTAAATTTGAATATTTAACAAAAAATCCACAGTTACAAATACTCCAACAACTAGATTCTCACGTAATTCGAGGGTAAACTTCCAGAAGTCTCAACCTTCATAACCATTCCACGTTATGAGCTCAAGTCTTCAATTTCCTCACGTGTGATACGGAATGCAAGCTCTGCCCTAAAGGTCCCGAAAAGAGACTCAGAATGCCAAGCTCGATCCAGCCCAGTCGTCTTCATTGTTATCGTGGAGATACCGGAGGCTTTCAAGTTAAAATAGCATAATACTACGTTATGACCCCATACCGGCCTTTTCTTTTCGCACACAAGCCCCTGGATTCCGACCTTCTGGCTCAAAACAACGGCAATGTGATCGATGTCGAGGGTCCGAGTCGCGTGTTGGGCGAGAGCGAACAGAGGAAGCTTGCATAGAGCTTTTCCAAGTCACACCAGGGTCACGCGAGGAGCTCAACGAATCACACTAAAGCGTGGGCAGCTCCAAGTGACGTGTATAATTTAGAATACTAAGAATTACTACTCAAGGTTCGCACAAATACCAAGTCATGGGCACCGGCGCGAAGCACTGAGACTGCTGGAGTTAGTCAAAGCTATGCAGATGCATTCTATGACTTAGCGAAGAACACACGACGTAGTCGACTAGCATAACTCTTACTTATTTCAAAGTTCAAGTAAGCTCCCCTCACATAATTTTATGCGAGTTTCATTAGACAAAGAGGCTTGAATTACCTCGACCGATAATCGGAAAAAAGGCGTTTACCAATTTGAACAAAGAACTGCCTGAACGCATGCATGTCAAACATGCTAAGGCGATGCCTGCGTAGCGATATTAGAAAAATAAATAACGATAGGTGTAAAATAGCGTACATTAAAATAACTTACAACAATCTAAATCCGTACGTCACGCAAAGAGGAGTAGCAAAATTAGAAAAAAAATAACGAGAGTCGTAAAATAGCGTACATTAAAATAACTTACAACAATCTATATCTGTACGTCACGAAAAGATGAGAAGAAGGGCTGCGAGTCAGGTGATGGAAGGCGTACTTAAGGTACATTTACTACACATTAGCTGAACGAATTGTAGGCTTGTTGCACCGGGCATTAAATGCGAATTTGTGAGGAATGTGGAAATGAGAGGAGCAAAGGTGATTTATTTCTGAAATTAAATCGTGCTCTTATATGAATCAAAATAGGATGGTTATCACTGGTGTGATACATTGTTAAAAAAAAAACATTATGAAGCTGTGGTTACTGCATGAAGAATATGACGTCACTGGGTATAGTATTCCCCGTAAAATCAATAGCAGCGTTAGTGAAAAATGTTATATTACATTCATACAACAGAAGAAACGCAGCATCGGGTTAGTTTACTTTGTAATTTACACACACCGAACGCTACTCAAAATGTACCGTCAAGTAATGCCCTACGACAGTGATCAACTCGAAAATATTATACGCTTTTATCCAAAATAAACAGTGCACTGAAGACTGTAACGTGGTTCCAAAACTTCAACACATATCATGAGCATGTAAATTAAAAGAACATCTAAAGTTACAATAGCAGAATCCATCCCATTTCGCACATCAGCTGCAGCTAAAGAGCAAAAAACCTACGCCTAAAAATTGAAGTTTATAGGTGCCGCGTTGAGTCGTCAAAATTTTACGACAGGTCAAGGATTTTAAATATTAATGCAAAACGCGGCGTTGCGCTCCAACGGCGAGCACCTCCGTATTCTATATTCAACTGAACAGCAACGAAATGCTGCTTTGAGGACGAATTCATTCATTTTTGAAAATGCCTATAAGTTGAAGAATATTTGTACCGTTACTTCTTTCCGATTACGAGATGATGTTCAAATCGTCGAAAATTTCAAGATACCGTACAAGTATCACTTACTTCGTTTATGTTCAAAGTCGCTGACCGGATAGAATACAGTGCTATCAGATTAGATGCTAGTTTAAGGGTCCTTAACAGCAATAAAGTCGTTTTCCAGAGAGAAAGAAATATAGACTGTAAGTTTAGACTTACGTGAACTCAATTCCAGTAGAACATTGCACTATCCTATTCCCGTGTACTGCAAATTGTCACACCAACAGAAAGTAAAGCACCAAGAGAAGATCGTCACAACTTCGACCTTCATTTGACCACAATTTATTTCTAAATATTACACGAATTTGCTCGAAAGAATTCAACCCAATTTTGATTACCACAAAGTACTTACTACGTTCGAAGGAATCGAACGTTTTATTCACAGAATTCTATGCCAATTTTATTCGAAGATAGGTACGCTATATTTAATCATATTTTCTACAAGTCTGAAAGCAACAATAACATTTTTTATTTGAACTGAATTATTTAAATAATAATTTCAACGAATTGCGTACAGCGCGTTTCTTTTGTTTCGATGTGGTTTCTTCGGAGACGTGAATTTTACAACTACAATCACGTTCATGGATTTCAGCCATTACGAACGAAATGATAGATTCAGTGCACAATTTAGCTTCACTGGAACGAGTATTGTAAAAAATGAACCCCTGCCTGTTCAAATCTCAATATTACGTACCGTTATTAATAGTCTTCGTACGGAGCAATGATTTAATGAAAAACGTTGAGAGTTGTATTAATGTATTAAAAGGTTCAGTCGGGTTTCATTGATATGCTCCAATATGAGAAATACTTTCTTTGATCATTTCATTATTACAGTTATCTCGATTACTATCCAATGCGTATACTTGTAGAATATTTCTGAGCGACGGACTAGGTTAGATGTTAGCTTAACCCTTCCAAACAGCAAACAAAGGTGTTCTGAAGAGAGGAAGGAGGAAGGAACAATTTAGTATGGGGTTCACAGACTTGATTTTAGTATGGACTTAAGGCAACGCGAAATCTATGCGAAAGGTGATGAAAACAGTAAGTTGAGAAAAAGTTTATTAAGCAAGATGAAAGATGACGAAGATACGAGTAGGTGCTGAACCGAACAGCAACGAACCGAAACAAGATGGTCCATACCCTGCGCGTAGAAATGGCAATTTAGGAAGGAGAGGAAGGAAACAAAAGAGCGAAGAAGTCGCGGGAACTAGAAGAATAGATTAGATTAGTCGTTAGTTTTAGCCTCCCTACCCAGCAACAATTGCGATCCAAAGAGAGGAAGGAGGAAGGCACCATTTAGTATGGAGTTAAGGAAACGCGGAATCTACGCAGAAAGGCATAGAAACAGTTAGTTGTGAAAGAAGATTATGAAACAAGAAAAAGTTGAAGAAGAAAGTAGTAGGTGCTGAAAAACAGGACAGCAGTGAACCGAAAAAAGATGGTTCTTAACATAACAAAAACATTTTATTTCAACAAAAAGAAGGCCTACCTAACTCTCAGCTCAGGCCCTCACAGTGTCCCCCTGGGAGCGCTAGTTCCCATAGATACAATAATTGTATCCCCCTGAGGGGTAACTAAAAGAATATAAATGGGTGCGAAAGATAGAAGTCTCGAATGCCTATCTACAGGTAGGGTAAACTAACAGTATCAAGCTGACAACCATTCCCATAGCACAGGATAGACAAACTTGACTAACTCTAAATTTTACCTATCATATTTGCCCCATGAGGGATGAAATAATACATTCAAAATATTCAAATGTTACTAACTCATGAAAACGGTTTTTTCTTTTCAAATTTGCCCATGAAAATAGAGAATAAAAAATACGTTATATAAGTGAAGCTGTAAAAATGATCGGTGTTGAGACAATTATAATAACCCAGAATTCAAATAACTCAACATCGGCGATGAAATGTTTTTTTTTGGCTTCGGGGAGATAGATGAGGGACTGACTGACGAGTAGAATGTAAACACTGTCAGTAACAAAATTCTTTTTTTTGATTTCTGTCCGTAGTCCGTGATTACCTGAAGTGGTGTTACTACCCAGGTAAAAATAACGCCGTTGGATGACTGGATTCTAATCTGGACTTTTCTTACCCATAGTCTTTTCTCTATCCTGTCGCTAGAAAGATTTTCAACTCTGACGCACTTCTAACATAGAAAGGCCCTAACTTTTACATTGACATGAGCGCGGCATATGAAAAAGAAATGTTACAAGGTGAACGAAATTCCTCGCACTGTGACTAAAAATTTGAACCTAAAAAATTTAGCTTCAATTATAAACATGAATCCAGAATACAGTAGTACAGTGCAAATATAAGGTTGCAAAGAGAATGCGATACGGAGAGCAATACGGTATGAATTAATTGAGTTAGAACCTGCGTTTTCTCTATGAAGTGTGATCTCTGCCTCATATTTTAAGTAATTGGAGAGTATTAAATTGCGTAGCGAACTAATTAATTAAAATACCAAATATTTATCAATAGCACAGGACACTCAATCGAGTCAGCGAGTGGAGACACTACAGTGAAGATATCGAATCCCATACAGAAGCCAAGCAACGTTTTGAAGATCTCGAGTTCCAAGACACACAAAATTTCGAGTCCCGGCTATCTTGACGCATTCTCGAAGCCCAGGCCAGCGCCACCCTATCGCCTTCCTTTTAAGCCCGAAGCAATGCATGCAAATTTTCTTCGGACCAAGAAAAACGGCCTTCTGTTCCTCAAAATATTGCCATCACGCTCTCCTCCACAATTCGCCGCCCACCGCCACTCCAGCATAAATTTATCCCCGAAACGAACCGAACGCTGGAGTCCTTGTTTGAAAGACACCTTCCTTCTTCGAGGGCCACGATAAGGAAAAATTTTGGGTAAATGAGGCTACGACCGACACCCAGCCACTCGTTTCCGTCCAATTCGCAGCGTTACCATCAGATCTCGCTGGTCCACACTGCATTAAAAAATTGAAAATGCAAGTCGGTTTGAAGTCGTCCGTAGCTATAGGACTGCAAGATAAAACTGAAAGTGTCTTTGAAGAACCAAACTAATTTTTCAAAATAGTTAACACCGCCAAAATAAGATAAAAAACTAGGCTAGCAACCAGTAAATTGTGGACACCATTTCCACGAAACTAACAGCGGGGAAGGAACTTTCCCCATCGTTTAAACTCCATACATGCGATACACCTTAAAGCGATCAATTTGAAATCGAGGAAACGCCTCGAGCTTCTACATTTATTCGAGGAAAAACCCGTCTCGGAGTTATGGGGCACTGTAGGGCAGAGGTACCTCAGGTAATGGAAGTTCACCAAAATAGATTAGTTTTTACAGCCCTCGTTTATTTTCGATAATTCCGGCAGTTGCATTAGAGCGCAGCCCAGCCTCCAGCTCCTCGTCGTTCGCGTGCGTCCCTCAACTGAGTGAAGTACGCACTGGAGCCAGGCTCAGCCAGCAATTACGGCGCGTTCCCCAACTAAACCAAGTTCTGACCAGTAACGTCGAGCGCTCCACCTGGGGGAGGATTTTCAGACAACAATTCACAGCGATGCAGCGGTAAAACTAGCAGCGTAAGTTCTTTCCGGTCGGCTCCGTTGCGTGGTATGGCAACTATCGTAGCCAAGTTGACTTAACACGTTAACTGCGATGGGTTAAACTAAAGTTCAATATTCAATTCAAATTTAAAGTCAATTATTGTGGTAATGAACTTTGTAAACAGTAAACATCAACTGGATCGAGCCTTCATTTACCTTTCATTTAGCAATAAAAAATGAGTTAGTGGCTGCAGGTGGATCTGCAGCACTATGAAAATCACCTAAATGACCACCGGTGGGTCACTTTGCAGGAAATGTGTTAAGGAAGCTCACACTGCGAGCTACGACGACGCGAAATGTTCGAAAACCTTACCACTGGATTCCTCGGTAAATTGGAAAGCTAGACTGGTAACTACAATTGTTTAAGCTCTTTTTACAAACTCCACGATCAAAAACACGCTGCTATTTTAGTTTTTATGTCCTACGATAAAGATTACGAGTGCCAATGCTCGTAGCTACAGCCAAGAAGCTATTAGTGGAAGCGTACATTCTCACTTCCAAGCCAAACTGAAGACAGGGCGCTGAAACTGCTATTATAATCGTTTTTTTCGGCTATCATTGGGGAGCAGCAATTTTTGGTCTGGATTACAGAGCTTCTAAGTGCTGTAAACTTGTCGAGATTCCAGGAGACTGCAAATTACGGCCTGCGCCCGCCCCGGGTCGCACTCCTGATTAATGGCATCCACCGGGGGGAGCTCAGATGCGCCCCCAGCTTTCCTTCCTTATCTAATTTGAGTTCTTGAAAGAAAATAACAGAGCCGAACGAATTTCGTGCCACTACCATCCTGTGCTCACCATTTCTCCAGCGAGCACAAATAACGACGAAATTTGCCATCACCTCTGAGCCCAGAACTTGCTCGCAAAATTCCTTCGTCCACCCTACACGCAAACTGTAATTCCAGGATTGATTATGAAGTTTCGGAAAGAAATGGCGAAGAGTTGAGAAACTACCGAGGACATGAAAACGTTTCAAGACTGCGTGTGCTAAAAGAAATGAAATTTATTTGGTTGTACAGCAGCCCCGTAGATCTCACTAACACGGATGTAAAGATGTATTCTTTTTCCACATTTGCTATGGAGAAACTGGAACAGACTGAGATTTTCAGCAGCGCTGAGAAGGAATTCTTTCGTACGAGCGTATGACAGGACTAACCACTTAATTTGGGTCTTTTGCTCGCGTGAATCAACGTGAAGCCAGTTCGGTAGCAGATAAAAAATATCTACGATGCTACTTGAGCTCGTCTGCTGCAGTAAACTATCACCACTTTCGCGCACGCGAAGACAAGTTGTGTTCGCTTCTTTATTGGCCTAAGCTCATCTTGCTGAGAGCCTTGGATTATTTTAGCTCATGCAAGTCGAATAGCGGCTGGAAAATTGTCTGGAATAAGTGAGCGCGAGTCTCATTGCCTACCGAAAGGACAGCCGGTGGGCCTAAAAAGTCGAACGAAATGAGATCGTCCATGAAAACGAAGCAGCTCGTATTCTCTGAAGTTTCGGGAGCCGAGCGTTTTTCCGGCCATAAAGGGCACATGCTGGAGCCGAGGCGAGCCAAGACTTGAGAAAGCGGCCATTACCCGCTAATTGAGATTTGCTCAAGAGTTATTCTTCACATTACAGGCAAATGAGAAAACGAAGTTCATGCTTTCAGTATACGAACATCAATCCAACATCTAAATCAATCAATCAAAAAGATAATTCAAGACAAACTTTTTTGCTTTCAAACGGAGAGTACAAACTTGGGGAATCAGAGACGCCATCCAAAAGGGAAACTAGAGTTAACGTCTGCACGTGCTGATAGGAACACACCTAAAAGCAGCGGTATTTTTCAAGAAAATTCTTCCTATGAATGCGCTGAAAAGAGTTTTATTATCCACTATTCTCGGGTTATCCACTGCATAATAACACAGTTGTTGCTCAGTTGATTGGTTGGTTGGTCTCCCTGCCACGCTCTTATTAAGGATGCTTAATGACCGTATCTGTGATAAGAGTTTCGCCAGTGCACTAGTATAAGAATATTTTAGTCACGAGTACTATTAGGATTTATATTTCTGTCATTTACTTCTGGAAGATTCATTTAAGGAAAATATCGAATCTTGTCATTTTTGAAGGGGCATGTGTGCGTTGTAGCGGTACAGCTGGAAGCGCAAGTTCTCATGAGTTGGCTACACTGCAAAAAAATAGTAATCATTTCACATAGAACGTATTTCAACACAATCACCGCGACGTGAGCTACCGGTGGTCACGGAAAAGATTTTCATAATGCAGATGACTGCCCAGTAGTCACAAACTCAATTTTCGTTAATATTTTAGCTAAACTATATGAAGGCACGATCCAGTTAATATTGGCTATTTTCAAAATTACTTATCACAACTAACTTTAATTTTAAATTGAATATTGACCATCCTTTTAACCCATTACGGTCTGTGTGTAAATGGTAGTTGCAAAGTACGTACTTTAATTAAACTCACTGTTGAAAAAAATTCTGTTCATATTGTTAAGCACACGTTTTCAGCTGCACACGACAGTTCGACAACGTTGTTCCGGGGCGAGAGAAGAGAGCATGAATCTCCAAAAAACCCAGCAATTGGAACCCAAAATCTATGAAGCCAAGAAATACGGCCAGATGGCAACACAAACTGACGAGTTTAGGTTGAGGCTCAATCCCCCGAAACTCTCAGGTTTGAGAAACACGCCGTTCTCTTGGCAGTTCGTTTCCGAGGAGATCTCAAGTAATCAAGCCGAGACGCAAATCGTTTCAGTCAGAGAGGCCTGAATCATGGTTACTAGAACGTAGTTCAGTCCACCTATAGCTAAATTTCATGCAAGAACCCACAGGAAGTTTGAGGACTTCCTCGCTTAGCTACATTAGACATCCGAATTATGGGCGACAGCAATACTGCGGGGAAATCAGCAGATCTCGCGAGCTGGCGCGCGAGAGAAATGACATCAAGCTATTCAGGAGCCCCAGTGAACTTAAGTTCAGCTGCTGAATATCAGATCATCAGTGGATGTTTTCGCATATACGTTGGGGACAGCTTTAAAGCTAATTTCGAACTGCAGACGTTGCTGTCAAAGTAAAACGAATCCTTGTGTGTTATTCCAATTCAAGTCAAGGTCCAGAATCTCGGTTTATGCTTTATAATACAAGTTGCACTTCCATGAGTAGCTTCGAGCATCTCCATGAACAGGAACTGAAATTCGATGAATTCTTGCAAACCGATGGAATCGAGATGGCTCTCAAGACGGAGAACGATTCCACGGCACGATAAATGACAACTATCTCTCGTCGGCCCTCCAATTCTATTATATATAATACAAGGTATAACACATTGAAATATGAATAAAACTTCCAGCGAAAACGTTTCTAACTTCATTCAGATGGAGACTGCGATCCAGAATTATAGGAGGAAAATCCTATCTGTATACCATCCCGAATTGCTGGCGAACAAAAGTAATTTTATTGATTCAGGATTATTACACCCAGGGACTCACAAGCTGACGATGAAAGACATGATTTTGTGCTACTATTACTAGTGTCAAGACCTGAATCACGGTTCGCGGGTGTGGACTGTAGTGCACAAAAATTTCTAAGGGAGCGTGAAACATTTTCTTTTTTGCCACGCAAGCAGCATATGAGGAGCTTGCATTTTAAGCAATTAACAGAATGGTAAAATAAATTGAGAACCAACTATTCCAATTCTGACTGTAGAGTAACAATCGCTTAAATAAAAAACATACGGCGATGTACTAGGTTGGCCAACAAGTTCGTTGCGTTTTTTGAAAGCTTCTTTTCCGACCTCCTTATGATTATTGTTATACAGTACTCTTATTCTATAAATCCTGTAATCTGTACAACGGGCATGCTAACATCAGTGGACAATACGATTAAACCTCCAAGTAGAAAAGTTCTCACATTTTTATTGCATTCGAGCACTGAAATAAATGGTGGTGCAAGTAGAGCACTACTGACATCTAATGCTTTTTACTTTAAAAAAAGGAAGGAAAGCAACAGGAACTAACCATACACATGGCATATATTTGTGTAGGTAACTTGTTTTCTCTAATTTTTGAAGTAGAAAATCATTAGATATCGGTAGTGGTCTGTTTGGTCCCCCATTTCGTGGGCTCGAATGCAAGCAAAAATGTCAAAACTTCCCTACTTGGAGGCGTATTGCACACTGATGTAAACATGCTCGTTAATTGTACCGGATGCTGCATTTATAGAATAAGAATATAAAGTAACCAATCCGAAGTCGGAAAGATGCCATTCATAAAACGAACGAATATGCGGCATCTCCATCTCAGGCATATTCGTTCGTTCCATCTCCATCTCGGCATCTCAACATCTAGCTAAATAAACTCCGCGCCAAGCTTCACAAGTGTTTCTCTGACCGCACACGAACTTTTTGGCTAACCCAATATAATGCTCAATCTTCACCTCAATGCTATTCAAGAAGCAGGTGGAGAGTTTGCAAAGCAATAACAATATGCTTTAACACCTTTGAAACCCCGCATGACCATTTGTGACACTCATTTCAAGTAATTGAGTTTTTAACATTCTCAGGTTGGTAAGAAAAATATACAACAAATATGCATGTAATTTTTTAAACACACTTCAGGAAGGGAATAATTCAGCTTTTTACTGACGGGATCCAATCGGTGAACATTCGTTATTCAAATAGTATGAGGCGCACAGGACATTGAGCTTGTTCCTCAGTGTAACTAACGTTATAGAACTCAAAATAGTAAGAATAATTCTGACTTGAACTTCTTTAAACGTATTTAGCAGTGCCACATAGCCTGCTCACAAAAGTATGACATTAAATAAATCATATTCCAAATAGATTGTATTGTATACTGATCGATCAAATACTGCTCACTGACAAAGAAATCAAGGAATCCCAAAGCCTTCCTAAGTTCAAGACCGTGACCGAGAACGATTGACCTGCGAGTGCAGGCCAATTTTAAAAGATGAAACGAAATTCAAATGCTCATTTGAAATAGTCCTGACCTCACTCACTTTGGCGTGGCGCCCGCAAGTGTTTCTTGGTCACGCGAAGAAATGCTTATGCATGTAACGCATCGCTCCAACGAAAATGGAATACGAGAACAGGAACGAGCCAATCGGCTCATTCCCGAGGCGCTGGCGGGGTCCCATGCCTGTCACACACCGATCTCGCTCAGGCACCAGAGTTGGTTATGCAGGATAAAGAGAGTCGTGCTTAATCTTCAAATCAAGCTCATTCATGAATGTTCAAGCATAGCTGTCACATATTTGATTTGACAGGAGAATGCAGCTTTCTTTCTTATTAGTTCTCTTGTAAGTTTTTTCAACTATTGCAAGTACTGTCAGAACCACAACATGATCCTTTCTTTCATGCTGTGCTATCGCTGCTTTCAGATGGAACACTGCCATGTTTACAGGAAATATATGAACCACAGCATCAAACGCAGTGATTCTTGTATTAGCAGTCACAATCTCGGCCATTTTAAAACTTAAAATATCGCTTTTTAACTCTAAGCCAGTATTTCAGATTGTAACTAAAGCTCAAGATAAAATGAGTACTGGGGTTTAGGCCGCTAATTCAATACAAGGGCTTACCTAATTACATTTACAACCTTTCTGAAACATCTGCTAGAATTCCAGCCAACCCTTAAATTTCCAAACGACTCGGGATTTGCCACGTATTACATTTTCAGACTTTAATATTGCAAACAAAATATATTAAGTTCATTGAGAAATAATTGAGCGCACTGAGCTTTAAGTCACATCCATTAAATTTTGAACTCCTCCCAAGAACAATCAGAAGATTTTTGAAATACTTCGCATAAAATGTCCCTATTCCAAACAAATGCCGGTGTATGACGAACGCTATATAACAGTACAGCACAAAGGGAAGAATACATTACATCAACAAGCCACTGCTATGATCAACAGTAACGATAAGTATTGGAGTTCGTTTTAATGTAAAAACTGCGCTGGAAAATACCGTCAGGTATCCTAATAAATGTGGTAAATATAATTTATACCAAGTGTTGAGCGATGAAATTCCTTTCTCAAAAATAGACGACACAGAATCCGTTGTGTGGCTGGCAAGTCTCGCCCAATATTGCCAAATGATTTTGTTAACATAATACAACTAAAGCATGCATACTTTATTGTTGAATTACTTTTCATAATTGTATTTTCACGCTGCGTAAATTGAAGTGACAATCCGACGAAAAAGTGATGTGGGATGAGATTTTTTAATTAAGATCCAAAAATGACAACTAATGTAATATTGAGAAAAATAGGCGAGAGCGCGCCCAAAAAGAAATCCTCTGTGACCTCTCCGAAATGGATGGAGAGGACTAGGCGAAATCGAAAATTGAACTACATACGCTTCCACGTTGCTTTCTCCTCCTAAATACGAGCAGAAAAAGCCACTGCAATTCCAAGATAAAATCAATTGTAAAACGCTAAATTAAAAGCAGAACAGTAACTGCAATCGCAAGGTAAAATTCAATTTAAAAAGAGAGCGGTCAATAGAGTTTGTTTGTTTGACTGGTCTAAACGAACAGCAGCGAAAGCAATCAAACCAGCTAGATTAAGCAAGCCGAGACTTGCCAAAAGAGAAAAATCCACGGGTTTTGTACACCAGAGTTCCGTGACTAACAGGTGCTGGCGGATGGCTCTTAAATATCAGGCTTGGAGAACCTCGACGAAAGCTTTTGATGCTGCGGAAATCATAAGAATCTAAGCAGGTTGCGAGAAGAGATCGAGTGTTATAATTTCCTGCAATTTTGTGAATTCAACATGCAAGAATGAAAATTGTAAGGTTTAGAAACGAGGAATTCTTTTCTCTCAGGAATTCTCTTAGAAACGAGTTTATTTTATATTGATGCATTCGAAGCAAAGATTAGGTGTTAGTTGAAGCCTCCCTGACCGCAACAAAGATGCACCAAAGAGACAAGGTACTTAAAGCCTAACCTACGTTCTCTCAGCCATTACGATTAACACAAAAACTCGGTGAAATGGAACTTCAAGTAGCACCACAAAAGCTAAAACTCGAATTCGACTGGCACAGCTACGAACAAGCTGGGAAAAAAGACGTAAGAATCTCGCTTATACGAAAAAGGGAAATTAAATCAAAGATTAGAATTGGTTACAGGTTGTTTCATGCAGCGTCCCTAATCAAAACAGAAATGCTTAAAAGAGAGGAAGGATAAAAGCACCATGTAGTGTAGTGTCATGGGAGCGAGGAATCTACGCATGTTTCCCTGCGAATAGTAACAGTTAAACAGGAAAGGAGTCAATGAAATTAGGTTAAATTGACAAATAGGAAAACAAGACAGCATAAAACCAGAAAGTTTACTCTAATTGAACAAAAAGGAGGCAGAGCTTGGGTTCGAGAGCTTGGGACCTCAAATCTTCCCTCTAAGAGCGCAAACTCCCATCTGGGGCCTAAGTTAAAATGCACTTTGGCTGCTAGAGATTTCGCACGTACTAATCACCTGCAGCATCATTATTATAATTATTTAATTTGTAAGGTCCAACGGAATAGGAACAGTAAAAAGATTACCAGTTGATCTGATGCTCTTATAACATGCTTTACACTATGCCTGCAGGATGCGCTCTGATATTCACTTGCAAACTGAATCACGAGATTGTCGCGCAGAATTCAATCTAAATAAAACTTGAATTGAATGAATTCGTACAACGAGCATTCACACAAATGACATGCAACAACACAACGGCTGCACAACGGTTCAGTTCGAGAAAAATATAGCGTGGTAGGCGAGGCCATATGAGGGCCCCAATACAACGATCACTCGAAGGCAATATAGTAAAAGCAATTTCCAAATGCGCGCTGCCACACGCAGTTCACTGCAGGCCACCTTATGTTGAGGAGCGAACACAACGACACTGAGTGACAAATTCGCCGCCGCTGCCGCCATTGCGGGACTTAGCGTCAGTCATGTCAGGGGCAACCGGCCACATAGTGCCCCTGTGACCTCTTATTTTGCATCAATTGTGCACGATCGACCTCGGCTTATTTTGCATCACTTGTGCTCACTCGACCTCGGCTTATTTTGCATCACTTGTGCTCACTCGACCTCGGCTTATTTTGCATCCCTTGCGCCCACTCGACCTCGGTCTGTTTTGCACCCTTGCGCCCACTCGAGCTCGGCCTGTTTTGCACCCCTTGCGCCCACTCGACCTCGGCATGTTTTGAACTACTTGTGCCTACTCGACCTCGGCTTATTTTGCACCACTTGTGCCCCACTCGACCTCGGCTTGTTTTGCACCACTTTCCAGTATAGGTTTATACATCCAACATTAGTCAAAGAATTAGTTGAAGCGTCAGTGAATTTAGAATGGAACTAAGAGGAATGGAAATCTACGAAGAAGGTGTGTTCCCACACAAGATTCCCTGCATATAGAAATAGCGAGTTAGGAAGAACGGTTGTGGAACAAGTTGAAAGTGGAATAAAGTAATGTACGCTCAAAAAAAAAGACAGTTGACCGAAAAAATATGCGACGCGATAAACGAAAAGCCTATTCTTTTTCAACGCAAGGACCCTTACGTAACTTCAAATTTATGACCTCACATCTTCCCTTGGGAGTGATTATTCCCGTAGATATGCAATAGTTTCATCACCCAGATGTGAATCCTCAACACATGCATAACGAGTTAACCCGTGAAAATGACCATGAGAAGAATCCTTAAGCACAAAATTTATTTTACCTGGAAACATGCACCGATTACACTCTAATTCCTGGAGCATTTATGACCAATAAAACAGTGACAAGACAAACAGCGAAGTGATTCCCCTTAACTTCCGGCGCCGAAGAACCCATCATGGACACGCTCACCGATATCTTTTGCCGAAGCTCATTTTCTCGGAGGGTTTGCTCACCCGATCTATCTTGTTCCCAAGGGGCTGCAAGGCTAGACTTATCTAATTCTATCGTAATTAGCTTCGGGAAGATCGTAACGTTAGAAGATCCTGTCTTCATCCATCGAAGGTTGTTGGCTGGGGAGCCAGTTGCCCCGCCTTTTTATGCCTAAAATCCCCGACGCTCCCAAGACCTCACTCGGAGACGAGCCCCTTAGTCGCTGGAGCTAACTTCATGGCGATGTCGTGCATGCGTCGGGCTGATTTTCTGAACCTCATGGAGGGATTTAATGTTCAGATTTTGAAACATTGTCGTATTTAGTGGTATTGCACCGCTTTAAGCTTTGGAGTTAAAATGCTCTAGTTAAAATGCTCTCGAGAAAGATAATGATTATCGAAGAGAGGAAGGAGGGAGGCACCATTTAGTATGGAGATATGGGAATGCGGAATCTATGCTGAAGAGGCATGCAAACAGTAAGTTGAGAAAGAAGTTCATGAAACAAGATAAAAGTTGTAGAAGAAAATAGTAGGTACTGGAAAACATGACTGCAATTAACCGAAAAAATGTGGTCCTTAACAAAACAAAAACAATTTTTTCAACAAAAAGAAGGCCTACCTAACCTTTAGCTCGGGCCCTCGCATTTCTCCCTGATAGTGCTAATTCCCACAGATGCAATAGCTGTATCCTCCGAGTAGAAGAGAAAAAAAAAAAGTTGTCTTTTGAATCAGGGAAAAATTTTGAAATGGGTAAAAACTAGGGATGAAAACAGTATCTGAATAAGTGAGTTGTAGATGTAGCAAATATTTATCACAAAAGAAGAAAAATCAAAGCACGCAGACCTATAGCCCTAAATTACTCTGCGTAAAGTATATCTTATATTCTTTCCTGGAACAAAAGGTTAATTCATTCGAAACCAGATTTTAGTAACCTGCACGATGAAATGGTAACGAGGGGAGAAAAATGGACAAATGAACTGCGATAAGTTATTTTTGCTTTCCCTTAACGAGGTCGTTTATAGTACTTTTCTGCCAAGCAAATGCTGTATGTAACAGAGTTCAAACTTATTAGAACCGAAACATTAAATGTTAGTTCAAGACTTCTTAACTGCAACAAAGGCGTTTCAAAGAAAGGGAGAAAGAAGGCACCATTTAGTATAGACTAAAAAGAACGCAGAATCTATGTACACGGGGCAGAGCACCAGTAAGTTGCGAAAGAAGTTCATGAAACGAGAAAACAGTTAAATTAGAAAATAGGCGGGGCTGCAAAATAGAACAGAGAACCGAACAAATATGGTTCTCAACATAAGAATAAACTTTTCAATTCTATAAAAAGAAGGCCTACCTAACTCTCAGCTCGGGACCTCACATTTTCTCCCTCTAATACCCATAGATACATTAGGTGTATCCCCCAGAGGGGCCCAATCGAAACAATTCTCCGTAACTTCTTCAGCGAAAAAACTTCGTCCAGTTGCTTTTGGACATCAAAAAACATTTATTGCCACATTTGTTGCGGCTGCGGGGGTTACGACGTAGCTCTAGTCAGTGAAGGAACATTCTCCGCTACTATCATGAACTCTAGGCGAGACGACCTCCGACCAGCGTCATCGTATAACAAGCTTATGTATATTTGAGAGAATATCGAGTGGGTGTTGTTTCCTTACAGCAACGCAGCACAGCTGTGAATAGATAAATACTCGTATTTTGTCGCGTACGTACCTGTAATGCAATCCAAGGAATATAGTTCATTCGATAATTTAGAAGCAGTAGACACAGAGTGCAGATCAGAGTGTGCAAAATACGAAATTTCTATTGATAGATGTTAAGAGAGTATTCTAAAACGAATGTTCTGAGATTTAGAAGACCATTTCTTTCACAAGTTTAATCAATAATCATTAGTAACCTGAAGGGTTAGAGTTCGGAAAAATATTTCAGCTGCGCTTTGCATACTAAACGACTTTCCACGACTTCATCGATGAGGAAATATGCTTTAGTGTCAATTTCTAACAAATCTGACTGCCCACGCAACAGAGAGCACAGTACTTTCAATAAGGGCGTGGGTTTGATACAGTAATACATCAGTGAAGGCGCAGCGCTGTGCTACAGCAGAGACAACCAACTAAAAAAAAACGCATCGGTTTGGTACAGCCAAATGAACCGCATTGGAAATCCTTGCGTCCGAAAACGCATCATCGAACAAAGAAATTATCGGAAACCCAAAACGCGTCTGGTAGCAGAACGGAAGAGGTTTCCGACTAATTGAAGAATGATGTGAACAGATACTCGATAACAGATTTTTGTGGACCGAAGAAGCTTCCAGGAGTCTCGCCGGTATTCTATCCCTTGACGGTCAATAAACCAATGAACCATCGATAACAGCAGCCCTCTGTCCAATAGAATCGAGAAACAAAGCTGCGGCCGAGATAAAATACGCTACCACTTACCGATTGCAGTAAAGCACTGCGATCGTGGATCACTTGGCCTAACATCATTAATGAAACATCGAAGTTTACGGTCTCTTTGACCAACGATATACGGTGGATATCAACACAAATATTGCGATTTTCCCAGAGCATCGGCAGCGGACGTTGTCAGTAAGCCAGAATGAATAAAAACCAACTAAGCTTTTGCAAGTTGCAACGTATTACAGCTGCCCCCAGCTCGTTGGAAACATATCAATCCTTTCAAATTTATCTTACCGACTGTGTAAAGCTAGGATTCCTGTTATAATGCAGTCAACTTCTGAGACAACCTGTACCTGATACAACAATAACTATTTTTAATAATAATATTTATTGAAATCAACCTAACACAACGGTGTTATACAATATTGAGACATTTAAATACAGGAACAGTTATAAATAAACAAGATTTCAAGCCCATAGTTAGTCTAGGAGACTATTCCCGCACAAATAGCAAAAGAAAAAAAAACACTATTTAAGAATTATATACTGAATTTCCTAGAAATTGATAACTTAATACAAATAGAACCACATAGTAAACCACTAGCGTGAAAAAATTTTATATTGTTCAAATTTAGTTACAGATCACGCTGAAACAGGTCAATTGGCTTCAGCGAATGAGACAAACGGGCGCTGTTACACTACCGTGACAAAACGACAAAGTGAACCATGAACACACGCGCTATACGGGCTGAGCTGATCAAAGCCAAACCGAAACGTTCCAGAAAGCCGCAGAGACAAACGCTGGGTAAGTGACAATGCGAGCAATACAAGTAATGAAATTTTAATCTCTAGCCACCAAACAATCTCGACTTCAGACGTAAAAACTATTCAAAGATTTGAGACAGAAAGGCAGTCTATTCCAATATTTAACCGACTGATACAAAAAAGATTTTGAACATACATTGAGAGAGAATTTGGGAATATTCGAGTTAAGGTCACCTTCAAATCGCGTGTAATGACAGTGACTCACTTCCAGCTCAGAAAGTTTTCCCGCAAGGTAGCTCACTCTATCATCCCTGTAGTACTTGAAGAAGGTTACGAGCACAATACTCGTGAATTTGTTCAACGGTGAGAACTCTGGCCCTGCTGTATAACTCATTGATATCACTACTATAACCAGGTGACAAAACCTTAATCGCTCGCTCCTGCAACCGTCGAAGCTTAGACAATGAGTCCGACTAGAACAACCCCACACCACAATGCCGTATAACAAGTGTGGATACACCAAAGAAAAATATAACATTCACAGAACACGAGGCAAGATAATGTGCGATAGCTTGCGTAGAATGCCCACAGATCTGCCTATCTTATTACAAACCCCTCCGATATGGTTAACAAAACTGAGTCTGTCATCAAGAATTACTCCTAAGAATTTACATTCACTGGACAGTGCTATTGGTACATCACGGATACAGATCCGTCGAACCATGGACTTATCTCTGTTAGAAAATACCAGATATGAAGTTTTATCAATATTCAAAGACAATCTATTACAGCACAACCATTTATCAATTGCTATTAGTTGACTATCTACTAATTCACACAATGGTTCAGGTTCCGGACCCGCTGCATACACAGTTGTGTCATCCGCAAAGTGAATCAAGTTAAGATTTTCTCTAGAATTACGCATATCATTGATATAAATCAGGAAAAGCAGAGGTCCCAGAATGGAGCCCTGAGGAACCCCACAACAGATCTTCCGGAGACTAGATGAACAACCAGAAGCGCTAACATACCATGGCAGCCACTTAGATAGGACTGCAACCAGTGAAGAATATTAGAGCGGAATCCCAGGGCTTCAAGTTTTTTCACTAGTAAATCATGATTAACACGTTGACTGCGACACGACCCACCGGTGGGTCGTGCTTAGGTTTTTCCTGCTGCGAAACGACCCATCGATGGGTCGTTTTGAAAAATTCTAACAACCTTTCTAAATTAGTGGTATTTAACAGGCCCAGTTAATGTTTGATATTTACAAATTTGCTTATCACTTTTGACTTTAAATTCAAGTTGAATATTGAACTTCGGTTTAACCCATCGCAACTAACGTGTTAATGGTATCAAACGCTTTCGAGAAGTCAAGGAACACCGAAATAACATATTCCTTATCGCTCAAAGGAGAATAAATTGAATCGCAGAACATGTTAAGCGCGTCAGACGTTGAGCAATTTCTCCGAAAACCGAACTGATGAGGGGATAACACACGAAAAGTAGAAAGAAATTTAGACATTCTGGAGTACATTGCGCGCCCAAAGATTTTACTCAAAATGCACATTGTTGAGATTGGTCTATAATTGGAAATAGAATCTTTCGACCCTTTCTTATGGGTTGGAATTACTCGAGCTATTTTAAGGCAGTTCGAAAAAACACCCCTAGTAACAGAAAAATTAATCAGATCGGATAACACAGCAGAAATACCTCTAGCCATGGTTTTGTATGCACAGATTGGGATGGATGTGATATTACTTGATTTAGTTTTAAATGAGTTAATTATGTCAATTATTTCACTTTCATCAGTTGGGAGGTAACCAAAGGAATTACGCAGACGGTGCAAGTAGGACGTAGGATCAATATCAGACCTGGGAATACCCGTCTCAAGCCTAGCAGCCACAGTCACAAAGTATTCATTAAATTTGTCCGCTACCTCCGACGGTGAATCGATTAATGTACCGTTGACATCTCTCAAAACAGTATCCCCCGACGATCTGTCACCACCACGCAGTATGCTATTAATGCACTTCCACGTAAGTTTAGCATTTGAGACACATGAATTAAATCGATGATGAAAGTACAATTTTTTGGCTCTTTTGATTTGATTTGATACCCTATTTCGGCAACTTTTATACGTGTTTAGGTGACACAGGCCTCGCATATATAACCTGCGTAATTCATGCTTTCTGTTGATGCTTCGGATAATATCAGTAGTCAGCCATGGGCTTTTAATGCGTTTACGGGACAATATTTTTGTCCTAATTGGACATGCTTTATCATACAAGTCAAACAGACACTGATGAAATCGACTACACTCATCATTGACATCGCCATTGAGATCTAAAGTGTACGCATTGAAGAAAGTAGTGGCAGTAGAACGAAAGCGAGTTAGGTTGCGAACAGGAAGATCCTTAAAATGGACTGTTACATCAGAGAGGTTGGGCAAGGTTGTCTGCAATAACATAAAAATAGGATAGTGGTCCGAAATATCAACCGTAAAAACCCCGGCAGCGTGTGAAGTCATGACATTAGTCCATATACGGTCAAGTAAGGTAGCAGTGCCAGCAGTGACACGAGTAGGCAGGGAAATCACAGGAAAATACGACAGAGATCGCATTGAGGCAGTAAAAAAATCTACGCTGTTTCCCACCGTAGCGCATAAATCTAAATTGAAATCTCCCAGTATGAAATTAGGGGTTTGAGCTTCAATGAAATTTATAAAATCGAAAAATACATCATTGAAATCCGCTACCGAATTCAACGGGGGTCTGTAGATTCCAATCACCTTGTGAATTTTTCCTTGGAGGTCAATATTGACTCACCGCACAAGATTCAAAATCATTCGAACATCGTGTTAAGGCGACAAGCGAGCTACTTTTGTAGGATGAGTTTATCAGGATACTGACCCCACCACCAGCACGGCCGACTCTGATCAAATGGTAGGCTACATAGCCAGGCACTTCACACCAGAGAGTAACGTCATTCAGCCAGGTCTCGGTCAACACTATTACATCAAAAATTACTGATAGCTGGTCTAAAAAAATTTTGAACTCATCGAAATTTCTGTAGCATGATCTTATGTTTACATGAATTAATTTCAATCCCAGAAGTTGAGTCTCAAATTTACTGTTGAATTATTCTACATCATAATATTCAGATACATCAGGAAGAGATGAGAGCTCAAAGTCAGCAACAATCTCACCTAACTGCTCATCCATTTACTTTATTTTTTGAATGACCTCTCAGAACTCGGGACTGAGATTTTTTGAGTATCTCAAAATCAGCAGATTTTAATTCAACTATCTTGCTCTCAACTAAGTTGGCTGAAAGCTTACACAGATCGAGAATATCAAGTTCATTCGCTAAGCAATCCTTCTGGTCAACAATCATGACACTTCCCTGTTTGGCTGCCATGAGCAAATTCTCACCAGCCATTGAAGCAGTTCCTTTCTTTTTATAAATTCGTAAATCTGGTACAGAAACAGGCGTTTCTTGAGGTGCATTAGTATTGTTTCCAGCGTTCAGACTGTCACTTGATAAATTAGAGCAGTTTGGGTCTTCAACTTTACTTTGGCCGCTGCCTGATGTATCGCTATTAATGAATGTAGTAAGATTCGGAGGTTCATAACCGGTCTGGACAATCCTCGGTAGTCCGTTCTGAGCAAGCAACTCATTCAAAACTTTTGAGAAGCAGCCAGGATTTTCATCATTTTTTTGCCATTGCGAGTACGACGCAACACGCAGACAAGGATACTGATTGACCAGCAGGAGGGAGTGTTGACGCTGGCATAGCCGGGGCAGCTACGGCAGCAAAAGTTTTATTCTTCCCAAAAAGTTGAACCTGCATCATGAATTCTCCTGGAGAAGCTATACTACGATTGATTATAAATTAGTTTCGGCCTATCTCGTCACAAAATAGATGTTCAAAGAAACGAAGGATGAAAGCACCAATTAGCACGGAGATAAGGGAACACATAATGTACAAACTGTGCTCCCCTACAGAATCCCGTGCTCATAGAAACGGTAATTTATGAAGGAAAGTTAGGAAACATGATAAAATTTGATGAAGAAAGTCAGAAGAGCTGAAAATACAGAACAACGGAGAACCGAGAAAAGATGGTCCTCAACAATACAGAAGACATTTCACCTTAAAAAGAAGACCCCTCTAACTTTCAGCTTAAAACTCCACATTTCCCCTTGGGATCACTAATTCCCACAGATTGCTCAATAGATATATCCTCCCGAGGAAAGAAGTACAAGTCAAAATGAAAACCACCAAATTTGAACAATTGCATTACTTAAACAGTGCTTCTGCTGATATTGCAGGTACTCCAATTCAAGTATCACTGCTGTCAGATAAGACAAAATAAACCCACCAAAGCGCAGCTAACGTGAAAGATTTCCTTCCAGACTCTCTCATGAAATCCAAGGAGCTCTTCTTGCGTCCACTCAGGGCAGGTATAAGAAAGAAAATATTCTCGGTGCACCTCACGCTGATGGCTGAACATCAGGTACTGGCCCATACATTTACAAGGAGCGTAAGTTCGCCTCAGAGTGAAGCAAACCTCTGTGCTCCTGCTGACGTGGCGCGAGTGCTCCATAGTCATAAATTTGATTACAAAGTGCGGCCTGGAGTGCAACTTGCAGCGAAATCTTAGCATCTAGCGCGCGGCGCAGCACTTCCAACGCCAGTTTGAGGAAATATATTTCCCGGAAGTTCTGAACAGACAACGGAATATGCTTTTTCTAACGTACAAGTATACGCTTCAATTTGAGACTAAACGTGTCCATTATGTTTTCAAATTTTTTAAATGATCCCTTATTTCACACTGTAACAACTAATATTTTTGATGGGTAATTCGCACCTACGACTGCAATAATTGAAGAATAAAAATTCAAATACCGTGATAAATATATTTTAAGGAGAGACTTCTCTTAACCTAAACATTCAGCTAGCACACGTGAGTTACTATATAAATATTTTTTTGCATTGACACCACGAGACCATAAAAAGTTTTAGACCAAATAAAGGTTGAAGAAAAAAGTAACAGAAGCTGAAATTATTGCAGTCAATCGAAAAAAGGATCAATTGAAGATTAGATTAGATTATAAGTTAGTTTAAGCCTCCCTAACCGCTGCAAAAATAGAGCGTATCAAAGAGAGGAAGGAGGAAGGCACCATTTAGTATGGAGATAAGAAAATGAGGAATCTATGCAGAAAGGGCATAAAAACAGTAAGATGGGAAAGAAGTTCATGAAATAAGATTAAAGTTGAAGAAGAAAGTCAGAGGTGCTGAAAAACAGGACAGTAGTGAACCGAAAAAAGGTGGTCCTTAACGTAACAAAAAAAAACATTTTATTTCAACAAAATGAAGGCCTACCTAACTCTCAGCTCGGGCCCTCACATTTTTCCCCTGGGAGCGCTAATTCCCATAGATACAATAGTTGTATCCCCCTGAGGGGGGATCAATGGAAACCAAACTTATTTCAATAAAACGGAAACAACTTTGACATTAGATTAGGTGTCAGTTTAACCTCCCCCTAAGCGCAACAAAGGAGTTTCAAAGAGCAGAAGAAGGAATAAAGCACCATTTAATTAGTATGGAGTTAAAGGAACGCGGTATCTATGCTCAAGGCGCATAGAAACAGTAAGTTGAGAAAGAAGTTCATGAAACAAGATGAAAATTAGAAAAGAACGTAGCAGGTTCTGAAAAACAGGACAGCAGTAAACCGAAAAAAGTGGTCCGTAACAAAGAAAAATCCTGTTCTACTTCAACAAAAGAATGACGTTCATTTTCCGAGCCCTCCCGGGGGGATGCCATTTTTCCCTCGGGAGCACTAATTCTAATGAATAAAATGGTTATATTTTTTTGAGAACTTCTAAGCAGTGAATAGAATATCATACCATGCAGAATTTGTAGAAAAAAGAACAATGTTATACTCGAACTACAAAATATCATTCAACGAGAAAAAACTGCAACAGCAAACGACTTTCATCAGCTGGTACCGTTCTGAAGATAGACCAGTCTCCACACGTTCCTTTAAAATTTAAAGATAGATTAGATTAGATTATAAGTTAGTTTAAGCCTCCCTAACCGCTACAAAAAAGAGCGTATCGAAGAGAGGAAGGAGGAAGGCACCATTTAGTATGGAGATAAGAGAATGAGGAATCTATGCAGAAGGGGCATAGAAACAGTAAAGTTGAGAAAGAAGTTCACGAAACAAGATAAAATTTGAAGAAGAAAGTCAGAGGTGCTGAAAAACAGGACAGTAGTGAACCGAAAAAAGGTGGTCCTTAACATAACAAAAAACATTTTATTTCAACAAAAAGAAGGCCTACCTAACTCTCAGCTCGGGCCCTCACATTTTTCCCCTGGGAGCGAAATTTAAAGATATAAAATTAAGTAATTACTAGTCATTCTTGTATCCAAAACAAGTATATTTCAATAGAAAACATTCCAAAAAAAAAGAAGGCAAAGCTAAGTCACGCCATCTCCCATGCATAAGAAAATAGTCAAACCTTCGTAAATTTGATTTGTCCTCACAGCGAGCAAAATAAAGGAATCTTCAGTACTGCAGTGCTACTTTACAATCCGATTTCAAGTCAAAACCCTGGCGAAAGACGACGGAATAGCAAGCGCGAAGGCATGAATGCGACCTCTTCAAAATCATATTTTGCATGTGTCTCAAAGAAAGTGGCTCATAAATGGCATCTCTCATCCTAGGTGGGAGGATGCCTCGCGAATTTTGGATGGCGGCGTGAAACGAGCGCCAATCTTCGTAATGGAGAGACTAGAAACCGAGTAGTCCTTTAGGTGTCGCCTGAAACTCGGGTCACAGTCTAAGAATTTGCCTGAAATTAATCATTCTATCTGGCTGCCTCAGTTCCAGAGAGAAACCCATTCTCGTAGGGACATTCAGATTCAGCACAAGAGTGGCAAGTCTAATTTGATTCAACTGGTACGAGAAGAACGGTTTTGGATGAATCAACAAATAGAAGGAGGGAGTGACTGGTTCAACGCTAAGGACTTATCTTCGATGGCACACGACTAACTATGTTAGGGATGGGGAACTCCAGAGTTCTATGGAGCTATTGCATTGAAATTCAACTTAATTAAACGGAATCCCTAATTTTATATGAAAAACTAATTTTATATGAAAACCTAATTTTATATGAAAAACAAAGAAAAATTTCAAGTATTATGTAGAATTAGCCGAAAGAAACCTTAAATTTAGACCACCGAATTCGTCTTCATCAGACCGTCTAAGGAGTTCGTGCACTGCACATGGTAAAAAGCGTGCGGAGAAAGAATTTACATCACATTTGGACAGCACAAATTTCTAGGACCCACGAAATCTCATTTCAATGAAGCCATTCATTTTTCCTTATCACACTAACTTCGCCCATAGGATTAATGGGATTAGCAGGGGCAATCCAAGCGGCGGCCAGCAAGTCCATCTTATTAGCCATCGGCTACGGTGGCACCGCGCCTTGGCTCGAGAATGCCTATTCATTGTGGAAGTTGCACGGCCTCCTCCAGGATAGCACGGACCATCTCCGCGATAACGAAGAGAGATGTCGTCGTCCCTCTACGAAGACCTCAATGCATTAGAAGATTGAGTCACCAGGTGTCGGCGTTTTCTTATCCAAATCCTCGAGTTCCGGTAGGGCGGCTAGAGGTCTTCTTCACCAAGGCTGCTAAAATTATTCGCTGAGACCTGCGAGATTCTCCTCTTAGATATTAGAAATCTTCCAAGTTGGGCCACTGCGACCTTTCAAGAGATTTAGATATCTACGCAATTGAGGGCCAAATATTGTATAGTTTACCTTCTTCAGAAAGGAAGAGAATACAAATGATTAAAATAAAACAAACGCATGCAAAACTCTGAGGCTAAATTCGTAACAGACCATGGCGATTAGTAGGCTGATTTTACAGCATTGGGCCACCAGCTGACTTATTACGGACGTTTCGTTTCGATACTTTAATTCAACACCAAGCACGTTAATGTAGGGAGCAGTTCCTTACATAGTAGGAATGATTTAAAACCGCGCAAAAATGAACAGCGGATGTTATATTAGAAGGAACCGTCAGTGAAATATTGGAAACAATTCCAACATCGTTAAAAACTTGAAAGACATACATCTATAAAATTTCTAATCGTACAATTGTTGGAAGTCGCCTTTTACTTGCAACGCAACCTTCATTCAACATCTTTACTCACCCTTTAGTTCCGAACGCAAGAAAAAATGTCCACAGACACCGCATACAAGCATTTTATCACACGACGCATACTGGTTGCCGCGTGGGCCAAAAATGAAACCTAGAATGAAGGAAGCGCGAAATCCATGCGGAAGGTTCACTGCTGTTCGCATGAGCCATCGCAATAACCATGCAATTTACTCAGCTCAGCGAGACTGCAGTTCCACGACGCAAGTTGGGGCCGGGAGTTGCATCGCAGCCGTTTGCGTGCCGCCTCAGGGCGATATTGAAGCAGTTCTCACGAACACACACACGGAAGGTTCATATGCACTTTTCAGTAATTTTACTCGAGCTTTTTCTCCCGTGTTGGTGTGAAGAAATGAGCAAAAAGTTGCAAGCAGGTAACCTACCGAGGGCACGTCGTACAGAATACACGGATCAAGCGTGAAATTCTGCGCATACGGTAAATTGTATTTTTAAAAAGCGTTTGTTGGGTGGCCGGGGCTCCCACTAATGTGACCGGCGAATGTTTGTTTACTCAGACGATTTAGGACGCTTGACGCGTGAGAATCATGTGATTGAGAAAGACGAATCACCATGTTCCAGCTAAACGCGACCTAAACGGAGCTGAAAACATGGCTTCGGAAACGTGCGTTGATTACAACACACTGTATCCGATTACACTATTTTAAAACTTCAGTAAACGTAAACAATTTAACTTATTTCAAGTTAAATTGGCTATTATTATTTAACTTGATTTAAGTACAACTCTTATGCAGCAATTCTATAATAATATGTAAACTCGTATAACAAATACAGTCATGATGTGCTTCATCGTGTTCCACATACAAGAAAACAAACGAATTCGTTAATCGGAGCCCGAAATACAACTTTTCCTGTTACATTAACCTACAGCAATATATCAACTGAATTATTAACGTAAGGGAGTTGATCAAATGTATCTACAATTCCGTAATTCTTTTTTGAACTCAAATAAACATTACTCTGAAATGCTATCGAGACTTTCTTTGAATATTTACAAATTCCTCAGTCCCTGGTTGAATAAAAATAAGTATTTTTCTAAAATGTTACTGCAACTTCCATCAACTAACTTCCCAAGTTAAAGGCTCACGAAAATACGTAGAACGCGGAGCCGTGCCAGCCTCCATTTCAGAAATTACTTGCTGCACTCGCCCGGAGAAACAGCGAAGTTGTCACTCTGAGCTGTACAGGTGCGGCCCAACACATAGTTGACATTTCTTCTACCGCGGAAAGTACGGTAAGTAAAAGCCCGGTGTTCAACTCGAAAAATTGTGATAGTAACGTCAGTCGAAGTCATGCATCAACGTCATTTGAAAGTCCCTTGAAGTTTTTTAGCTGAGCTGCTGAACGCTGATGTGGTACTGTAAACTGGGTTTAACATCAGCCAACGAGCTGGAGATATTGACCGGGACCTCAGTTCAATTTTTAGTTAAAGCCGTTGTCAGGTAATAAATACTCTTCCGGAGTACAGAGAGTCTCTTAAACCTTTTGACATTACAGGAACATTTAAGGACAGACATAGCTTCAACGAATGAATCAAAATTTCAGCGCACGTTTAGTAAGCAATCATTTGAAGCACCACAAACAAACGTGCAACAAACAGTTCGAAGTGAATTCCAAACGCCCTTCAAGTTCGTTTCGATACCAAATATATACAGTAGAGTTCTGACAACAGGATAACTGACAACCGAACTCACAAGACAACCGGGCATGCAGTGAATATTATTAGCATCGTTTGCCAAGTTTTCGATGAGGCAATGAACAATAATACAGGTGAATAATAACAATTAATGTTACATTACTTGCAGCAAAATGAAGCTCATCATTACAATCGTAGAAACACTATTTTAGCATGTGTTATTCCTTGGCTTAGTCTATGACCACAAACATTTTTCGTTTTTGAATGTGAACATGCAATTCTTGCAACAGTTCCTATGTGTGTAATGTTCCTACAAACTTTACATGTAGTAAAGTAATTTACGTTTCAATTAATCTTAAATTTTCATACCTTCATGCGGAGGACTCGACAACCGGAATAACTTGACATCCGGTCATGTACGAGTCCGGTTGTCAGGAACTCGAGTGCATATGTTAAATTCAATACAAAAATGTTTTGAGTACAACTTTGGCCACAGGTTGATTGAGTTATAAATCAGCTTGTTCATTCTTGACTACATAACTTCAGTCCCTAAGAGCGGAAGATGGAAGGCATTTTATGGTATAGACTTGGGTGATAGGAAAATCAATGCAAAAGGCGAGTTCCCACCCACGACCCTAGCTCACAGAAACAGCAAGATTGATAACTTTCATAAAATAAGATAAAAGTTTACGAAGCCTACATTAGGCGGCATAATAACGCGCGGTACATTTCTGTTTTCTCCCCACAGAAATGAAAGGTGAAGTAGGTGACAAATTTCAGACTGATTGAGACTACCAATAACGTAATGGCGTTAACAGTTTCCTCAAGCACTGGATATAAGAAAGGATATTTGATGCAGTTTATATGTTTATTCGCAAACTAGTTGTTGAATAATATTACAACGCCCACTCGAGAAAACGGAAAAAATAGTATGGCAATTCAAAAAATCAAAACAGTAAAATTCCACATCAAGAAATGAAATTGGAGTGAAGATATGTAGTACCCATTGCAGTTCACAAAACATCGACATAACTTCTAATGATTGATAACTTTGCGAATAGCTCAAGACTCCCAAGTTACAGCAAAGGCGATCTCAATAGAGCGAAGAAAGAGCAAAATTGACGGACCATTAAGCATGGATTATAAAAAACGTAGAATCAACGCACAAAATGAGTTCCCACTCAAGATATCCTCCGCAAAGAAACGGCAAGATATGAATGTTTTGGTTGGTATGGCAAACACGAGATAGCGAAGAAGGAATGAAAACCGAAAGAAGCAGATTGGGCACGAAAAATTAAAGTCCCGGAGGCCTATCTATAGCACAGGTAGACTAGCAATATCCCTCTCGGGGCACCAGTCCAATCTTGTGCTCCCCGAGGAGATAATTCAGAACCTGGTAGCATTAGTTACAGCTCATTTCTGTAATTTTTACGTAGGGGTTTCTACACGATGTAAAACGACATAAGCTAAGGAGAATCCTCATTCATCGTTTTCTCTGATAAATTATGCAGGAGCGAGTTGAAAACTTCAATTTTAATGACCGCGGTCAAGGTGTCTAAATTTTTACTTTAACTTCAAAATGGACGCATGAATGCTTCTGAGCAAGGATTTTTCTCGCCAATTCTTAGGTTGAGGTATTTGTTCACAAAAACAGATTCCATTTCCGGATTAACTTTCTTTAAGGACGATGAATCATCAAAGTTCTCCGTCTTCCATCCCACTCCTTGAACTTGGAAAAAATATTACATGGTGTGGATTCCCCTTAATCGTTGGGCCTTCAAGGCAGAAAAATTCATTGAAAATCTTGCAACAAATACCAAAATCGTGAATTTAGTTTTGCTATTTTGGTTTATTGGTTATACCATTTCAGTTCCTAAATGAGAATATCAACGATTCAACAACAAAGTAAAGATGGGTGCGTTAACAAAATCAGTATACTGGTTAAATGCCGCGGGTTAAACTGAACTAAAATTAAAGTTAATTTTAATATACAATAATGAAAGTGATAGATTAACACTTTGACTGCGACATGAGCCATATTTGGTCACTCATGGAGTTTTCATTATGGTGCTGACCAAGCAGTAGTAACGAACGGAATTTAAAAAAAAATACCTCATCAAAACGAAATAAACACCCGATCAAGTTAATGCTTGATATTTTCAACACTGCTTACCACAACTGACTTTAAATTTGAATTAATATTAAACTTCACTTTTAACTGCCACAAAATGTTTAACAGATAGTGTATTCAATTGATTTTGATTTTGAATTACATAAAGTTGGGTTGGTGACGACCGGAATGTCAGCAGTTTTGTGAAAATCTCCTCAGTGACCAAAATGGCACTGCGCAGTAACTACAGTGGTGAAGTAAACGCTGCTTTCTACATCGTGCGATATCAAAATCGGCTGTAAATTTAAAGTTTCCAACCCAAACTAATGGAGAGTCAGGGAATACAGGCTACCTCACACAGCTGACCAAATGCGCTTTCATCGCTGAATTTCTCACTTATCCCTCGATACACCGTCATCTGGACACATTTTTTTCGAAGTACATCAAATATTTTTGAGAAATTGAGTCAGGTATTACAATCGCGTCAATTGTTTTAAAATACCAGCGAATACGAATCATAAGTAGAATAAGTTGGTCGATATTGAGTTTAATGCGCTCACGGGATTTACAAATTTGATTCGAAACAATCAGTACAGGAGCACATTTAAAAACGTTTTCAATGAATGACATTTTCCTCGCTGATGCGTCATTTTCGAGATATAACATGTACATCGGGTATTGATCCCTTATATATGATCCCTTGATCCATGTACATATAACATGTACATACATCGGGTCTAACATGGCGACCACCATGGGCGCCGCCATTTTGGACCCGATGTCAACAAGATTGCGGTCGTCACCCTAATGGGTGGGTTAGAAGCTTTATTTATAATTTTCACTAGAAGAACTGTGCCTCCCCCTCACGACCCAACCTCTTTACGTTTGTAATAGCTTCCGTTATTAATTAAATTCCGTTTCACGCGCTCACTTCCTTTGGCGCCAAGGCCAACTTCAAAGTTCAATTATTCGAAAATAACGCATCAGCGAGCAGAATGTCATTCATGTAAAACGTTCTTAAATGGGTTCCTTTAGTGATTCCTAAGATCGGAATTCTTATTTTCCGTGATTGCATTAAACTTCACATTGACCAAAAATAACATTGGTGAACCGAAAAATAATAGTTCGAAACGAAACAAAAACCTGTCCTGTTTCAACTAGAGGAAGGCTTCTTTAACTTTCAGTTCGAAATCCAGGATAATTTAAATAATATATTCAGAAGACTGCGCAGAACATGTGCGTACGCATGATACCAAGCTCATGATAAGGAGATGTCGATTCGCATCCTGCATACGGTGACTGAATAGGGTGAATCTGAAAGATATATCAGTTGTCGATTTTCCACTTTTTGGTGCCTGAACCTAATTAATTGAATCCAAATAAACAAGTTTTCTTTTATGCACTTTCCGTCTCAAATGAGTATTTTACGATTTATAGCGGTAAGTTTAGTTTCGTCTTTGATGACGAATGCGCTCGAATAAACAGCTACTCATCGATTTTCGAATTTTTGTTGCTTGAATCATGGTAATAACATCGAAATAAACAACTTTTCTAAGATGGCGACCACCATGGGCGCCGCCATCTTGGAGCCGATGTCAACAAGATTGCGGTCGTCACCCTAATGGGTGGGTTAGAAGCTTTATTTATAATTTTCCCTAGAAGAACTGTGCCTCCCCCTCACGACCCAACCTCTTTACGTTTGTAATAAGTTCCGTTATTAATTAAATTCCGTTTCACGCGCTCACTTCCTTTGGCGCCAAGGCCAACTTCAAAGTTCAATTATTCGAAAATAACGCATCAGCGAGCAGAATGTCATTCCTGTAAAACGTTCTTAAATGGGTTCCTTTAGTGATTCCTGGGATCGCAATTATTATTTTCTGTGATTGCATTAAACTTCACATTGACCGACGTTTCACACGAATGACATTGGGCTCGTAAATGAGTAGTTTTCGAGATATTTAACTTTGAAGTTATGGGAACGTCGTTGATAAAATTGAACAAACGGACACGTAAATAAGCTGAAATACAGTTTTGACATAACAATAGGTGAGGTTAGGTAAAGTTAGGTTAGTTGAATAAACTAACCTAAATTAACCTAAGTAAATCTAAAATAACAACCATACCGAGGCCGATGTCTCCCGCCAAGAAACTTCGCGTGTTCCGCGTCCGAGAAACGCTAGAAGAGCCATCCCGAAACTGCCGTTAATGCTATTCTTACCTGAACGTTATTTATGGTATGCCTCGAAAACTAAGCATTTGGGAGCACAATATTATTCGTGTAAAACGTCTAAAAATGTCTCCAATCATCTAAATGTGGCAACGAAAATTTCAAAATCGTTGACAACAGTAAAATCAACATTGACCAAAATTTAATGAAGCGAAAAAGTAAAACCAGTGCTTGGCCTCATTCGCGTTTCCTTCTATTCTCATCAAGACGAAAAGATGATAAATTTTCTAAATATCACAGGCATTTCCATTACACGCGAGAGCATTTGAGAAACACCACGAGGTGCAGGAATCTTGCATTATATTCACAGATAATGTACAAACTCTGTAAAAATTTTCTGCACCAATTCAACAATACTACCTAAATACCGAGCTACTAACCGAAACCATGCAGTGAATAGCTACAAATATTCTTGAAATAGTAGAAACGCTGGTAAAATTCAGAACTCGAGCCTAATGATAGTCGCACTTCATTCATTCCTTTTTTACAGTCCAATTGCACAATCATTAAAACGAGAAAATGTCAGATAAAATGTAGTTACGAGCTACACACATACAGTACACCAGCACGCCGTTTTCATACTGCAACCCCTACTCCACCCTCAAGGGTTGGCCGAGCGCAACTGACTTTTTCTTCATCTGATGCGGCCGTCAGAACAACCAGAGGCCAATTCCCATAGATACAATTATTGTATCGCCTTCAGGTGTGACCATTGGAGTATATAAAATGAAGCACAATTCAATATCTAACTTTTTTCCTCTATAAATAACTTTGAAGTATATTGATTGACTTTCAGAGTAAACAGAGAAAAGCGCAGCATCCAGTATTTAACCTCGGTCACAAATGAGGGACTACTGAGTACATTTCGAAATTTATCTTGATTCCTGATATCAATTTCAGTCAATATAAACGAAACCTAGTGATTGTTTCTTGCAAAATTAGGCAAACTAAATTTTTTCTCAACTAGAGTTCTCGCAGTTTTCAAACATCGTGTTGAATATATCAAGGGTCTGAGGTAGAAGTGAAATGTATTTTTTTCTGCTCCACAATAATTTATGTGGCGGCATGAAAAACGCGTAGAATGAACTCCATTGCGAGAATTGCAACGTCTCAAAGGCACAACTGCGTGGATTGTGAATTCATCGATCGTTATTGCATTAAATACATATACGCCGACCTGAAAAAGACGAATAATCTAGCTCAAGTTAATAAAAAAAAACGACCAAATACTTATGTTCAGGAAAGGGAGAAATTAAATGTTTCACGTTGACAATTCTGTTGCCCATACTATCCGAATTGACTGTTAAATTTTCAACGGCAAAAGAGGTTTTCTAGAAATGACTGCAAAGAATAAGAATGCGACGTTTCGCGACAGAAGAACACTTCTTGCCTCGAGTTATTTTTTAATTTGTGGACATCCATGGACTATAGAACGAAATAACCTCCGCTATAACTCGACACCAATAGTTATAGCGAGAGAGGATAAATTTGGATAAAATGTTGATAGCAAGAGAAAACACAAGTGAGAATGCACACTATTTTTCCCTCCCTTATATTCATCGTTAACTTTAATAAAAGGATTTAATATTTAACTTCGTTCACATGCACGGGACTTCAAAGTACATTAAATGACTTTTAGAGTATGTAAAGTGAAGCACAATTCAATATTTGACTTCTTTCCCCCATAATGGAATCCAAAGTACATCTAATGACTTTCTGAGGGCATAGAGAAAAGCGCACCTTCGAACATTCACCTACGGTCACATGTAATTTAAGGGACATCAAAGTACACCGAGTGACCTCCCTAATACATTTAGAGGGAAGCATAAATCGATACTTCACTTCATTCCCACATAAAAGATTTTCGAGTACATGGAGTGACCTGATACTCTAGAAATGAAACTTACGGCTCCCACAGCTCCCATATGATAACTGAAATATACATCTGAGCGTGCAGTAGAAGCAAGAGCTTCTCGACGTCAGGGCAGAAATTGGAGCACGGATTGTATGTTAAAGCGGACGCGCTCTCAACGAAGATCAAAGCCATCGTTTTATCGGAGAAAATTGCCTAAGGCATTCGATTAAGAAGACATTCTTAATTAAAGCGATCAAGGAGGCAGAGCAATGCTAAATTCAATTAGTAGCTCGTGTTAAATTCAATTACTGCCTCGTGTTATCCATGCTTTGATGGATGGTGCATGCAGGTTCATGGCGATGGGCAAATCTTTGATATTTTAAACAGGTACAGGGGGTAACTAACTCGGCTGAAGGTTCTTCGGGAGTGAGAACGCAGTGCCAATCCCTAATCGAATTTCGAGTTTTCACTGTTTCATTTGTGTCAATAATCTTCTTGGTGCGGGGTTCCGACGAGAATTTTGGAATCAAGTTCTGGTTTGTAACAAGTAATTTGTCTTTAGTTATTATATAAATAAATGTAGCACACCTCGAACACCATAATTAGTATAATAGATTCTCCGATAAACGAGAAGAAAAATAATTCTTGGCTTTCACTTAGAACTGTCGTATCTACGTACGTACACACATGTATGACGAATATCAAACCGCGAGTATACCAATAAACCGGATATATGCTTTCAAAAGTTTTTATTCTTTACACAGGATACTTAATGCAGTGGTATAGTAGTTAGTATAAGTTTTCATTGCAAAAATGTCTTTACACAGAGAAGAGAAGGGATCATTTAGCATTAAGGGAAACAAGGAATCTACGTACAAGAAGAAAGAAGAGATTGACGAGACAATGCAAGGTAATCAAAACGTAAACGAAAGACGTACTAGCCTTAGACGAAACAAACGAGAGACGTAACCAACCGGAGACGCAATGAGGACGAAATGAGCACGGTTGTAGATACAAGGTAGGGTCAAACCAGTATTTTTATCGTCGACCGTGTTGCAATACTGGCGTCATGGCAATGAACCAATAGTAGCGCTCATATTGCATCTGGCAACACTGCTAGCCCCAATCTGGCACGACTATTGGCCTAACGACATGTCGCAATGGTGACGTCGTAAAGTTTGTTTGAAATAAAGCTGTTCAATTGGCTAACAGAACAAGAGGAGAACATTTTCCTCCATAGAAATGACTACTTTGTTTCCTCTACCGCGGTTTTAAGCCAGTGACGTGATGGAGACGTAACAAGCGAGAGACGTAACCAGCCGGAGACTAGTGAAGACGTAACCAACAGGTGTGATGGGCTGAAATGAAGTTTTAAAACGAATCAAACGTATGTAGCCAACTTACCGTCGCACTTCGGCTTCCGACCTAACTGTAAAACAGCCATCATCAGTGATTTTGAAACGAATTTTTAAGCGCCGAGTTGCTACGCAAATTTTTTGCGTTTAATTTCTTAGGACAGGAAAAATTGAGTTTTATTCCGATCAAATTTTAGGTCAATGTTTACATTACGAGTAGTAAGAACTACGCGAATGGAAATACTAAGAGTGTATGAGGGTTAAACCATAAACTAAACATGAATTTGAGCGTTTATTTAACGTTCAATATACAGTTCAAATCCGGTCAGCGACGAAATTATTCGTACACCCTTTGTCTTTCAAAACTTCTAGAATTACTCGAAAACTATTGTTGCCACAGGCAACAATGGTTTTAATTAATTGATTTTCACAGGGTGTGAAGCACATATTAGTGACAATAATACGAAGTTTATAGAAGAAAATATTATTTTTGAAAGATTCAACAAGCTGAACTTCAGAAACACGAAATGATGAAATTATTCGCACAATTGAAAACATTAGGTTTCATTGAGAATATTAGATTTCAATTTACCGTTTAAATTGTTTTATTGAAAAAATATTGTGTCTAAAATGTGGGTGGGTCGGTTTCACAGACTCCCCACAGCCAACTCTGAAACCTAACCCTGAGAAGAACTGAAAGTAGCATAGCTTCTAAAATTACATCATCATAAATGCGTTTGATTCTTAAAATGCGAAGCAAGGTGAAAATCACTGTACGTATAATCGCGGAGTCGTACGTAACATAGCATCACTTTAAAATTTTCGAATTACGGTGTCCGATTTACTCTAAGAGGCCAGCATCCATTATATTTAGTTCGGTTGATTATTTGTGAAGATTCAGGCTCGCGAACAGCACTCTGCAGCCCACGCTCCATTTTTTGGCAGCCTTAGAACTTCACGTGCCTGACAGGGACGCGACTCGACTTGCAAGACATCGTTCCTTTAATTTTTTGTGCTCTTGCAGGTCAAGTACCTTTTGGAAGGATGAAGATTTACGACGTTAAGGAAGTTCCGGACTGTGGGAAGAGGCAGCAGTAAGTTGTTTGGAAAATTATTGAAATTAGTGTAAGTCACGCGCGGAGAAAATAATATTGCTGGAGAACGGGAGTTCATGTGCATGCAGCACAGGTGCTAGCTTCGGGGACGGTTTTAAGAAGCATCTGCAGGTTTTAATTCATTGAATTTTCCCTTCAAGCTTCAGTTTTGATTTTAATTGAATCTCGAGTCATTTACATAGAATATTTCCCTGCGTCAGATAATGGTAAAACAGTGTAAGAAATGAAATTATATCAAAAATTCACGAAATCGTATTTCAACCTGACGAAATATGGTTAGTCCTTCAAGAAAAATACCTTATGTACTGTATTAAAGATTTTTGGTATACAAAACGTAAGTTTCGTTGACAATAATATTGTACACGAAGTCCGACCTGATAGTTAACCAAATTCCAAGTCTAATAAACAAGCTGAAGCATGTTTCCGGTCACATATACTTGAACTGAACTCCGTTTCTGATTGTAAAAACCGGCGTTATTTTTATGAAACTTTTTAAACCTGCTAGAAAGAGTTCCTTCAACATAACAATTCGACAGAATCGAAAACAAGTGAAAGCGTTACTAATACGTTCGTGTTTTAGAAATAATAGATCTAAAGATACGAGAAATGACGAAAGAACTTGTATCTATGCCTGCTCTATATCATCTAGAAGTGAAATAAATTGAAAGATGACAATGTGTGAGAGATAGGCAATCAAGAGAGCCTCCATTGCATTGTTTTTCAAACATTTCTGTAGGGCAAGACCAGCGGTCGTTTTACGTTGGAAAAAAACTTTGGCCATCAAATCGCACTTATTTTCAAACCGACTTTCAAGATAACGCTAACTATACAAATATTCAACAACCCAAATCAGCACTACACAAACCCTGATTGCATCACTCCTACTAAAACGTCTAAAATTAATCAAGACATTTCACGAAAATCGGGGAAAAGTAGCAGCAATCAAAAGAACGACGGGAGGCCGCCAAATCCGATCGGGCACACGACGCACCCAGCGAGCAGCGCACTGCTCCGGCACAGCTTTTATGGGTCGCGGCTAGCACCCACTCAATTTGCGCCGCCTAAATGGACCAATTAATGCGACCGTCCGTTGTCCACATGGCGAGCTCTCGAGCGCTCGCTCACGCCAGCGTTGATGATCAAGAGCGTTGCATTAGCTCCGGCCAGTCGATTAGGATAGGGCTCTTGCGCGGCGGGATTAGATGAGATATGCCAGTTTGAGCCTCTCTAACGTCAGCTTAGGTGTTCAAAAGGAAGAAAGGAGTGAGACATCATTTACTGTGAAGTCAAGTGAATGGAAGTACGGAGTTGAGGGAACTGCAATGGGTTAGGTTGGATTAGATTAGATTATTAGTTAATTTTAGCTTCCCTAATCTCAAAAAGGTGTTTTAATCTCAAAAGGTGAGAAAGGAGGAAGACACTATTTAGCATAGAGTTAAGGGAATGGAACTAGGTTAGATTTTAAGTTAGTTCAAGCCTCAAAAAAACGTGTTCCGAATGAGGAAAGTGGAAGGCATCATTTAGTTAAGAATTAAGGTAATGGGGAATCCATGCACAAGATGCGTTCCCACACCAGATGCATAGAAACAGTAAATTAGGAAATAAATTTGTGAAACAAGAGGCAAATTGAAGAAAGAAGTAGTAGGCCCTAAAAACAGGACAGCAGTGAACCGAAAAATTAGGTAGTCCGTAACAATACAAAACACCTATTTTATTTAAATAAAGTAAGGCCTCGTTAGCCTTCACTAAAAGGAGCGTTCAATCTAATAGATCAAACAGTTGCATCCCATCTGAGGGGTTCTTTAACGTAGGTGTGCTCACAGAAGGCGGCGTTACAGAGATCAAAATTCGTAAGTTGTCACTTATCGTTCACGTTTCGAAAGTGAACAGAGCATGTATGTAATTATTGAGGCTCAAAACGCTAAGCATACTCTTAGGCTGTTGAAATCGTGAGAACTTTAATAAAAAATAACAAAGATCACCAAGGATCGGTGCACTGTCCCAATATTGGTCAAATCTTTAAACTTAGAGCGTCAACCCTTTCCTTGCGAGCGCTCCAAACTCTGCTCGCCAACTGAGACAGCGTGACGATCAATACGTGTAACTCTACAGTCTCATAAAGCGCGATGAAACATGCATGGTAAGAGTACAGTATAAAGCTTTTCACAGAAGCTTAAACAAATATTAATCCAAGAGTGGACGATCTCACTTCCTTGTGATGAAGAACATTTGTAAACTTCTATAATAATACAGGAGAGTTATGAGTAAAGTGTTAACGGATCTACTCACACGAAAGGAGTTTACTCCAGCGTTTTTTTTTCGTTCAATGGAGGAGTCTTGCTCCTTTGTCCCTCGTAACGGTATGCGTCAATTAGTTGACATATGCCAAGTTAATGGAGTCACCACTGAAATGTTTAGTTTATTCATCAGAAATTTTTGTTTACTTTTCAGAAATTTTGAGTTTAGCTTCCTTTCCATACTTTATAATATAAATTAAGTGAGTTTAAGACTCCCTCACCTCAGCAAAGAAGTTCTGAAAAGAGGAAGGAGGAAAGCACATTTTAGCATGGAGTTAAAGGAACACGGCTGGTTTAGGTCAGATATGTTAGTTTAAGCCACTTTAACCACAACAGAAGTGTTTTAAAGATAGGTACTCTTTTTTTTCTAGCTTCTCAATTTTATGCGTGAACATTTATTACGCCCTTCCTGTTTTAGCGTCAACCTATCAAAGAAAGGAACGGAAAAAGGAAGAGAGTTTAAGTCAAAAACAATGTTTAACATTTTCACAAATATGAACAGCGGAATAAAAATTACTGGGAGCAATAACAAAAATTTTTCTCATGAATCAGTTGAATCCCGTGGTTTCATTTTTTTTTAAATACTAGCGCTTCGAATCATATCACTGAATCATCTCATATTTTGAGATAAAAGGCAATTGCGAGGGCATGCAACCGGCGTTGAAATACTTGTAATTCCACCAAAACAATACAATTATAAAACGTTTTGCTGCTAATTTCAAGTGCAACTTCGCGGCTGAGATGCCCATACCGTTGAAATTGTCAATACTCTTTGTTAATGTTTCCAAAGAATCGTGTATTTCCGGCTCGTAGAGTTACAATCAATATGGGGAATCACGTAAAACCTAACAAAGAAAAAATTAAATAGACCACGAGAAAAAACATTTTTCTTCATTACAGCAGCGAAAATTTTAAATTGTTCGAGAAATAACAGATGCGACGCAATCCATTAAGCGAGCGAATGCTTCTTGAGAGCCAAGCTCAAAAAGTTCAAGGTATATTTCTCCAAATTAAGGACGAGCTTCATCTCAGTCATCGTTTGAAAGCAGCAGAGTACGGCAATAGGAGTAGAGCACCTTGCTATAGCCACCTGGTGTTATCGAGCGTGGTTAGTGGTTCCCTCACTCAGAACACAAATATGGAGAGTGTTAACATGAAGAATGCTGTCAACTGCTGGTTCAGGATAAATCAACAATCTCAGTTGTAAAGTTAGAATTATTTGTTGATTGATGTTGATACAATAATCCTAGTTGACGAGTTAGATTAGATTAGATGTTAGTTTAAGCATACCTAACCGCAACAAAGGCGTTCGAAAGAGAGGAAGGAGAAAGAATCCTTAAGTATGTAGTTAAGGGAAAGCAGACTATGCACAAGGACCATAGAAACAGTGTTTTTAACCATAGAAACAGTATGGTTATAAAAACAGTTTATGAAATAAGATAAAACTTCACGCGTTGTAAAGTAGTAGGCGTTGAAAAATAAGACAACAATTAACCGAAAAAATATTGTCAATAAAAAATATTTTTCCAACAAAAAGAAGGCCTACCTGTCAGCTCGGGACCTCATATTTACTCCCTGGGAGTGGTTATTCCCATAGATTTAACAGTTGTGTCCCCTTGAGGAGTGAACAGTTAGAATTGCTTGCCGTTGATAGTATTATATTGATTTAACAAACCTAGATGAACAGTTACATAAAATTACTTGCTTTTAATTGATATTGAAGCAACAATCTCAATTGAACAGTTACAATTACATTTCATTATTAAAAATTGATATAGAAAAATAGAACGGAATAAACGAGATCAGTTATATAAAATTTCCAAACCTCCTTACTTGAGCCAAACTGGTGGTGACAAAACATAACAGTGACTAATGCAAAGGGAAAAAAATTTATGTATGAGCAGTGTAAGTACGCTCATGAATTGATTAACTGAGATACGCAATCTTAAAGCAAACTAATCCTTCAGGAATTAGAAGCCCATTTATTCAGGATGTAAAGCTATCGCAAACAAGGATTTATTGAACATTTTCTGCGATAAGAATTTCCTTCATAAGTGAAAAACTGCAGGAGAAATTGAGCCGCACAGCCAAAAAAATCTTCTTTTGAGAAAATGGGCGTTCCATTTTTTCATTTATATCTTCAACAGTTTTCCACTTATGGAGGAGATATTTTTTTGCATCGTAAAGATCAAGGTAAGTACTATAAACCGGAGAGGAATTTTTTTGATAAGTTGATTAGAAATTTTTTTATCGCCATGCAAAGTAATAACTAAAAGTAAATATATTATGTTTGCCGAATTCAAACACTTCTTAAATTTGTAATTTATTTTTGAAGCGATAACAAAAAAACTATATCTCAATTTTGTAGAATAGTTCATTGTGAATAGAACAAAAACAAATAATCGTGTCTATGTACAATATGGGCTGAGAAATAATTTTAAAAAATTTCCCTTTGAGGGGGGGGGGGGGGTTGTGGGTGGGGGGGGGTTGTGGGTGGGAGAGGGGGGTATGGGTAAATTCGAAAAATGTTAAGGCTCTAAACATCCATTCTAATGTTCTAAACATGTTGTTAATACCTCTAAGCTTATTTCGCTCATGAAGTATTTTTTATTAATTTTGAAATTTCTTAAGAAAAACCGTTCGTCTCCTGTCTCCTTTAACGGTAGAAATCAACAGTTATCGAAGAAAAACGTTTGTGATAAAATTTCAGCACTGTGCTGGAATTACAAAATTTTGGAAGCTTTTCCAAAACTAAGAGCGAATAGAAAATTCAGGTTTTCAGGTAAGCCTGAAGAAATATAAAAACGCTAAAACTAATCAATATTCAATTTGTCCCCCTCTGTAATATAACAAGAAGGAATATAATCAACAGTTAATATTTTTTTCTCCTTTGAACGATCACACGGAAAAAATAAATTATCAATAAGTTCTCTCCTCTGCATCATAACAAGCAGAAAAATAATGAATAGTAACTAATTTTGTTATCCTACATAAAAAAGCGGCAAATAGTTATTAGTCGATGTTTTCCCTTTTCAAACATAGCATAGAGAAAAATAAACAAAAGTTAAATGGTTCATCTCCTCTCTGCAGCATAACAGATGAAGTAAGCTAATATAAGCCTCCCCTAACCGAACAAAAGCCTCTGCCACATCGAGGAGAAAAAAATCAATAGTCAAAAGTTTTCCTCTCTTTACGCTGATCAAGCAATACCTTTCTTCTTCGAAAGTGGTTCAGCGAGGGAAATCAGTTTAGCTCTGGACGCTTCCGCAGTTCGACTCCATTTATGCTGATGAATTTCAATCTCGACGCTCTCGATCAAATTAAAAGTTTGCAGTCTGCGCACGAGTGCGCAGCGGCAGAGAACTTTTCTGTGTTACAGGAAGGAACCCATAACGAAATAACGTTCTTAAACGAGGATGAAAGTGCAATGTTTCGAGTCAAAACAATCCAAATAATACCCTTAGCTGAGACAAATTTAAATCTATGACTCCAATTTAAACCCCATCAACTGGGCAAAATAGAATTATCCAAGCTATGCTAATAACATTATTCACATGCACAAAGTTCCACTCACTGCTGCTTCCGATAAACATAAGCGATCATCAAGGTGCAACACCGTAAAAACTCAAATCTGAGGGCGATGCAATGGAGCCCTTGTCTCTCGGCACACAGATCGGTATGGCAGGTTAGCTGAGGCAAGATTTTCGAGGTTTGAAGAGAAAAATAGAAGAAGTGAAAGAAAGATACGTGGAAAAGTTATGTTTGGCGATACGCCATCTCACTTTGACTGCGAGAAAGAGATGACAACTGAGAAAATGATATGGAATGCCTAACTCTTAAGCCCACAGCGGACTTCTGCTTCAAATTCTAACAAATTTGGTGGTAACACTACCGATGAAAATTATTGTCTTAAAGTAAACAGGTTCAGGCAGTAATCAGTATACATCAATCACTTCTGCCTCCAACGCTGATCGAGTCGTGTTCAGTTGACCAACTTGTCCCCCCGCCAGTGGTAAATCTGCATGACATTCTTAGCAACACTCGCAGTCATTGATATCGTTTCAAGATTCACGTTTAGGACGTCAGTCCGTTACGTTAATTTTAGCGCAAGACAAACAGGTTAGCGATTATACGTAAATTATTGAATAATGAAACCAAGGAGCGCGATGAAATGTTCATAATTCTATTCAAAATGAATTAAAATGATCATATAATAAACAACAAAGATTCAGGTACTGTTCTAGCCAGGGCGCAAGAGCGCTATTCCCTACAAAAATAGCGTTTAAAGCATTTGGCGAATGTTAGTTGAAAGAAAAAAATGTTATAACCAAAATGCTATAACCATCAAAGAGAAATTTCCATTAGAGAAAAAATACTTAACATCAGATTGAAAGAAGTTAATACCAGATATAATGATAGTTCGAAGGGAAAGTAACAAATCTAAATTTTCAAAACCGAAGAGGTCATTCCTTCACGAGGAGACGGGAGAAAACGGAAAGAGCTCAGCATCGCAGATTTAAACGACAGGCTGGAAAAAGCGCCTACAATTTACGCGAGGAAAACTATCTTCCTTTACCCGGTTTTGCCACCCCATTTGGGGCGTTCCATTTGAGTATTGTAGCGGGCGCTCAGGAACAAACACTTCTCGAGCAATCCTGACTCGTCAGCGAAAAGAATTCATCTCTTCGAGAGAGAGAGACTTTGCTATCCGACTCATCCAACAATCTGGCAGCTCCATGGGCTTATTTTTCGTTTCCTTTCCCAGGTCCTGAATGCATGAAGACGCCAATTAAGTGAAGCCTGGTGCCCGCATTCAATTGCCTCGCTCTTCTTGCACTCTAAAGAATATTGGTGATGCGGAAAGTTTTTTGGCGGCACTGCAATGCGGTCTTGTAGGTTTTTGTATATTGCGGCGGCGAACATCTATTGTTGAAGGGTTTCGTGATTCGACGTAGGGTCAGAACGCATGCATTAAGGAAGTAAACAAATCCAGTTGAATTCGTCTGTTTTTTGCATGTGGCTGACGGCACTAGAAGGTACAATAGCAAACCCGAATCAGCTCGGCTGCTAACACCTGTCGCATAATCGTCCCATCGTTGGTAAATTCAACGAGGAAAATGATTTTTAGTATTCAAGTTTACAGCTCTCTCAGTCCTATTTTCGAAATGTAGAATATTTAAAAAAAATCTCGATCCGCATAAGTTGCATCAACTAAATATTGATGAAGTTTGTACAGTACGCCGTTGTCGATACAGTTAAAAATTGATATTTTTGTGAAACAGCGAAGTGGAAATCAAGTGTATACTGCTAGGTTGAAAGTCGCAAGAAATAACAGCTTTATTTCAGTATTACGAATCGCCAGTTGCTAACAACTGGAATGAAATGTTCTTTATCTGTTTACTATATTCGGTAACGTGAAGTACTCGTATGGTTATACTCAACCCTGAGGCGCAGGCGATCAAAACTCGCCAACTTATTGGCCGAGTGCTTGGCCTCATTTTCAGACAGTTATGAAATCGTTACAGTATAACTAGCAGAGTAGTTTTCCAAATTGACTTGGTTAACCTACGATAGCTCGATTTGAGATAGCAAGACAAGGTTCAAGTTGAGATTTTACCAGCTCACAGCACGTAGCATGTACAAATCGATTTAGAATACCTTACACTGCCAGCTCTACAGTTACAACGACGTAAACTGTGTGGAAATCCGGACTCTGGAGTTCCAAAGAATGCGCTAGATTTGCTGAGCCTCAGCTGGTCCGACGCGCGCTGGAAAGACTGCTTCCTTCGTCGCGTGGACCAGTCGCCGCACTCCGGAATTGAGTCACTTTGCTTAAATTGTTTGGCTTGGATGCGGTCGCGGGTGTTCGGTTCAATAAGCTTCTTCCCATGCTCTACTGAAGAACTTGACTCTTCTGCTCACTTTAGGGATGCTAAATTTTGTAGGAAAGTTCTAGTAAAGTTGAAAGCAAGCTCTCCTCTTTTGGTGGTCTTCCGTGCTGCGCAGATCAACAATGAATTAGGAAACTAACGAAACAAACAAACGACGTCGAGATGATTAAAAATTTGATGAAGAATTTAATTCCAAACTCAATTTCATTGCATACGAGCATCGAAAACGAACAAACGAACGAACTAACGAAAATCATGCTAGGCTTGAAATGTTCGCGAGCTTGCCGAATAATTTTATGGATAATATGCCATTTATGCGACTTCATTTTTTACATGTAATATAAAAAAATTCTATCTGACATTTTCATCTTTTATCCCAGAGAAATTCAATAACCACAAAACAAAAAATTCTACCGAAGTAAAAATGTATGCAGAATAGAATGCTTCAGGAACGAGCAGAGCGGCTCCTTCTCAGGGTGCTACTCAAATCATGCAGAGGCACCACAGTGGAAGCTGAGGAAAATGATCAGTTATATTCACAGTCATCAACATTAATGCACGAGCTCCAGTACAATATAATGAAACCAGAAATCGGCTGTTTTACAGATACGCGGTCTTATGTGCAATGTCAGAAATATTAGAGCTTTAGCATGTCTTTTTTCAGCTGTGCTTTGGTATTATTTTCTTACGAGGAATTACCAAGTGCATTTGCATCGGATATTCCTGGGTTTTGATATATCTAAATAAATTACGTCCGTGCTTATTATATTTCTTTTGAATTTCTGTCATCATAGGTCGGCTACAATTGTTCACCCTGAAATGCAGTAAATTTTAGCTAAAAGATTAGATTAGTCGTTAGTTTTAGCCTCCCTACCCAGCAACAAATGCGATCCAAAGAGAGGAAGGAGCTAGGGAGGCACCATTTATTATGGAATTAAGGAAACGCAGAATCTACGCAGAATTAAAGGGCATAGAAACAGTAAATAATTATTGGGAAAGAAGTTCATGAAACAAGATCAAAGTTGAAGAAGAAAGTAGTAGGTGTTGAAGAACAAGACAGCAGTGAAGCGAAAAAAGGTGGTCCTTAACATAACAAAAATATTTTATATCAACAAAAAAGAAGGCCTACCTAAGTCTCAGCTCGGGCCGTCACATTGTCCCCCTGGGATTTTTTTTTTGTTTTTTTTTGGCTAAAAACAATAGAAAAACTAATTCAAATAAAATAAATTCAATACGAGAATTTTTGGTAGAAGCGTAAACAAACATTGTAAACGCTTACAGTTATTAAAATGCAAACTCTCATTTGAACATATATATATATATATTTATATAATGGTCAAGTTCTATCAACAAGTTTAATGTCCAGCAAGTAATAAAATATTTTATAATTAAAATGTGTTCACTTCCAGTCTCAAAAATGTAATTGTAAACTTGAAATAAAAATAACGCTTTATGGTTAAACTATTTTTCCAAAAAGTAAGAAAACAACAGAAATCTGTCGAACGACTCTGTTCCCTGCGCGTACACGAATATTCAACAAATTTCCTGTGAAGTGCCCCACCGGTGTTCACTCGGGTAATTTTCATAGTGCTGCTGACCCACCTGCAGTCATCAACCAATTTTTATAAATACTTAATGAAAGCTAAATAAACGTCCGATCCAGTTCAATGTTTGTTATTTTCAAAGTTCATTACCACAATTTATTGACTCTAAAGTTGAATTGAAAATTGAACTTCAGTTTAACTTATCGCAGTTAACGTGTTAAGGTGTTCGATTAAATGGTATACGCTTGTTTTGGAAATTTTGAACTATACTCCAAAAAGTATAACTTTAGATTAAATCAAAACAATTTAGTTTTTTCGTCAGATTGCGCGAGAAAATATGATTTTCTTTTCCTTTTTCGAGTCGCATTAAAATTGGCATTATTACGTTAAACGTTCAATTACGTGAATATAATCCCTCACAGCGTTCTATGTTCGATTGAAGTATCAGAAAGGCGCGTTGTGTATAACACTGCTCATGAGGTGAAAAATGATGGATCACTTATGCGGAACGGCCTCCCAGAATCCCTGATCTCGTACACTGTGATTTTATGGCTCTATGTTTCAAAGGAAAAGGTACTGCCATTACAATCTCACAGTTTGAATCACTTGTGGTAACGAATCACATTTGAAATTAACATCTTATAAGACAACAATGATGCAATCAAAAGTGCCAAGAATCTTGGAGACTAATATTCGAAATCTGTGCCTGATAAGACCACCACTTCGGTAAGTGAAAGAAGATATTTGTGTTATTTATGTCACTTGGAGTGAAATCTTAGGGGACGTTTTCGTTTGATGTTATCCTAATATTTAGTTGTCTAATTACGTTAAACGTAAAAAATAAGAGATGCGAGACTCATCTTTTAACCATTTCGTTCAACGCCACGCTGAAGAGGCTTCGTTCAACACCACACAACTAATTTCAATTACAATTTTCATCATCCAGACGAAAATGAAGAACGCTTTTCTGCAGGAAACCTGACAAACGGAAAAGAAACCTTTCAATTTCCACCAAATTCATGACCAGATAAAATGGAATCTCGTTTTCATAGCGAGATCAAATATAAACCCCTAAGATGCATTACTAAATACCGAAGACTTTCGCAAGCACGAGCTCATGAGAAAGACCTTTGTTTGCATTTCGTTTGTGAGGGTCGAGTACTCGAGCGATAAAGCTCCTTCCAGACATCAAAAGCTCAACAGAAGATGCAGGAACCCAAATGAATCAATTTGCGGGGCGCCTTCAACCCGATTGGCTGAGGCAATCCATTCATGTTTCGAGTCTTTGTAGGTACGCGCCTTTGATATACCAGCAGCGGTCTATGGGAAACGGCAGCATCTTGCAGACCGTGGTGAAATATTCTTGGGGTCGAACCAAAAGCGGGATTAGGATCTTGTGCAAACTCTCATTTGTGGTGAAACAGCTTAGGACAAATATTTACACGAAGTGACAATTGATTCGCGGTGAGATTTTAATGTGCATATTTTTAACGTGTCATATGCTTTTATGAGGGGATGCGCTTCAAGACAACTCTTTAATTCAGATTATACTGCAGAAAATACCAATACTTAGCACACACAGAAGCCGTAAATATTCATACTGCAATGGTTCTAAACATATTCTCGAATGAAGTCCTTCATTGCATATTGAATTAATTTCCACATAACGAGGAGTCTAACTCCTCTCCTGCCCTTATCACTATTGAAGACACCCTACACCGTCACACTGTTGGACAGTTTTAACCGTGCGCCACGGACGCATTACGAGGAAGACGAACGACCTAAAAACCACCCCATACCAACCTAAACGTGATTTTCTTAGAGAACATCACCTTATACCTTCGCTCTGATGCACAATCCTTGTATTTCCTCCAGAAATTAGGTCATTTCCTCTTCATAGCCTCAGTGAGCAGGTGGTAGCATGTCTAGCAAGCATTTTCCGATAATCGAGCAGCTAATTTTGGATCGTCATCGCGGCGACGTTTTTACCTGAAATAATTTCTGAAATTGTGTAGGTTTAGTTTATTCATGAGGGCATTCATGTAGGGTGCGTGGGTCTAATGACATTTTTCGTCTTAGGGTCGTGTCTGTGTGAAGAAGCTGGCTTAGTGGACACAAAGTTTCTAGGCCGTGTATACAACACCGGTAGGCAACACGGTTGGTGCTTTTACATGTTTGAAATTGTAATCCGTATTATTTGTAGACATACAATAGCATATTGAAAAGTCCTTCTCACAAAACTTAGCAGGTCACTAGATGATACTGTGTTGGGAACAGTGAAGCGAGGTGAGTTTTATATATATATATATATTTATGCAAATGCAAACCAAGACTGATTATGGAATAGTAAAGCTTACAAATTAATCCTACTCCGAAAAAAACACATTAGTAATGCATAGAAGAACTCACATTTTATGTACAATGAAAATACGCAATCATATATGAAAAAAAGCGTTATTCGTTCTTCCAGGATTAGCGGACATTTTATTGCATAAATACTGCAATTTTGAAAAAGCGAAACTCTAAACTCAGCAGCGAAGAAAAAAAAAACAGTGTTAAATTGCGAGAAATTAACATCATAAACAAGCCAAAATAACTCGCATTAAAGCTTTTAACTTGAAACTTAAAATATTAAACTGAAGCATTAAAACGCCATGAGCAAAGACAAAAAGCCCAAAATGCAGTCGTACACTGGATACGCACAGAGCAAATTCCCTAATAAGACCAGCATAAACGTGCATTTTAAGACCACGCCATTCAACGCTTCACTTAATTTACTCGTCGTGCAGGGGAAATGTGAGACGCAAAATGGTCTTGTTTCATTGAGGCGAGTGCAGAGCTACGGCCATCAGGCGACCGAGGAGAGCACCAAGTTCACGGTTGTGAATGAGGTGTTCTCACGCTCAGCTCGGGCGTTCTGGACCGGGTATACATCACTCTCTCTGTGGTGTCTAATGCTTTTTTTCATCTTCGAGCAGGTGCGTGTTGCTGTGCTAAAGTCGTCTTTGCTTGGCCGTTGATGTGCGTTAGCTTGATCTCTTGACTTTGTTTTGTGTCATTCGCACATCATCTTTGGAGCAGGCATGACGAATGTCAAGGGGAATTTTTCCTGACAAGGCCGTTGACGCGCGTCGGTAGGAGTCATAAATTTCCCTCAGGCTGCAAGGTCAGCTGAATGGCCCTTCCGTGACCATACGACATTGCGTTCAATCGAGAAGGCAATTACGCTGCGATATTTAGACGCTACGACGCCACACTCACGACACCTTAACAACATCACTCCGAACCTCGTGTAGATGCAGCCTTCGTGAATTTGTTATTTTCAGTGACTATATTGCGCGCTCAAAATCACTTTGAAAATCCTTCTAATAAGTTATACTTAACTATCTGAATACAAACATACTCGTAAATTTAAAGCGTTACGACCTTAACGCCACCTCTCTATCTCGAAGATATTTTGACCGCTTTTTCTACCACTATGGAGGCGCTATTGACAACGACATTAAGCGCTACTTAGACAGCTAAATTTGCACCATTTTGACCGCTATTTGTGCTTTATTGGAGCCGCTGCATCAGCGTCATTACAACCGTATCTAAATACAGTTTAGACAGCTATCTTGACGCTATTGGGGCCGCTAGTCTTAATAGTTTTACATGGAAGTGTCAAGATAGCGGGTTAGACGGTATCCTGACAGCGGGCGTTATTGAAACCGCTATATCGGTGCCTTCACGATCATAATCTTGATACCGTTTAGACCGATATTTTGACGCTATTGTGGCCGCTACATCTGCGCCATTGCAACCGTCGTCTTACAGCGTTTTGATCGCTATCTTGACGCAATTGTGGCAGCTACGCCAGTGCCATTGCAGCCGTGGTAGTGATACCGTTTAGACCGCTAGATTATAGATTATAAGTTAGTTTAAGCCTCCCTAACCGCTGCAAAAATAGAGCGTATCGAAGAGAGGAAGGAGGAAGGCACCATTTAGTATGGAGATAAGAAAATGAGGAATCTATGCAGAAAGGGCAAAGAAACAGTAAGATGGGAAAGAAGTTCATGAAATAAGCTAAAAGTTGAAGAAGGAAGTCAGAGGCGCTGAAAAACAGGACAGTAGTGAACCGAAAAAAGGTGGTCCTTAACATAACAAAAAACATTTTATTTCAACAAAAAGAAGGCCTACCTAACTCTCAGCTCGGGCCCTCACATTTTCCCCTGGGAGCGCTAATTCCCATAGATACAATAGTTGTATCCCCCTGAGGGGCGTTTAGACCGCTATCTTGGCACTATTGGAGCCACTACATTGGCGCCACTGCGACTGTCGTCTTACAGCGCTTAGATCGCTATCTTGACGCAGTTGTGGCCGCTACGCCGGTGCCATAGCAATCGTGGTGGTGATACCGTTTCGACCGCCATCTTGACACTATTGGACCTGCTACATCAGTACCATTACGATTGTAATCTTAATACCGTTTAAACCGCTCTCATGACACTATTGGATCTCCTACATCAGCACCGCTGCGACCGTGGTCGTACAGGGTTCAGATCGCTATCTTGACGCAGTTATGGCCGCTACGCATTCCCGTCGGGTAATGTACGGGCCGCGTTCACGCAACGCATGCCTCGTACTCCTGAGCACAGGCCGCATTGCGCTCACAATCGCAGTGACTCATCGTTACGACTCTCATTAGACATTATCATTACGAAGATTACGACTATTTTAAGTGCGATAAATTATGTTCATCGTGGGAAGTGCAATTTGGGTGCAAAAATACATCACAGCAGGGAACTCCTCACCATACTTCATGTCCGCCAGCGACTTTGCTTGTGTGGTGAGGAAGATCTTGCCAATGTTAGGTCCACTGTCGCTCTAGAATGACTTCAGGACTAGTTTTTACGTTCCTCATTCGAAAAATTTGTAAGTTTTCCATACTTAGTTGCGAATGAAAATGTTCCGATAAAGAAGTTCAACGAAATTCAATCACTTCATGTTCACTTCTTGGCGTCATTCAATTTGCTAGCATTGATTTATCACAGATTAGATAATATCCTCAGAATATCGTAAGAAGCGTTTCATTTTTATTAAGGAGAGTAGATAGTTGTTTTAGATTAACCGGTAACATTCATTCTCACGCCTATTATTCCATTGTAGAAGTACAAGGCAGCCGCAAAATCTGAGTGCGCTTACATTGCATAAATGAGTTAAATCAACAACGTTATCTCTGCTTTGAATTCATCCAAGACGGCCGAGCAATTTCGACGCTCTGAAAATTATAGTACCTTCCTACGACCATGTGGAGTGAAGATTCTAGAACACCCTAACGACGATGTGGAGTGAAGATTCTAGAACACCCTAACGACCATGTGGAGTGAAGATTCTAGAACACCCTGACGACCATGTGGAGTGAAGATTCTAGAACACCCTAACGACGATGTGGTGTGAGGATTCTAGAACACCCTGACGACGATGTGGTGTGAAGATTCTAGAACACCCTGACGACGATGAGGTGTGAAGATTCTAGAACACCCTAACGACGATGTGGTGTGAAGATTCTAGAACACCCTAACGACGATGTGGTGTGAAGATTCTAGAACACCCTGACGACGATGAGGTGCGAAGATTCTAGAACACCCTAACGACGATGTGGTGTGAGGATTCTAGAACACCCTAACGACGATGTGGTGTGAGGATTCTAGAACACCCTGACGACGATGAGGTGTGAAGATTCTAGAACACCCTAACGACGATGTGGTGTGAAGATTCTAGAACACCCTGACGACGATGAGGTGTGAAGATTCTAGAACACCCTAACGACGATGTGGTGTGAGGATTCTAGAACACCCTAACGACGATGTGGTGTGAAGATTCTAGAACACCCTGACGACGATGAGGTGTGAAGATTCTAGAACACCCTAACGACGATGTGGTGTGAAGATTCTAGAACACCCTAAAGACGATGTGGTGTGAGGATTCTAGAACACCCTGACGACGATGTGGTGTGAAGATTCTAGAACACCCTGACGACGATGAGGTGTGACGATTCTAGAACACCCTAACGACGATGTGGTGTGAAGATTCTAGAACACCCTAACGATGATGTGGTGTGAAGATTCTAGAACACCCTAACGACGATGTGGTGTGAAGATTCTAGAACACCCTAACGACGATGAGGTGTGAAGATTCTAGAACACCCTAACGACGATGAGGTGTGAAGATTCTAGAACACCCTAACGATGATGTGGTGTGAAGATTCTAGAACACCCTAACGACGATGTGGTGTGAAGATTCTAGAACACCCTAACGACGATGTGGTGTGAAGATTCTAGAACACCCTGACGACGATGAGGTGTGAAGATTCTAGAACACCCTAACGACGATGAGGTGTGAAGATTCTAGAACACCCTAACGATGATGTGGTGTGAAGATTCTAGAACACCCTAACGACGATGAGGTGTGAAGATTCTAGAACACCCTAACGATGATGTGGTGTGAAGATTCTAGAACACCCTAACGACGATGAGGTGTGAAGATTCTAGAACACCCTAACGACGATGAGGTGTGAAGATTCTAGAACACCCTAACGACGATGTGGTGTGAAGATTCTAGAACACCCTAACGACGATGAGGTGTGAAGATTCTAGAACACCCTAACGACGATGAGGTGTGAAGATTCTAGAACACCCTAACGACGATGAGGTGTGAAGATTCTAGAACACCCTAACGACGATGTGGTGTGAAGATTCTAGAACACCCTAACGATGATGTGGTGTGAAGATTCTAGAACACCCTAACGACGATGAGGTGTGAAGATTCTAGAACACCCTAACGATGATGTGGTGTGAAGATTCTAAAACACCCTAACGACGATGTGGTGTGAAGATTCAAGAACACCCTAACGACGATGTGGTTTGAAGATTCTAGAACACCCTAACGACGATGTGGTGTGAAGATTCTAGAACACCCTAACGACGATGGGGTGTGAAGATTCTACGACCCTAATGATCGTGTGGTGAGCGCGGGAGCCCAAGCCTTTTGAATGATGAAACCTCAAGAAAAATGTAGTCAAGCACTCTAGTTGTGATCTTCATCACCGTTGGAGTTATAGTTCTCAGAAAACATCACAAGAAGTCAATACTTCGAGTTACCAACAATTCTAACAGTAGTCAAAATTTCAACGAGAATGATTGCAAGCAATTAAACCAAGTAGAAATGAATCAGAAGCAAATGACTATTCAGTTATCAAATGATAATAATTTAAAAGAAGGGACTAATGTCGAGCTGTTCGCACTTGGATGTTTAAAACCTGTTCCGACAAAATTACTGTATTTTATTGTCTAAAGTTGCTTGAGATATCTATCAACCAAATTCAAAGTTACTCGCTTTTCCAGTATCCTTCTATGTTAAAAAATATCGTTCTTTTATGTTAACAAATATCGCAACTTTTTTGCATTGACATTAACATGCACATTTTTACTGATTATTATGATTTTAATGAAGCAGAACGTGAACGTATGTTTTCTAATTTTCTTTGTATTCACATACAAGGCTAAAAGAAACACATGGCGCAACACGGTTTTTCATCTACATCGTCATAATATTTCAGAAAAACTAATGAGTTTTCAGAGTTCATCAAAATAAACCACTGCTGATATCGCAAATGGCATTGGAATAAATAGAAAATAATTTTATCCATTTGCAAACACTAACGACGAAAATTTTCACAAATCAATACTGAGTACACCATTCTGGTGCCAGCGGATCGTTCTCATATCGTTCGAAATCGTGAGTGCCGCTACGTATGCGCAATAAAATTTGTAGCTGTGATCGGAGCAGAAGTTTTCAACCAGCGCCTCATTCACGTGGCCGGTAGCGCTTGAGCTGCGCAACAGCCGCGCAAAAACGTCCATTTTACTCTAATAACTGTCTCAGTCGCAATTGTGAAGCGTGAAACGGCCTAGTTTGGCGCAGCTGCAAGGTAGCATCGGCCGCCAACTATGGTACTGCGGTGATTTGCCCTCTCGCGAGCGTTACTGCGCTGATTTGCCCTCTCGCAAGCGTTACTGCGGTGATTTGCCCTCTCGCGAGCGGTACTGCGGTGATTGGCCCTCTTGCAAACGGTACTGCGATGAACTGCTCTACAAGGGTCATACTGGGCAAATCTGCGCAGACTTGCACGGTGGTTTCCAGCAAGGAGGAAATAAAAAGAATTTGGCGGCAGCTATTGAGTTGGCCCTACGTAATCTTTTCCGCCCTCACCCTAAATTATAGTTTGCGTTATAAGCAACGAAAAAAATACTAATAAAAAATAAAACCATTAAAAAAACACCAGTCAAGTGTTTTTACTAAATTCAGTCATATATGAATATACGTACCTGTAAGATATGTACAATGAAGGTTTCATTGTTTTTTTATTGACTTCAATTTCCAGACCTAATAAATAAATCTAATTTGAACCTAAATTACTTCCTATGGGTTGTACAACACAATTTGTACCACCATGTGGAAGTCTCTCCTGGCAGTGGTAGGTCTTAATTGCATCATCTTTGAGATCAGCATTTGGTCTCAAGTGTTTGAATATTTTAAGGAGCATTTGAGCTTTCCCTCCCCCAAACCTACACCAAACTTTGTCACAGACAATGCCAACTGGCGGTATGGTTAGGCTTTATATTTTTATCAAGGTATCCAGGTCAAACCATAGAACAGAACTTGTGGAACTCTTTATTTTCCTGTTACATTAGAATTAATATTCGATTTAAAGAAAAATTTTCCCATGTTAACAACAAGTGGACCTAAAAAGCTTATGCAGATGCCAAGCCTGTAGTATCATGTTACACTTGACGATACTGACAGCAAGACTGAGAGAGCTTGAAACTCAAAAATCTTCAAGTAAGCCAATCATACTCCTGATGGGTTGGTAGCAAGGAAGTTGGATACATGGAACCGGCATCGCTATCTTTTGCCAGTCAAGCGAGTGAAGCCACTTCTGCCGTCCCAAGCCCCGCCCACCCGGCATTAGGTCCCTGTGTGGAGGTGGTGTTGCAGTGGAGGGGTAGCACCACCTCCATCATCAGCGACTGAAGACCGCGCTGTTAAATGGCAGACTTGCGCTACTCTGTGCTATACGTTTTTTTCTTAGGCATATATTTCAATTGCATCCTCGCTGGATGATAAAGAAACTCATATTGAGGAAACTCGTCCTTGACCGCAGCGTGGATGGCGGCGCCCTGTCACGCTGAGTGTCTGACACGCACTGAGCCCCATCTCCGTGTGTGTGCCCGTATACCCTACAGCTACCGAAAATTGGCTTCACTTTAGAGCGCTGATGCCGCCTCCATTCTTAAACCTCCTTGGTTGGTAGCTACTGCTTTTGACTGGAGCAGATTAAGCTGAGTTCACACTGCGCACATAAATCATTAATGTATGCATTAAAAAATTACATATGAGTAGAATTAAGGATACCGTAATCCATAAAACGAACAAAAACAATTCAACCCAATGAAATCCAATGAAGCCTAATTAACCCAATTAAAAAAAGAAGGCTGGATTTTTTCAAATGGGGTTTTTCCAACCCTGCCCTAAACGATAAAGCGGTCCACGAAAATAAATAATTTTTAATTCACTTCGTTTCATTCAGGGCACTTGCCAGAAACTATTACAGCCTTTTCAATAATCTCGCACGAGTCGTTCTCATTGATGAGAGGAAATATTTCCACTCTACGGAAAGTTGCTTCCCATCTTGAGTGAAATTTGACCGCATTCTCGATCGGCTCTTATAATTTTAGGCGATACAGTTTTATGACCGCGTGCAGAACTCCTCAACAGTAACATCACATCGTAAAAATTCTTCCGCATCATATCTTTGACTTTCTTGCAAGAGCGTGATAAATTGACCATAAGCTTTTGAAAAAAAAAAAAACGGACATCTCGCAAATTCATAACGGAACTCCGTTACATTTACCAAGAAGCTGCAGGGAAGTTCTGTGGCTATACTCACAACCGCACAATTTCCCTTACACTTCGCGAAAACATGTTTTATGCCACAGCCATTTGCGCCAAGGCATAAATAAACTTGCCATTAACAGCTGATGCCTCAGACCACACTTCTGGCGGCGAGCACAACTAGGAAAGTTATTTTCCAGAAGCTGCGGGGGAAATAGCAAACTTCGCTCGGCATGTCTGGCACGCGCGTTCCAGTTACCATCTTTTGCTCCTAATGAAGGCGCGCTTAGATATATCTTGTAGGTTTCCTATAGGCTGTATAATATACTTGATGCATCTCAACGTGATCGGTAATCACGGGTTCGGGAAAATAACTATTTTACGCTGTAAAATCAATTTCGAAAATACATACAGTTATACCAGAAGGAGTTATAGTAAACTAGTGATCATACTACACTACTACATACGTAAACTAGTGTGTATGGAAAATGACGAGCATTTATGAAAAAAATTTACTCCAGGGAACAATAATTCAGTTAAATGCTACGTTCACAACTGCCCCATAGAATGGGACACCCTTTTTAGGAAGGTGATAGTGAATTATTTCCAAACAGGCAATGCGGTTGAAGGAAAATTTCTGGCTCTTTCGAAGTCGGCGCTTCCTGTATGTGAAGAGTCAGATTACGAAGCGATTAGAATTGATACATTTGACGAAACTGTGGAGCAATCAAATTAAACTTACTCGAGCATTTAGTCAACGAAATTCAATATTATCAAAACCTGAAAAGAGCGCTCAAATCATTGCACAAGTGATCCTTAGTTGATCTCGTGCTTAATGATGAAATTTTTTATCCCTATTAAATGAAATATTTTAGGAGTCTGTAGCCACATCAAAAGCGATTTCTAAAGCTAGAAAAGAAGGGCACATTCAGCATGGAAAGTAGAAAATGGGGAATCTATGCATAAAGTGGGTTCCCTCATTAGATAGATACCTTGTGCATGCACAGGAACAGCGATTTAGAAATGAAGCGGAATACAAGACAACGGAGTAACAGCGATAAAGGCATGAAAACTTGAAGAAACAAAATGAACACAAAATATGAAAGTCTCGAAGGCCAATCTATGGCAGAGGTAACATAACACTTTTCCCCCTTGAGGGCGCTAGTCGCAAAGCATGAGATAGACAAGCCGAACTAACCTGAACATATTGCCCATCGTTTACCTATTGAGGAAATATAATTTCTATCATTAAAAATCTCTGAAGTTAGATTCGACATTTCAACAGCACCATTTGACTAGTTCTAGTCTACCCAACATATTTGCATTAAATTAATAGAAAAAGTTAGACTCAATAAGTGTGCGTTTTAGCATTCTGTACCACTCACATGTCACTGTTTTTCCAAGGTTGATACACAGAGCAACCTCTAAACAGTAAACTAAAAAGATTTCCCAAATAGAATTAAGTTCGGGTTTTGAAAACTATCTTCTGCTTCAATACATGAGAGTTATTTCATTAGTGAAGATTCAATGTTTTCGATCATTAATACTTTTCATCATTTAAATCATTATACCTATTTCACGAGTTCCAAAATTATTCAACATAGATATTCTCACCACGAATACGCGCAACACGTACAGCTAATTGGCTAATCCTCAAAAATTCCCCAAATTCATCCCCAAAAATTACACACGAAGATTCCGTCAAAAAAATAATTGTGTCCACGCTAATAACGAGTAATGTATTTATTTCATTGCACTTTCATCGATCTGTTCCCATTTATTTTCAAACGTATTTATTTGTCAATTTCTCATTCAATTAACAGTAAAAAAGGTCATACTTTGTGCCTACCAATTCTTTTTGCAGCAGCTCAGCAGACGGAGCCCGGATCAGAAGCTTAGTTAGAGAATTTATTTTCCTTCGGAGTCCCGTTTTAAAAAAAAATCCCGTCTGTATTGGCGTCCCAATTATAGAGATTATGTTCCATTACGAATCAAGATTATTAGCGACTCAGTAGTAGAATTTTATTTATCCCTATCGTTCTTTCACGTAGGGTTATACGTTACATTTAATAAAACATGAAACAATTTATTGTGCGTAGAGAAAATCTAGCCAACAGGCCTAACTTTTTCATGCGTGGTTCTCTTAACTTTACACAATATAATTTAACACATTTATTGCAAAGTGACCCACCGGTGATCAGTTAGGTGATTTCTATATTACTGCTGACCCACCTGCAGTCACTCACTCATTTTGTATTAATACTTAATGAAAGCTAAATGAAGGCCTGATGCAGTTTTCAAAGTTGATTACCACAATTTACTCTGAATTCTAAACTTCAGTTTAAACCATCGCAGATAACGTTTTAAATGCCAAAAGCACAGTAATGAAACCGAAACCGGTTTTTGTGAAATTTTTAATATCTCCTAACGGAACAACCAAGTTGTTCTTCTTGCGATCTGTTTTTGTATATTCCAACAAATGTACATCACACAAAATTTTTTTCCCGTGATACCGAGGCACATTTTTGCTTTATTTGAATGCTTCTCTGCCTTTTGTGATGGGAAAAACCTTAATATTAGAATATTTCTACAGTTTTAAACAAGGCAGATATTTCAATTTTAAGATAAATCACCTTTGAGAAGGAAATTCCACAATGACAATTTATTAATTTTATCAAGCAAGAACATTATTTAATCAATAAGCAGCCTCTGACTTTTTTTGGACCACACGGACTAGAGTTCTAATAAATTTAATTCGTCGAATTTGCACCCCAGTGGGATATTAGAAGTTCACAGCTGATCGAGTGACAGTTCCATCATTTTGATGACGCATGACCTCATGTCAGTGCGTGTCCCAAAACAGGGCTATAATAATAGTAATTTGAGGGAAAAAATTGTATGGTAAATAGTTTATTTTTATTCTATAATAATTTAGTAGTGAGTGAATTCTATTCATAATTCTGTGCACCACTGAAGCAAAAACATACCAAACAATATTTCGTTCACCCATCTACAGACAGAATGGTAATTATGAATTTCCCGATGACAACAAAGGCTGAGATTTTACATCACCCCTGCACACGCATCCCATATTTTTACAAGCGGAACTTGCGCACGATCTGAAGTCCAATCCCAGAAGGACAGCTACAGTACTGCGCTTGCGACTTGCATTGATATGTGTCTTTCTCATATCATGCGCGCTCGGATGCCCTGCCATCGAGGGAAACTGATGAGAAGTGGACTGGCAGCCAGAACATGTTGCAATCCACAAAACTTAATTCAACAATACGCAAATGAAAAAAGCATTTTTCCTGGACTGTGTACCACAAATGCAATATTGGGCTCAAGCACAATGTTATACATTACATGAATAATGTAAAAACTAATATGAGCGGTGCATTTCCTTCCGTCATTCCGTTAATATGCAGCAAATAAAGCAATGTTTTCCCACTCCTTTACGTGTTCGGAAAACATAATTCTTTGTAACCAAATTTTGCACGACAGAAATTTACATCAAGGTCGTTCTAGCTTAAGTGTTCATCGAATAACAAATTTAAGTGTAGTCAGGCCGGTGGTCTACAGTAGCAATTGCAATCTTTGCATGGAAACTCTATAAATTGGTTTTACGTTCCGCTCGGTGAAAAAAGCTCCATAATTTGAAATCTTAAAAAAGAGCAATGCTTGGTAGGTGGTGGTTTGACTAAGCTGGTCCCAATCTAAGCCTGAAATTTGACGGTTTCTCGGCGCAGGAAAGACCGAGTGGTGTCGCTGACTTTAGACGATCATGACGAAACGTTACCATTTGATCTCCGTGCGACGGCGGCCTTACTGTATTCCACACAAGAGTCCATCGGAAAAGTGACCAAGTATACGCCGCGTCGAATAAGTAACAATTTTCAAAACATGCACAAACTTTAGTCAAATGAGACCGGCCAACGGGGCCAGCAACGCGGCAGCGTTCGCCGTCTCCTGCCTGCCAACCCAATATCACGGGTGGCACCTCGTTCTCGTCCAATATATTTTTCAGTACTTGCTAAAAACAACATTGGATGCCAAGGTCACGAGAATCAAAAAGTGTATATTTGGATTCCGCCAGCAGCTTCCAAGTGGAAAATATGACCAGAATGAAGAGATGAGCTCGCACGCGATCATGAATAATGGAGGTTCTCAAGTGAATTCCGGGTGCGGCAAAGAACGAACATAGCGTTTGTGGAAGTCTCTTGAACTTCTGAGGAATCTTGTGCGGCGAAATAAGGATGTTGACGCGGAAGAAACGAGAATCTGAAGATTTAGTTAGTTGCCCGGGAAATGCGGTCCGCGGCACGCAATGATATCGTTAGGTCAAATCAGGTCAAATCAAATAAAGATTTAAGAACCGAAACCGGTTCTTAAATCCTAATCTTAAACGAAACTCAAGAAAAATATCTTCAAATATCCAAGTTTGTAAGAAAATATACTTATGCTAAGAAGATCGAAAGAAAGATCTACGTTATTTACGAGGAATCTTTTACACATTAATATCAAGAAGAGCAATGGTTCAAGACTCACTCAAACATAAGGTTTCATAAAAGCTAACATAACGCCTCACAAATGGTAAGAATTATCTCAATACGACCGATGTGGATATAAGAAAGTTTAAAAACTGTTTCCTCAAAGTTGATTTAGTCTCAAATTTTTCAAATTTTCATTCATTACTTCTTGCGCCTTTCGATGTTCATTAAGTTTTAAGTATGCCTGCTACAAAATTTCAAACGTATTTTTTTCAAACTTCAAATTGCAATCCATGAGGTTTAACAGCACCGAGCGGTATTTTTTACTAGTCGCATATTGCCAAGGAAAATATCCCAGTTGTGTTGAAACGCTGCATTTGAAACTAAAATTTGAAATCAGACGTGTTGACTTGAAACGAAATCAAAGTATACATATTCAAAGTAATCAATAGCGTAAAACCATTTCGAAATTTCTCTAGGTATTAGTGTCAAAGCAGAAGAGCGGTAGATGAATATTTCTTTAAAGCTAATTATACTTAGAATTAATTACACTAATTCTATTGATTTTGCAATGTAAGTCTCAATAAATGGCATCACTGGCATCGAAAACTTTTTTACTTCAATGACGACGTAATTTCCGAGCGAGCAACAGAAACGTGCACATATTCTGCAATAACCACCAATATTGCTAAACAACGTACACCAATATTCTGCAGTATTATCCACCAATATTGTGCAATATTATCCACCATTATTATACATCACACACAAATATTGTGCGATTTTATCAACGAATCTGGAATGATATTGTCCCCCTATATTGTGTAATTAATATTATCAACGAATATTGCATAATATTGTCCACCTATGATGTGAATATTATCCACCTATGTATATTGTGTAATATTATCCACCAATATTGTGCATTATCAAGAACCAATTCAAAGATAACTACTCATATTCTAGTGTTAGCTTTCCTGCGCCCACAACGCGTACAGAATCGTCACAGAAGCAAAGCTGGGTAGTTCACAGCAGCCGCATTTGTGCTCAGATGCACTCATAAAATGACCAAAGCCTTTTTTGGTGGCAAGATCCCGCCACATGCGCATAAAACAAATGGCTAGGATGTGCACAAATCAAGAGTACTTAACGAACCGGTCAGCCAGATCTAAATCCGAGTTTTTCAAAGAAAATGTAGAAGCTCATCTGACCAGACCATGAATTCATCTCCAAGTAGTACTCATTTTCTTCGTTACAAATGAAAAAATGAGCGATGAGCAGTGTGCAACTAGCCTCTGATGTTTTCAAAGAATGTATGCGGAATTACATTAAAAAAATGAGACACAATGGTTCTCTCAAAGCTGGAAAAACTGACGCGAAACCTCCTTTACCGGAAATGGAATTTCAAAGCAGAACAAAATAAACGAACAGTTCTAATACCTGTGGTTTTTGTGCCTCTGATAAAAGCTAACACCTACACTCCACGGACACAAGGAGTTACCTTGCTGTGATAACAAAAGCTATAACTTACAGGAAGTTTCTGAAGCATAACACTTTGAAGCTGCTGGACTTCAAGGTGAGCTCGCAAGAAAAACAAGTCGGTAGACGCAAGTTCGAGGAGTTCCCGGTCACTAAAGAATATAGGAGCCTGCTAAATTTTGGAGAAGGCTTGAAAACAAAGAACACGAGTCTATAATCCCCTGACTCCGTGGAGTCTTCCTGCAACAAAGCACCTTCTCATTTTGTTACGGGCGACGCAGCAGAAAAACTACACAAACCGATACTAGACTTTCATTTCGTAATATCGCATGACATTCATTTAAAAAATAAACAGCGTTGTGTGTAGAAGTTGGGTTCGAATTCTTGTAATCCAGCCCTCTGTAATACGTGTCGATCACTGTAAGTGAGTCGTAAAATTCAAACGAAACACACGAAGATGCGTTTGTTAATGCCATTCTTCCATAAAATTTAAATGAAAACCGTAAAATGTACATGCTGAAGACATTCTTCCATAAAGTCTAATTTAAACAGATAAAAATGTACATGGTAAACATGTTTTCCCATAAATTTCAAATAAAACACTCGAAAATATGTATGTTTATGACATTTTCCCATGTAATTCGAATGTAACACAAAAATGCGGTAGTCAGAGCCTTTTTTTCTTCCCAAATTCATTTCAAACAGAAAGCTGCTACTGATTGTAGCATTAGATAAAAGAACATGCACATTATCACATAAGCAGAAGCAAGTTATTAAGTGATAATAGAAAAAACTTGATTCAAACAAGTCTATCGAAGTAACGTAACAGGTTTGTTTCAAGTGACACATTAAGCCATCATTCTTATAGTTTTCAGGGAAAATAAAATCTCTCCTGATAAATCATTAGTCTCGAAATAACTTCTAGTTTACAAACTTCGAATGAAGAACGACCGAGATAAGACATAAACTACTTCAACAATCCTGAATTTCACGATATAATAATTGAATTAGGAGTAATTCTTAAGCCCTGGACTTACGGATATGGCAAGAGCACGGTTATGTGAGCGGTAAATCGGACCCTCGGTATGTAAGTACAGTATTCCAAGTTCTGATTCAAATATTTCTACTTCTATATCAAGTAATCTTATTTCTGCTTCAAGTTATCTTATTTCTGCATCAAGTAATTTTATTTCTGTTTGAAACATTCATATTTCTACTTCAAGTAATCATATCTGTGCTTCAAATATTCCTATTTCCGCTTTATATATTAGAATTTTGGCTTCAATTAATCTTATTTCTGCTTCAAGTAATCCCATTTTGGCGTCAAATATTTTTACTTTTGCTTGAAGTAATCCTATTTCTGCTTCAAATATTCTTAATTCTGCCTCAAGTTCACTACGCACATACCCAAAACCAACAATTAAAAAATTTTGGTAATGCCAGCTCCATCCACTTTTAAACTTCTGGCTCGCATTAACACGCTCAAAGATTGAAATTCAGAAAAATGCCACTTTCGTTTGGGGTGCAGCTTGGCGAGGCTGAGCACTCGGCGCTATGGCCTTTTTAGCCGATCGACCCGGACAGAATGGGCTCCATCTTTACAGTCTTGATCCTATAATTGCCGGGGAAGTTTTACGGGCCTCATTGGCTCGTTCATTCGCCTTTTGTTTTGTTTCATTAAGAGCAGTGCTGCAGGAAAACTCCTCGTATTGACGAAAGGAGTTTTAAGTGTATACGTTATACCCACATTGGTCCTTCTTTATTAAGGAAAGCAATGCAAAGGAATGAAAGAAGGCATTCAGATTCAGAATGTGGTTCCGCATTGAATCTAAAAAAAATCGGCTCGGTATTGAGGCTCAGAGAAAGGCTTATTCATGGACAGAAGGCAATCACAAAATTAATTATCATTCTCAAGTGTAGAGTTCGTAATTGGATTGAATGGGGAGGAAGAGGACAAGCTTTTTACCTGCTGCTATCCAGAGTAAAGTGAATCTGGCGGGAGTGTAAAGACATGTTTCTTCAAAATAAGACCTGGCTGAAAAATACATGATTCAGAACTCAATACCATACCCTAAGAATTCCTACCATATTAAACTACAACTGAACAAAATTTCTAACCTAAAGGTTTACTTAGAATTATGACGTATGTATTATATCGTCCTTTCATTGTTGAACAGCCTAGACATGTACACAACAAGTACACAAAGAATTTAGTTATGCTCTATGTGTAGCATATGACAAGTGATAGAAGAAACTTTATGCGTAAGAAATTAGCACCGTTTTATGAAAACTGAAAGAAAACAGCAGCATGAACAGTAATTCATGGAATCATTCTCTAGCTGTTGTAGCAACGCGCAAGTGGAAACGTTTGATTGGAAATAAAGAGGAACGTTGGTATCAAGTCATAGAATAATCATTAATATTGGAACTAATGAGTCGGCTATCGCAGAAAGGCTAATGTAAGGCTAAGTTGAAAATGAAATGCACTAATAAAATTGAAATAATTTTTAAGTCAAAATTAAGTTTATTTTAAGATTACACGGTTGTGGGATGGAAATGTATTCGCTTGGCGTTTAAATAAAAAGGAATATCAAAAGCTGGAAAATTATGAATTCAACGCCCAAGATTTAAAAATCCTCTATTGAAAATTTCTGCAGGGATCAAACTCAAGTCCCTAGCCTCTCTCAGGTTACCTTAATCACCAGGGCATCTATGATTTTAGCCGCCCAAGTATCGCTTCGACATGAGGTAGCTAAAAGTGTCGATTCAAGGAGGAAAAGTTTCACTGGGTACAGCATCGAGCTTCACTTAAACAATTTAAACAATCAATTTAAACAATTTATTTACCACAGGAGATACAGAGATAGAATGTTTCTTAAGTCTAATACAATGGTCAGAGTTGAGTATAGCTACCTGTGGGCCCGAATAAGTTCAGCGACTTCTAGGGCATCCTACCATTACATTATTCTAGGGCGTACAACAATGTTTAACCTAATTCACTTAGCCTAGTTTCGCATTAGACTGATCAACAGGATAATGAACTCGATATTGATGTTTAATTTTACAATATAGGTCATATGGACAATATTTAACAGTATATTCGATAACGATTTGGGAGCAGACTGAAAATCGGCGATATTACTCATGGCAAATTGCATTATTAGGACCAGACATGTAGGAGGCAGGATTTGACTCGGTGATCTTGCACGACTAGTATTCTGATAAGAAGTGAGACTCAAGATTTCTTTTAAATACCTTGTAAGAATTACTTTCACGGATCTCCGCAGGTATTGAGTTCCAGGTTTTAGTTCCAACGAATAGTATACTATGTTGCGAGCGGGCCTTTGAATAATAAGGAAGCATGAATTTACTTTTATTTCGTGTTAAATGGTCGTGATGACCAGTTTGTGCAGTTAATAACTGTTGAAGGCTATTGTCGCCATCATTAGCTAATGTTTTGTAGACGAAATTGCAGATGGAGATTTTGTAGAGATCCGAGAGTTTAAGTATTTGTAAATTTTTGAATGAATCATTTGTGTGAGCATTATATTCTAGGTTCTTTACCGCTCTGATGGCTCTTTTTTGCAGAGTAAAAATTATATTGGTTTTATTTTTATCAGTTCCATGCCATGCTTCTATTCCGTATTGCAGGTATGGTGAAATGAGCGTTCGATAAAGCATTAGTAAGGCTGTTTCAGGCAGGAAATTTTCAACTTTATTCAGGATTCCGATGGATTTTGATAATTTAGAACTAATATGAGTGATGTGCTCTTTGAAGGTCAGATGTTTATCTATTATGATGCCCAGAAATTTACATGAGTTGGTTTCTTTGATTTCACCTTCGCCAATTTTAATGGATGGTAGAGATATATTTTTCTTGTATGAGAACGTAATATAATTTGTTTTATCGATATTGAGGCTTATTTTATTAGCTTTAAGCCACAGTGAAACCTTATGGAGTTCATTATTTATACTCTCCGAAATCGTAGTGGGATTTTCGTTCGGAAGGACCGCAGAAAGCGTACTGTCATCGGCAAAAAGTATGAATTTAAAAAATGATGTAGATTTAATATCATTCAATAAAAATCAGAAAAAGGAGAGGCCCAAGAACAGATCCTTGTGGAACTCCATGGCTAATTTTCTGTGGGTCCGATTTTGCGTCGTCAATGACAACGTATTGCTTCCGATTTGTTAGGTATGATCTGAACCAATCATGGGCAACCCCACGAATGCCATAACAATGAAGTTTCGAGAGTAATATGTTATGGTCCACACAATCGAATGCCTTTCGAAAGTTAAGAAATACAGAGAAGACAGTCTTTCCGTTATCTATATTAGAATAAAGGAATTGTAAATGATTTAATATTGCCTGTGTTGTTGATTTTTTACAGCGAAAGCCGTATTGTTTATCATAGAGAAATGATTTTTGTTCAAAATAAGAGTACACTTTTTTATACACAATTTTCTCGAATACCTTGCTAATAATTGGTAACATGGAGATGGGTCGATAATTGTTTACACAGGTTTTTTCACCATTTTTAAAGATAGGGGTTACTCTAGCAACTTTGAGGGAGTTCGGGAAAGTGCCTAGTAAGAGAGACTGGTTAATAATATTGGATATCAGCGGGGCCACAATATCAGCAATTATTTTAAGTATTTTAGTTGGAAACGTTTGTAACCCACTCGATTTATTTTTCATGTTGTTTATGCACGCAATTACATCGGATGAGTTTGTAGGCGTAAAGAAAAAGGAGTTGTGTTCTCGAATATGATCCATAAATTCCAGGTGATCAGTAGGTTCACTTGGAATACCATTGGCTATAGTTTTCCCTACGTTTACAAAGAAGTTGTTGAAGAGATTAGCAATTTCATTCTTCTCATGGTATTTTACATTATCTTGAGTGATATATCCAATTTTCTTTTTTTTCGGCGTTATTCGGTTTATAACAAGAGTTAAGGAGGCGCCAAGTCTTTTTAACGTCAGCTTTGAATTGAGTAAACTTGAGGGTAAAGTAGCTCTTTTTTGATGTTCTTATCTGGTTTGTCACATAGTTTCTGAATCGGTTATATGTTTCTCTAGATATTCGACCTTCGCAAAGAAGGGCTAGGTACGCTTGGCGTTTCTTTATATTTATCACGATGTCTCTAGTAATCCAGGGCTTTTGTTTATTTTTCGGGGTAACTGTACGAGTTACAATTGGGCAACACTGATTGTATGCGTTCATTATAGTTTCAGTCAACTTTACTACTGATTCATCAATGCTCCTTGCATTATTGTTTTGTTGGGTGATGTGCAATGTTGGCATTAAATCTTCTAGAACGGTGCGCATTTCTTCTAAATTTGATTCGTTTATTTTACGATATGAGTAAGTTTCAGCCCGTGCTTTGGTGCACGCAAGATAGACATTTTTCTTAATAAGAAAAACTGGAAAATGATCTGATAAGTCAGAAGTAATTATTCCAGCAAGAAAATCACTTGGGTCTGTCATAAAGATATTGTCAAGCAGCGTGGCACATTGAGGTTACTCGTGTTGGCTTTGTGATGATCGGAAGGAAAGATTTAGAATGAAATGCATTTAAGAAATTAGAGATTGGTTCATAGCTTTCATGTTTCAGCAATTCATAGTTAAAGTCACCGCATATTATAATGTCATTGTAGAAGGACCTGTTGAACTGAGAAATAATTCGATTAAGCTCATTAAGGAAGGATATAGGACAGGCTGTAGGCGGCCTATACACCGTTCCAAGCACAATTCGTTTGCCATCTCTAGACAGTTCTACGAATAATGATTCTATATGATCCTGATTCAGTGTTGCACTTGCTATGATTCTCGAATCCATGTGCTTAGAAATGTATGTACTGATGCCCCCGCCTCGCTTGTTTTTTCGTAGCGAATGGTAACTATGATAATTTTCAAATTTAATCATGTCTTTGGTCGAGTCATCTAGCCAGCTTTCGGTGAAGCTAATCACATCTAAGGTATACTTAAGTTCAGTAATAGTGCATTGTATCTCTTCCAATTTTGGATAGAGTGACCTACAGTTCCAACACAGTAGCGAAAAATCCTGCCGGGTTATTCGTATAGATTCGTTGAATTTTGATATATTAGTATATCTGCAGTTTTCAGAGTCGTTTAGGTTTGGAAATATTCTGTTCAAATGATTGAGATCCGGATCGATTTCATCTAATATATCAGCGTGATCAGTCATTCAAAATTAGTAAACAGTAGGCAGTAAGTACTATTGTACAACTTAAAACGAAATACAGAGTCAAGAAAAAAAGGATATATCTATCTAAAAACTAGCTTAGAAAGTATAGAAAAGAGTAAGAAATCTAGCGTGATTTCGTGGGTACACTCAATACTCAGCCAAGAGCGATTAATATTGGAGTTCAATATACAAAATTGATACGTACAAATTGCTGAAGGCGTTGTTACAAAGTTCACATACAACAGGTAATAAGTTAAAAAAAAATAAAAATAAATAGAAAAAATTTAGCGACGATGATAATCTAATCAGCTAATATGTTTTACACATAAAAATAGTTTGTTGGTTAAAAATTACATACAATTTACGAGGAAAGGTGAACAAGGTGGATATCAATATTCCATCATAATATTGGTAGGTACAAATTGCTGGTGGTGTTGTTGCAATTTCCAATACAGTTGTCATAAATGTTCATATATATCTGTCATAAGATTGACAAAATTGAGGTAAAACTGCCGTATATATCTTTAGAGGTTGGAACTGATTCATGACATGAAGTTATGCAGTTGAAGATCTAGTGTAAAGTTATAGAATTCTAGGCGTTATTGGCATACGAGTATGTAATTTGACACAGGTACATGTTTTGATACCTAATTGAGGTGAACACCCAAGACCTGATTCGATGATTTATCCAGTTGCCGCATCAGGTATTGGTCGAGCTCTTCTGGCGTGTTAATCTGACGTCTCGAGTCCGGTTGTCCAGGGATGAATGCGAAGATGTTTCCATCTTGGGTCCTCGGGGTTCCGATTTTTTCCGGGAAATTTCTCTTGGCTACTCTCAAGGTGTACATGATCTTGGCTCGTGAAGGTATTAGATATTCATTTATATAGAACGTTGGTTTATTTACTCGGCAGGCAGAGAGAATTTCACGTTTTTTGTTACTTGAAGGTAGATAAAGGGAAAATGTGGCAATATACGGAGGCTTGAATTTGTAGTAGTGAGAAGGATTACTCATGGACATTTCTAAGAGTATGCAATAGCCAAAATTACACCGGAATACCTAAAAACGTTAATAAAAAATAAATGCTTAACAAATGATAATGAATTATAATATCTTTACAAAATCTTCCGAGTACCATGATTGGCGCTTTTGGATCATTTCTACGATGCAGTTTTCGAACGAAATTTTCAAAAGATGACTTGAACTATAGTACGGAGACTGACCCAGTGACACTCCATATGAACTACATTCAAGACGTAATTTTCGATTTTTGAATAATTCTGTGATTTTCAACACTATCGACATTACCTTATAATAGGAGCAGCATTTCCAAGAAGAATCAAAATTTCCGTTTCGTCTCAATGATTCCATTACGAAGCAGCATTCCCATTTTGCAGCGGCATTCCCTTCACATAGCACCCAATTGAAAATTATCGCCTTTTTCAGGTAGTAAATTAGTCGTAGAAGGTCAAAAACGGCACAAAAGGGCCAACAATCACGACTTCAAACCGACTCCTACCTATACTTGGCCTATTAGGGCTTGAAAAGGGCCCTTGATTCAAATGGCATTTTATAGGTCAAGTCAATGGCTGTTTTCGGGCTCATTCAGGACGTTTAAAGTCGTTTTCAAGCCTTTTTCGACAACCTCTAGCCTCGTTCAAGTAGTAGAGAAGCCCAAAATGGCCGTTGCCTTAGCCGTTTTGATGCCCAGAAATAGCCGTTTACCAGGGCTTAAAATAAGTGACATTTGCACTGAAAAGGGCTAATTTACTGCTTGAAAACGACTATCTCTTGGCTTATAACTGTCTGAAAACGTTCTGTAAAAGGCTCAGAATTTCAATAGGGCAGTATTTCTTCACATAGCAGTATGCGAGATAGCCAGGTACAAAATATACATGGTAAAATTGTATTGCTCAAATATTAAATTTTAGCTTTTTGAGACCAGAATAAGGTCATCCTGACCTTCTCTTATCATTTAGAACGAATGTAATATTAACAAGGAAACTGTAATCAGACATTAAAATAGGCATTAAACTTATCACTGGAAGTTCAGCCTGGAAGCTGACACCACTGTTTCCTAATTTAAACGCTACATCAACCAGGTAAATATCACTTAAATGCAGACAGAAAACCTGTCAGACACCTGAACACTTGAGCTGATAGGATCCGTGGAAGCTAAAGCATTGAAAACTTGTTACACACGAGCTGCCCTTCATTTCTGGGCACGAAATGTTTAATAACATTGAAAAATCCCTTTGTGAGCCAAGACTGTAGAGGACATGCAAGTCTCAATGATTTTAGGCAGCAATTTGGACTAATCTGAGTCGTCTCAAAAATACCCAATTCATCATCATCGGCGTTTCGTTTGAGCAACAATTTCAAGCATTAAAAAGTAACGTCAAGCAAACAGACGAGCTCTAACAACATTTCACGACGATCATCCGGAATTATGTACCCAGGAAGACATTATTTGGAGCCACGCGGGAGAACGACTGAGTTACTAAAGTGGACTCGTTAATTTTTCAAAGGGACAAATTAGGCTTCCGGAGCGAGCGCGGTATTTCAGGTGGTGCTCGGCGACCGTTGTAGGAGTGCAGTTATTACGCTTGTTAAAGGCACCTGTCAACCGCCCTCTGTACCTCTGTACCGCGGCAGTGCAGAAGCAGGTATATGTCAACCGCCCTCTGCACCGCGGCAGTTCAGGTGCAGGTATATGTCAACCGCCACCAGCACCGCGGCAGTGCAGGTGCAGGTATATGTCAACTATTCTCAGCACGTACCACAGCCTCGCAGATGCAAGTACAGCGGCAGCTGAAGCCGTCCTCTTGTATGGTACCGTCCACTAAATTTCAGTGATTACTTTTGGAATACAAGATTTGTGAAGTTTTGGCGTATTATTTTGTAGCTTCACTTAAAAAAGGATTTCGAGAACCGCTAAGTGCATGCAACACTATTTCATTTTACTCACAGAGCGGCTGCTAAAGTGTGTCGAGAATATGTTCAGAATGATCAAATTTTGCGAATTAAAAATGAAAATTCTTGTAAGTGTGTGTAATGTAACAAATTTGTGCTTACGTAAAAAGTTGTGTCTTGAAATATCTCAGATAATCCCAGCAGCCAGAGGGGTCGCTTCAACATGAATGTTTTATGTCGCTTCAACATGTATGTTTTTTACGCCTGTATGTTTTCTTTCAACTCAGCAATGTTAGGAGGCTGCGATAAGGTGCGAGAGCCAAACGATGTATGTTTACAGTGTGTCTTGTTTCTGGAGGGGCCTATGTTGTGGTTATAGCAAATTTTTCATGCGAGCGAGCCTTGGGAAACTCGATACGGTCGAAAAATGCCTACCCAAGCGCGAACAAAGTCGCCTTGTAGTCAAAGATAAATCGAGACACTCAGACCGAGAGAGTCGGCAAACCAACGGTCGGTTCGAAGGAGCTGAGCGTGAGAAGAAAAATGATGCTAAGAAAGAAATAAAGGCGAGCGGCGGCACTACCAATTAGAAAAGAGGTAGGCGGGCACTCCGAGGCTCCTAAGATTCTCATAGGCTGAAGGTGAGAGTGCACAACCCTCGAAGAGAATGCGCCAGGGCTCAAGGCGTCTGAGGAACAATGGACAGTTCGACCGGCGAAACCGTAACGTGAGGTGCAACCAAGAAACGCGGGTGTGTTCACAATAACAAGCGTGCTTAATGCAATAATAAGAAAAGTGGCTATATTGAAAATTATACTAAGTTTCACGCTATAATGTAATCCAGAAAGTAACACATTCTCGTTTCACTTGCAGAAAATTTACGTGTTCCCGTCACCACGTTCACAAAGGGGAAATTTATCAAAACATAACCCACCGTGGGAGTTATTGATGGAACATGGAGATGCTGCACTAGAAGGGAGGGTAAGAGATGCATTTCTTAAAAAGAAAGAGTAAAGATATTGTTGAGATAAATATTGCGATAATTCATTGTCATTCAGTCATTGATGCGCTTAAAAAGTAACAAGTTAAATTTTTATCTTTGACAGGCGGGACGGTTATTCAGTCATACATCTGAGGATTGATCAGCTCGAATGAAGGGAATCGACGTGTGAACATGCTGAAACGTAATGAGCAAGATGACGTTATCACTAGACATTTTCTGAACAGTGCATAAGACAGGCCTTTGAACTGAAGCGAGTCGCGGACGAATTTTGTGGTTGAAGTGACCTTCGCCTACTGGGCTGCTGGGGGCGCTGAGACATTGTAGGCATTATTTGTGTTGTGTTGGATGCATAAGCAATCTGCGGTTAAAGGCTGGCCAGCCAATGTTTCTGTGTAATTATGTGATGTAAGTCATTTGACGTATGCTATTTGATTTCATTACTTAATTTGCATTATTCCTAACACCATTCATTGTGTGTGCGCTCATTAATGTTTGTATGACGTATAACTGGAAATTATAAATGTTAAGCATAGTTCATCCTGTGTATCATGCCCCACCATATTAGAAACGATCAATCGTAACACCAAGGAGGGCGCCCAGAAAATGCGCTGCGTAAGTGGGTCAGCGATCCCCGGTGAGTACCTTTGTTTTTAGTATATGTGCTGTAATTGCCGATTATAATTCATTTAATTTGTGTTGCGTATATAGCCTGGAGGTGTGCCATTCCTCTATTCCGAGAACCTGATCTTCTTGTTAACGAATTGTTAACAAGGAGGTGAAGGGTAACATTTTTCGTGACAAGTGCATAGAGTTTTACTTTACGTTACTCACAGACAGGCGGCATGAAGCGAATGCAATTCTACTACAATTCTTTCACAGAGTGACTGAGTGAAACGTATTAAGCAGCATCAAGGTTAAGCCGTACAGAAATGAAATGTTCAGAGGTCTTCATCTAAAAAAATAAGACCTGTACCACGCTTAATGAAATCATTTTTTTAGGAGCTCAGGCATAATTTCTGGAAAAATAGCCGCATATTCTTTCCCATTCGTTAAGCTGAATGATCTTAGGGCACATGCAGTTTGATAACTATTAACTCAGCTCGTCGATAGGATAGAATAGAATGAAATAAAGTAGAATAGAATGAAGTCAAATAGAACAGTATAAAGTAAAAAAGAATAGAATGAAGTAAAATAGAATAGAATGAAGTAAAATATGATAGAATGAAGTAAAATAGAATAGTAGTAGTAGTAGTAGTAGTAGTACCATGAATTTGCTAGCGCTTCAGTAGGTCCTACTATATCGCGCCGAAGGTCTCGCATTAATGAAGAATGAAGTAAAATAGAATAGAATGAAGTAAATAGAATAGAAAGAAGTAAAATAGAATAGAATGAAGTAAATACAATAGAATGAAGTAAAATGGAATAGACTGAAGTGAAATAGAATAGAATGAAGTAAATGGAATAAAATGATGTAAAATAGAACAGAATGCAACAACAGGAACAAGCCGAATGGTCGTTTCATGTGACGCTACCTCAGTCATACGTAATCATACATAAATCCAGCACAGGCATCGTAATAGTAGATTAGAAGGGAGTAAAAGAGTCAATGTACGGCTATTAATATTACTACTACTAGTGCAGGATGGTTAACATTACCGTCACAACGGCGACCTTTGTATTTCTACAATGGAAAGGGAAAAGGTGCAAGCTAAAAGAGTAAGTCAGGCTAAGAGTTGTTAATCTCGACCCTCAGTTCGTCTTAATTTACTACAAAGCGGCAGTTTCCCATGTGGGTGATGTAAGAGTTACTCCCTGAGCTTTTCAGCTTATCGCATAATCCGCAATTTCAAGCCGTGTCTCAATCATTGAATAGCGTCAGGTAAACGAGACTTGCATCGAATCAATGTTATTATTCGTCTTCGTCTAATTTTGCTTGATCATGCATTCAAAATTAAAAAATTAAACCCTTTGTCAATCTGGAAATAGAATTCTTGAAAGCAAGATAATTTATGCGGAAAAATTACAAGTGAAATTAAAAGCATTATAAGCCTTCACATCAGAACCACCCTCTCTTCACATGCTAATAATAAAATAGGCAGAAAATAAGAACTCTGAAGAAATGGTAACACAAATAATATAAGTCCACTCCGTTCATCAATAAATGCCTCGTGTACTTATTCGATATTATTCGGGTCCTTGAAAGCTCGAACAAACTTCATTCCTTGGCAAGTTGCTCAGCGTCGGGCGATAGCATTTTGGGTGTGAATGCAGGGCTGCAAAAATACCCAACACCGAGAGCTCTGCAGCCGTTGTGAGGCGTCCTATTGAACCAAGTTCGAAGGCCGACGAGGATCAGCGAGGCTATGAGGTAAGTCCTGATGCCTGAATTTGGCGTGTAATGGAATAGCGGTCCCTGGAATATCGGCTCTTCTGAACTGGAGGAGAGCACAGGTGCATGGTGGTTCTCGGTCGATGAAACTAGTTTGTAACACGTGCTGTTCCTTAATGACGAAAACACACTCTGCTGTATGAGGTCTCCGATAATACAAAAAGCCATTAACTGTATAATATTTACAAATATTAAATTCTCCGTAATCTGTATAATTTCATAAGAAGAAATATTCCAATAACTTTTAACTCAGCTTATCGATAGGAGAGAAAAGAATGTAGTAAAATAGAATAAAATGCAGCAACAGGAACAAGCCGAGTGAAGCTACTTCAGCCACAGAAATTAGAGCAGTCAGTGGAGCAATTAAAAATGCTCTTAAGAAACAATCTACTGATGTATCGCTTGTGGTAAATAAATCGATAAAACTGTTTAAATTCAAGTATATCTTCAGACGTGAAAGGTCTCGTAATAGAAAATTCTGTGATATCGAATATATTCTGTGATATCGAGGTGTTTAGTACTAAGAAGTGTTCTGAAGCAGAGAACATCAAATAATATCAGCGTTACAGAAAATGTTCTCAAATTCAGACGAATGGCCACCAAATGTAAGAAGCGTAGTTTGTAAGTCATTAACGCTGATTTTCTCGGTATGTTGGGGCTAAAAAACAAGTTAGACAAGCGACGGACGACGGGTATGCTTAAAACAACGAGCAAAATCTTCTGTAAAGAGAAACCGATAAAAACTAGAGCTAGATCGAACGATGCTTCTTACGGTATTATAGAAGAACTTAGTCAAAAACAAGGATAATTAGCAACAAAATTGAAGAACCATCTTGCAAGAGATAGCACTAGATTTTCACAATAATTCAGTTCAAGTTGTCATAAGTAAAATAAAGGAATGGACGAACACTTTTCCGATTTACGAAGATGAAAATTCGAAGTATAATGCAGTTTACTGATATATAACACTGAAAGCAAAATTAAATTTTAAGAATAAAGTATTCTCAGTCGTAATGAAAAAACAGAGGAATAGTAATAACTTCGTGCCTGAAAAAAGTCTGTGGCTAACGTGTTGAAGCAGAATGGACGATATTGTGTCTCGGACAAAACAGCATCACTCTACATAATCGAGGACTTCGCATGAACTAAGATGAAAGATTGCAAATACCGTCATAAAAAGTTATGCAACGAATGCAAATTAGAGTACGACAGTCCAGATATCAAACGTATGTATGTAGATATCAAACGTGTGTAGATATCAAACGTATGTACGCCAAGAGGACTATGATGTGATGCCTAAACAAATTTCTGAAGAGGCATAAGATGCTCGACTGAGATCAAGGAGGGAATGACACCCTGGAGGGTTGCAGCGCTTCAGTGTTACGGGCAAATTTATAAGTACAACAAATGAACTGGTCTTAATTAGCTCGCGAAACTTGTTAATGAAGTCCACTCGAGTTGAGTATCTGTTAGGCCACGAGTTAGACAGTTGTGTAGTAGCGAGCAGACAGCGTTTGTGGCGCTTAGTCTGTGCTGTCTGTCACTTACTAGGATTTATAGGTGTCCGAAAACCCTAATTTTCAATTGTAATCACGGATCAAGAATTTCGAAAGGGCGCAGCCTCGATGCTTCACGTTGATTACTGAATCAGTCCCAATGGAATCGAAAGTTCTGGAGCTGAACAAAATACTGGAGATGCGTTGAAGTTGCGAGTTCTCGCATTTTTCAGGCTCTAACGTATCTTCTCCCCTTTCACGTAGTCACAACTACTAACTCAATCTACAAAATACGTTGGAGGAGTAAAAACATTCAAAAAATATAAATGTTAATGCACTCAGCTTTCGCTAGCGTATGGTTTTAGCGGCTATGGAGTCAACATTTGTGGGCAGTAAACACGAAGAGCAGCCAAATCGATTTGACGCTGCCAACTCTGCCACTACAACAACGTTAATTATTTCAATATACAGCCTAAATAAATTAAAAGCCCTGAGAGTGAGGAAAACAGATTTGACAAGTTAGTTTGAGCCTCTCTAACTGCAACAAGGCGTTCCAAAGAGAGGAGGGATGTAGGCCCTATTTAAAATCTCTGCGCATAGAAAAAGTGTGTTAACAAAGAATGATGTGAAACAAGATAAAAGTTGAAGAAGAAGTTAGTGGTGCTGAAAAACAAGACAACAGTGAACCGAAACAAAGATGGTCGTTAACAAAAGGAAAAACATATTTCATTTCCACAAAAAGAATGTCAAACCAACTTTCACCTGGGGACCTCACATTTTCCTTCTCGGAACGCTAATTCCCGTTGATACAATAATTGCATCGCACTGAGGGCAAGTGAGAACACATCAAATGCTCAAAAAAATTGGAACAGATTTTAAATGACCCTCAACAATATGCTTGCATGCATGGAAGAGATTAGAAAGGTTATACTTTATTGATGAATTAAATTGAGTAACCTGAACTGAATCAAACTAATGTAAGCTTTTTTACTGGTGTGGTCTAGTTCATACGTATTACAGATTCTCTGTCCCTTAAAGAAACGGATCAATCGTTACAAAGAAGCGCAAAAAAGAAAGCAGCTTCAATTTGAATGCAAAGGCTTTCCAAATGTATCACCGCAAAGCATGCGGAAAACCGCCTTCCGGCTGGAGGAAACGTAGCTCTCGCTTCAAATATCAGCAGCCGATAGGTTTCGCGGGCCCGATTTGTTGCCGCAAAACACAGGAAAACCTTCTGCTATTCCGTTAGAAGCGACTGAAACCGCATGCTACCGTCAGGTCTTGCGTAACACCCAATAAACAAAAGAAAAACGATTCCGCCGGGAAGGTGAAGTGTGCCTCCAAGAGGCGAGATTAAATCGCAGTCTCGGCCTGGAGCAACATAAAAGTTCTTGATATAATCGACGGCCTTTGACGATACATGAGGGAAAGATGAGTCGTAAAGATTACGTACTCGTAGGTGACGCTCTAGGAAACGGAGAGAGCGCGGCTGGAAAAATTTTCCAGTTTTGAAAAAGCATCGTTTGGCAACCCAGAAGCACAGAGCGCAGCAGCACAAACTTCTAACAAAGTTTGCTTGGGCCAGCTCAAATATGAGGTAAACATCTGCGGAGGCCTGAATGTTATTTTAACCGACAAGAAATTCTTTCCATGAAGTTTCTCTCGATTCAAATATTTAAATGAGTTTTCATAACGACCACGCATTTCAAATTGTTTCATTCGAATGTCATATGAAATTTCGATGATTCAATGATATCAATAAAATAAGTTTACCGGATAGTGAATTGACATAATTTGAGGCTGTCACGCTGAGTAGCGAACCCATCACTGAATTATTCGTTACTAGCTGCTACCTCAACATCAACCTTTGGTAAATAAAGTCTTGGATTATGTCTAAAATGTAGGTAACCGTGTCCAGTTTATTTCATTGCTCCAAGACTTACCAAAATACAAGAATGATAGTATGCTGTGCCTTGCCGTTATAATCGTTCCTTAAAGAGTTTCTAAACCACAGGATATAACACCTCAAAAATGTTGCGTCATAAAATAATTGAACGGGGACATAACCGTGAGATCCAAAGATAGCCCAACAAATGTCGTAATAAAAATATTGAACGCACACCAAGTCGTAAATTTCTAATGCAGACCTACGAAACATTTCAATAAAGCAAATTCTATTCTTTGTTGTAGATTAACAACTTATTATGCCCATAATATCCTTCTTCAATCATTATTTGATTATATCAGATTATATCAGACGCTATTAGCAACTCATTTCAAGAAATTTTTGTAAGATGTGCTGCTCTTTCATACAGAATACAAGCCTTGCTGTATGAGGTTTTTGATAATATAAATTGCCATTAACTAGAGAATAATTCTGAATATTAAGTTTCTCTTGATCTTAATCTCGCATTAAGTTTCTATGTTAATATTAAACATAGTACTTTAACGCGGGGTCGACAGATAACGTCACTTGCACAACTAGTTCGACCATTACGGCCCCTTTACCAACTCGTTACTGTAGGTGGGCTCAAACGGCTGAGCCTGGGCATTCATTATTTTGATGTAGTAAGTTTATCTTACTACACCAAAGATACGCAGTAGGCATCTCTTTGGTGCGCTAAGTAATTTCGAAATTCTTTTTAATCAGGCCTTAAACTCATAACGTTGTTCACGTCGGCCTTACTTCCCATTTAAAGATGGAATTGCAAGTCGTCATGATTTGATGAGAAAATGATACTCTTAAAATTATCCTACATTATATCAAACGATCCTAATACCTTAAATCTTTAAAGGCTTAAATGTATGATAAATCATACCATAGAATAATTTTTATCTGAAGAACATGATACATCTTTCTTACGAATGACTTACGGAATATTGCTGGGAAAGTAAAAAGCTACGATGGCATAGATAAGGATATGACGACGAGATGCGAGTAGAGTGAACTGCCTTATATACATTCCTGAAATAGTATCATTTGAAAATTTCACGTTGATCTCGTACCATTGGAAAGAAAATAATTCGTGGCTTTCATATATAATGATGAAAAACGAAAAAAGAAAGACACCTAGCAACGATTACGACACTAAACACGGCTGCTTTGACACTTTTGCAACACCTACAATGTAACTCCGGCACACGCATCATTGATTGTCAGCCTCCAAATGATGAAACTTTTTCGAAGATTTCATCATTTTTTTACAATCGTATGATCTTTCGCAGGGGCATGTCGCACATAGTACAGGGTGCGTGGGGACGGTTCCGATTAAGACCCGCAAAACTTACAAAAAATTCCACCAGCCGGCGCCAATAGTAACCATCACCTCATGATCCAACTTTGCCTTTCTCGACCCAACCTGGTCGGACTCTGCCTTGAACACCTCATGATCCGAATTTTGACCAGACCATGGCGTTGACCAGTCGCCGGTCCTATTTGACCATTCTGCGTTTTAACCTATAACGCCATCTATTGAATTGGACGTGAAACTGAAGAGGGCCTTAATCGGAACTGAAGCCGGGTGCGTCATTGGAACGGTAAATTTTTAAGGTTCTTAAAACAATGGAAAAGAGTATAAAAAATGTATTTGGTATATAAATGATTAACATAAACCGCCGTTTGGTGTACAATAACCGAAATGAATTATTTTTAAAAAATAATGTCCTCTAGGTGGCCTCCATTTCGACGCGCACATTCATCAAGGCGGCCGAGGAAAATGTTCATGACATTGTTCATGACATATGGGGCTCCTTAAAACGAAGGTGTATCAGTTAAATCTTTCCGGGAGAATTCCAGCCTCCAAACAGCGTTTTCGAGATGAGATTGCTGCGATGAAGTGGAGGCCACCTAAAGGATATTTTGAAAAAATAATTCATTTCGGTTATTGAACACCAAATGGTTGTTTATTTAATTAATTATGTACGAAATCCATTTTCTCTATACCTTATTTTTCACTGTTTTAAGAACAATGAAAAATCATTTCACTGACGCACACGGTCTGATGACTTTCTTCTAGGGAACCGTATTTTAACTTTCTGCCTGGGTAATTTTAAGAAGATTCTTGATAAAGCAGCTCCGCATTATCTGGAGAAAAAATGAACATTATTCTCCTGAAAATTTTTTTGTTTTTGACCACGCGGGCACTGTGGATAGCTGCATTATTCGGTTCGAAGTAGCATCCATCACTGCGCAGACGAGAGCACTTAGTTGAAATGAAAACTTTCTGCAACATTTTCGATCTACTGAAGTTCCATTGCCTTCTGAAGAAATAAGGCACCCCACACCATAACGGAAATTCTGCCACTGTGCTGCGAAGAAAACGTTTCCAGGAAGCAACTCTTCGTCGCGCCAGTTACATTGGAAAAGTCAGGACCACTTAGAAGAATTTTATTCTCATCAGAACACAAAACTCTCAACCACTTTCAACGTCCTGTATTGAGTGCCCCATAGCAAACACTAAACTGTCTTCTTTGTGGCGTGGAAGCAGACGAGGCTTAGTAGAGTTTTTTTCGCTTTATTTTCTTTCAGGTGTCGCCTAATGGTTATTGGACTGCAATCGACATCGGTGAGTGCCCGAATTTGTTTCGAAGATCGTTCACTGTCATGACGGAAAACCTTACAAATTCTCCTACTAAATGTTTCTTGGTCCACCACAAGCTTTTGCCTTTTCAAATCTCTGAGGACATTTCAGAAAACTGTTGGCACTGTTTATCTGCGTTCAACCTCAGCTGCGATTGCATGCTGAGAAAAACTTGGCATGTGCAGCCCAGCGACCTGTATGACCACGTTCAAAAGAAAATTCGCTGGCATCGGGCAAAATCATACCTTCGCACCGTGAATGACGTCTTCTGAAAAAAAATCAATGAATTTGGGTACATTTAGACTTTGGAGCGACCTGGTCTTGAATTTTCGACCTACTGACAAGCAGCTCAGCTAATAATTAAATTGGTTGGTCAGAAATTGTTTGTCTTTTTTCTTTCTTTATCTTTACCAATGAATAAACTTCAGTGAGAAAACTTTTATAGCCTATCAAAATAAAATTGCTTTTTTACATTTCTTCAACTGAGCGAAAACATAAGATCAAGAGCGTGTAACGCTTACGAAGGGAAAGGATACATTCTTCTCTTGTTCTCGAAAGATTGTTATCATCTGAAAAGAGCTTCGTACTAAAGCTTCTGTCAAGATCTAATCATTTCTTCATTAATTTTCATGTTACAAAATGGTATTGAAGAGCAATGCGACTTAGCGCAGCCCTAACTAAATAAACGTCCTGTTCTCAATATCAGGCTTTCCATTGGCCAAAACTTCACTTATCAAAGCGTCTTCGGCTGTGTCTGTGCCCGTATTCTCATGTTAAATACTTTTTTTGCAAGTAAATAAAATGATCTTGGCGTAACACTGGATTGAGGGAGCAGTGAATCCAATTAATGTCATTCTTTGGTACTGTACAGTAAATCTGCGATGAAGGGCTATCAGAGGAAACGCAATCTTAACAAATCTCGAATAACTTCACGTCATTTCTTCGGGCTTAGGATGCCAAAGTCTTTTTATGCAGACTATTATTGTTCAGAAGAAACGGTTAAATGAAAAGTATTTTTAGAAAAAATCCTCATCGAGACACAAACGAATATGAAATTCAAAATATAAAGTAACTTACTTAGCTGCTTCCAAGTTTGCTGTTGTATTTAGATGAAAAACTTATTAAAATCCATGCTCAGGGAGCTCATTTTTCATAGAAGTTTGCTACTCACAGAAGTTTGCAGCGTCTTGCCATGACAATGTAACGAACGCAATCCAACAATAATTCTAGTAGAAATTGTCGGGACAAATAAATCGTTTACAAATTCTAAAGAACTATATTTTTATTTCGAGAAACGTTGGCAGGGTAAACGAGATCTTCTCAAATTGTGAAAAATATTGAATGAAAGTTTCACTTGCTTGAATTGTTTACAGATCCGTGGGTTCGCAGCTTACATTGCAGAGTCAGCATCTTCTGGACAACAGCCCTCTCCTAGCATCACTATTTCAAATAGATTTTTAGAAAACAAAACACTCATTCACCTTTCATAAATGCCCTTCGCATCACCAGTCTTTTACGATTTCATCTGAAAATCGCATTACAATGTAAGCAGCCAAAAGCTTTGATCAACCTACTCTTAATTGCTGTCTTCATTTTCCACCAGGCCGTCACGGCCTTCGAATACATCACATTTTTAAACACAACATTACGTTTCACAAACCTCTTTTTCACATTCTCACACCCAGCCCAGCCTGTCTCTCAACAGTTTAGCGTGATTCCTAAACTCTCCGTCATGCCTCGCTCTCCAGTGGCACAACACCCCGCACTCGACTTTCTCTTGAGAAGCCCTCCAAGTTTGCCCAAAATGCTCGGGCCCTCCCGTCGCCTATTGATAGTATCTCACAGCGCCATGACCCGAATGCGTTATGGTGGCGCAGGTATGGTATCGAGTGGGCGGTAAAAACAAGGCGACGTTCGCTCTTTAGTCAAGTGTGGGTGAGCTGACAGCTAATTAGAGCCTAGTCGATAGCGTACCCAAACATGCCACCAATATCCGCTAATCTTTCCTGGATCTTTTAGCACTATACAAAGAACGCTGACCCTGTTCAATATGGAGGCTAAAAGTGTACACATGTGCTGGCAACATCGTTATCTAGAATACCGACTTCACCATTACTGGAGAATTTGTGATAGGAAATAGATGATGTGCACATATATGTGAATGACTTTTACGCACAATAGTTTTTCACACATTCTATTCGTTAACCTAAAATAAGTTTACGTATGTAAGAAGATAGATAAAACGAAACACCAACGTTTGGAGGCTTGGCCATTCGAAATCGAAAGATGGTGTAGCTAGTTCTTCTTATTTTTTCGAGCAAATCAAACGATTTTGTGCCTTAAGATAGAAATAACACAGACCGCTGCAATAATTGACAAATTCCAGCAGGTACATTCAGCACGGGACGAATGGGTGTCAATTTTTCATGAAAATTAACCCATAAACTGTAAGGATGCGTGTCCATTTCCAACGAAAGTCTACTCAAGTTATGTCACTATGAAGAAACGTTGATTTTTACGATTCAGAAACATTCTCTAAAAGTGCAAATAAAACACGAGCCGTGATTGGCAACATTAAATTAATCCCGAAATTTTTTCGAAGAGTCAAAATATCAGAGAGAAAAATAAAAACTTTTATTTAAGCTTGAGAGAAAACTGTTCGTACTCTTTGAACGGAATGTGGAATAATAGAAAAAAAGACGCACGAATGAAAGAATCGCAACAACTGGCACGTCTTCCATATTTCTTTCACACAGGGTTAAATTTCTGCGGGCTTGATATTCTAATTCCCATTGGAGCTCTGCAAAAACCGTCCTCCATCACAGCTAAAAACAACAAAATTGCTCAACCTAACGAGTGCTTCAGAATGCTATTTTCATGTGCTCTCGGAAAGTGCACAGATATTTGAGAGAAATTCTAGAACCTCGGGTGAAGAAAACAATTTGAAACACGAAAATGTGTTATAAAATTCAATAGTCTTGTCATTTCATCTCACAAAGTGTCGAAGAAGAAACTTTATTAAGTTCCAGCCTGCTCATAAGTAAAAATTTCTAACTGCTTCTAGAGCTTAATTTAGATGCTGAAATAAATACAAATCAGGAGCAATATTACACAAAAAAGTCTTGTTTGGAAGAAAGAACGGCGAATTAAATCAAAGAAACAAATTCTCAAGCGCACATATTAAAAATACGTCGAGAAAGTTAAATGTACATTAAGTATGCGCAAAATCCACATGCTGGCGGGTTCCTCTCTATTCAACAATAAGCTAAATTTGGTTGTACTGCGAGTGAAAATTACGGCATTCAATAAGACGCACAGATTTTTCTGCTTACTCTGTCACAATCTGAATCCTCAGGGGTGAATTGACGTAAACAGCGTTTTTGTTTTAATGAAGACCAGAACAAATAAATAGAGTGATCATAGATACATACAACCCTCAACTGACATCTTGGTGAAGGAACACATGGACACCATCTCATGTTCAAGACACTTTCGTGCTCACGGTTAAAGACTAATGTGAAGGCGCTGGCGAATAAATTGCTTGTCAACTCTCAACTGCCCTACGCGTCATACATGGCACATTCAAAATAAATGCTCATGTATTCCAATCCTTGTCGTACCCTAGAGTGGTTTTTAAAATTCACTGCTAAATATCAGGTCCGTCCCTATTTTTATGCCGGCGACAATCTGATGCAATTGACAATATGTAGTGGTTCTGTGACAGCATTGATAAATGAACTACCCATGATTCCGAAAAAAGCCATATTTAATATAGAGCCCTAATTTGATGAATCAACCCAAAATAATGAAGCAGTCGCTCTGATGAAAAATCCCTGTTACATTTAAAAAGCTTTCTGTTCTCTACTCAAATCAAGGTGTAGCTCTATTTTATGAAGCAGACTCACTTCACGATGCACCCATATTATTGCGAAAACGACGACTCGATCTGCCATAGACGGGAGAATCGGAAATTAATTCGTCCACTTGCAAATAACATTCGTCATAAAGCGCATGCATACGTTCTTAAGCCCTTAGTTTGGATGGACAGTGCAGGAGCGTCTGCTTAATGAGCGCAGCATCTAAAGGAAGAGGAAATGGAACGAGCGCAATAGCTGCTTTTAAATGATCTTTCCTCACGCTAATGGCTACGGAAGCGAGCTAAACTCTTAGAAAAAATGTAAGAACTTCCCACAATTTTGCTGGCTCAGGGAGCAATTGCTGCGAATGCAGTCTCCGTTGTCATGAAATAAAGGTTTCCGTGGAGATCACAGAAGTTGGGAGGCGGTGTGCACCCCGAAGAGGTTGATAAGAAGTAATGCAATGTGGAATTGGCATTCAAAATTTTAGCAAACGCTGGAAAGTAACTGTACGACTTTATTAAAAGTTTTGCTAAAATAATAATTTGGCATGAGTGATGATAATGACCTTGCATTGATAGATCTATGTATGAGATCAAAAATGAAAAAAACATGCATAGCTAACGTAATTCATCATCGACCTAATAACATCAGGTTGTGATTTTATTTATGAAAAGTTTTCGCAGTAGCAAATGACATTAAATTTCTCGGATGATTTTAATTCGACATACATACAGAAGGTAAATATGTTGACTGAAATGGAAGGGATCGCAATGAATAATTGTAAGAAATATTTCATCAACCAGCTCTCACAATTTTCATCACCATGAGCGGGTTTGATTCCATTAATGGCAGGCCAAAAGCATCTGAAGCGGGATAAGATACTTTTTAAAGGGATCCAAAACTTCCAAATTACAACGAGGAATTCATACAATGTAAGACTCACTCAGCAAGAACGGTACCTTTTTTTATTTAGTTCAAGAATGCTGGGATATGAAATCTCAAACAAAAGAGAAATCTACCCACGGAGTTGAGCACACTCCGCTGTTTGAGATAATAAGTGAGTGAATGAAAGACGATTTCTGTGTAACGAGAAAGTTCAAGTAGACGGAAATAAAATCATGGTAAATTTATCAGAAAAATATGACAAGAAATAGTTGCCGTAAACTTTTCAATTTATTTATACACTTGCAGCATCATATGATGCACATAAAAACTGAAAGTATCACAATTTTACAGCAAAGCACTATCACGAAGCGTGTGACTGCAGAGCCGAAAACGTTGATATTTGAATGATCCAGCAAACGATCTAAGCTAACAGTCCCCATTCTATAAACTAAACACTGTCTGGCCAAAGTTATCAACCTTAAGAAAGTAAACTGTTAATTAGCAGTTACTGTTATCACTCAAGTATTTGGAAGAGCCTTATAAATTGTCCTTTTTAAGTTGTTAAAATGTCGAAAGGCCTCCAGTTGGACACGGTCATGTTTGCATAAAAGCAAGCACGAAATTGAAAGAGACTTCCTTTGGTGCAATGCAGCTAGAATTACTTGGATGCCACATCACCTACACAAGTTTATTAACATTCTCAACGTCGTTCGGATTATGATTTAAATTACTGAACAATCCCAGGAAGTGCATTCGCTATATAATTACAAAAACCCTCATCTCAACTAGGACGTATACAATAAACAACTTGAAAAGTTCTTCGAATAAATATTGATGAGATCTGGTGAAAATGTGATCAATAACCCATGAGGCCTGATAAAAATGTTGACACGAATAATCCATGAAAGCTGGTAAAAATCCTGACATACAACCCAATGAGAGCTGGTAAAAACAGCTAATGTTACTCCGCCTAACACTAATCTCACTCCGAGAACTCTCTAAGATTAATTTTACTGAATTGAACATTTCTTGGGAAATAAGTCAAGACATATGGAAACATGACACATTAGTTGTGAAATAAAACTCATCAAGTGGTGATCAGAAATAAATTCACCAAAAATAAATCAGCAAAACATCAAACCAATTGATGTTGTGACAAATTGGGTATGCTCCGGGCGTGTCTATTCAAGTCACACCGTATTCATTACCTTCAGGGGAGAAAAATACGACTTCATGACCTGTCACATGCAACACTGAGGCAAACGAACGTTGCGATTAGTGAGAACAGTCCTGGCAAACTGCGGTCCCAACGGCAGCATTGTCACGCCTCAAATGAGTTCGCATTTGTTTCTCCAGTAATAAAGGTCGCCACATTGCAATAAAGGGGGCAGTACAGTGTTGAAATTTTTCTCTAGACTGAGCTCCAGGTACCGTTTCAATGTGATGAACGCAGGCAGTAGCAATGTCTCAAATTTTGTGCAGAGGAAAGGTGGACTGACACCCGTGCCCACAGAGATGGAAACTCGAGGGCTGGAGTATCAAACGAGCCGCGTCATCGCAGCCGCAGCGCGCGCAGGGTAAATCTACATGTAAGAACTTCCGCTGTGTTACGTTAATAGCGCTACGGCTGTACCCTGCCGCTACGGCTGTACTCTGCCGCTACGGCTGTACTCTACCGCTACGGCTGTACTCTACCGCTACGGCTGTACTCTGCGCTACAACTGTACTCTACCGCTACGGCTGTACCCTACCGCTACGGCTGTACCCTACCGCTACGGCTGTATTCTACCGCTACGGTTGAACTGAACAATGAAATTTTGCACTCGTAAAATTTATATTGCTGTTCAATTCTGCGATACTCAAAATAGAAGTATACGTAAAGTATGTGTGAAACTCAATGCTAAGACAACTGAAACTAAATGCTTCGGAAATTGAAAGTAAATGCTTGAGAAACTTCCACTAAATGCTTGAGCGATTGAACCCAAGTACTAGAAAGTTAAACTAAATTCGATGTTTGGACAATTGACAGCGATTCTTTTGACTTTAATTAAAGAATCTCGAGCTGTACGAGCATCGCATGAAGACCGTTAATGTACAGCAGCATCTGGTCTCAACTTCCTTGCTCATCGTTAGGGAGTATGTCACTAGCTCATCATTATGGAGTATGTCACTAGCTCATCATTAGGGAGCATGTCACTAGCTCATCATTAGGGAGTATGTCACTAGCTCATCATTAGGGAGCATGTCACTAGCTCATCATTAGGGAGTATGTCACTAGCTCATCATTAGGAAGTATGTCACTAGCTCATCATTAGGGAGTATGTCACTAGCTCATCATTAGGGAGTATGTCACTAGCTCACCATTAGGGAGCATGTCACTAGCTCATCATTAGGGAGTATGTTACCAGCTCATCATTAGGGAGCATGTCACTAGCTCATCATTAGGGAGTATGTCACTAGCTCATCATTAGGGAGTATGTCACTAGCTCATCATTAGGGAGTATGTCACTAGCTCATCATTAGGGAGCATGTCACTAGCTCATCATTAGGGAGTATGTTACCAGCTCATCATTAGGGAGCATGTCACTAGCTCATCATTAGGGAGTATGTCACTAGCTCATCATTAGGGAGCAAGTCACTAGCTCATCATTAGGGAGTATGTCACTAGCTCATCATTAGGGAGCATGTCACTAGCTCATCATTAGGGAGTATGTCACTAGCTCATCATTAGGGAGCATGTTACCAGCTCATCATTAGGGAGTATGTTACCAGCTCATCATTAGGGAGCATGTTACCAGCTCATCATTAGGGAGTATGTCACTAGCTCATCATTAGGGAGCATGTCACTAGCTCATCATTAGGGAGTATGTCACTAGCTCATCATTAGGGAGTATGTTACCAGCTCATCATTAGGGAGCATGTCACTAGCTCATCATTAGGGAGTATGTTACCAGCTCATCATTAGGGAGCATGTTACCAGCTCATCATTAGGGAGTATGTCACTAGCTCATCATTAGGGAGCATGTCACTAGCTCATCATTAGGGAGTATGTTACCAGCTCATCATTAGGGAGCATGTCACTAGCTCATCATTAGGGAGTATGTTACCAGCTCATCATTAGGGAGCATGTCACTAGCTCATCATTAGGGAGTATGTCACTAGCTCATCATTAGGGAGTATGTCACTTGCTCATCATTAGGGAGTATGTCACTTGCTCATCATTAGGGAGTATGTTACCAGCTCATCATTAGGGAGCATGTCACTAGCTCATCATTAGGGAGTATGTTACCAGCTCATCATTAGGGAGCATGTCACTAGCTCATCATTAGGGAGTATGTCACTAGCTCATCATTAGGGAGTATGTCACTTGCTCATCATTAGGGAGTATGTCACTTGCTCATCATTAGGGAGTATGTTACCAGCTCATCATTAGGGAGCATGTTACCAGCTCATCATTAGGGAGTATGTCACTAGCTCATCATTAGGGAGCATGTCACTAGCTCATCATTAGGGAGTATGTTACCAGCTCATCATTAGGGAGCATGTCACTAGCTCATCATAAGGGAGTATGTCACTAGCTCATCATAAGGGAGTATGTCACTAGCTCATCATTAGGGAGTATGTCACTAGCTCATCATTAGGGAGTATGTCACTAGCTCATCATTAGGAAGTATGTCACTAGCTCATCATTAGGGAGTATGTCACTTGCTCATCATTAGGGAGTATGTCACTTGCTCATCATCATTAGGGAGAGTATGCTGTAGTGTTCCAAAAATATAAGGCATGGCCTATTGTCTTAACATAGCACCCTGCTGAGAGTTTTTGTATCCATTTAAATATATCATACGCGTTTTTGTGAGACAAAAAAGACACGAAAACGCACATCATTCTTCATGATATTTTCACACCCACTAGCGATAAGTTCAATTTAAACGGTGCGATATATTCGCACAAAAAAAAACAGAGTTCAGCTAAACCCAGGCAGAATTAGTGTGCAGCATGTGATAAAATCAGAGACGGCAGATAGAAACATCCCAGGTCAGGGGTTTTTCATGCAGCTGCAACGGGGGGAAGGAGTTCAGTGGAGTGTTCGTGGTGTCATAGAATACCACTGCGATTTAAATATTCAAAAAGAGACAAAAAATACCCAATTTGAACTAGACGAACGGTTCGTTTATGCCCGTTTCTTCCTACGCACTCGTACGAAAAAAAAGCTCTGAATGCTGAAATCAAACATGGAGAAAATTGTCCATCCAGTATCGAGCGCCGCGGCTCTTATTCAGGAGCATGAAAAAATAAAATTTTCAATGCAGCCAGGCAATTATTCCTTTGAACCTACCCGTTTTATTTATAAGCAAACAACTTTGCCCCAGAAAACAGAAGAAGTTGTAATATCTACAGTGAAAAGCCTCAATAAAGATGAACCAACGCTGTTGGGAGCTCTGGAGAAATACTCGTATTCACGACTTTGCGATCAATGAATTTAAACAAGCCAATTAAGGTAGGTTTTAAGGTTAATTAAGGTTTTATTTGCTGTATGAAGACCAACATCTCTTTACCATTGTAATGAAACACATGACCGAAATACCAGATGACCCACTTTTTAACATTTATTTTATCCCAGATATCAAATTATTTAAAACATAATTCTTGATTAGACAAAATTTACATTTAATTCAAATTTATTGATCCTGAAAAATATTTCAACTTCGCATCTCCACAGAGGTTTGTCGAGTAAGGTGGTTCACTCATTACAATTATTTCGAAGCTCAGGCTGTAATTAAACATAGAAATATGCCAAGTCATGTGGAAGATTTAACACGTGCTCGAAGAAATTCCAGCTCAGTTTCTATACCGAAGGAAAAATGAAACGCAGTGGAGCCCAGTTACCAATAAAGTAACGCGCCTCAAAATTTAATCGGGGGAATTGAAGACGCTCGGGGCTATTTCCGTATCAAATATACGAAGAGACACGATATTCAGCATCATGGCCAAAGTTCAGCTAGCTACGAAGCGGCGGGTGCGATCGACCAAGTTTGTTCATCTCAGCGGCCTCCGGCGTCACGTCCACCGAACTAAGATTTCAAATACAGAAATCCGACACTATGACGTTAGGTTCTATAAAGCTCGAGTTATTGCATTCTGGTCGTATGTCTACACAAAATTATCAGTTTACGGTCATTCTCGGATAATGAATTGATGAGACGTCTCGTTTTCTGGAAATATTGTTCAAGCCATGCTACATGTTTTTACGAAGTATAAATTTAAAATCTTATGTACTGTAGTTTACGAACGTTAACTGTAAACATGGAGCATTCAAATGTTCGCAACATGAAATAAGATTATCAAAATATAAGTTGTGAAAGTTGCTTACAACGAAAAATTAATTGCATTTCACATTCACGTTCAAGTTTTCATTAGAGTAATCTACATATAGGGTATGAATTCCAAATTCAATCAATTTAAAAGTTCGTTCGAAAACTTTTAGGCGTGTACATATGAGAAAGTTTTCAAGTGATTTCTTTCGTACTTCACTCAGGTATTCAACGGGTTCCAAACATAATTTTCCAATCACAGATTTCATCAAAATGAGCACAAGTTATCATGAAGTACAGAGATGAGAGATATTGAAGAAAAGAATTCCTTATTTAAATCCATTTGAAATATTTCACACCAATCATCGGCTCTGTAAATCCTTTATCAAAAATTCCAGGACGTAATAACGGGTTGCTCAGGTTGTTCAAGCAGGTATCTTTTTTAACACCTGAGTCGAACTAGAAAATCTATACAATATGGCTAACTTTTTCTAGACCCGTGCACACTAGAATCAGCCTGAGTTCGAACTCATACCTTTTCACCCAAAATGTGAGAGCTTTCACCAGTGTACTGGGGCCCATCACACCTGTAAAGTATATATTTACCTGAAGCCTGTGACGTTACATTCACAGTATAATTTGACTCTCGTTCAGGAATTCAACTTGGCAACTCCCAAGCGGCACAAAGGACTTCCAACAAAAGAAAGTTCCCGTGTGCTACACCAAAGCGATCGCCTCACTTCAAAACTGGAGCGTTGTTTGAGTGGGGTTAGGTAAAACTTTGTCCCACGAAAGCTCTTTCGACAACTGTTTGACAGTCTTACCTGTCCGTTGAATCCAGAAGACTTCTCACGCCAGAGCTTCGCTAGTTAAAAATGTAATGGGTTTTTCAATGGTCCCACTGAGTTTGCGTGAAGGAAGTACGAATTCACACATAAATCATCAAATACAGAGCAGGAAAAGGTACCGATTTGAAGAGACATGAAAACCGGTTTGTTCACAAGTTAATCAAATAGTTGTACAAGCGCAAAATGCGCTTGTACAACCTTGTAGCCAAGGCCGAACTCCACACAAAGGTTAGCGTACTTCTGATACTAGAGCCCTCATTTTTACGTTAATTAGCACCTAAGCCCGAGAAACTTGAAGCAATCTCGGCATAGTTTACTTAAGTTAATGCGAAGCTACTCAGTGAGCACATCAGTCGTACGAAGAAATGTGAACAATTCTTATCAGTGGAAAACGAACCGTTCACCAATTAAAACCAAAGTATTGTAATCTTCTCCACGCTTTTTACTTTTCAGAAAAAAACTTCCAGTTTAATTGTCGGTAAAACTGAATGACAGAGAAGTAGTAAAGTCATTAGGAACGGCTCGTGCAAGCTCGCTTTAAAACAGTACTACAAGCGATTCCCCGATTCTACCCCGTGACTGATGCGAAAATAATTACATAAAAACTCAGCAAAAGAAGTAGCGAGTGCGTGAGGGACGTTTTTGCGATAGGTGAGGGGCAGACAGAAGGCTAACGCGTCGTGTTCATGATAAGACTTCACTCATAATCACTGGGGAGAGTCGGGAGTTGCCTGAAAGCCTGCAAACTTACATACGCGATAATGAATGTTTGCGTTCAAGTGTGCCGACAAAGCTTTATGTTAACGGACAAGTGATCGAGAAGGCCATGCTCATCAAACACGTTGTCTTGGTCACGAGATTATAAGTTTGAAAAAACACAAGTTCTTTGTAGTACATAATAAATAAATGACTGTACATATCAATTAAAATTTGACCAAATTTGTGGGGTCAGGAGCACACAGAGGCAGGTTGCATAAATTACATTTGCAAGCAGAAGTCTCTACACAACTCCTCCACCCTGTAGATTAAATTAGATAAGTTAGTTTGAACCTCCTAACACGAACTAAGGCTTTCTATAGAGAGGAAGGATGAATGCAAAATTTGACATGGTGTTAGGGAAACACAGAATCTATGCTCAAAATATGCTACAACAGCAACTTAAGAAGGTAGGTTGTAAAACAAGACATAAATTGTTGAAGAAAATAATATGTGCTAAAAAATTCGGACAGCAGAGAACCGAAGGAAGATGGTCTGTAACAAAACGACAAAATATATTTTATTTCAACATAAAGATGGTTTATGAAATTCTCGGTTTCTGACCTCAAATTTTTCTCCTTGGGAGTACTAATTTCCATCACTACAATAATTGTATCCCTTGACAGGGTCTTTCAAAGTGCAACACACCTTACATATTAATGGATGAAAGCAGCGGTGAACATTTCCGTATTAATCAACAGACCATACGAACAGAACGTTTTCAGTTGCCCAATACATCACCAGTACGTATGAATACCGGCGAGCGTGCTCGCCACGATGCATGGCACATTTCATGTCAGCGAGTCCAGGCACTTAAGGCAATTATGGCTCTGTTCAAGTCGTAATTTAAACTGAACCAATCTCAGTATTAAAGGACTCGGATATGAGCAGCGGTATGGAAGCATATTAAAATTTTTCAAGTGCCACTCCACTTTAATTTGATGATTGCCATGTGTTCTGTAAAAGCGGATGGTCTCTTTTACGTAAAAGCATGACATGCACACTGAAAATTAGTTTAGTTGGAAAAAGATATACAGAAAAGAATTTACAGGTTTAAATAGCAAAATAAGTGCTTCAAAGGTGGACGTTCAAAGCACCGTACAGATACCACCTTCAGAAACAGCTAAATGGAGAATCGAAATTGTCAGACACTCAATTTGGCAATTCGATATTTAGCTTGATATGACTACCTCAAAGTAGTTCGTACATTACAACTGAAAGCGAACAAAGAATAAAAACGCATTTACGTTTAAGTGAGGACTTGTTTTTGAGTAATTTGAGTGCTCATTTATCTCGGATACAGCTAATCTTTCGCCATGAAATGAATCAAAGAAATTCGTGGTCGTATTACTGGCAGGACACAGGCCTGATCTCTTATGCGACTACGTTCTCGTTAACGAAGGAAATGCCGAGATTTGATCAAATGTTAGTTCAAGGCTACTATATCATAACAACTGTGGCATTACTGGATGTCATTATTTTGTATGGAAATTGGTGGAAATGAACGTGAAGGAGAACCTATTCCCAAAGTGTGCCTGTCATCCAGCGCATAGAAATAGCACGGCAAAAAAAATACGTAACAAGATAAAAGCAGAAGAAGAAAGTAATAGGTGCTGGGAAAAAAAAAACAGAGTAGTGAATCGAAAAATAATAGTTTGTCACAAAACAAAAACTTATTCTATTTTATCGATAAAAAGCATATCTAACTTTCAGCTATAGGGACCTCACATCTTCTCCTTCCGGGGGAAAATATAACGCCCCTGGGAACGTTAAATCCCGAAGACACAATTATACTTGCATCCTCCTCAGGAGAACACTGTCGTAGCATGAGGGTAATGAGGGCACTGCAGACGACGGAGAAGTGCAATGTGACCGCAATAACCCTGAGCTAAAATTTCATCGTGATTTCTCGACTTCTGATAGCTAATCAACAGTGTTTTCTACATTTATCTTGGCAGTAATTGAAAATGAAATAAGTAGAGAACCAATCCCTCAGCTGCTCTGATGATGCTTTGTAACTCCTCGTGTGGGAGCATTACGACAATCAACACTTTGATTGCTTACTGGAACATATATGCGTACACTAGGTCAGCTGCTCATTTACAGGCCATCTGTAACGAGAGAGCTGTGCATGACGCGACTGCACTTGTTAGAAGAGCTAACTGTGATTCTACCAGCTCGTACCTAGTCTGTTATCTTCGGTATGGCGTAAAGCCCTTTTGAACTCTAAATTTTGCATTCTATACTTAGCGTGAATTACCCATGCGCAGATAAACAGTAACTTATAGCTGCTTCTTCTATTTTAATGCCAGTATTTTGAATCGGTAAGAAGGCACGCCGTGTAACTGGCGTGTTAATTATTTTGCTAACACGATATCAACTAATAATACAGTGCGCAAAAACTTTTATATCCGTTTAAAAAAATGCAATTAAGCTTTTCTTTGTTGAATGTGAGGTCATTTCATCATTACACACACGAAATGTAGCGCAAACGAATCTAGTTCATTTTTCCTCTTTCCTCCCAGTTCAATGACATCAAAGCGCGACACAGGTGCATATTGCGACATTCAAGCCATTGTGACGAATGCCATCAGTATTGTATTAAGAGCTACAAAAGTAACATAAATGCATTATTGGGAATAATTGTTCAGTGTTGTCAGTAGTGAATTACAACTCGTTTCCAATTTACAGGGAGCACAGATAAGCAAACACGCCATTGAGTTACGAATACAGACAGGTGAGTTCCGTCGCCAAAATTAAGTACATATGAATCTCGCATGCTTCTACTCGTTAATACGATAGTAATGGTGCTAACACGTCTTATGATGTATAAAGTTCAAGATTGCTCAGCGATTTGACGAGCGCTTCTCGACTCCACCATCTTAGTTACGTTGTTACTGCTATTTCAAAGTGCATTAAAATTTCACGAACGGACTGTACATAACTGCAGTCGTGCAAGAATGGTGAGGAAGAGTCATTGGAGAGGTGTGCATTATATGAGTAATTTTATGCGCCTCGATAAGTAACAATGCCCGAATCACAAATTTGTCAAAGTCTATTGAGTTTTTTTCACACAACTTCTGTTAAGTTGCTCGTGGGTTGCGTCCCTCTCCATTTTCATTTTCCCTTGAACTCATTTCCGTCGCCCTCACTAATTCCCTTTACTTATTCCGCATTCACCAAACGAGGCTTCCCAATTTCTCCACGTTTGACGCCTTATTTATATTCTGCTCCCTTCCTTCACGCATTTTCGCCCACTTGAGCAGGCCATGAAGTTCCTCCGCCTGTCAAGGACAGTCGTTCTGTTTTAAAGTCCCTACATCCCTCTGCAGCGGGCACCCTGCGCTCCTAGTGTCATAATAACCTCTCGTGCGATAACTTAAAGCAGATCGTAAAAGCGCTGGATGAACCATATTCACACCGGGCGTTCATAATGAAGTGCCCGTGCTTGAACTTTACGGTGCTTATATGGCCAGGATTTATCTAGTCCGTGCTCGAAATTAAATAATTATGGAGCAGGGAGAACACACAACGTTGCCACAGCGTAAATGCACGTCATATGGCAGCACATGCACGCCGGCTTGAATATAAATCTGCGTAATTGCCTTGTACTCATGATGAAGGAATTCGAGGAACAGATGCGCAAAAATGCGACCCCAACGTGACCTCGCCAGAGCCCGAGCGTTGTGTCTATCCAACTTTAGCGGTGCAACTGTGTGGCTGGGGAAGCTTCTTGTAATGAGAACCTATGCTCTATAAAGTGCTTCACAACTGCGAATGAAAAAACAGTGCAATTTTAACAGCATTCTTTTTATAAGAATTGAAGCACAGGAAAAATTTGAATCGATGAGCTTTGACTGGAACGCCGCAGAAAATTTGCGTTAGGTCGCATCCGTAATACATCGATTCCAAACTCACAAGCTTAGCTCATTTGAGTGTATTTCATTTTGTACGACCACACCTTTTAGGAATTAAATCGATAAACGATTGAAGCATTTTCTATTAACGATGTGATTGCAAGGTCGCATACATAAATAACATTTCTGCTAACCTCGAAAAATATTTCGATTTAACAACATGGATTTTGCGTTCATAGTCCGAAAAAATAAAAGTAAGAGCTCGCGTTTTATTCCTCGCATTTATCTCTTCTCGCTTCAAACTTCAGACCTGACCCTCGGAGACCTTTCTGGTCCTGAACTGTCAAAGTTAAACTTTTGCATACACTTAAAATGCAGTTGATTTACAAGATGAATATTTATGCGGCTTTGACATCAGGGTTTTAAAAACGTGAATATTTTAGCAGATCTGGACGAAGCCGATCTTTATGATAGGGACAAATACCTGAAGCCTTTTACCAAACGCAAGATTTTGAAAACCAACGTACGCCAAAATACACTGAGGCAGCAACCCTTCCTGTAACAAAACTTATGAACAATATTGCTGAGAAAAGAAATGGAATGCAAGTCACACGTTGCAGAAAGTGATATGAAGCCCATCAAAAGATTCTTCTGCTCAGAAACCAAAATTTCAGAAACAGCGAGTGCTCGCATGCGTTATAGTGTGGCACTGGTCTGTGACGTCAGCAAGCAGTGACGATTGCAACGTGGGCGAATTAAATCGAAATTCACCACATTGCACTCCGAAGGCTTACGCCTATCAAGAGACTCACTCCCGTCTCTTCTCTAGACCCACATCATCGATTTCCCTAACTCATGCTCAATGAAACGTTCATAACACTCTGGGCGCAGCGCCTAATTTGCAGTACGATTTGCACATCTAGTAAAATCATGAAAAATTGGCCATAAATCATAAGACCACCTCTAGCGCACCACTTGGAGTCAGTTAACCTCGCCAAAAGCGGTCGTTTATGACAAGCAAATTTAGTAATTCTGACATCAGAGTTGGCCTGGATTTCAGTCGAGTTTTGTAGCGACAACCTGGTCCCTGTTGGCTCACACAAGCCGTAATGAAGGGAGAAGGAGAAGACAAGGTACATTCGTGTCCGGGGCACATTAGCGTGTTGGGCAGTGGGGTGAGGTATGGTGCTTGGTAGGGTATGAGATTTGTTAGGTTAGCTCACCTACAGACATGGTCACTATTGACTGCTGGAAAGACCTGCACGTGACCAAATGGTAATGGCTTCTAATTTCTTGGTGACTTACAATGAAAAGTATCCTTTCAGACTCTGAATGTGGGTATGAATGAGTTATTCAAGCGGAGTGTGTACTTCAGCAGCATACTAAAAAATTGATTACGTTTTTAATGTCTCTATCGGAGCCTTAAAGGCACGAACTACACTGATTAGATTTGATAATAAGTTGTTTAAGCATCCTAAACCACAAACATAAAATGACCCAAGGAAAGAAAAGATAAAGGCTCTATTTAGTAAGGAGTTATTGGAACGGGGGAGTTCACTCTCAAGGTGTCTCCCCACACCAGACAGCAAGTTAGGAGTGAAGTTTATGAAACGAGATAAAATCTAAGAAAGTAATAGGTGCTGAAAAATAGAACAGTGAGTTTAATAAAATGATCCAAGAAAACAAAAAACCTACTCTACTGTACTTGAACGAATGCTAGGGAGCCTTTTTTAATAACATTCAGCTATGGACCTCACATTTTACCCCTGGAAAGACTAATTCCATTAAAAACGACAGGGATTAATTACACCGAGCTTCAAATTACAGCACATGTGCAGGATAAATTCTAAAGCAACTTGAGGGCAAAATTAAAACCGCAGGAGTTATCTCAAACTTCCAGTTGTATCATTCTAGTCTGAATTACCTTATTTTAAATAAACTGAAAACTTTAAGACAAAGTCAATAAAAAGAATTTCATTTAAGTAAGGAAACCCCATTTTCACTCGAGTAATTCCACATCATGAGAGAATTTTTTGATTAACCGCAAGATTTTGCGCTCAAGTAAAATGATACAATTTTACCCTTAATATTCACACGATTAATTTAGATATCTGAGCAAATATATCAGTCGACAAGCATTAATAATTGCTTTGCCTTATTAAGTGAATTATTATAAAAGTTCAGTAATGGCGAAAGGGCACTGATTTTCCTCCAGCCATTTCAATTTCAGCCTACAGGGGCTCGCATGTCGCAATAAACCTCAGTAAAAAACATTAGAAAAATTGCATTTGTGTTTATTTTTATAAATAAAGGTGGTGCAACTGAGAAAATCATTAGTATATTTAATAGAGAAATAATTTTTTTTTTGATCTCGCAAAATACGTGTTATTATAAAATAATTTTTTCAGGAATTTTATACGCCCTTTATAGTAGGATCCTGCAACACAGCCCATGTGCCGAAAGCACAAGTCTCGGCCTTGTTTTGCGCCAAATTCTGATACACATGAAGCATATGTCACAAGAGTTTCAGAAGAGTTAACGAAATAGTCGTAATAGTAGGAACAAATTATTCTATTTAGGAAATTTCAATATGCTTCCACATTTTAGTAAGACGTAAATGATGCAGCACCTACGTCTGAAATTAAAATCACTGCTCCCACCATTCTATAAGTTGAAGTAAATACAAAAAAAAATTATCCCGAAAGAAAATAAAGGAATGACGCACATGTATGTGAAAATCAATTTGAATTAAAAAGTACCATATTGGAATAACTGATTATTTTGCATGCCTCCATGACATTCATGCTGGTACGAAAGAGCTCATCAAAATTTCTGAGAACTTTAAGCGGTCATTTGACTTCAAGCAATTATACCCGATAACAACCTCTTCAAACCATTATCGAATAAAAGGCAATAGAGCATTCAACATAGAGTACATTTCGACATGGAATGGATCGAGAGTGGAACAAGCACAAGACACAGCGAGCTTTCCCCGCATGCAGTTTCATATATCCATAAAAACGGCCAGGCCATTGCTTATGCAGGAGGAGGGAAACAAAGGGTTCGGAAGTAATTCAAGGGAAAAACTTGCGAGGAAGAGAATAATTTCCCTTGACCTCTCCGAAAGAAAATAATAGGAACAACCAATGCCGAAATAAGTAGGCATGATTTGCTGAAAATTTGTCAACTGATGCTTGCATCACTTATAAGACTGCCGTTATCCTCGTACATTGTGAAGAGACAGGCACAGAGCGCCCGGAAAAGAAGACCTCTGCACTGAAAAAAAACTAGCTGACAAATATTCCGTACAGAAACGCTAAAATCATACGGTTCATAAAATAAGGCCGTCATATGAAGGAAATATAGAATACTTTGAAATATTTGACTCATTTCGATGAAATGTGAGACAACGTGAATTATCCAGACAACCAACGCCATCCAATCGTAAAGCATGGCATTTAACACATTTTGATTTGAACTTACATTTTATCAGCTGGTACGACGTCTGCGTCAAGAAAAAATTAAAATGTCATAAATAATGCGGAACAGAAGAATATTGCTTTCCTAAATCTACAACTAAACACAAGATAAGAAACCGTTTACCTTTTCAACAAAAGAACATCCCAAAACACACCGATACAAGCGACGATTGGATTCAGTAAATTTTGTTTCGATATTTCCTTGGCAGCCCCAAAACGCCGCCACTTGAATTCATTAGAAAATTTTTATCGAGTTGAGGAATATCGTAAGGCAACGGCGACTTTAAACCCCCTCAGAATTTTAGCGAAGGCGCACAGCACACAATCTTGGCAACTTTGTTTCTTAGAAACTAAAAACCTTCTACAGAAACCTGGTTTCGTCATTCAAGTGACATTGATTTTTTTCTGAATGCGATTGAACATGCAATCTATAATCAGCGTCAATTCTCAAGCTAAAGATCACTTCAACTTGAAAATAATTTGGAACGTTTCCATAAATATTTCTTCAACGGTATCGCAGTTGTCTAAACGAAATACAAGAACATTGCGAAAGAGTTCTAAGCGTATACCTAAACCACAGAATCGAACGCAGAATATTTTTAACACTCAGACCCAGTGTTGAATATTTTAACACTCAGGTCCTGTGTTAAATATTTTAACACTGAGACTCTGTGTTGTCTGTGTGGGGTTTTGAAGTTCTACTCTCCATTTTTACAAACACAAGTGTCTCTATCACCTCTATTATAACCATCGTCATCACAACCACCACGTTCCTCGTTTCTTTCCTCATAAGTTCAGTTGTATTGAGCAGGTTACCATTTTTCTGAATAAAAACGATTCACAATGTGAAAGGTCTGGCAGTCGGGGTCGCGGAATTTTTAGGACCCGGGCTGCGCGACTCCCACCTGCACCAACCTAGCCAACGTAAAGCACGGGTGAAGGGCTGTTTCCCTATTTTCGGTTCACTCAATGTTCCGTCTCGCTATTCCAACCTATTTCTGGAGCATCCAGGACTCGACTCAGCCAACAGATTCCAGCAACGTCCCAGGCTTCGGTACAGTCACAGTCCAACAGGTTTATAGGTTTCCCGAATCACACCTAAGCACGAGTTACGACCAAACCGTTCACCCGCAGTCTGTCCAGTTTCGGTTAATTTTCCCGACCCATTAGGACTACTAGCATCTGTGGCGTTATTCAAGGCAGGCTTTCTTGGAAAACAACTAACATGTAAAACTTACGTTTATTGACATCTAACGAACGGGATATTGCACCCCTGGTACGTGCTACTTACAATAAAACAGGTTTGGCATTGTAATGCTACGCGAATCTATACAAGCCTACTCTGTGTGTTGGCAAGCTATCTTACGGCGGGGTCATCTAGCACAGGACGTTAGCATTTTATTAATTAACCTGTCCACGCTCAGACCCACCATATATTCGCACGAGATAGTCACAGATGGAAAGTATACACAGATCAGTACAGGGACAGTTACTCCAACACCTATGGGCTCCAATCCTCAACATCTAGCCCATCTTCTGAAGCCTTCCACGTGATCTCGCTATTGCGCGTAACAGGTCGATCGTGGATGGTACTCTCCAGGATACACAGGAATCTCTACTTAAGCAACTTATAGCATAGCACAACTAAAAATAATAAAGGAGCTTCAAGATAGTAGCGCACTACTATAACAGTAACTGAGCAATTGCTGATACGAAAACTCAGACCGTGTGTTTAAGATCGTTTTGTATGCAAGTATTGTCTTCGATCGTATCAAATGAGTGGAACGCTTTTCAAAAACGAGTTCTTTCAACTCAAAACTGCATGAGAGGTAAAGGCACAATTTTTCATGTTTAAAAGAAGAATAGTGTATCAGTCAAGCCCTTGTTTTGTTCGATATCGAACAAAGGAATAAAAACAGCGATAGCTATCGGTCCAAACTAAACATTCTAAACTATTGCGCTCGCTGAACATAAATTCTTCCGAGTAAATTAGATCAATAAGATGAAGTAGCACATCAGGCACACGTGTCATCAGCAAATTCTTCAGGACGTGGTCACAAACGCTGATGCAAATAATTCAAAATAAAGCATAAAAGAAATAAAAGAACTCATGGATGAAGAAGAGTTGTCAGATTGGCTGTTTTCTCGCTTAATTCTCAAATTTAACCCTTTTTCATTTCAAAAGTGGCAAAAATTATATATTTTGGCCTTAGAAGAAAAGCCCTTCAAAAAAACCTAGAGTTTGAAGTCGTATTTTAACATCACAGTCTTCGAGACACAATATGCAGTGAAAAGCTCACCTCGTGAACAATTTCCCGATAACGAAAGCCAAAGCTGATGATTTCCAAGCGAATTAGAGAGAAGGTAAACAGGCTACGGCGTGAAGCACGTCCCCAATTCCGAGCTGCGTGCTCGAGAGCCCTCGTGAAAATTACATGAACGCGATGAAGAGGGAGGAGGTCATTCTGTGACAGACACCATGATGGCCCTGGGTCACGCGAGTTACTCATTCATGATGACACTTTGTGTCATAAATTATTCCCTTATGTCGTAAACATGTAATTCGTTTAAGTCGTAAATAATTTGTTTAGGTCGTTAATTACTCGTTCATGCCTCAAATTTATCTTGTAAATAATTAGTTTGTGCCGTAAATAATTCGTTTGCGTCCAAAATAATTCAATTGTATCGTAAATAAAATGTCTATGAGGTAAATAATTCGTTTGTGTCGTATAATAACTCAGTTATGTAATGAATAATTCGCTAGCGGTGAGTTAATCATAAAATCGTGCGTGAGGAGTGGTGACGTTAATGCATTGTTCACAATATACTTCACACGACATCCTTGAAATGCGCGCTAAGAAACTATGTTAGTAAATTTTGACCAACGTTCGTAAATAAATTCATTATATAATCTTAACAGCAATTTTTTTGACTGAATACACAAACTATTTTGTTACACACTCGCAGACGGAGTTAATTATATTTTATTCGTTTAATTGCGCACTAGGTTCATAATATCAATAAAAAGTAGAGCTACCACTCAAATAATACGGTCGTTCTTGTGCAAAACTGACTGTGTCGCACGTTGGTTGATTTCATCATTTACTTGAGGCTATAAAACTTATTCATGAAAAGCTTTCAAAATTGTTTAAGTATTTAAAAGCTACAAAAACGGAAAAATTTTGATAGTTTCAAACTGGCTGAAAACAGACGGGAACAAACGCGTAAGTCTTTTAAACAGTAACAACAAAACCAAAACAAAACGCACAACTCTTTTAAATTGGTTCCTAAAAAAACTGGAGACAAACGCACAAACAGATTCAACCAGTATCAGGTTCAAGAGTCGTCGAACAGAGGTTCCCGAAGGGGAAAGAAATGATTCCCTCGGCCAGGCTGGAATTTCCGAGGGAAGTCGTGAATAAGAGAGCGCTATGCTCGTGGCGCGTTCTCTAATTATGACATCAATATTGAAGGAATTTGTAATTTAATGTGGTAATAACGTCACGAGTACTGGCAAGGGGACAGAAATAATAAATACAAATCGTCTTTTGAATACTTCATGTGATGCGGATTGCAATAATTGGATTATGTTTTTGTAAGCCTGTACTAATGAATTTGCTGTAGATGAGTTTTCACCATTTGTGGAAGCACAGTGTAACATGTGCATATACGTGTCCATGTGTAGATAATATTCAATCGTGAACCTAGAGACAAACTACGTCAGTTTTATTACAATTAAGTACAAGCAAATTTACGTGATTCTTTCCTTCAAAGCATTAACATTGAATATTTTCCGTAAGTAAAACTCTCAATACATAAGCGGCTTATGAACAGAGAGGCAGAGCCATGAGCAATTCCAATTGATGCGGTCACAAAATATTTCCGAGGAAAATTCTTCCTAATTGCAATCGCCTAAGATTATAGCTTGGAAAAGCCCCTTTCCAAGTATTTGCTTCCTTGAAATGATGCCATTTCGTAGCATAACACAACAATATATATAATCGTCTGAGACCAGTACGTATACGACTTTCGATAAAAAGTTACACCGAACGTTTTGGAAGGAGAAATTCTGAATCTAATATCGAGATACGCCAGCAGCTTTGCGAGTAAACATTGTTTTGCTATACGAACGCGCCTAAGTCAAACTGAATAGATAAACATCACGCGAACTGTGAGACTCGCTCAGCATCGGTGTATTCAAATGTAACTCCATTCACAAACATCAGCCAAGTCATTCTATGAGCAGTGAACTGCGATTTTGCGAGGGCAGGTTGTAGCACGATTAAAAGGAATAAGAGTTGAGATTGAAACAGAATTTTATTGTATAAACACTCGCAATTTGAGCTATGCGCGCGAATTTTATCGAAGCAGTTTTGTTATACACGAACGTGCAGTAATTTCGAGGTGTAAGGTAATTTAGATGCATCTGATGTTATGAAAGAGAATTTTTTCAAGCCTTCTTTGAAAATAAATATAGGAATATTATTTAACTCGACGAAAATGTCGCTGTGAATACCCAAGTAAGTTTAGTGTTAACATCCTGCGAAAAATTTAGCGACTTTTTACTTCCCTTCAATTCTAGGCTGAGAAATATAGCTCATCACAATTATTTTGTCCCGTTTCAACATAACGTAAAAAACTTCACAGTGCATTTTATAAAACTGGAATGAAAAGAAGGAACGGAAATGTTTCTAGAAAAATAATATTTAAAAAAAATTCCAACAATCACGTTGAACACGTTAAGTTTAGGCTCTGGACGGGAAGCATATAATTTATGCCCACAAATTATGTGTTAGTGCTCTACGTCGCGTGATTTGTTTTATGTGATGAAAATCGAGAAAAAGCTATTTCTTTCAGGCAATCCCAATTTACCAACACTGACAAGAACTGCTTTTCAAATAATTCAAGCGAATCTTAAAATAAAATAGAAGCGAACATTAATGTAAAATATTTGGTCGAACGATTTTTACGGTGAAAGTATTCTCAAGTATAAATATTCAATGCGCCCATTAACAATTTAAAACGCTAAGATCAAAACTAAAAAAATGCTAATATTGTCTCAACGTTTGGCGCGTTTTCAATACATACACCTCTCGAGACCGCCACTTTACAGCGGGTCTGGGTTTCGCCACTTCACGAAGACCGCAGCTATTTGCGGGAGCGCAGAAATTCTTATATTTTGGCGTTACTTGAGAGTCAGACGGCGCGCGTCCAGGCGTCTCAAAGCAGGCAGTTGGCGGCCGCTTTTCAAGGCCAATAACTGGGAGCACAAAGACACAGGCTGCTTCCAGGTGGCGACCGCCATGCAGAGTTCCTCCGGCCCGAGTCAAGTGAAGGAAGTGGGCTGGAAGCACGCAAGAAATCCGCGGGTCCTGGATCAAAGATAAGTAGCTCGCGGCGCACCTGGAATATCAATCGCGAGATGTCGCAGATGCCTCGCTATTCTCTGGCCGAGTCTCTGCGAATAATGGTCGTTCGCTCTGCTGGATAAGAAATATTTAACTTTTTCCATTTTTGGGTGCATCGGAAAAGTTACGAGAAAATAGCTCGCAATTCCGCTGAGACACAACACAGAGAGAATACTTTCACTGACAAAAGGAGACGACAAACACACACACAAACACACACACACACACTTATTGGGAATACGTCTTTGAAGGTGGTAATTACAAGAGCAGTAGCGCCATTGAAATGTCTCATGTAGACTACACAAATACTTCACAACTCAATGTGAATAGTCAAAGACAAAATCAGCATTTATTACATCTTATTCAAACGGGACCAGTTATTTGACTAAATATGTTTCTCTAGCATAAACTTCAAATGCCAGTAGGTTTTATCGAAGATAAAGAGCCCTATATCATTTCAGTATTAAAAGGCATCTTTCAAAAAAAAGTGTTCGTACATATTGACCGCCTTTCACTCGGTACAGATATGGATAAAATAACGAAGCACTCCAGCTTGAATATTGATAATCGCATAGAGACAACAATAATACCAACGCTGTCAAAAAAAACTTGAAAGCTACGTAAACTCAAACGAACACTTTTTACAAGAGAATGTTAAGGAAAACTGAACATCAGTTCGATTGAAATTCATTTTAAAAACATCCCCGTATCTAAACCAGTCCAAGCGTGACATGTATGGAAGGAAATAATTTTTTCATCAAGAAATTGACTGATGATCATTATATGCGGATAAATTTTTAGCATAAAAATGAAAAAATTCGTACGTTGACATGTTGACGAATAAATGAGTAATATCTAGAGTGAAATGAATATTTTTAATGCATCATATGCACTATACAGGGTGTGGGATTATTGCGATGATAATTCGGACAAAGAAAAAAACGTGATGTTTTCCTTGCGTGTTAGGGACATGACTTACGTGAGCCGTCAAGTAGCGTTGAATTTCAATTGCTTTTAAATAAGGTCTTCAGTTTTCTCTTATTAAATTTGACCTCTGAGATTAGGGCGTTGAACTTTATTTTATGTTATTACTGAGAGCAAAGTAGGGATCAATATATTAAACAACGAAACAATAACACAATTAAACCAGCGATCAACTCAATATGGTTTTCAGAATATCATCAGTAAAGAAATACTGCATAATGTGCCAGGGAATAAAAGAGCAGCGTAGAAGATGAATACAAATGCAAATAACGGGGACCTGAGCTATCTGCATATCATTACTGGTTCCAGGAAGGACAAATAAAATTTCGAATTTTATACAAAGGCACTAACACACTGAGTGTAAGTAGATTATATGTTAGTTTCAACATAGCGATACAAGTGCAATCACAAATTTACGAGAACACTAAACGTTGCAACGGTTGTCAAAAACTCGTTACACGGTCAGTCGACATAATACTGAGCTCAAGGCTCAATAGGCAATTCTCATAGAACTAAATTGACAAGTATAGTAGCTCAAATTATATGCATATAACTACAGGACCTCGAGGTCAGACTCGTAAAATAGAAGTAAACAATGCACAAAGCTGCTCTGAGACACACATGCAAGTTGTGGCGCGACTCCATGCAGGTACGAACATTTTTTTCTCCCAAGTTGGAGATACGTACATATTACATGCAAATTTAGTATCATTTACCTCACAGAGATACAAGTGAACTCATACTGCTGAAAAAGTCGTAAAACGTAGAATTTAGTGAAGTATAATGAGTAGCCGAATGAATTCACAAGAACACACTGCGAAATCAGACACTTTATATATACTTTGCAAAAGAAGTTGAAATTTCCGATGGAATTATACAATAATATATTTCACCGCGTACGTGGGAAGGAGCAGAATCTTATAAAGGGAACGCAGAATCAACGCACAAGCTTCAAGATTAATTTTAGCCCGTCTCTGTGGGGCATCATTGTTCAACCACAGCACTTCAAGTTTTCTCGATATAATGATCTGACCGATTACAGCATTAGACTCTGTTCACGATAATCATGTCCTTTATCTTTACATAATTATCGATATAACAAAAGAACGAAAATAAATACTAAAAAATCGTGATCAGCAAGTCATGAAATATTGCGAAAAATCCAGCATATGTTTAATTTAATTTGCCATCGCCATCACTAACTTTCTTCCAAATGGGAAAAAATCAGGAACAACAAAAAAATCATGGAACAAGTTTAGCAGGGGAAGACAAAATTACTCCTGAAGACTCGCGGGCGTCAAAATAACCGAGCAAAGAAAATTTACTAAATAACTTGATTACGACATGGAAAATTTCCATTAAAACTCGTTGGAAAATAAAATCATTGAATAAATTTGTCATTGAAGGATACAATTTCTTTTAAAAACTCAAGTGAGCCAAAAAATGGAGAAAGGAGAATCAACTGAATTTATAGAGAGGAGATCAATTCTCCCTAAAAACTCAATGGATTTGAATTTAAAGAAACATGATCTAAATATATCAAGAAAGGATAAAATTTCTTCCAAAAACTCAAGGGAGTTGAATATTTTTAAAGGAACATCAACTGAATCTATCAAAAGGATGAAACTTTATCTTCAAACTCAAGGAAATAAACAAGGAGAAAAATAAACAAAACCTATCAAGAGGCGATAAAATTGCTTCTAAAAACTCAAGGGAGTCCAAAACTCAAGGAGCAGAAGGTCGTCGAGGAGCACGAAGCGTATTTACGACGAAAGCCCTAATTACCGCGTGTCGCGCGCCTAAATTTCCCAGGCTTCCGAGGAGGAAAAAAGGGAGGCGCTACTCACGGGAGGCTGAAATTGGCCACCGCAAGGCACACCTTAAAGGAACTCGACAATTTGTTGCGAGATTCACCACATTTCTTCGTATCATACCGAGTCATTAAAATTCAGTTAATTACGGTTTCAATCTCAATACCAGAAGCATGTTTTATTGCCGCAAAAATAAACTGTCAAGTGACACACAACTATTGAGTCTAAATCCACAAAAGGCATACGCTAATGAATCGTTATTTTAGCAATACTTGAATTTTACTGCAGAAGATCACCTAGTTCGATGATTTTTCTTGTTTGATGAGGGACAAAATGCCGAACTCTGATAAGGTTAGACTTAGGTTGTAAGTTAGTTCAAGCTTCGCTAACCACGACAACAGTGTTCAAAAAATAGGAAGGATGAATGCACCAATAAGTATGGAATGATCGAAGGGAATGCGGAATCTACGCATGGGATTTACTCCCACACAGGATACCCTGCGCATAGAAACAGTAAGCTGAGAAGAAAAATTATGAATCAAAATTAGAGTTGAAGAAAAAGAAAAAGGGCTGAAAAAAACAGCGTGAACCTAACAAAAAGTGGTCCTTGACAAAATAAAAAGTTTTATATCAACAAAAATGGAAAGCGTCCTTAACTCCCAGCTCGGGACTTCACATTTTTACCGTGGGAGCGCCAATTCCCATAGATACGGCAGCTTTATCTCCCATAGAAGTCAAACTCTCATTTCAAGTGGAAAAAATTAGCAACTAATCACATTATTTTTGTGTAGTTTCAATAAGTGACTAGAGAAATGTATCATTGATCCATCGATTACCAATATCATGGACAAAGTTCAGCTTTCTGTGGATTACCAAGTACAATGAAAATTAACAATGAAGTGAGAGTAATGTGCATAATTTATCACATCTAATGGACAAAGTTCGGCTTTCTGCGGATTACCAAGTACAATGAAAATTAACAATGAAGTGATAGTAATGTGCATAATTTATCACATCTAACTTCATATAAAAGAAAATTTCAATTTGTTAAACATGCGATCCAGTTGAACGTATAAATTGAAGAAAATGATTGAAAGCGTGAGTGATTAAATCGTAGCGATGGACAAACTAAAATTAAACGTTGAGAATAATACATGAATGATTTTATACGGAGTCTAATGAGAAAAGACCTCACCAAAAAAATTGAAGGCCTAATTAAGACTAATAGTAAGAGTCAAACTCAAGCAAAAAATTTCCAGTTTTACGCAAGGTAAGCCGTCGTTTTTGCATGTCACAATATAAATACATAAGTTTGATGTATAACATCAATGACCGAAGCATGTAGAAGCTCAAATCGATGGAAGTTTTTCCCACACAAGTAACAAAACCTGCAGTCTTTCCTTCTTCTCAGATCGAGCAAATCCCTCAAGGGCAAGAACAGCGATTGCTCGGAAATGTATTTGACTTAAAATACTGGATTTTCAAATTATTAAGTAAAGACGAAACATTTCTTAAAAAAAACACAATGGTTGACAAAATATGTTCAGTCTATAATGGCTGTTGGACGCAAACGAAGTTTTCATACGATTTTCATACATGTTCAATTGGCGGCGAAAATTATACCATATCAACTTTTATTTCTGTTTATTCGCTACGAGGATGAGGCGAGAGGCCTGTAAGTATGTAGTGGAATAACATTGTTATTATTATTATATAAGAAAGTTTTAGCCTCACTAAACCACGAAAAAGATGTTCCAAGAGAGGAAAGAGGAAGGTACCATTTAGTATGGAGTTGAGGGAACGCGGAATCTATGCACAAAGTGCACAGAAACAGTAAGCTAGGAAAGAAGTTCATGAAACAAGAAAAAAGTTGAAGAAGAAAGTAAGAGGTGCTGAAAAACAGGACAGCTGTGAACCGAAAAAAAAGGTCCGTAACAATCAAAACAAAAACCTATTTTATTACAACAAAAAGGAAGCCTACCTAACCTTTAGCTCGGGCCCTCACATGGTTCCCCTGGGAGCGCTAATTCCCATAGATACAATAGTTGTATCCCCCTGAGGGGAGTGGAATAACATCAATGAGTTTTCAATGATAAAATTTATATGATCATTTTGATTTAAAACATAAGCTAAGAAGGTGAAAAGAGTGCGGATAACTTACAAAAAAAGCCGAATTATATTCCTTAGATTGCATCATAGAAAACAATCTACTTGATTTCGAGATTGATGAGAGCAAAGTATACCTTCATAATACAAGTATCAGCAAAGTGAGTAAAACTAGATTTCAAGAAGTGGTTTGGATCACTCAGCTTACGATTTCAACACGACTCACCTTAGGCACTTGGAATGGATAAAACAAACCAAAATGTTATAATACACTCAAAATTGCACCCTATTACGTTAACTTACAGACGATAAACTATGCATTTTTTAACAAACAGAATAAGAAGCTGAGCAATGAATTAAAAATCAGCCAAATAAATGGAAAGTTTCCCTCTGCTTAACCAGAACTGAGCCAAGCTGATAAATATCATCTGTTCACAATGATAAAGCTTCACTCAAACATGCTCTCCAGCTCCTCAACGTCTCTCAAGCGCCGATAATACGCACCAGTCAAAAACCCTACACTTATCAAGTTAGCGCACGGTAAGTAAGCGAGACCATATTTAATTCTTCCGTAGCGAGCCCGACACGAACGTCTACTTATGTAAAGTGCAGTGTGTGTTTAGTCGATGCGATCTCGTGCGTGTAAGTGAGCGCAACGAACTAAAGTGCAATGCATTCTGGTACGTGTACTTAGTAAAGAAAAAATCAATAAAATACCACATTTAATGTCCTTGATAGAACGGTCAAGGTGAATTGAAAGTACTGAAAAGCAGTGCAGCTAAGTAGCTTGTAAAATTTACTATACTTTAACTCAGATGCAAAGTCTAATTTTATCAAATAAAGGTTTCAATAGAAAAAAGTCTTAAATTCTTTTGAAACATGGTAGCAAGAAATTTTTGTCCCGTCAATATAAAACTAAATACAGCGCCGAAAAATCCCGCTCAGTTTCTCGAGTACTTACCGTAACACGCACACCATACGTCCGTTTGCGTTGTTTATAGAAAGTCACTAAAGTATTACAACTAACTGAATATTTCCAGTTGACACAGAACAATCTTCCTGGTTATCAGCTTCACACAAGCCTTACATGACAATAAGACCAATAACATTGACGACTCATGAACAAATACGCCAAGATCCGAGAACTGAGATCACCTTCTAAGCAGCTTCTTAGCTGCATCTCCTCAGTCGCGACCAAGTAGCTAGGAAACAACAGTACTGTTTCAGGGTGCGACAGCTTTGCGCATGTTCAACTGATTCCCGTGGGATTATGAAAAGGTTTGTGTAATTGACAAAAGCCACCGCTTTGCAAAGCTGTGCTGCTCTCGACTCGGAGATATTCTTGATATGCGGAATATGACGCGGCAGAATCGAGTTTATTCACTCGAGAGCAATGTGAGACTTGAATACACCGTTCCAGAGAACATTCGTTTTATATTAGCGACATGTCATCAGCAAGCGATTAAGCCTAGATACTTAATCCTCGTATTTAGTTGTACAAGGGCAGCTAAATAATAAAACATCAACAGCCTCGTATTATAAGCAGCATTCTCTCATTCCGTCAAATAAATATTAGGCAGAAATGAAGCACCAAGATGCACAGATGAATAAAACGGTCTAGAGCCTCGTACTGTTGACATCACTCTAAATATTTTTGTCAAACCAGAATTGCGTAGAAGATTAAGAATATAAGTTATTTTAAGCACCCCTTACCGCTACAAAAACAGAGAGCGTATCGAAGAGAGGAAGGAAGAAAGGCATCATTTAGTATGGAGATAAGAGAATGAGGAATCTATGCAGAACGGGTATAGAAACAGTAAGTTGGGAAAGAAGTGCATGGAACAAGATACAAGTTGAAGAAGAAAGTATTAAGTGCTGAAAAACAGGACAGCAGTGAACCGAAAAAAGGTGGTCATTAGCACAACAAAAAAAATTTATTTCAACAAAATGAAGGCCTACCTAATTCTGAGCTCGTTCCCTCTCACAGAATTTCGTAGAAATGAAGCAGCAAAATACACAGACGAATCCAAGCAAGTGCGCACGTCACACCGTGATGAACGCAAGTCGCTGTACTGCATTTCCATCCGAGCAGCGTTTCGGACGAACAATTATTGCCGGATGAAAAAATGAAAAAACAAAAACCGTGATAGGAACAAGCATAGATTTTTTGCAGTAGTATTTTCAGAGAAACGGAAATAAATGATACTCATGTTTCTTGACAATGACGAAAGCTCTAATTGCATCAGACAAATTATTTTCTGTTGAAAAGATTTTTCTATGTATATTGCCATACATCAACAATGTATCGTCATACACAAAAACTAGAAATGCATTATTATAATTTTCAGTCAGATTCTACAGATTTTTTACACGTGCCTGAAATTGTATAAATTTGGAAAAATTGAGCCTCATATAACAGGAAATATATGTAAATAATTACCGATGATTTTTGACATCGCGTGCTGCATCACAAGTTTTACAAAACTTCGCAACACAAATGCTTTTATCTAAATGAGCCGCAAATTGTGAGTGGAAAACTGCAACGACAAACGTGCTGTATGCCTTTTACTTATCGATCATTCCTCATAAGAGATCAATGTACCCTAACACGGTGACTGCGTATTGGGCCATATATGTGCCACTAGGTAAATTTCACACTTACGTAACGGAATAAATGAACAACATTTCGATATTTCTACATTTTCTTCAGAATAGATTTTAGTGTACGAGGTAAAGTATCATCGTGCTATTACGTTTTTCACACTTCTTATGAAAATAAAAATGCAGTCGAGCAATGAAGTAAGTTTTTGCAATTGTGCTTTTTACAAACTAACTTAAATAGCCGTAACAACCGCACTAACGTAGTCAACGTGTTAAAAATGTGTGAGAAGTGTATGCGAGAGAGTAGGTGAGCAAACAGATTAGATTAGATTAGTCGTTAGTTTTAGCCTCCCTGCCCGCAGCAACAAATGCGATCCAAAGAGAGGAAGGAGGAAGGCACCATTTAGTATGAAGTTACGGAAACGCGGAATCTACGCAGAAATGTCATAGAAATATTAAGTTGTGAAAGAAGATTATGAAACAAGACCAAGGAAAGTTGAAGAACAAAGTAGTAGGTGCTGAAAACAGGACGGCAGTAAGTGAGCGAACACTAATTTGATGCTGAGCTGGGGAAAATAAAGAACAAAACATGCCCCAATGACCAAAAGTCAACTTCCAGCCCGTCGTATTGTTCCGGGAAACACTTTCAGGTGATCACATCACAGTGTGTAACACTAACAGCTTGAGGAGCTTAAAACAAGAACGAATGAGTATTAACGCTTACACAAAAGAGCATTTACATAGATTTTATTCCCACTCAGAAAAATACTAATAATTATTTGAGTAGAAAATTTAAGAATTTAGCCACAAAAGCTTGGAAATTGGCTCACGCTTTTGTGAATGAATTATTAATGAACTTTAGCGGATTAAATCAGAGATATTTTTTGAACTACACAGCAGCTCAGTCTAAACCTCAGCCTGAACTTTTGATCCAACTTCGAGCTCAACTGGAGAGAACGAGTTTTGAAAAGTTGCGTGCAGCTTGCTAACCACAACGTCGAGAGTACAGAAAAAATCTTTTTTATTATGGACGTTGACGTTTGAATCGTAAGTTCCGAGAGAAATTTTTAGAACAATCGTGTGACACAATAATGTCAATGCTCGATAATTCCACTTACAGCTGACATCGCAAAAATGATAAAATAAGAACTATTGATATTTATGTACTCTACAATTCGCAGTAAAGAACATGGCGTTTATTCGTTTTATTGGTCACAAAAACAAAGATTTAAGTTATGAGCGTTTGTAGAAGTTGAGGACCTAAATTTTTAACTCACGGCACCTTACATAAAATATCTTTAAACCCCATTACTTACAAGCAGCTTGATTTACATCTTATTTCCCGTAAAATAGATGAGAGTGAATAACTAGTGGGATGGAAAAGAAAGAACATTATCCCAGGACACTTCTAACTGTACAATGTTCCCTGCAAAAGCTAAAATCTCGATTTCATCAGAGGACGAGTCTCGCCTAAACTCAACCCCAACTAAGTAACCACGAGTATGGCATGAAAACGTTCGCGTAACTTCGAAATTTTTTTCATAAAACAACTCGCCGCGAGTAGAAACTCCACGCGATCGTTCGAGCTCGCATGACTATACCTGAGCCGAGGTCATTTTTGAATAATTTAGTTAAGACACACGTCACAGGCGTTCGTAAGCTTCAAAGTAATCTATTGCACCGAAATAATTTAAAAACCTGGATATCAGGCAGCAAAAGAATAGAAAAAATATTTTCTCTGGTTTTATTATTCTAAAATAATCTCAATTCTGATGTCGATACGGCAAGGAAGCTTGCGAAGTACATAGGAAATACAGTCATGCTTGAAATGCTTCAGCTGCCAATGTCGATTGATTGATGATAGCAAGCTGGACACATCGTTAGTTTGATTAACATGTCGAAAGAACGTACGCCAAATGTCTAAAGAATGTGTAAAGTATCATTCCACACCTACGGTAGATGCAAAAACTGTCTTGCGAATTTCTGCTGCATGTGATAGCCATCTTCCTAGAACTTTGATGGATGTGGTAACCATCTTTTTAGACCATTGGTGAACCGCGGTAACCATCTTTCCAGACCTGCGATAGATGCGGTAACAATCTTTCCAGACCAGTGGTGGATGCGGTAACCATCTTTCCAGGCTTCTATTGGATACAGCAACCATGTTTCCATGCTTTTGACAGATGCAGCTACGATTCTCCTAGAACCCTATCGAATGTCGCAACCATCTTTCCCGAAATCTGGTAGATGCAGGAACCAATTTTCCCCACGAAAAGAACAAGTGCGAAAATCGATTCCAACCATCATCTCGTATTTACCATCCAGAAATTCAAAAATACCAGCTTGCAACCTACCCTCACATTACTGCGGAATTAAATGCGGGATCGTCTCGTGTGTGTATTTGAATGATAAATGCTATGTCGCTCCACGCACGCAACCAGCCAGCACGACCAGACCTGCACAATGAACAACTAATTCTTCAACCATTAAGAGCTCAACCCAGGCCTCATAAAATAGTGCTCAATATTCGTAAGGAATTACTCCCATGAAAGAAAAATGTCCAAGTTTCGTGATCTTTCGTGTTTTTCATTAGCGAAAGTGGATTACTTTTGACAACGAAAATATGTTGAGCATTTGTTGCAGTGTTGGCTTCTGATTCTGCTATGCTCATTTTAATCTGTAAATACAAACCAGGACTGAAACATTTTGTTCGAATGTTTTGAATAATTTACGATGTATTGGCTGGAAGCAAGACTCTCTTGATCGAAACTTCTCATATATAATTCCCCTTAAGTTCCTTTTATACTCGTCATCCATCATAATATGAAATGAAACAGATAATAAAACTTAATGAAACTATGTCATAAGATCCGAACATGTATCATGAAGTAGTTTCGTTTATTCCGAATTTTGTTTAATTACTATAAGCAATGCTTAGGAAAAAACAAGAGTTGGTAAATATTTGTTCACGTTTAAGTGAATATTAAAACATTGAAATTTAAATTGGATATTGACCTACAAAATCAGCTCTTCAAAGTAAGTAAAGTATCGTAGTACACCAAAGTTAACAGAAACGTTAATGACAAATTTTTTACTCACATGACATGTCTGTCCATCTCAACGAAACGAATAAGGTGGAAATGAAAAGCATATCCCGAACGCAAAAATCAATCAATCACAGAAACTCCCGTAAAACTCTGAGCTCTATAACTTTGTGTAGCCGAGCCCCACCGTGATTTGGTCGTGAAATTGTTGAGGAGAATCCCTAACGCGCTATTTTGGTGTCCCTACAACTATAACGTCCTATTAAGGTGCTCCTAAGCCCTTAACAGCCTATTCAAAACGCCCTTAATTTCCAACGAGTTGTTTTAGCGTCCTTTAATCCCCAACGGCTCATTTAGCCTCTCGCAATTCCCTAACGCCGTATTAACTTGTCTCTAAATCAATTACTTCCATGTTCCTAAGCTTAGGAGTCAGCAAACTGATCACGTCAAACACGCGACATCGTGCCAAGGCGGTTTATTTACCGCACTTCTATATCAACAATATTGACAAACATATTCCTCAATAACACGAGCTTCATTAACATACTCTGAAGTTCGTGTTAACTATTTTATTTAGCCATTTAAAATACTCAGTTTGTATTTAAAGCTCAACATATGAGCCTTATTGGCATACGTCTTTGAAGTTCAAGTTAATTTTTTTTGTTGAACACAGCACAATATTTTTGTGTGAAAACAAAATTACAGCATAAGTGACCAAATTATAATTAGGAGCGAACAAGCCGCGAACGAAACCTTAGTGGGTACACAATCCTAAAAAAGGGCAATTTGTGCACTGGTAAAGTTAGGAGCAATCATGAAATACTTCCATTCTTTACGAGCACATAATTCTCAGAAACATGATTTGTATTCATACACAATTAAGAGCAACAAGGAGCAAAAGCCGGTTTTTTATAGGCGCCCAATTCTGTGGAACATAATTTGCATGGGCAAATAAGTCAGCGCTAACCGACAAGGTCATAACAGCCCATTGAAGACGACCTCGCAAAACCTCTTTATCGCCAGTCCAATTCCAAGAAGCGACTTCATAACACTTGTGTGGAGAAGCTTCACCATAAATAAGCCCTGCAAATTGCTTTGCAGAAGGCCGCCGCCGAATTAAGACACAAGATGGAGGGACCTAAGAAATCCGCAAGGGCTCTTGACAAGCTACCCTCTGGGTTATGAAGTTTAAGTCGAGGACTTTTTACCCAATTTGGGGCAGACGACGAAAATCCGACAGAAAGTCACAGGCGGGATTCCTTCTGTAGATTAGCTGGTAGGAATGAATCGTGGTTGAACTGGAGTTCTTTCCTGTATCGAAACTGATTTTAGAATCGTCAACGTAGGGCAGTATACCGAAGCTAGAAAGAAAATGGCGTCTACAGTAAAAAAATACTAGGATGCTCCAGCGTACGAATTAAATTTTGACCTAGGTTGTGTCAAGACCAGAAACTCCATAAAAATATGATCAGAAACACGAGATTGAACATGAAACTGTTATAGTTACTATTTTGGAAAAGAATAAGATATCGACATTCAATACACCTAATACGAAACATGAACAATGGAAGGACCGTAACGAGAGACAACTTGATTTACGTTATTTGTATTTTCAAGAAAGAAAATATACTCAGCATTAAAGCTGAAAGCGAGACAGACCATTTGCAATGCGACGAAGCCAGTTAAATTGAGAGCATTGAGTACAAAGTATGGAACGCGTTCACCCAATGACTATGGAGGGCTACAAAATTTAATTTTGAAAAGTGAGCATGAAGCCTTACCGTTGATAATGCTACTCAATATATGAAAAAATTTGTTATACAACGCAGGCAGCGAGTTCATGTCATGAGCCACCGAATATTCAGCCCGGCGTGGTTATTATTGAGTGAAAAGTGATCGAATTATTTCCGGGCCGTAATTCATAAAATTTCAACGGACTAGGCAAATAATTGGAACATAAATAACAAATAGTCCAATAGTGTCCGAAAGTGGGGAGCTCTTGTTTGAGCACTGCCTACCGCACATGCAAAATGACTTAAATAGCAAATATGAGTAAGTTAGGACCCTTAGATGCATCCGAGCAATATATTCCAACAATTACAAATATATGTGACTCGCAAAAAACAAGTAAGTGCAGAAAACGGTAAACGCATCACACAAATGAAGATCTGAAAAGACAATAGAAGCCACTAGATATCAAAATACTAGGGAGGAAACACAACTCAAAACGAGACAAACACACGAAACGGGGAAATTTGCAAACTGAAAGTTCACGACTGGCTGGTCGCTAGCTCTGAGCTGTCAAGTTTCGCAGAGGAAGCGAAAATTTGGCTGCATTTTAAAAGGAGGATGAAAAGCCAAAAAAAAAGCCGAGGAGTAATGATTGATGAGCGCCTTGACGGCAAGAGTCCCCAAAAATACCGTTTTTTGTTACGGCTTGTCGCTGGAGAAATTCTGAGAAATTGTAAGATGAGCCGATGCGAGGAGGCCGGCACTAAAATACTGATAGGATCTCAAATAAAAAGATGCCGTTTTTTAAGATGGTTTCTCTTAAAATTATCTCAAATGAACGGACCTTGAAGCAACAGATGTTATAGTTGAGTTGCGTAAATAAGAATGCCTTAGAAGTTTTTTAAATTGCCTTATATCCTTAATGGATGCCTTAATCCTTAATGCCTTAAATTTAGCTCAATGAATGAAGATAAAGATATTTCGCAGACTTGGTAATGTTGTAACGTTCAGAAGCTGCAAATGAATCGCTGAAAAACGAAAAACTCTTTCTAATCAAAATATGGACTTAAAAAGCAAAAAAAAACAGCTACGCGATGAGTTTTATCAAAAGCTTATAGACAAAGACTATTAAAAATCATCAGAATTTGAAAAAAATAGAACTTTTTAAGACTAGTTAGTGTCCTCAACGCGTTGACTAGGTATTGTGACACATTTGTATGGCTAGGTAAATTGCTCATTTGCAAACCAGCATAAATGAATATCATTTCCATTATTACACTACCTTTTTCAAAATTGATTTTAGCAAACGAGGTAAAATATTATCGTGCAATTATATTTTTCACGCTTTTTAGAAAGAATAAGAATGGACTTGAGTAGAAACAGTCGGTTTTTTAATTCTGCTTCTCACAACCTAACCTCACAACCGCACAAACGTCGTCAACGTGTGAAATTATCGGTGGTAAAATTTTAAACGTCATAGGATAACAATGATTAGATTTCAAGTTCGTTTAAGCCCTCCAAACAACATTACCAAGAAAGGAACAAGGAAGGCACCAATTAAAATTATATTAAGGGAACGAAGAAGCTATGCACAAGTGTGTTCCCACAGAAGATTTCTTGCGTATAAAGCCGGCAAGATTGAAACGAGTTTCTGAACTAACACAAAAGTTGAAGCAGAAAGTTACAGGTGCTGTAATAAGACAGCGGTGAATTAAAAATAGATGATCCTCCACAGACCATAAAACTTAATACACTTGAACAACCGAAACGCTCGAAACTTCGCCATTCGATACAAAATATAGTGAAAAAAACCTTCATGACCAACTCGTGTTCTGGTAACAGTGTACAATTTCATGGCAAATATATAGTTACAGTGAAACATTTTCACGACAAATTTTAACGCCACAAGAACACCATTTTGCGGCAAAACAGTGCAAACAATCGCTATATAATTTCATGACAAAATATAATGACTTCAATTAAGCCCTCAGCCAAATAAACTAAGGATGATTCCCTGCTGGGACCAAATAACATGCAACAGTGTTGCATGTTATTTGGTTTGGCATTGCAACACACAAGCATGTAATTAAGTTAATCTATGTAATGTATTTTGAAGTTTGCTTTTATTTCTAGTAAATTATGTACAGTTTCTCGAGTTTTCAAAATGTGTTATCACACATTCGCCTTTTGTAATGGTGACCCTTATTGACATGTTGTACTGAAGAAAAACACTTTGCTCTGCGTTGCTGCGAGCTGAATTGTTATATTGCTCTTTTATGATTCAATATATTTGTTGCACGGCACAGTAAACATGACCTGTTTGATTACAGCCAGAATGGCGAGCCTGAAATTAATTCTATTCAGTTCTTGCCTTTGTTTTGAAGCTTCACATAAAAAGAATAGTAGTGTGCTACATTTTGATAAAACTTGTGAGATAATTGCGTTGCGTGTTCTTTGTAGTAGCAGTCTGAATTATGGCCGGAATGAGAGGAAGGGAAAATGGCAGTCTGATGACATCACAACTGACGAAACTTGAGCTGAAATCAGATCTTTACACACCAGTGTGACGAATTCGTCACACAAAAAATACATGCTTCTTGTGCACCAGATTGCCTGCAGAGCTTCTAGCAAATGAATGTGACGACTTGGGTGCAGGCTATTTTCAAGCAGAGCTCATTGTTGCTTCAGTTTACGTACGATACTTAATTTTTTAACAAACTTCGTGTCTGCGACGTACAGCTCGCAGCACTCCTACTGGTTGTGCAAAGAATTGATTTCGAGATTGATGCCAGCAAAGTATACCTTCATAATGAAAGTATCATCAGAGTGCGAGCACCATCATGTATCATCATGAGTAAAAGTATCAGCAGAGTGGAACGTTAGGTTGCGGCACTGTAGAACTCAAGATTCTTACGTAAACTGACAGTGGACAAATACTGCATTGAGGAAACTTGGCTGCATCTCATAGAACTTCAACATGGTTTTTAAAATACAGTCACTATGCATGTACTACGGAATGGAGGTATTAACTCCTGAAGACAATTTAGACATTTAGTTTACTCAAATAAGACTTCGCAATGTCTTGTTGAATTAGCGATAGGAAACAAAACAGATTAAATAGTTTCTTTTATTTTTCTCAATCTAACGGATCAGTTCAAAAATCATCAAATTTCAGTTAAATTTTACTGATTTTCATTTTCTAAGTTAATGCATGTCGTACTACTTTGTCGGAAGTGCACGAACATTTCTTTATAGATTTACAGTTTTTCCAGCTCGAGGTACGTTGAAAAATAATTTATCGAGAGTTAATAAATATGCATTATTTTATTCGGGAACAACGGCTTGTGAGTTGCAATGCCAAATAACCAAATTACACGATGGTGCTGTGCTGCGAGCTGTACGTCGCAGACACGAAGTTTGTTAAAAAATTAAGTATCGTACGCAAACTGAAGCAACAATGAGCTCTGCTTGAAGATAGCCTGCACCCAAGTCGTCACATTCATTTGCTAGAAGCTCTGCAGGCAATCTGGTGCACAAGAAGCATGTATTTTTTATGTGACGAATTCGTCACACTGGCGTGTAAAGATCTGATTTCAGCTCAAGTTTCGTCAGTTGTGATGTCATCAGACTGCCATTTTCCCTTCCTCTCATTCCGGCCATAATTCAGACTGCTACTACAAAGAACACGCAACGCAATTATCTCACAGGTTTTATCAAAATGTAGCACACTACTATTCTTTTTATGTGAAGCTTCAAAACAAAGGCAAGAACTGAATAGAATTAATTTCAGGCTCGCAATTCTGGCTGTAATCAAACAGGTCATGTTTACTGTGCCGTGCAACAAATATATTGAATCATAAAAGAGCAATATAACAATTCAGCTCGCAGCAACGCAGAGCAAAGTGTTTTTCTTCAGTACAACATGTCAATTTGAATCATTAGGGTCACTATTACAAAAGGCGAATGTGTGATAACACATTGAGAAAACTCGAGAAACTGTACATAATTTACTACAAATGAAAGCAAACTTTAAAATACATTACATAGATTAACCTAATTACAAGGCATACCACTAGGCAACAGACAAGCCCGATAATCCCCCAGTAGTATGATACTTGCGCTGTGTGTTTCATTCGTAAGCATGGAAATTTTGGAAAACCTCACCTCGGCATCACGTATAAACGCAGTTCTTGCCGATTCAACACGTTCAATGCCGATTTACTAAGAAGTAAATTGCTCATTTACGAATCGGTGTGAACGAACAGCATTTCAATTATTTCAACATATTTTTTAGAAGATATATAGGCATACAATGTAAAATATCATCATGCTATTAAATTTTCACACTTCTTATGAATGATGCATTTTTTTAAGCTTTGCTACATACAACCTAACTTAACATGAGAACGCTGGACGCACATGTCCGTCCAGCGGCAGCTAACGTGTTGATTAAACCGAACTACTGATTCGGAGCCGGATTTTCAAACAATTCTCGCTGTCGTGTGCTACAGTTAGCATGCAGTAACAGTAATGTAAGCTGACTTGGGCGCTCGCAATAAGCCCTCTTTCCAAGTCAATTCAGTCAAATTGCTAGCAGCGTAGCTAAGTAGATGCACGATAACTTACGTTATCATTTACTCCGCTACAGCCACAATTTTTTTATATCCTGGGTCCTGCCTTACTTTTAGTAAATTGATTAGTACGTAAGCACCGTTGCGGAACATGAGAGTGACCTTCTGCAAGATACTTAAATTATCCTCTGACTCTCGGTAAAATCTGTTTTTTAATAAACAGTCAAATAACAATCGCTCAGTTGCTATGTCATTACATAATGGCCAAAATCAAAGAACTTGTCTCAAGTTTATTTTCAGTTAGTTTGGTTTGAGGTTACAATTTTTCTAATTTGGCACCACAGTACACGGAAGCCAGAGTATAAATTATTGAAGAGTTCGTACAATTTGAAAAAATTGTACAAACTCTTCATGACATAGTGACATGTTAACGCGTTTTCTATCCATCAAGGCGCTAATCTGGTAAGCTTACATATTACAGCACAAGCATAAACAAACATTTAAATGCTTTAGCTTGACGGAACGAAGGCGTCCGAGTTTGTTGTCAGTGAGCTTTGCACATTGTACACCGAGGGATGGGAGTTAACGGTTGGTTTGCAAGACTTATAAGTGATCTTTGCTTTACGATCATACTCCACTTAATGAAAAAAATTATACTAATGCAATCACACAAAATATCATGATCACAGAATATCCAGATTAAATGGAAATTCAATATATTTGATACCGGTTAAATTGCCTTATCTTTGATCAATCACGTTTGATGGTAAAGCATCTAACCCGTTCGCAATGCATTTTTCAACGTAAAACATACTAATGCTATCATGGCATACTTCGTTAGATTCCTCGACCTTGCTTATACTAATACCGTCATGCTATACTTTGATTCCTCAACCTTGCTCACACTTGTGCCATCATGCCATATTTTGTTGGAATCCTCAACCTTGCTTACACTTATGCCAAACTTTGTTAGATTCCTCGACCTTGCTCACACTAATGCAACCATGCCATATTTCATCAGATGATCCAACATACAGTTTTGTTGCCCCAGTAATTGCTGCTACGAGCGTCGTCTCGGCTGGAACATTACGACAAAAAGCTGGATGCACGCATGAAACAAGCATTTCAGAAAAAACAAATGATCTATTCTTGAACAAAAATCGGGATCTAATAATATTAGGATTGCAGGGTGTTAACCAAATCTGCAATTAAGTACGTACTTGAGTCTAAAAAAAGACATGAAACAGAAGCTACCATGGAGTTATTAATCTAGATTTCTGAACGTCACATTTGTTGATTCCATTAAACAAGCACAACTCAGTCGCCATTAATAATTTTCTACTTATTAAATCGTCATTAATCATTAATGATGAATTACTCACTAACTTTGTTATCCATCTTCTTGTCTCATAACGACAGCTACTTGAATTGATTTTATTCCGATGTTAAGATATTAAATAAAAAAATCACATACTTTTTCCCTCTGTAGTTCAGTTGCAATCAATTACTTTTAGGTTCGTGGAAATCAAGGTGTCAGAAGTAATGACACAGGAATTCACCACAATATAGATCTTCACCACATTATATTGCGAATTTAATACACCAATGTCCCTGCTTTTATTGAAAAATTTCGTCATTAAAGTCGAAACATACATGGAATAAATCCTACCTTTTCTTTATGGGATATCGTGGGTGGATTTTCAGCAATTCAAATAGGTACAAGTCTTGTAGAATCATTGGCCTAAGTATAAGACCGCACGCATATGCTCACTGTATTCTTTATTATTACGATCGTAAAACCAATTCGTATAGGTAGTCGCCCTTAAGATTAAATTTGAACGAATACGTCTTGTAAACAGTATGAAAGTTTTTTGATTAGGCACAACTTGTATAAACTACGATGGTCATGAGTTTCATCAACAAGGGAAGATGAATAAAATACCGTATGTTCCAAGAACTCTTCAAAATAATTATTTTCTTTGGAAGTTTCAATGCACGAACTTCAATGGAAAAATATAAAATGCACAAAACGAAAAAAGTTTAGAATAATTATACTCTTACATACAATTTCACGGAGAATAATACAGCACGGAGCTTTGTTAAAGAATTAATAAGGAATTCGCCGCTCACTAAGCAATACGAGCATTGCTCTCATGATACAAATTCTTATCTCGTATCAGAAACTCCAGATTTGAGGGCACAAACAAGCAACCGCAGCTCCGATGGTGCTACAGACCCAAGCTAAATTACAAAGCAAGCATGAATTCCGCACCACATCCAGGGAAAATTGAAGGCCTTCGTATGACATATGACGCAGACTGTATATTAAACTCAAGTGACTGAGGTAAATCATTCATTCAGGACTCCTAATTCAATAGAATTCTAAGGGCCAGCGCTTTCATTAAAATCAATAGGTTATTCTGGTACAAGATTTCATGTACTCAGAACTAAGACAAGATACATTAATGCTGAAGCAAGGCAACGCATTGTGAGAAAAGCTACTGACGTTCAGTGACATAAATTGTCGCTCGTTAAGATGTCACAAGAATAATTGATTCGTAGTGAGACGTTCAGAGTCAGACGGAATGGGATGAATGTAATCGAACGTACTATAAAAATAATATAAGAACTCTCAGTAGTCACAGGTAAATTACGCAGACGAGCATACTGAAATGCAAGTATTCGTTAGTTCCGAAGAAAACTTGGTAAACTGTCTTGTGAGAAAAAATACAAGCGCTAATCAAGTCGTGACACGCGTGAAAGTATTTTCTGTTATTTCAGCTGAATAAAATTTAAAGCGAGTACAAGTTTGAGAAATTGCTCATTCTAAAATTGAATGCACAATTATGACAGCTCATACTGCACATTTTCGATGCATTTCTCATTCGGCCAGAAGGTGAATATTTGTAGCTTCATCAGTGCTGAGACATAGAACAAAGTTGATCTTTACCTCAAAATTTGTCTCAATTAAGGAATCTATTGGAATTTGAGAGAGCCATAGCGTGGATCTATTGCGAAATAAAATCACGTTTTAAGTCTGTTTTTAATAATTACATTTTTTTCAGAGCATGATAAATTATACAACGATAAATGTAGATCCAACTCTTAAATTAAATTTGCAAAACGAATCTACACATCTTCTGGTGTGACGAACCGTGATAAACCTGAAGGAGCAAATCTTGTTAAGAAATAATTACAGCAGCAGTTATGAATATCAGACTGGTCTTTTTCCAGGTCAAAATTTTCAAGTTTGTTTATAAGACTTCTGACAACCTTTCACAGCAGCCATTTGCTCAATGGTTTTTGAAGTCAAATTTGCAGTTGAATTCGAAAATTTTAGCTGCAAAAATTCCATTTGACAACTCTGAGCTCACCTGAACGGGAGCTGACCGTTCTGCGCGTGTCTTTTTTTCGTCAGAGATTCATCACTTCTACGCGTAAAACAAGGCTGGACAGAAAGCGTACTCTTCACTTTGCTGTTTCTTTACTCAGAATAGCCTGCACTGATGCAAACATTCACTGTTCACTGCACAAGATTATGATTGTCTATGCTATCCGCATCTTGAAGTATAAATAAAATTTTCCGAATCATTGGCGTTCGAAGTTTTCCAGTAATTATTTAAGGATCGTTTAGCGCCTCCAGTATCTTGAGCTGTGCAACCACATCTCCTTCCACGAACAGTTGAATAGAAATAGAATATGAGTAGAATAACCTAGATTTCCGCGTACTGCCATAAAGCACATAAAACTTTCAACAAAGCTGATTACGGTATACTCATAGAAACTAGTTCAAAGTGAAGAACCTAAAGCCCGTTTCTATAAAATTTCTCAAACATACAAAAGCCGTTGTTTACAGGAAATTAAAAACCAATTCATTAGATGAACTCTTTTGTCTTCACTTGGACTGTTCCTACCGGTTCCTTAATAACACAAGCCGCGTCATCGTATACCCTCAACTGCAGCGATAGCAATAAGTCAGATTCGTCCTAATGAATTTCTTTTCAATTCACACTCACAATTTTCCAAGCCTTGAAGTGAGCGTAAAAAGCTTTATCAATCTGGAGAATATTTCCTGAAATTTCGTTTTTCCTCCTTACATAAATCATGAATGCTTCCCTCAATGTGATGCATGACCTGGCATTTAACTTCTTCAGGATAGGCTTCGGGAAAGAATTCTATGAGAGGTCGTATATTCACCAGCTTCTTAGTAGAGCACACCGCGGTGTTACTAAGAAAATCGATTGTAACGCTAATGAACTGACCGAAAAAAAGTGTAATTTCTGTGACCTTCTCTCTATCTTCAAATGGATAATAATAAACAATGATTAACTAATTCAATTGGATTCGCTTGACTCTATGATCTCACATAATCGATATCAACTTCTGTTTTGGGAGAATTATTCTCAGATTTTCAAGGTTTAAATTGCAAATCCATCAATTAAATATTTGTTATTTTCGATCAACACATTGACCGCAACGGGTGAAACTGAAGTTCAAAGTTCAACTAAGATTTAAAAACAATTGTTGCAAGCAACTTTCAAAATAACAAACATTAACTGGATTGTGCCTTCATTCAGCTCTATTAAGTGTTTATTAATATTGAGTTTGTGACTACTGGTTGATCAGCAGCATTTTGAAAATGCCCTTCGTTACTACCGGCGGCTCACGCTGCCGTCAAAGTGTTGAACAGCTAGTTGAGATTTCAACTGCAACGGGCCGATGTTTATCAGCTATCTTCGACTCAACTGTTAGCCGACAACTTACCAAAGCGTGCCTTTTTGAGAAGAGTATTCAAATGACGTGCTCTTTACGTACGTCCAGATTTGGATAATCAAGAGGCGTGCCCATTTCGACACAATCTCACTTCACTAAATTATCTAACCACAATGCAGGCGTGCGGCTCCAAAGGCGGAGTTGCTGAAGAAGTGCTGCGGAGCGTCAGAAAACATTCGAGAATTTCTCGGCGAATATTTTAGAAGGCGACGACAGAGCAATCAAGTGGACACGCACGAAGAATTGCGTGTCATTTCTTTAACGCATTTAGCTGCAGGAAAATGAACTGTGAAAAGCCCGAATTCCGGCCCTTTCTTGAGTTCCAGCGACTGGGTAATATGCGTTTATGAACAACGGAAATATCAAGCGGTGTTAGACCTCTCGATTTAACATCTATGTATATAAGGACGATTTTACAAGACTCGCTCCTTAATGAGACGATATTGGGAATTCACGATTTCTTTTGATGCGAATTCATGAAAGGTCAGGTGATCGAAACGGTAGCGGAATTCATCGATCTCGTAACCCACGCAACACTTCACGATCAAAAGACAAAAGAATAAGTAATTAATAATTCAGAGGTTCACTGTAAATGGAATCATTGATCGTGGCAAAAAGCAATGGGAATTTTAGTGAATGGAAAAATCGCCACGAAACTTGGGTTTTCGAGCGTGAAGACTACATTAGGCGAGCACACGCTCATGCTCACACGAACTTTGATGCCATACTTTCTAATGAAACCTCCATTCTTCGACTAGGAACTTAGTTTCGCGTGTAAATGCATGCACTTTTTTCAACTAACATTTAATAAACGGTTGGCCTCTGCAGCTTCCCTTCATTATAAAATATATTTTAATTTGAAATAAAGTATATTTTAATTTGAAATAAAATTTACTCTGTGGGACACCCTTTGACACGGGCTCAATATATCAATCAACACCGACAACTCCAGACATGCACCTTCTCATTGATAATTCTATAAAATAATGCGTATTTTCACGGAAGCCACGCTGTTTTTAATACATCAAATTCACACCGTCTTTAAATCTGTCTTCTGTGAAATATAACGGTAAACCCAAAGTAAGTCAATACACGAAACGCCATGAGTGAAACCTGAGTAGAAATCGATGAACTTAACTTGCAAAAAACAGAGACGTTAGTATAGGCTACTCATTGAATTTCGAGACCTCAGTGTTCAGTTCATCCTGATGAAAATAAGGGAGAGTTCACGACGCTGACTAAACTAGGGGTTTACACCTTGGATGCGATGGGAGCTGACGGTGTATACGGAGGAAATTTCATAATGCTTCTCACTGACCAGTAGTCACAATCCCATTTTTCATGAATAATTAAATAAAGCTTATAATAAAGGCGCGATCCACTTCATGTTTGTTATTTTCAAAGTTGCTTACTACAATTGACTTTAAATTTGAGTTCAATATTAAAATTCAAATCGACCTATCACGATTAACAAGTTGAGAGAAAGACCTTTATATTGATCAGGATTTCAGGGAAGTTCCGAATTTCAGTCAACACACGTGCTCAAAAACAGCTGACAAAAGTCTACGTTCATTTCATGCACAAATTTACAATGCCCATGTTATGCTATCATCACCGTCCACAAAACGTTTCTCCCATTTTGGCAAAATTACTGACCTTAAAATTGTGTTTCTTCATTCAAGCCACGTAAAGAACACCGAAAATGAGGTTGACAAGCACAAATTTTTTTGGGCTGCATCTTAATCCTGTCATACACACGTGCAAAGGTAGTCACGTTCACTAAACTAAAGCTCTCGGTGTTGTTCACGCACGACTGGATGAAGCGCAGGGGTTACAGTTACCTGAATTTCAAGCTCGTTCTTTCTTGCAACTATTTTAAGATAAGGTGGCTTGTAAGGCAAAATAAGGCCAAACCAAACTACTGGGTTTGGAGCGCAATAGAATTCCATAATTGGACACACATGAAATAGGAAGAAAATCGAAACACGAAATTCACACATGTTTGAGTACGATACTTAAATTACAAAAAGAGCTGAATGAACACTGTAAGAAAAAGAAGTTTTCGGTACGAGTGTACACAGAAAAATCCTGGAAAATTAGCCATTTGTAAAATTTTGTTAAACTGCAATTTAAACGAAATGCAGTGTACAGTGATTCCCTAAATTACGAATGAACTCACTGTACAGTAACAATTATCAGAGCAAAATGCCTAAATTTTAAGATTTAATATTTCCTTCACATGATAGAAATGATCAGGGTCTCCTAGGATATGACATACGAAAAAAAATCGTTCCCAAAAATAAACTTACCTGCACAAAGGTCCTGCCCCAACACATCCGGAACCTGAGATTTTTACAGAGAAAATGTCATCATATATTACTAGCAATCTAGTTATCCGGCCCGTCCCCTAGAAAAAAGAAATTCGAACAAAGCAATACGGCTGCCAGGAGCAAAGGGCAATCATAACTTACTTATGTAGTCGTCTTGGCCCGGATACCTCGCGAGAATCTCGTTAGCGGCAGCCTCGGAGTCAGCGGTTAACCCGCTGGCCATGGCAACACTGCCCGATAAAATCAGGCCCAGCACTAATAAAGCAACTCGGTCAGAAGTTGGTGGGGCCACTGGGCCGTGCCAGGATGCCTGGATACGCGGGTGGACGTCTTTAGGCGGCGGTAGTAAAATCTGGATGACATGTGCAAATGGGTTGCATGAAAGGCCTCTCTTGAAAGAGTTATGGCAGACTCTTGAAACGAAATTGGATTTAAAATTGGGCCTAGCGAGACGCTGACAAAGAGAGTAAACGAAGGAAGATGCAGTGCTAGATAAAATACATTTGAGAAATATAGAAAATATTCGGGAAATTAGGTTTACGTGAAGCATCTCCATCAGAAAGTGAGATGTAAGGAAATGAAATGCGGAAGGTTTCTTCATTTTTCCAGCTTCTTTGTGAGGAGAACCGTCTTCTATAGATACAAAATACGCATTTTCAATAGCGTATTCCACCCTACAAGGCTGGAGGTGTTGCTTTTCTTCAACATCAACAGATCCACTGAAACACTGATATCAATTTGCACAAACTTAAAAAAGAGTCAATAACGCATGGCTATTTTCTTCGGCATACATTTACAGATTACACTTCATATTTACGGAACTGCACCAGGTCAATTTAAACTCAATCTACTATCCACTGAGCTCAAATGAGTTAGGAAGTCCACACTCTGAAACACAAGGCAATCATGAATATTAAACGTATGGAAAAAATTATTATAAAACAGCACTTTCCATTGAAAGCTAACAAGCACTTTGACAGTGCACGAAAAATGATAGAATCGATCCTATGGAATCTTTCTACACAGTATTTATCAATGAACTATTATTACGTGGAAATCATTTCATGTTATATTCTTTAGTTATAATAACATGATAAAATTTCTTCTTAAACACAAATACGATAGGCGAACATTTATTTAAAAACTAACGTACTTTCTCCAACACGTCTCTTTAAAATTTCAAAGAAATGTTGCAAATTTAATTGAGAAAAAGAGACACTGTAGTGATGAAATATATGTTGCTAATTCATAAGCTGCAACATAAGCTCGAACTTATTGTAAAACCACAGCCTCTAATGAACGGGAATGAGTGCAAATCGTTGAATCCGAAAATTTGCGAACCCCAAAAATCAAATTATTTTTATCCGCTTAGGTACTTATTTCCTCGAAATCTAATATCCTCGCCCACAGAATGATATAGAACCTCGAGGAGGCTTAGGACAACTCTAGCGTAGGTGAGTGGGAGCTAGGATAAGCAAAGAATTAGATTGGTCCGTTTACTGCTTTACTTTTTACTAAGATGAACGCTCGCCTCTTCGATAAAGTGTGACTTTTAAAAGTTCTTTTGCCTAAATCTCATACAATTTACTTCGTCGCAGCCTAAGTTCCCAGTTGAATTGTTTTCGTATCATGTTGCAGCCACGTAGCCAAGCCGAGTTAACTTCGGGAAACTTACGCTAGACGCTGTTCCAGAAGTAAAAGTAAAGCTGGTGTAAATTGTTTGAAAAACAGACCTCTGCTGCTGACTACATACTTTACCATCGCAGCATTTTGTTGTCTGCCATTCTCTTGCTCGAAAACTCCCTACTTTTTTCAAAAAAGAAAATTATGCGTGAGACCTGGCCCTCCGGTAAAACTTATTTGCCGAATTGACTTTTCCATTCATTTCGTTTTACAGCTTAATTTCATTCACATATAGACTCACTCAATCTTGTGTCGATTCCAACTGCCGATGACTTGGGAATTTATCGAGTGCAACAAAAACTAGATGTACGTAAATAATATTCAACAGGAAAGTCAAAAAGTTGGAAAGATGCGACGCTCTGAAAACCATCAACATACTGTGAATGAATAAAGTTCAAGACATTTACGTCAACCATCTATAATCTCACCACTAAGTTGCATGAAGCGCCTCAGTTTCAATCGAAAAATAAGCAAGAAAAATTCTGCACGTTATTCGCATTTGAATAAATAACAGCATATCAAACTTGAACATTTAGTTAACTCACGCTTCGAACGAAGTGCTCAACCGAAGTCAAACGAAAAAAATAATTAAAACACACTCTTCAACCCGTAAAATGATATAAATCTATACCCTGATCGATGCGAGTAATTTAACACGTTCACTGCGAATTCGTGATCATTACCGATTGGTTTCGTTAGGTTGCAAAAAGCTGAATTAGGTTATCGACTTTACTGCTCAAATACATCTTGATCTTTCCTGAGAAATGTGAAAAATACAACTGCACCAGAACATTTCACTTCGCATAAGATAATTCTTAAAAAAGCCGTAAAGCAAATGAAATCATCATTTATACCGGTACAGAAATGATCAATTTAGCTAGTGCGGTACATGTGTCCCAATACGGGGGGAACGTGCTCAGGGAGTAACAGCGCTGACATAGGGCTGCGGCTGCGCAATGATGTCCTCTGTGGGAGAGTATACCTGCTGGCATCGCAAGTATCATGCGTGAAACGGCACAGTTTTGCGTAGCGCACACATGATTGATTGTTTATAAGAAAGTTTTAGCCTCCCGTTACCACAACAAAGATGCTCAAAAAGAGGAAGTAAGAAGGCACCATTTAGTTTGGAGTTAAGGAAACGCTGAATCTACGCACAAGGAGCATAAAACAGTAAGGTAAGAAAGAAGTTCTTGAACAGAAAAAAAGGTCCGTAAACAACAAAAAAACATTTTCTATTTGAACAAAAAGAAGGCCTACCCAACGTTTACCTCGGGACCTCACATAATCCCCCTGGGTAGCTCACACATCAGCCTCGCTGACATTTAAGACAGTGAAACGATTGCTCTGAACTACGCTAGATAAGATTAATTCAAGAGTTAGTCTTTTTAACCACAACAAAGGTGCTCCAGAGAGGAAGGCACCATTTAGTACGGAGTACGACACAAGACCCGCCCCCCGTCCCCCCGCGCGTAGAAACATCAAGGTAATTCAGAAAAAAAATTATGAAACTAGATATAAGATGAAAAAGGTCAGAGACGCTAAAAAATGACAGCATTAAATTGAAAAAGAAGATCCGTAACAAAAAACTATTTTATTTCTACAAAAGAACAGCCAGCTTCGCCTTCAGCGTAGGACCTCACATCTTTCTCCTGAGACCGTTAGAACCCAAAGGGCAAAATAGTTATATATCGTCTGAGCGACCCTTATTGCGCTTATACCTACGCATATATTGGCGGCAATTTTCAAGAGGATGTGTCGTGTTTTTAAGTCAACTTCTAACAGCATTTACGTTTCGCATGGGATCCATCGCGAACTACTGCATATCATTTGAATTCCTCCACAAATAAAAACGGCCTGTCATATCGAAACTAATGTGGTTACATGCCAGGCAAATATTTCATAAATGAAATTCCATTCAAGTTTTGAAGCCAATTTAGCGATGAGTTAAATTTTTATTTCGTGGTTTCGTTTCATCACAACTGCACAAGAATGGTCCTGTTATAGTGAACTCAGAGATTTGGGATGATCGGCGTTTCCATCACGCGCATATATTTCAATATTGCTTTGAAGGAATGCATTATGACCTTGAGGCACATAATCAAGCAACTCAGTTGATCGTAACTGCTTAGGTAGCACAGTAAATTCTTCCAAGTGAACTTAAACTGTGCGACGCGCTGTAACACAGAAGAATTTATTCTATAAGTTATGTAGCTACGACGACTTAAATTACTTGAAGATTTTCAAGTAATTAACGACTCCAATCTATCAGAAAATGTGAGAAAAAAATGAGACATTGAGCGCATACAGCAGTCTTAATTGTAATTGGCTAATGGTTTAACGGAAACTTTCTATTTGACATCAAATCAGTCACTTAGAATTTAGTGAAGATCAAATTCGGCTCAGCATTGCGAACCAGAAAAATCTTTCCGAAATGTCATTCGAAGTTGAATCTTAAAAATCACAGATATGACGCATTGTTGTTAGAAAAGCATGATTTAATTTACGAGAGAAGTTCCAATGCCAATTTTAAAGGTCAACACGCCCATAAAAACGCAAATATATCGCTGACTGAAACGCTGTCGGCATGAAAACAACCTGAATTTATTCCATGGTATCTTGCCTCAACCATCATTTCACCAGCTTTGAAACTTCCCAAATAAATGCGATTCTTCCAGGTCTCGCAGATGCGTCGAGATTAAACAAGTTTTTATCACACTCATATTCCATGAGACCGACCGAGCTGACTTTTTCAGTGAGGTCTTTCTTATCGCACGCATTCATTTCATATGAGATCTGTCTGCGCAAACAATGGAGCTCCATCCAGCTCAACAACTGCACTCCACAGAACATAAGGCATGATCGAGTATACGGAGTCCGGCTCTTCTGTTCCGAGATCCCTTGAAGCGGAGATGTTTTTTTTTTCTTCCTGAGCCATCTCAAGTCTCGTGTTCCTCTCCAGTCCGCATTCGCAAACAAGATGACCTACAGGTCGTACATGACGATCCAGCACAAGGGACGTGACTTGCTTAAGTAGCGTTTCTATCTATACATGTCTTGCTTGACGCACTATACTAACTTGTCTTACTTTAAATACAAGAATTAGGTTCATACTAGTTATAAAAAATTAATGAAAATCTATAAAACTGTTTGAAATAGCAAACTATGTTTTAAAAGCTGATGTGACATTAAAAAAAGGCCTATCCACGAATATTTCCAGGCTTATAAAAATCAAACGCTGACAAATAATTGAGTAGTGACGTGGCGAAGCGACGCTTTGAAACACGTGTTACTTTCCATTAAACCCAAAACCTAAGATATTAAAAAAATAAAAACTAGGATAACCCGATGAACTATTCCTGAAAAAATAAGCTTCTGTCGCACGCTGTGTACAATTTTAGAGTTCAAGACAATCAAATAATATGAGAACAATAACAGTAACTTACTTTAATTCAAAGAAAATAGTTTCTATAGTTATTTTAATTTCAAGAAAATAGTTATTATAGTTGATTCTGAGTCAGGTCCACTACACCACTTCCATGATGCCTACAGATCATGATATGTATCTTAGACATCTTTCGTGGTCCAGACATGACTATTAATGGTTCAGGCATAGTTAAAATTGTTGCATCAAATCGGGGGTCTAATCACAAAGAAGGCGGGTTTATCTATGGTGATTGATAGAGCGAGTCGGCAGACTTTTTTGTCTCACAGCGAGGTGGGCGACAGAAAAACTCACATTAAAAAATAAAGATACCATATGAGATACTTGAAGAGATGCCTATGTTGAGCAAGTTAGAAATAAGGACATAAAATTTCAACTTGAAATAATAGCAACCGTTAACTCTAGTCACCAGCGGATATGGGGTATACTCGTCAAAATAGCTTTTCCATGAGTGAATTGAAATGCATCTAGTCTCAAGGAAAAATTATACTCTGCGTTCTTATCGAGCATCAGTGTACACACAGTTCTTTCTTTTAGTACCGGAATCACCACAGGATTTCAAATCAATAGAAAGATCAATTCAAGTTAAACGTTTCATGAGGTCCACAATACCATACGGGACTTCTCTTCAGACTTAAATAAGGTGGCGGTCTCCATTTCAGGAAGACAAGCACCAACGACCTGAGTCCGTCCAGGAGTTGCGGTGAGTGACAAGCACATTTTTGACTCCATATCTATTCTGACTCGAATTGAAAGCAGTAAATGAGGACTGAGCAGAGACTTACAGCTGTCGGACGACTGTCCGCTTTCACGACTGTCCGACAGCACTCGATCGGAGAGAGCAAACTCGAGTTGAATGATTTCGAAGGCCCGTAAGTGAGAGCTTACGATCAAGTCATCGAGTTATTTATCTTCACCAAGAGGCAAGAAACGCTGACAATGTGGCCAGACTAAACTGTGTGTGACATTGGCGGCTGAGATCTGAAAGGAGTTGGGACACTGGTGTCGGTCGACACGGGCTGTCAACTTGCGCTATCTAATTGCCGAGCTTCAAAGCTGTTCCGAAACCCTGAGGCTTTCGTTAAATTTTATGGCTGAATTCACAGAACAGAACTTCTCGTTTATTAGAGCGCGGAAACTGCCGCCGAGCTATCCGTGAAATGACAGTTCGTAGCGCACAATTGACAAACGAGGTGTGTCTTAACGTACTCAAGTATGAACATTACTGCTTTTTTGCAGGGTTGAATGAAACCCCATGATATTTTAGGCTTTCGCATAAACCGTAATACCAACAACATACAATGAAAGTTGAATTAGCTTGGAAATGAGAAAAATTTTAATGCTATCTACTCATTTCGAAATTTAACGTTATTTCGCTGTCGAGTTTTAGAGGATATCCAAAACTGTTGCAGGCAAATTCAATCCAATTTCACTACAGTATGAAAATTAAAAAAAAAGATTATCAACAATCCTGTCATAATTACCATGAATCTCACGTAGACTAGTTTTCTTTTAATTTCAATGAGGATCCAATAGATATTACGTGTCTTAGCCTTTTCAATGTTCGGGAGCGAAATTACACTCAGTGTGTGATAAATCACCTTAGTGAATAGCTCTTGCAGCATAGTCCATTCATGCACGATGTGCAGCATTTAAACGCAACTCTCACGTTATGCTCACAAGACGCATAAAATCCTGCCACATGAACCTCAAGTTGGGAGAAATATTGTTCTTCTTCATGTTACAGTGATCAAAAATTTACCATCTGCACTCCAAGGAGCGGCTCAATGGCAGATTGCCCACGCGTGCGGCAGAAAAATACGATGTAAAATCTTCCAAGACTTCAAAATGGTCTGCGCTAACGAGATGCCTATCTGTCTCCCAGGAGCCATTCTTGAAGAAATCCTTTGTTCAAATACATGGCATTAAATCTGCATTCTGAAAGAGTTGCCCCAGAAAGGTACGTGAACATTGAAATTTACAGCAGCCTTGCTACCTGTTCGACAGGAAAATCGATGTGAGCACGTGTAATTTGCGGGGGAAAGAAGAGGATGCGGGCTGGCTAACTCAATTTATATTCCGCGCAGACGCGGCGCAAATCAGGGTCCTGGAATGCATTCGTAAAACTACTTTTCATATTCCACGATGAGCAATTTTGTCACTCCAGATAAAATGACGAGGAAAATTATGAACTGCACTTGCATAATGGAGCCTTGTATCTTCACAAATCTAGGACATAAAATAATCGTACAAAATATACCTTTTCAAATATATTCCAAATTTGATTCCCAAACTTCTAGGAGTTAACTTATGGGACTTGCGCAAGTAAAAATGTAATTACTGGGTTTGAAATTATCTCAATTGCTCAATCCAATCACAAATATCGATGAATAATCTGTCAGAATGTCAATAGCTCCAATTCCCATTAGTAAAAATTGAGAGGCGTCAAAACCGCTTCCGAAGGAGGCGCGACCGTTTTCATGCAGTAGAAGGTACACGTCATACATCGCACTCCTATTGACTTGAGGTCACTATGGCCTGGCTTTTTCGTAGCGACTGGGATATATATGTCCCTGTAATTTCATTAATTTACCTATGGGATATACAAGTCAAAGGTCCTTGATAACAAATGGGGCAAATCAGGTCAAATTTTAAAAGTAACATAAATGGAAAAAATTCAATCAACCTTTTAAAATCATCTAATAGTATCGCATACAACTCTAAAACGTGTTATAAAGTTTCTCGTTATAAGCAGGAAAAAATCCACTACGAAAGGGCTATTGGTATCTTGCCCGCCCTATCGTCAATTGTGAACAAAGGTTAGACACCCAGCAGCGCCAGTATGGTGTTTCATTCCATTGGGTTGAACATCAGAAGAATAATTGGTGTTTACCCAGGTGTGTGACCTGAGTACCGCCTGCCCAGGTGTGTGACCTGAGTACCGCCTGCCCAGGTGTGTGACCTGAGTACCGCCTGCCCAGGTGTGTGACCTGAGCACCGCCTGCCCAGGTGTGTGACCTGAGCACCGCCTGCCCAGGTGTGTGACCCGAGTACCGCCTGCCCAGGTGAGTGACCTGAGTACAAGCTCGATGAAGGTATTTACGACCGCATCTAGGAGGTACTTCGAAAGCATTTGCAAGCCCGCTGTCCAAGATCAAATATATCAACTACGTTGAAATAGAAAACACTTCCATGTTTTTTTCTTCTGGTGCTTCCCAACCTCTGTGGACAACCCCAACAATCAATTAGAATAGATGCAAAGTATTCACTCACAGAGTGCTTTTTCCTAACTTTTATTTTCAGAATCACATTCAGAAACCAGGAGAACTTCAAACGTCTCTAGAACTCGTTAACGGCTTTTTACTTGTGTTCCAAATGCCATAGTTTTGGTTCCATCAATATAAAGTCTCACTACGAATCATGAACGAAGACATTTACTAACGTTCTACACTCTACCATTTTTGGTTGCATCAATGTAAAGTTTGTGCACGATTCATAAAGGAAGGCATTTACTAACGATTCAAATTCTATTGTTTTTGGTTGCAGCAATTTGAAATCTGACTAAGATTCAAGAAGGAAGGCACTGACTATAACTTTCCGAATTCTAACATTTTTAGTTTCATCAATTTAAAGTTTACTTACGATTAAAAAAAGGAAGACATTTACTAACGTTTCAAATTCTATCGTTATCGGTTCCACCTATGTAAAGTTTACCTACGGTTCAAGAAAGAAGACATTTACTAACGTTTCGAATTCTATCGTTATTGGTTACATCACTGTAAAATTTACTTAGGATTCAAGATAGATGACAATTACTGATGTTTCAAATTCTATCGTTTTTGGTTACATCACTGTAAAGTTTACTTACGATTCAAGATAGAAGACATTTACTAACGTTTCGAATTCTATCGTTTTTGGTTGCATCAATATAAAGTCGGACTAAAATTCAAGAAGGAAGGCACTTAATAACGTTCTAAATTCTATCATTTTCGATTGCATCAATGTTAAGTCTAATTAATATTCAAGAAGGAAGACACTGAATTACTAATGTTCTAAATTCAATTGTTTTTGGTAGCATCAATGTAAAGTTTGCACACGATTCACTAAGAAAGGACTTCAGGCGAGTGCTCTCCGTTCCACCGAAGTAAGGTTTACGTATAATTCATAAATGAAGGCGAGTGAACAGACCCACATGCTCCCTAGGCAACTAAAAGTTAATCAACATTACAGAACTCGCCGCCCTCTCGCTTCCCTTAAGGCGGCTGATACCCGAGGATTAGAGGCCGTGTCTAAGCTTGCCTCCCAAAGATAAAGCAACGCTGGTAAATTACGAAGTCCAAACTATCTATGCCTTTCAATTGGTTCGCCTCGTCCGAACAGCCCTCGCTGGTTACACGTAGAGATATTTCGAGGGAAGTAAATAAAATCAACTTAGACTTTGATGGGACTGTCCTGTACATGCAACATACAACAAAACGCTGACGTCAAGCGATCGTCCAGAATACGCGGAATCCTTGCCCCAAAGTGACCGACTAAAACATTCAGGAAGTAATCACCTAAAATGCCTGGCTCGAAGTAATCTAAAACACCTGCCACCAAATGACCGTGAGATATTTTCCACAATTCCCTCAATATCAGTCGACGAAGTGGTAAACTATTTTCGGCGTTTAGAGGTCACGGTGTATGAAATGCTCACTCGTGCTTGCTGAGCCTCTCTCTTATAAAACGTTCGACTCGATCCGCAAACATTTAACACACGTTTAATAAAAAACAAAGACTTTTTGTATAATTTTTATCACTCCATAATGATCTTTCTGAATTAAAATTGATGCACGTATGAAAATACAAAGAGCTATAAATCGCAATAGTAGACTTGCTCTCCTGACTGGGGTCGCTTGTATTTAAAAGACTTAAAAGATAAAATGTAGAAAATAATACATCATAACATAAAATTCATCATTTTACACAACTAATCCTTCATGTTCACTACTTTTGAAAACTTTTTAATATTTGATTATAAATCAATTGTTAGTGTCACTTGACGCTGGAGCAGTAGCATGGACTCCATCAGTGAATGATATGGAAAAGATGTTGCTCATTTAAATTCAAAATCAGACCTCATTTTTTCATATAATAACGTTTAGTCTCAACTGATGAGCTCCAATCTACTTTTAACTTGTGCAATTTCTTTAATTCAACATTCATGTTAAGGGATACCGTTTGCCATAGCAAATACAAACGCATAATTGCAAGAACCCTCTTAAGCGGCCCATAGACGATCAATTTAATTGTCAATATCATTGATTCAATATATTGCTGAAATTTTTTCGCCCACCAAGTCAATTAGTTGACGGTCGTCAATCAAGCCCACAGACGATCAATTAAATTGTCAATATTCATTATTGTCAATTATATTGACAATAAATTGATCGTCTGTGGGCAGCTTTAGATTCTTCATTATTATCATTGCTCTTCGTTTACATGAACGAATATCTCAACGTACGGAAACTCTCGCACGTTCACTTTCATTCTCCCTACGACCAGGACCCAAAATTAATCAACAAGTGCAAGGAATATTTGAGAATGTGCAAGGAACAGCAGCGAACGGTTTGGATCTCAGCGCACGGTCTCCGGTGTGTCAAGTTACTGATAACCAGAAAAGGATAATTTTAAATATTGAGGAATTAAATTCAATGGTTATGCCGAGACATAAAATTTTCACTGATTTATGGTTCGCATCAGGGGTCTTCAACAGTATGGCCGTAAAATTAGATTCTCGGAAAACCCTCGAATATTCCAGCCCACATGAGGACAGAATAAACCGCAACAGGAAACATCACATCAAATCCTAACTGCCCTACGATTTAAACTACACGTCTCAAGCTTATGTACAAGGAAATGCTATAAATGAATTAGCAAGGTACTTTAATTTCATTTTCTATACTCCATCGAAAAGTTCATGTTCATTTCGTTTATTACAAGTTCATTGTCGTTTTTCCTTTGCCTTTCCCTTGCGAATCTTCCTCTACAAACCCCGTATCTAGGCTACCGCGACAAGCAGCATCTGCACCCTCACAACTCCCGGTAATTTGGCCGGCATCCTGCTGCCGGACAAACGCGCCCTCAAATGTAATGAAGGTAAGCGGAGAAGAATGGGAGGGTGCTTAGCTCTAACGTATGAGTGGTCGCCTAAATTAATGCTAGCACTTAGTCGCTAGTTTTTGAGACTTGAGAGAGTATGTGCTATCCTTAATTTAGGTATTAAGGTGATTCCTTTGCAAAGTGAGCGCCAATTATGAGATGAATTATGTTGTAAAGTATCAGCACTATAGTCTTTTCTAGTTTCCTATTTGTAGCATCTATGCCACGAAATAATTGGTACGAATTTTATCAAATAATTGGTCACTATCTTATGCAATGCCTGGCAAGCGTGCTATAAAAAACTTCTACTTATATATGATACGAAATATAGTTATCAATGTTACGAAATAGCTGGTATATTGTGAAATAATGATTAGCATTTACGTTATACACTGGTATCCATGCCACGAAATGCGTGGTACCCACGCCACGAAATGCGTGGGATCCACGTTACGAAATGCGTGGGATCCACGTCACGAAATGCGCAGTATCCACGTCACGAAATGCGTGGCGCGCACTTTACGGAATAGCTGCTATCTCACACACAAAATAACTTGCATGATTGAATTTTTCAGTCGCAGCTCCTCACCTTAGACTAGATTTTTGGAGCGTCACAAAGTATTTAAAACAGTGCACGACTGCCTTCGTCTCGCGCGACTGCTCAACTCGAACTTGCAGGTTGGAAAGTGGAGCTATCCGAAAAACTCTCGAAGGTAAAAAGTGTGTAGTGCATGAAATGACTCATAAAGTGAAATTAAATAAAGCCGCGCCAAGTGAGCGAGTCAAGCATCCAGGCACAAATGCAGCAAGATTACGCAGATGAGGTTAGCAATAAATTTCTAGCGCAAATTCAGTTTGCTTTCCTCCAGTCAAAAGAACAGAGTTTGCGCCAAGCTTTACAGTTGCACGAGCTTACTCAATTTGAATTTCACAAAGAAAGAACTAGAAAAATTCACGGCACAGACAACATTATTGTACGTAACTTTTACAATTATTCAAGAAAGTCAACGAGCTGAAAAGGTGATGAGTCTCGTTTCCTTATCTTTTAATTTTTAAAATGAGTTTTGCTCCAGAACAGTTTCTTAAGGTAATCGAACGTTATCGAAATGTACGGTGCTCGTGTTTTGTATCACATGCCGCGTTATAAAACAATTAACTCCATCGTAGCGATACAGCTGGCTGCATGAGTTTTACTCTGAGCTTGGCTACGCTTCGTGCTTTACGTACCACGTGGTGTAGCCAAGCCGACTTTAAACAACATTCAGCGAGCTGTACCGGAATGACAACGTTAATTGCACCCTAATATAATTTTTGCTTTCTGCTGGATGAAAGTTCCGTCCCCATTCTGATGTTGGCAATAACCTGATGCCAGCTTGAGTCTAACAACAGTGGTTGTAATATTGGAAATACGAGTAAAAATTTCGGCTAAAAGGGTTCATTTGAAAATTCAGTCAAGGTAAGCCTGTACAGTTCAATAAAGCAAGCTCAGTTATACCTGTACGCTGCTATCCCCTACGAAGGACTGCTTCACGAGTACTCTAGTACTATCAGCACAAGTCTGGAGACCTCTATTATAATGCTCATATGTTCACGTTCAGCGTATTTCTTTCTTTATACATCACTTGAATTTCAACAAAGCATTTTCAAAGCTAGAAAATAGCGAATTATAAAAAACGAATAATTATATGATACAAGCGGATAATTCAACTCGTCATATTTGAGTGCCTTATTACAGGTCATCGTTCTGTGCACTGGAATTAAAAGGTTGATTATAAAGTTGTATAAAAGTTATTATTCTAAGCATTAATTATATCATCAACTTCACACTGCAGGCTGGATGAAGAAGCTTTTCCAATTGTTTATTCGTGATTCCTAACAATTACGTATTCATGAACTAATCTATTCTTCTACATCACTAATCAGAGCCTTATGAACACAAACACTTCATTTTCACATAATAGGCTAATAAATTACAAATGTAGTTTAGTCGAACCCTAAAATTTGCGCAATGTTCTCATTCACTTCATCAGGAACCGCAGTGAATTATACGGCAGCCAACGATCTTCGTTATCATGAGATCGTTTAGGTGAAGTTCACCCCGCGGACTGGAAGTCAGCGGAGCAGGAGCGAGAGGCAGCGCACCGCACCCCACCTCCTTACTCTGCCACTGCTGCAGTCGCACTGAATCCAGACTGGTGTTTTTGACGCGGTCTCACTCAAAGGGTATCCTGGATACCTGGAATCGTAAGATGTTGGTTGACACCCATCAGCGTGCCAGCAAATTTTTTAAATACCGACCGAGAGAGAGAATGGGATTAAAAATGAACGTAAAGTTCAACGAGACGTGGCAAGAAATTTAAAAAGGAAATTTACAAACGAAAAATGCCTTATGCATTAAAATGATTTTAATAACGATTTTACACAAAATATAAAAATAAGTACTCGATGTCAATTTTATAAAACGTTTCGGATGAGACAATCTTAAATTTTATGGTTATTTCATATAACGGAGATAATTAACTTATCGATTTCAAGGGTACAACATAATGCGAATAACTTAGGCTAATCAACAATGTCGACGAATGTTTTGAAAGGAAACATTTTTGATATTGTGAGCGCCCTTACCATAAATTACCGTACAAATTGCAGTAATCAGTCAGAGAGCTTCTGGAATAGATTAAGAGGCAGCGTTGCCACAATGTTGCACCATTGTTCTGACCACAAATTAATTTGAAGCAAAAAAAGCGAAGTAAAAACGTCGATCAATGGAGTATATTCATCTGTGGTAATAGCAGCTATGAAATAATACTTACAATATAAATGTATAAATAAACGAAATAAAATCGCTTCTACAGGCATGTTTGAATTCATTAGGCTTTCTCAGACTTGAGTAATTTATCAGCTACTGCAGCCACTAACTTTTTGATCACAGGTGTTTTTTCCTAACTGCAGCATTTGTCCTACCGTTGGGCTGCTTGCCCCTTAATAACTCATACCGTCAAACCAGTGCGTCAAATCTTGGGCTAGATTAATTTGGCGACCGCCGCCCTCGGTCAGTCATTTCTCACTCCCAGCTTTCGCATTTTTATTTCGGGTTTCAAGTCCTTCTAGGTAGTTTAGTAAAATCTCCGTTGCTGCGCAAATTTTCAGCTGTTGCTCAAATTCTCTATTGCGGCGCAAATTCTCCATTGCGGCGCCAATTCTCCATTTCGGCGCCAATTCTCCATTTCGGCGCCAATTCTCCATTGCGGCGCCAATTCTCCATTGCGGCGCAAATTCTCCATAGCGGCGCCAATTCTCTATTGCGGCGCAAATTCTCCATTGCGGCGCCAATTCTCCATTTCGGCGCCAATTCTCCATTTCGGCGCCAATTCTCCATTGCGGCGCAAATTCTCCATAGCGGCGCCAATTCTCCATTGCGGCGCAAATTCTCCATAGCGGCGCCAATTCTCCATTGCGGCGCCAATTCTCCATTTCGGCGCCAATTCTCCATTGCGGCGCAAATTCTCCATTGCGGCGCCAATTCTCCATTTCGGCGCCAATTCTCCATTTCGGCGCCAATTCTCCATTGCGGCGCAAATTCTCCATAGCGGCGCCAATTCTCCATTGCGGCGCAAATTCTCCATAGCGGCGCCAATTCTCCATAGCGGCGCCAATTCTCCATAGCGGTGCCAATTCTCCATTGCGGCGCCAATTCTCCGTTGCGGCGCCAATTCTCCATTTCGGCGCCAATTCTCCATTGCGGCGCAAATTCTCCATAGCGGCGCCAATTCTCCATTTCGGCGTCAATTCTCCATTGCGGCGCCAATTCTCCATTTCGGCGCCAATTCTCCATTGCGGCGCCAATTCTCCACTGCGGCGACAATTCTCCATTGCGGCGCCAATTCTCCATTTCGGCGCCAATTCTCCATTGCGGCGCCAATTCTCCATTGCGGCGCCAATTCTCCATTTCGGCGCCAATTCTCCATAGCGGCGCCAATTCTCCATTGCGGCGCCAGTTCTCCATTGCGGCGCCAATTCTCCATTGCGGCGCCAATTCTCCATTGCGGCGCAAATTCTCCATTGCGGCGCAAATTCTCCATTGCGGCGCCAATTCTCCATTGCGGCGCCAATTCTCCATTGCGGCGCAAATTCTCCATTGCGGCGCCAATTCTCCATTGCGGCGCCAATTCTCCATTGCGGCGCCAATTCTCCATTGCGGCGCAAATTCTCCATTGCGGCGCAAATTCTCCATTGCGGTACAAATTCTTATTTTTTGCTCAAATTCTCCGTTGTTGTGCAAATTGTAACCCTCGTGTTCATTTTCTCAAATCTGCCCTCCGCCGCTCAAATTGCGAGTGGGTACGTTGGCACACCGTAACTTTCCTGCTGCTTTCTATCATAACAACTGCAGTGTCCGTGTATCGCTGTTGCCTAAACCGCAGCTGCAGACAGATCTCCGCTGTTTCTATCATTCGTACCCACATTTCCTTTCACTATTCATCAAACTTCGTCTCTCTTTTTCGTTTTTTTTCTTTCTGGACATTCTTAGCTCATTTTATGTGCCGGGTATCCTGTGTGGGAACGCATCTTGTGCATAGATTTTGCGTTTTTCTTAGTCCAGAATAAATGGTGCTTTCTCTTTCCTATGTGGGAACACCTTTGCCCTGCAAACGAAACTGTAAACCAACTACTGTATTATGCGTTCTTAAGTCCATACTAAACGGTTCCTCCTCTTAACTCTATTGAAATCGCCTTCGTTATGGATTAGGGAGTCTTAAACTAACAAATTTAATAATAATTACGATTGCAAAAATGTAGTGTCAGTCTGCTCTATTACTTCGTTCATGCTGGAACTACGTAATATTGGCCTGCAGTCGTACCTGTCCGAATCTATCTTGTTAAGCACTGTCACCTAATCGCTTGACTTCTGCTAGATCTCAGTATATTCTTCACTGTCGCTTATACCAGTCATTTTTTCGCTAATTTAAGTCTATTCAAAGAAGATTCCAGGATTGGATTATCATCAGATTAGATTATTAGCTAGTTTAAGCCCTCCCTATCCGCAACAAAGGCGATCCAAAGAGAGGAAGGAAGAAGGCACCATTTAGTTTGGAGTTGAGGGAACGCGGAATCTATGCAGAAAGGGCACAGAAACAGTAAGATGAGAAAGAAGTTTATGAAACAAGATCAAAGTTGAAGAAGAAAGTAGTAGGTGCTGAAAAACAGGACAGCAGTGAACCGAAAAGAGATGGTCCGTAACAATACAAAACCTATTCTATTTCAACAAAAAGAAAGCCTACCTAACCTTTAGCTCAGGCCCTTACATAGTCCCCCTGGGAGTGAGTGACCATCAAGCAGCCATGTAACATGCGGTATGCAACAACACGCATAAAATTCATTAAAATTTTACTGACGTTCGATAAAATGTAGATTGCTTCTCGACTTCAGAATTCCGCTGAGCCTAACTACATAAATGAATAGAATTAAATATTAATGATACCGTGTTAGCAGTAAATTGTACATTTCTTCTTTATCGACTGCCAGGATTGAGAATTCATTGCGAGAAAGGTATCAAGAAAGGACACTCGTGAATAAATTCACGAAGCAAATTAGTATTCGTTCTTATTTGCCGTCAAATTTTAACATGTAGTTTTGTTCATCTTAGATCACACGCAAAATAGTGATCAGGCATTCCAAAATCGCCAGATATTTTCAGGAGATATTTTTGCACATCCTAGTGATGAAGGCTGTTTATTTGAATTGATGTTTCTAAGCACACTTTTCAGCCCTTTTCGAAATGAAAACAAGTTAATGGTACATAGATGCAGAAAATGCCGGATAATGAACAAAACTTACCGCTCATAAAAAATTAACAACGTGAATCGTGCTGGCCATTTACGAAATCATAAATTAACCTGCGATTGAAAATGAATTTCCAGCGCTGAAATGCTTGGGGTGAACGATACACCTTCGACTTGGGTATAAATTCCGCACCGAGGCAATGAATCGGAGCAAACCGAGAAAAATTGTTCGCCAAGAATCGCAAAAATTCAAGTTGGTTTGTTTGACTTAGACGCCGTATACACAACAGCATTTCTTAATTTAAAAAAAATTCTTTCCAATTAGAAAACATAGATTTCTAGGAAAAAATCTTTCATTGGAACATGAACCGAGTATATATTAAACCAGCAGCGTAAACCCTAGTAAATTTTATATATGATTTATTTAAAAAATGCCAGTGCATAGAGATTAAATTATCAGTCAACATGATAATTCTTGTGTGTCACCGATTGAAATCATAACGTGGCTGCTCAGGTGAAATAAAAGTGCTTTATTTGTCAAATTAAAGTGCTTTATTAACATTATGACTGCCGCAGACATAGGGTAATTCATCAAATATCGAACTGAACTGATTATCGAACCACTTTGGAAATATGCGCGTAATAAATTTAGTAAGCATCCAAACTTGCTCAGTGCCAGTGATCTTACATCTAAAACTCCTATTTTAGTGATAAAAACTCATTTCTGTGAGCTGCAAACTGCTACCAGCTGTTGCGAACGCATTTTCTGTACGACCCTTACAAATTAGTCGAATTTTTTCACTCGAAAAATCTTACGCACCTCGGGAAAATTGCGACGGTTTAATTGTTGTTGGGTCACCGTCAACCTCCCGTCATAACTAGAGAGTAGTGTTGTCATATGATGTTCTGTTACTGTATTTTTTTCTTTTCCGCCAAAAACTTGATAATTATTCCATGTTCGACATTCAGTTCCTTTTTCATGTCAGTATTAAATACTGAACAAAGGTGTTCGAATCAAAATTCCTTAAAAATCATGAATTTATGCCTCGAACAAAGCTTTTCGATTCTTAATTCTTTTAAATAACTGAATCGATCTATTGAACGCCTGTTTTATTTCATTAAAATATTGTATTAACGCTTGATAATAACATTGAATAGTTGAAGATGGGAATTCTGGTGAGGGGCTATCAATCATCTGCTGGTGTTCCAAAGCCCTCAAGATCATCAATGATTCGTCTGGCTACATTTACTGATGATCAATCCCTTGCCAAAAAAATTGATGCAAGCATCAATAATAATTCATTGACGAGTGCTTTACACTCTACTCCAAAAATGGTCACACAGGTTGATGATCACAATGATGGTTCAACAAACACTGCAAATGAAACATCGACATCATATTCAAATTTTGATAACTCTCCATTCAAATGCATCTTGAAAATAAGTAATGAGACAGTTATTTCAAACAAACAAACATAACAAACATCGGCATCTTTGGGATGCTTTATTTCCAATCAAGCCTGATACAAATGATCTTAAGCATTGGTTTTTCAAATGTCTTATAACTAACACTATATATAGGACCCCATGACGGTTCCCCCGTAAAGCCGGTACCCATTTCCGACACCTGGGTCGAGTGGGGTATTGTGCTTGAGCTTTCCCTTATACCCAACGGGGAAAATCGCAGCGCCAGCGCCGGGATACGAACCCGCGACTCCAACATACAAGTCCGATCCCTTAACCGATGTGCCACCGCGAGCACTTCCAAGAAAATCCAGTGCACCAAAGAAAAAAAGAATGAAAGAAAAACGTTTATTTTCCAAGTGGCCACATGAGGTGTACAAATAGATAGACCATACGAGGCATATTAATGGACAAAATATACGAGGCGTACTAATAGACAAACCATACGTGGCGTGCTAATAGTCTAACAAAAGTTCCATACGAAAAGAACTAATTGACAAACCATCCTGTTCGAATCAAAATTCTTGTTCGATTCCTGTTCGATATTGATGAAATTATGTTACTAAAGAATTCGATTTTTAGAACAATAAATACATTTCAATAATCTACGTTGTCTTTCAAGCGACATCACAGAACAAGAAAGCAACTGTTCAAGAATAACCTTGAGGCCCGCAAGAGTTATTCAGAGCAAAAGTTACCGATTTATGAAGGTTGTTTCTAGACACACGTGATTTCTGTTCGATATTTGATGAATTACCCTAACTGAAGTTTAATATTCAATTCAAACTTAAAATCAATTGTAGTAAGCAATGTTGAAAATACCAAACAATAACTGGATCGTATTTTCATTTAGTTTTAATTCCAGTATTTTTTTAAACTGAGTTTGACTTCTGTTTGGTCAGCAGCATAATGAAAACTCCCTCAGTGACCAAATCCGGCTCACGTCGCAGTCAAAGTGTTATAGCAGCGAAACATAAGAAAAAAAAAAGAGCGTGCTGCACACTTCCTGTCCCTCACTGCTCAGCTACTACACCAGAACACGAAAAGCGATATCGAAACCAAGAAATCCTTTCCATATTTCAGGGCATACTCTGGTTATGAACCGATTCTACTTAATATTCTAACGAAGGGATGTGAAGTTTGCTTTCTCTAACGTAGTTACAATATCGATCGTAATTTTAGGACCACACGGCATGTATTAGCAACGAGACATGCTAACATGTGTCAAAAGTATCTGAAACGCTAGTTGTAGAACACGTGTAGTGAGGTGTACAATTTCGCAAAGAGAATAAATTTCCGGGCATTTGAAAATCAAATTATTGTTGGAGTGAAGCCCATAATTTTGTAAGGAAAGAATTACTTCCCGGTATTTGAAACTTGGAGTGAACTGAAGCACATAATCTCGTGAACGAATAAAGGTGCTCCGCTGAGGAGTTACACACGTGCTACGAAAGTGCATTCGAGGGGCAAAAAGCCTCTAAAAAACTCGTTTAGAGCCTCGTCACTTGCAGTCTCCAGCATTACATGTGCTAGAAGATAATGCTTCGGTACCGTCTATCATCTCTAAATACATAGAGCGTACCATTAAGCTTAGGACAGAGAATCCAAACGTTTTAATGAGCAGTAAAATCGACAATGTCATCAATCAGCTACACAAACGACAGAGCGACTGTTCTCAGCCTCATGGTTAGACTCGAGTCGAAGAAAGAGAGCGGTAAATCAACGAACTGCTAATGCCATTCGGGAGTTTGAGGAAGAGCGCCACTTCGTGTAGGGTATCTGCTTAAAAAAGAATACTGAATGAAGCTTGTCACGCAAAATTCGCTCGTTATTACTTCGTATTTTCATTCACATGAACACGCAGAAGCACATCAGTGACGACGACTGGCATAGCGTCGGCGAATGTTACTCGATATTGAAGCCTCATTTTCGTCTACTGAGTTTTATGTACTTCATTATTGAGCTGTTTTGCGGACTGTTACATGCACGACTACAAGGTCTGAAGTTTGAACCATTACGACTTGAGATCATTTTATTTGTAGGATTCAGCATCTGCTGAGGTCTCGCGTAGACATTTTGATGCATGTTTGCTGTGGTGCTTTATCCGCGGAATATCTGTCTGCATTGCTTAGAACTCTTCTTCGGCATGGTCACTGTGATATTACTATGTATGTAAGAAACTTTGAGCACTACGGGAATTCCAGGAGGAATTATTCGTTGTTAAAGGATGCGAAGAAAATACTATGTAAAGTATTTTGAAAATCTCAAGCGCGAACAAAGTCACTCATCCTTAGCGCGTGAAGAAGAAAAGACTGAGAGGAAGTGTGTAATGGTTAAAAAGCACTTGAATATTACAAATACTAAAATATAAGAACCTACGTACCTCTCCAGTGTAAGAAAATATAACATTGATATTTTGCCAAAACGGTACAAAAGTTTTTGCTCCAATGAAATGTACATCATAAGAAGCCTCGATATTTTGAAAACTTGCTCTACTAGAAATCCATATCAGAGCTCGAACAACACCACCACCACCACCACGAGTCCTGATGAGTAATGACCACACCATGAACGCCTCCGACGGTGTCACACGAACACAGACAAAGAAAGGCTCTTTTTGATGACCCGTCATTCCGTCTCTGTTTGCGTTACGAAATGAAACTGGCAACTCGGTAATCACAGCCACATTTGTGTCAGGGAATGTCGATGAGGGAAAATAGACGATCAGAAAGTATTTCTTAACTTGGCATTAGGACCGGTGGAATGGCTGATTGCCTGCGCTTACACTGAATGATCTTAGCCTGACTTGCATTGACGCCAAAGTTAATTGTAATTCGGAGAGGTCTTTGAATGAACTCATCAAAGCTACACGTTGAACGAACTTGATCCGCTCTGAACTATACTTGAGTTTAATAATTCCCTTAAATGAAAAAATGTCATTGATCTGCTCATTCTTGACCGTACTGTATTCCAAATCTAATAAACTCATTTGAAACATCATTATCAGATGTGTTATCCAGTTAGATTGCTCTTGTGATCTGTTCACAGTTTTGAAATACAGTATGTTTACACCAGTTGAAAAACAAAGAATGTTAGTTTGCATGGATGGACAACAATAGTTTTCGAACTAAAGCTCACTCATAAATAAAAACAAAGGATGAAGAAGACGAACAATTTCTGTCGAATCAATTGAGTTAAAAAAATATACTTTAAGTAACTAAAATAAAAGTGACACTAAGCCCAAGGTCAGCAAACTAGCTTGATTTGGTCGTGGTCAGGTCGTTCAACTGCACAAGTGAGGTTTATCACAGCTTGCATCCGCAGTTCAGGTTAGATTCATTAAAACAGGGCTTTGCGACTTCCTGAAAGTTCCTGAGTGTGATGGAAATTGAAATTTAGTTATAGTCCAAGAAACTCTAACTGCATTAAGTAGGAAAATTTTTAGGGTTAACTGCCGAAGTATGGAGGCAGATTAAAGCACTCACTGCTAATGATTGCAGACATTTTAAGCGATAGAGTTTAACCCTTTCCTTCCCGTCGGGAACTCGTCTTCCAGTTTAGGGAAATTGACGAAATTTCAGGGTAATTCAACTAGTAGGGAAATAATTTGAAGTTAATGACAAAATAGGGCAATTAATGATATTCCTGCATCTATGTTTTAGACACTCCAGAAGTTTGACACGTGCAATTTGCTATTGATATCCACTCAATGTAAGCTTCATGGTCTATGCAATACATTTAATACTTTTTATTTAACTTGAGCAAGTTTTTCATAAGAACATGTATTTACTGATGAAATAAAGCAATATCTAAATTGATATCTTTTCTCAAATTTTTCTGCTACTTTTTGGCATGGAAGCATACATTTTTAAAGTATAATTTTTTTCAATTTAACACTTTGACCACGGAGTGGGACAAATGTGCACCACTAGGTGAATTGTTCATACACGCACCAATGTAAATGTATAAAATTTCAAACCATTTTGCGACCTTTTTTGAAGGAATTTTATCATACCTTGAAAATATTATTGAGCTCCTACATTTCATAAATATCTTACAAAGGACGGAAACTTATTCCATCAAATACATCGATATTACCTGTCTGTTTTTCACAACCTAACCAAATCAACTTCACAACACGTGCAATCGTAGTCAAGGTGTTACAAAGGAAGTATAAGCACCAGCTTATGCAGAAAAGAACCTGCTGGGGCAATTTTGCTGACATTTCAGGGTAATGACTGAAATTACCTTAGAATAATTTTCCCCTAACAATTAAAATGTTGGGAAGGAAAGGGTTAAAAAAACTGCATTAACGAAACCCGCCTCTGCTCTCAAGTCAAAAAGTAGACCATTAAGAGGTAGCCGAGGAGCACCAAAAATGAGACGTTGAAAAAAGAAAGAGGCTCATTCCCAGAAGAAAAAAATTAACCCGCATGGTCCACATGTCTTTCAGCTTTTCTTGCACGTTTAAGAGTTGCTCTCCGAGAAGCAGCTAAGTGGCGGAGATTCTGTCATGATATGGGGTGCCTTTTCTTGTCGAGGGCGATGAACTTCGGGTGGCGCAAGGACGTCATATAGCCAATGAATGTGTTGACATGTTACTGAGAGCACTACGATGCAAAGCCGTTGCATGAGGGATAAAGGATATTTTTTCCATCAGGATAATGCAGTGAACCAGCATGCCTGCATGACCAACACTTCCTGTCAGGAGAATGATATCCCTTATCGGCTATCCAACTCATTTTCCAAATTTAAAGTCGATAGTGAACGCTTGGGGTTGACGTTGAAGATACATTATTTTATAGAAACATACAACTTGAGACAATGAATGATCTCCGAGACTCCATCTTCACTGTTTGGAGTAACCTTCCCCTAACCCTATTAAAAACCCTCATTTCAAGCATACCGCTAAGACAATAACTTTTTGAGGTTATCAATTTGGATGGAGGGATGACCTAATACTAAGTACTCATTTTGTTAACTTCCACTTCAATGTAAAGTATTCTTACACTTCAATATTTACTGGTCTTAATTTTTGTCCAGTTAGCAAGGAGCTCATTTACTTAATTAAAAGTGGTTAAGGGATCTGCTCTCCGTGGCACAGTGGTTAAGGGATCAGCCTTGTATGTTGGAGACGAGGGTTCATATCCCGGCGCTGGCGCGGAGATTTTCCCCGTTGGGTATAAGGGAAAGCTCAAGCACAATACCCCACTCAACCCAGGTGTCGGAAATGGGTACCGGCTTTACGGGGGAACCGTCATGGTGTCCTATATATAGGGTTAGTTATAAGACATTTGAAAAACCAATGCTTAACCCTTTAACGCCCAAGTGGACACTACGGTAATCTATCAAAAATAACAATAATATATTTTATTTCTGATTCAATTTGTTCACTAATGTGTCCTTTGAACTTCACTGCCGAGTAGCAGTTCCTTCCATATCTTGATAACAGTGACTACCTAATGCCAGTATCGGTTTAGTGATAGTGGTTGTGATAACGGTAATATGAGTATAAAAATGTGGGCGTTAAAGGGTTAAGATCATATGTATCAGGCTCGATTGGAAATAAAGCATCCCAAAGATGCCGATGTTTGTTTGTTAAAAAAAAAAGATGTGATCGCATTATATTCCTTAATACTCAGAAATTACTTGTAGTCTTCAACCTTTATATTTTCCAATTATTAAACTTTAATTGGCCAACTGCTGAAGTCTATCTAAGCGAAACTGAAACCATGGATATAATCGTATTGGTTTGTGTGTATAAGTTACAGGGACATAGGAAGTAATCTCACTACTGGGCAAAATATCAGCTATCGCTTCCTTTCTCAACATATGTATGTACGTTTCTTTCTTTCTGAAGAATTAATGAAAACTCCACTGAAACTTGCGTTTGGGTTCATGCATTCACTGCTGGCAGATCTCATGGAGTGCTGAATGTAAGTTGATTATGATGATGGTTGTGTTTGATGAGCCGGCCTCACGTGCCTTACATCCACCCTTAATCATTTGAGATGCATACGTAACAAGTTGAATTTCTTAAAAGTCCGTCAATGGGAAAAGCATGGGCAGAATTGCTTTAATTTCCTGTATCTAATTCACATTGACGGTGCAAATAGAATGACCCGTAGCTAAAGAAACTTCAAATGTCTGTCAGTATGTTTGTGAGAAAGATTACTTCATGCAAGTTAGAAAGAAATACTCCATTTTGTCGTGAACAGGGTGGGTTAGCTAAAAATATATAAATAAACTGAGTCAGGGAATTAGAAACGAGGGCTCAAAGGGATCGTTACTGCACCGAAACTGCAGCGTAAATAATCTAAAAGCAATTTGCAGAACTCAATCAATTTATTAAACTCGTGAGAATCAACAATATCTTTGACTGACATGGCACTGTAAAGTTTCATGCGAGGCGCCACGGTGGGTTTGCCTGCAACTCAGGCTCTGACCTTGTAGCTGGTGGAGTAAGAACTTAATTAAAGTGAAAGAAACTTCAAAAATCGAAGATAACTTGTTCATGTAGGTCGTATCATATATGGCGAACTTTGTATGTCAGTGGTATTCATTGCGCGGCTCTCGAAAAATGTATAAATAAATTAATCAATATGCAATTTTTATAATAAACTAACTCGCTGTAGCTGCGGTTCTCTCCCTCAATGCGTTGAACCGAAGCGCCACATTTATGCAGGTATTACTTTCGTACCAGATAAGTTGTCATTATACATAGTAACATTAGTTTGTTGTGGTTCCGTTCCCATCGCAAAAATGTTTTTACAGAAGAAAAAGAAAGGACCTTTTAGCATGGACTGTTGAAAACGTGGAATCTACATATTCTCATAGTATGTTCCCTTATACGGTAGGATACCCTGTGCATAGAAACAGCAATGTACAAAGAAAGAGAAATAAAAGACCAAGAATACATGGCGAAGAAGCCAAGGAAACTGGAAGAAGCAAGTAGACCCTAAAGATTCAAACGTAACCCGTCATTAGAGGCGTCAGCCAGCGTACCTGATCCAGCTTAAAGTCACTCGAAGCAGTTCAGGGCAATGCCAACATCTGTGCGTGAGGACACTCAATTGGACAAAGATGATATAGGACTCTAGGGAATCCTACTTAAGCCTTAAAAGTCCCCACGATTAAAGACCCTGGTTAACCCTAGTTAAGCCTCGAAGTCCCCACGATTAAAGACCCTGGTTAACCCTAGTTAAGCCTCGAAGTCCCCATGATTAAGGACGCTAGGAAGTCCTATATGAGCCTCGAGAATCGCTGAGTCTCCATGATACGACAGAAGTCAATCCCTTCAGCGCATTTCCTGAAATACGGTATTAACATCTGAAGAACAAGATTAAATTCCCAGAATGATAACTATTTAAAAAACCATTCTACATTATCATATAACGAGCAAAAATTTGTCAGAGCTGAAAATTGAGGCTTAATGTTATGATATTTGCATGGATGATTTTTCTTTATTTCCACCATATGGTAATACGAAAGCACGCTTAGTAAATTGACAAACAGGAAGTGCAGCTTGCTCCAAATCATTCACGTCATTAAATTTGACTTGCCGGCGATAAAGAATGCACTGCGTCGATGATGATCCAATTTCGCTCTAATGAAGTACCTCAATTACATGCGTTTCGAACACACGAATACATCACAGGAATTCAATTTCAATTGCTTTCCGCATCTCACGATCAGGTTTCCGATTTCACGGGTTGTTTTTATCCTAACTTGATTCAAATGCTTCTCAAATACTTGCATTCTGAACTTATGCGTTTCCAGTTTCACTGTGACTAAAATAGAAGGATGATTTCATTTCATTAAACAACATGTCAAAAAAATTAAGAGTAAACTAAAAATTTCGTAGTACACTCACACTGACAATGTCCTAGTGCCGTTTTCTTGAAACTTTGCGGGGCAAATTTCTGTGGTGCACGGTGTGCTGTTCACGGCGAGTGTGCATTTCTCCGTAACCTAACGTCTCGTAAATGATCAATTTAGGGGTCGTGTTTTCAACGAATTCGCATTGTCGTAGCGGTGAAGTTGGTAGCTCCGGCAAGTAAACTTAGGTATGCTATGTGCTGAACCAAGTAGTGTAGCTCTACGCCGAGCGTTGGCCGCTAGATGAACAGCTACGACGACGTAAGTTATTTCGAAATCCGGCCTAATCACAGTCCCAGCTGACCAGAAACAGAAGGGGTAGCATCATGGCAGACCAAACACAATGTAGGTAAATGGCTGATGTTAATTTTATCCTTATCTTGTCAGCATCAAGTTGTTTTTAGAAGTGTCCACCGGCCAAGCGCCTCATGCAGATATGTATCTGTCGTGCCTCTGTGGCGGCTCCATGCCCTTAATTCAAGGAAGCTGAGGAGATAAAGAGAAATTTGGTGTTCGTTTCAGGGACTTGTGCAGCAGTGGATCGAGGAGCGGGTGGGTGACGTGCGTTGTTCTGAAACAGGCAGTCTGCTGTGAAGAACGCGACTTATTTCACTACGATAAGGAGACCTGGACAAGAGGCAGTTGTGATGAAGTAATTACTTTGAATAGAAAAATAACATTGTATCGTCTGGGTTTGACCTTAGGTTTGAATTCCGTAATATTAGGAAGGTTAATGGTCACCGTGGTCAAATGGTTAAGAACGCGCCCTACACGGGAAGGTGTCGGCAGTTCGAATCCCGGTAGTACCGCCCTGTGGTTCTCCCCGTTGGGAAAAGGGAGAACTCAGCCACTATTCCCTGCTCTACCCAGGTGTAGGAAATGGTTACCGGCTTGACCGGGGGTAACCGCCATTGCGTCCTGGTGTTAGTTCTAAGGCATTTGAAAAACCAATGTACAAGATGGCATGTATCAGGCATGTTTCGAATAAAAAATCCTAATTTGGTTTAGAAAATGCTCATTTTTATCATACCGTATTCCGTCGTTCTCACCAAGAGAGTAATTAGAGTCAAACTCGGTTGCGATTTCATACAAATGCAAGCTTGATGCTTCGGAAAATCTTCGTCAGTGTAGGCGAAAGCGGCGAAAGAAATAAACCAACAATCATAAAAATGAAATTACGGAGGAAATGACAAGGACAATACTCGCAAAACACGAGGCTATTTTGACCATGAGTTAGAAAAAGAATCCAAAATTTAAGAGTTTAAACCCACAATTGAAACTTGGAATACGACTTACCAATGCAGTAGTGGAGAGCCACGACAACCGACGCATTTCATATTCACAATTAAAGAGCGGGCCAAGCTCGTTCTTGTTTGTTAAAAATTTCAGCTTGTCTCTAGTTTGGGTCACATGTAGGGTTGCCCCAAGTTATTATTACCACTTTGACCGCAATTAACGTGCGCCACCGATGACCACGGAAGGGATGTTCATAATGTTGTTGACCGACCAGTAGTCACAAACTCAATTTTCATAAATTATTAATCTAAGCTAAATGAAGGCACGATCCAGTTCATGTTGCAATTTTCAAAATTGCTTACTACAATTGATTTTAAACTTGATTTGAATATTGAACTTCAGTTTAACCAGTTATGTTAAGGCGAAACTCATATGTAAAATTTTTCATTTGAGATTTTTGGCTGAATAAATGGCTAATCAGGCAATCCCTAGCAATGTTCGTTTAGAACAGTGGTTCTTAACCTTTTTTTTCTCTAATTCACCACTTTTTAGTGAGCCAACTCTCCATTCCCCTACCACAGCATCTTCCTTTTACTTATCTGTGACATTCCGAACCCAGCAGTGTTGTCACTTTTATCCAAACATTACATACAATACCTCATTTTGGTTGTTTTTGTCATTAAATAGTCGTCTGTAAATGATTGTGATTTGTGAAGTGAGTCAACATTTGGATGCATTGGATGCAATGTATTAGATTTTGAAATACTATCGGTTTTGTGGGTGGACAAAAATGCGCAAGATTCCCAAACTGGCAACTCTACATTCCCCACCAACGGGGAATTCCCCACAGGTTAAAAACTGCTGGCTTAGTAAATTATTATTATTATTATTATATAAGAAAGTTTTAGCCTCCCTTAACCACGACAAAGATGTTCCAAGAGAGGAAAGAGGAAGGCATCATTTAGTATGGAGTTCAGGGAACGCGGAATCTATGCACAAGGTGCACAGAAACAGTTAGCTAGGAAAGAAGTTTATGAAACAATAAAAAAGTTGAATAAGAAAGTAGTAGGTGCTGAAAAACAGGACAGCAGTGAACCGAAAAAAGATGGTCCGTAACAAAACAAAAACCTATTTTACTACAACAAAAAGGAAGCCTACCTAACCTTTAGCTCGGGCCCTCACATGGTTCCCCTGGGAGCGCCAATTCCCATAGATACAATAGTTGTATCCCCCTGAGGGGCTGGCTTAGTAAAATGCAACCAGAAAAATTTGGGAGAATTTTAGAATTTTTACGATAGTTATAAGTGGGCTTGCTACCTGCTGATCGGCGCATGAGAATGGTGTCAATGTTTGATTTGACATGTCGAAAACTCACCTGAACATCGAACAAACAAGTGGAACACTCTACGGCTGTACAAATGCTGAGCAACAAATTAAAGTTTTTATTCCCGAAACCAACTGCCTGAACGCTCAAAGCCAGCTTTGATTAGTGTAATTCGCTACACTAATCATACGCTACACTCAACCATTGATTAGTGTAATTCGCTACACTAATCATACGCTTCACTCAACCATTGATTAGTGTAATTCGCTACACTAATCACACGCTACACTCAACCTTTGATTAGTGTAATTCACTACACTAATCCTACGCTACACTCAACCTTTGATTAGTGAAATTCGCTACACTAATCATACGCTACACTCAATCTTCGATTAGTGTAATTCGCTACACTAATCATACGCTACACTCACCCTTTGATTAGTGTAATTCGCTACACTAATCATACGTTACACTCAATTTTACATTAGTGTAGTTGGCTCTGACCTCACCAAGCTGTATTAAAAAGGTTCAGAAAGATACTTCCTACTAGGGTTGCTCAGTTTTTTGATGTTCATCATTTGTGGTTAAAGAATGGAATATCAAAAAAGAACGCTACTTCTTTTGACTTTATGTAGCACGAGTTTGACATTACATCGACTAGAAACACTTCAATAGAAACACTAGCGTTGTAATTTATTTGTAACGGTTACCCCTCACTTTTAGTTGCCACTGTGTTGACTCTACCAGGGCTTCATAAATAACGCTGTTTTTCAAGTTTCAAGAATAATGTTTTTATGAATACTGTTTTGAAATCAACTGTCCGTATGCGTAAACATTTTGCCAACAATAATATTATTCTCCTAATTTCGTAACGATTTTGTTGGAATGAATTTCAAGCAACATTGTTATGTAGGGATCAAACATTAGTCGGGTTGAACATTTAATTTGTAAAAAAACATTGCTTTGGGACACCCAGCTTACGAGGCAGCAGTAAGGAGGGACAAAGCTAGCAAACAAGCAAGCGAGCAAACAAGCAAGCGAGCAAACAAGCACGCGAGCAAACAAGCACGCAAGCAAACAAACAAACGAGCAAACAAGCAAGTGGACAAACAAGCAAGCGAGCAAACAAGCAAGCGAGCAAACAAGCAAGCGAGCAAACAAGCAAGTGAGCAAACAAGCAAGTGAGCAAACATGCAAGTGAGCAAACAAGCAAGTGAGCAAACATTAAGCAAGCGAGTAAACAAGCAAGTGAGCAAACAAGCAAGTGAGCAAACAACGAGCAAGCGAGTAAACAAGCAAGTGAACAAACAAGCAAGTGAGCAAACAAGCAAGCGAGCAAACAACAAGCAAGCGAGCAAACGAGTAAGCGAGCAAACGAGCAAGCGAGCAAGCAAGCGAGCAAATAAGCAAGCGAGCAAACAAGCAAGCGAGCAAACAAGCAAGCGAGCAAACAAGCAAGCGAGCAAACAAGCAAGCGAGCAAACAAGCAAGCGAGCAAACAAGCAAGCGAGCAAACAACAAGCAAGCGAGCAAATAAGCAAGCGAACAAACAAGCATGCGAGCAAACAAGCATGTGAGCAAACAACAAGCAAGCGAGCAAACGAGTAAGCGAGCAAACGAGCCAGCGAGCAAACAAGCAAGCGAGCAAACAAGCAAGCGAGCAAACAAGCAAGCGAGCAAACAAGCAAGCGAGCAAACAAGCAACCGATCAAACAAGCAAGCGAGCAAACAAGCAAGCGAGCAAACAAGCAGCCGAGCAAACAAGCAGCCGAGCAAACAAGCAAGCGAGAAAACAAGCAGCCGAGCAAACAAACAAGCGAGCAAACAAGCAAGCGAGCAAACAAGCAAGCGAGCAAACAAGCATGCAAGAAAGCGAGCAGGAGAGCAAACAAGCAAGCAAGAAAGCGAGCAAGTATAGGTACGCAAGCAATTAAGTAAGCTTGTAAGTAGGTAAGCAAACAAGCACGCAAGTAAGTAACCAGCAAATCATGTTCCCCCACACAAAAGGATAAGTAAATTAGCATGATTCCCAAATTTAAAGCGCAGTACGAAGCACGGAGGACTGGACCTCTCCTCCCGTGAGGCAGTGGGCACTTGACCGACGGCGCCACAGGTGGCATCACAGAAGCACCTACTTTATGTGCAGCCTATTGGCGTCCACCAGCCACCTGATAATTGAAAGGCACCCACCAGTTTACTGCAAATGGAATCTGGGCAATAAAGGTAATCGGGTCAATTGGAGGCACAAACGCATTAGGCCGAGTGCTGCAGGAGTTGAGAGCCCTCGTGTCCACACACACATATGGGTCCGGCCTGGTCCAGCCTACCGAGGGCTTTGCGACTCGGGAAAATTGTAATATGGGGGACCAGGTCGCCAATAGATCAAAAACTTATTCATACAACTTACCGACATAACGCCGTTTGTTCACATGGTCCAACCCGAAGACATAGTACCATCTAGGGCTTGCATCCTGGGATCCCGGATGATTTGGGGCTGAAATTTCCCGGTCCGGGAATTCCCGGGATTCTAAATAGTATACAAATTTCAAGATATCAGTGAGAAAATAACTTAAAATCATGCAGTCTTACAAGATTAATCAATTAGAGAGCTCAAGATAGGACTTTAGTGTTTTAAAATTATTGCCACTTACATCACTACACAGTGTAGTCTACGAGTACACTATCTCATAATATAGTTCAACTATTGCATCTGAATTTATTTTGTGGTTTGGTTTTGTAGGTAACAAAGAATAGACTAATAGATACGATGGCACCGGCCGATGTTGTAGAAACTAAAGCCGTTGTGCGGCGATACTATGCTAAAAATGCAACTATAAAAATGCGAAGTGTATAAAGTACGGCTAGAGTTCACTTTGCAAAGGCTGGTCTACCAGTGCTTTGTTACATCACCTAAAGAGTAAACTCAACACAGTGTAGCGTGAAACTGTACACCCAGTTGCGTCAACTAGGAGCTGAGGAAAAAATTTCACATTGGAACATAGTGCCCTCAAGCAGGGAGAGCAGTAGTGAAAGCACTAAACTTGAACAAACAAAAATAACAAATTTCGTAAAGGTACATCAAAGTATTCCGGATGAACAAGTGACCAAGCTAGAAGCAGTTGATGGCGTGTCAGTAAATACAGTTACAAAGAGTGAATTCATTAGAGAGTCCTTCTCAGATAAAGTTTTTCGCTTCCTAAATCGCCAAATATTGTGATGGGCATGGGCAACAAATTATAATAGCAATAGCAATAGCGGCTCTTCCATCGCACCACCACTCCAGCATCTCTAGCACACCACCACTCCAGCACACCACCACTTCAGCATACCACCACTCCAGCATACCACCACTATAGCATACCACCACTCCAGCATCTCTAGCACACCACCACTCCAGCACACCACCACTTCAGCATACCACCACTCCAGCACACCACCACTTCAGCATACCACCACTCCAGCATACCACCACTATAGCATACCACCACTCCAGCATCTCTAGCACACCACCACTCCAGCACACCACCACTTCAGCATACCACCACTCCAGCACACCACCACTCCAGCACACCACCACTTCAGCATACCACCACTCCAGCACACCACCACTTCAGCATACCACCACTCCAGCATACCACCACTCCAGCATACCACCACTATAGCATACCACCACTCCAGCATCTCTAGCACACCACCACTCCAGCACACCACCACTTCAGCATACCACCACTCCAGCATACCACCACTATAGCATACCACCACTCCAGCATCTCTAGCACACCACCACTCCAGCACACCACCACTCCAGCACACCACTATCCCAGCACACCACCACTCCAGCACACCACCACTCCAGCATACCACCACTCCAGCACACCACTATCCCAGCACACCACCACTCCAGCATCTCTAGCACACCACCACTCCAGCACACCACCACTCCAGCACACCACTATCCCAGCACACCACCACTCCAGCACACCACCACTCCAGCATACCACCTCTCCAGCATACCACCACTCCAGCATACCACCACTCCAGCATACCACCACTCCAGCATACCCCCACTCCAGCATCTCTAGCACACCACCACTCCAGCACACCACCACTCCAGCATACCACCACTCCAGCATACCACCACTCCAGCATACCACCACTCCAGCATACCACCACTCCAGCATACCACCACTCCAGCATACCACCACTCCAGCATACCACCACTCCAGCATACCACCACTCCAGCATACCACCACTCCAGCATCTCTAGCACACCACCACTCCAGCACACCACTACTCCAGCATACCACCACTCCAGCATACCACCACTCCAGCATACCACCACTCTAGCATACCACCACTCCAGCATCTCTAGCACACCACCACTCCAGCAGACCACTACTCCAGCATACCACCACTCTAGCATACCACCACTCTAACATACCACCACTCCAGCATCTCTAGCACACCACCACTCCAGCACACGACCACTCCAGCATCTCTATCACACCACCACTCCAGCATCTCTAGCACACCACCACTCCAGCATTTCTAGCACACCACCACTCCAGCATCTCTAGCACACCACCACTCCAGCATCTCTAGCACACCACCAATTCAGCATACCACCACTCGAGCATCTCTAGCACACCACCAATCCAGCACACCACCACTCCAGCACACCACCACTCCAGCACACGACCACTCCAGCACACCACCACTCCAGCACACCACCACTCCAGCACACCACCACTCCAGCACACCACCACTCCTGCATACCACCACTCCAGCATCTCTAGCACACCACCACTCCAGCACACCACCACTCCAGCATCTCTAGCACACCACCACTCCAGCATACCACCACTCCAGCACACCACTATACCACCACACCACCACAGTTCAGTGCCCGCCGATACACCACCACCCCCAACACTCCGGACGAATACCATCATCGCCGAAGCTGCAATTCAAATGGTGGACAAAATTAGAGTTCGATTGTGGGCCGCCAAGGCAGCGGATCCTTGGCGTAAAACGTGAAGGACAAAGGAAAAGGCGTACCTCACATTTATTGCAAAGGATCTGCTCATCTAATCAGAGATTTGAATTCAATTACTAGTACTAAAGAGGCTTACGGCTGAGAAAGAATACAATCGACCTTACAAAGCCATTTAGTTCTTCAGGGAAAGCCTTTCAAAATAATGTCCTAACTTATTGAGCAGCTACAGCTAGATTCGTCCTAATGATTTTCCGACAACTGATTTTGTTGTACCATCACACGCACTATGTTAACTTATTTCAGAAAACACGCGAGAAATAAGGCGTCTGAAATCAAGTTTTGCTCGAACTTGACGACCGTCGTGAGGGCGCACTAAACCATTAAAACATGCCGCTGAACTTTGTGCCCGAATAACTGTTGTTTGTTCAAAATTGCGCACCGAAATTATGCAAATTAATCCTATGCACAGAGTCACTGCACAAAATTTTCATACTTTTATTAAACCATTTCATTAAACTGCGCAAAAAGTTTCGTAATAAGAAATTTATTTCAATTTGTTTACTGATAAAATAGGATTGAATTAATTTTCAACACTCAAATTTTTTAAATTTACCATGCTCCGTTCAAATCGTGTATGTCAGATGGTAAAAATGGCAGTCAATTTGTTATTGCACATAGGTACTAGTATATCGTGTCTTCTAAAGCACCATCAAAATAATGCAGATTTTGTTGTAATTACACCACTCTTCTATCATACGTGCTCTCTTTAGAGGGAACTTCCCCGAGAGAAGAGAAAAAGTTTTAGTTAATGGTACTTTTACCTGACATGTTCTTAAAGTTTCAATCCATAAATATAAATGAAGAGGAAATAAATGAGAAAGAAATATAAGCTTATTTTTCTCTTGGCTGCAGATAATTAGAACAGATTGGATGACGAAATAGTTTGAGCCTCCCTAACTACGTGAAGGTGTTACCAAGAGAAGAAGAAGGAAGGCAGTAATGAGTGTCTCATTATGGAACGATGAATTTATGCATAGTATGTGAACCCCACCGGACACCTAGCGCACAGAAACAGCCAGATTGTAAAGAGTTTATGAAACCGAATAGAAGTTGTAGCACAAAGCAATGGGAGCTGAAAAACAGGACAGTAGTAAACCTAAAAAAATAAAGCTAAGAATAAGTTTTCATGTTGTGCTGCGGACTAACAAAATGGCTCCCTAACCATCAACGTTGGTCCCCATATCTTTTTCGCAGAAACGCTTATTTTCACCCACACAATAACTACATTCCCAGAATGGGTTAGAGATAATGGCAAAGGCTCAAAACTAAAATCCTTGTTATTCGTAAGGAGGGTAGAGAAGAACGTATTCTCGTTATCAAAAATTGAGCAATCATCACTGCTCTATCACACCGACTCTCATGAAGCGCAGGGCGTTTAGCTTCTATTCTATCAACTTTAAGTTCAACTTGAGCAAGATTATTGCTCGCAATTGCATCGGCAAATCGAGCTGCCGGCTCATAGTACATCAAAGCAGCCAAGAACATTTTATTCTCTTTAGCCTTGCTGGATGGGGATTCACCCAAGGATAATTGTTCGAGATTAACGCTTAAAGACTTGCTGTCTTGTTCGACTACGCGCCGCTCCAGGAAATCTCGCGTGCTCGCAAGGCTCGCAAAACTGCGGCTGGGAGCAGCTGCTATCGCCCATCTCGGGTCTCCGCTACTGTTCACAAAGGGTAGTCCACAGATCTTCACTGGAGATAGCGAGAATGTCCAGATTAAAGGTGTCAGAAAAGGCACCTGCCAAGGGAACCCCAAGATAAATGAGCTTGAGATTGTAACGCCGGTTTGTCCAGTTCTCCTGATAACTCAATCTAACAAAACCAGGAGCCTGGGCGCAGGTATGCCCACGGTGAGACTACCTGCGAGAGCGAAGCCCTTTATGCTTTGTGGATTTTCGCACGTGTTCTTCTTTGCCTGGTAAGCCTTAGCTTGAAAACAAAGTATGCTTCTAAGATGATATTTTGAGCAACGTCTTTGAAAAACTTCCATACAGCTTTCTAATTAAGTACATGCTGTAAAGGCGAGGATATTATAAACATTTAATGTATACAAAGTACTTCAGAATTCAGATTGAGAAAACAAGCCATCATAACATGTTGTTTAGGACTCGACTTATTTAAATACCAAGTCATTTTTACTGCTAGACTTAAACTCTATTTTCTCATGGATCAATATGAAAGTATCGGTGTACAAACTTGGACTAAAGCGAAGTTAGCAACATTAGCGAACCAATTTCTTAATCCCTCTTTATATCAGATTTATCCGTCATCGGAAAGGTTACCATAAAAGCCTAATAGCTTATATGGCTTTCAATACTAATACTCGTATTAGAGACTGTACGGTAATACGCTTAATCTTTTGCTCATTTATGATAAAATAAGATTCGTGTTAAATAAATCTTTCAATTCTATAGCAATTCATCGCATTCTAGGGAATTGAATAACTCGTACATGAAAAAACAGTGCTCTCACTAACGCAGAATAACGAAGAGCGTGAAGAAATCAGAATAAGTACTATAAAAAGACAATGTAAGCACAATTAACTGCTGCATAATATTTCAAGTATTATCGTGCAAAAATAAGATGCGTTTTTAGGAGTACCAGACACAAATGTGAGCGGTTACTCTGATGAGTGTGTTGTGACACATCATAGGTATCGAGCAACTATCCATGCACTGCAACACATTAGTGTACTGCAAGACACACGTGCGATGTAACACACATATATGCTGTACACCTACGTTGCAACACAATCCACTGGTACTCATTTTCGTGTAAATTCTGAAGCTGAGCATCGCAGCCCAACTAATACCATCACAATACCATTTCGTGAGTGCATCAATGCATCAAAATAATCGAGTATTATTGCTATCTGCTGTAGATTAAAAAATATGAGCCGTTCGAGCAGCCCATTGCAACTATCATGAACGATATGTCAGAGTCCAGTCATTAAAAGTGAGGACTGCAAATTATTCAGCACTGTATCATTGAACTTCTGTCCCATACTGAGGAACATAATTGCAATCGAAGTAAAATGTGTCGCTACTGCACTTACAGTGTAAGTAGCATATCCGATTTTGAGGAAAGTGTTTACACATTTGCCGGCTATTTTTCTTATTTCATCTGTGGAGTGCACTAATAATCGAAGAAAAGTGCATAACCTATGTACCTATATAATATCATATACCTATAGTACTCTAACATAATTTTGCCAGTAATCTCCAATCGCGCGAACGCCATACTCAACTTTCCTTATTCCAGGAAACATCCAATGTCATTTCAAATTTGTGCTATGACGTCTTGTATCGAACCAAACATCAGATAAAACGAACATTCCCATTTGTACAGTTTTACAAGATTTTAGCCGCAATCAGAAACTAATGAACATTTCAAGATGCAAATCAGACTCGCTCGTTTCCAAACAACACTGAACAAAACACTACTAAATACTAAACAACACCACTGAAACATCGCTGTACGTGGATGGATTCTTTCTAACGTTGCATTCCTAGATGACTTATAGAGCTGCGCTGCGCTCGGTAAGTCAAAGGCACGAGCACAATGGGTATGGCGCAGCAGCATAAATAGGAATACTTCTCATTTGAGGCTCCCATGCCGAGGCATTGAGATGCTATCGAAACACTCTCATGCCACCTCTCTAAAGCGGCATTGCTTTCATGTGATACAGATAGCGACCTTCGTAAAAGTTTATGTCAAAAATAATAGTTCGAAACAGTGAGGTATCTTAAAATTCTGGAGTTATTGTTCGGCAAACCGACGCTGGTTTTCAGAACCCTATCCATCGTTTGATCTTCTGTATTGTTACTTGATAAAGAGAGAATAGACCTGCAAAAACCAGGAGCTTTTGTGTCGTCTGTGAAGGCATTCAGGCCGCTTATTTTGCCGGCATTTCTGGTGTTTTATTGCAGCTTTAGGGATCACTGGAAGCTAAATCGATCACTAACAATGAAAGGCAAGCGCGACTGTTGATTTTGTCGACGCTCACGAGCACACAGCGCAAATCCTTAATGCGCAGCGCATTATAAGCACCATACAGTGAAGTGTTTTACTACGTTTATTGTTGTAATTTTACTGCAAACTAGACCATGCGTTGTACGAGTTTTGATAGCGTAAGAGTTTTTCTATGTTTATTGTTGTAATTTTACAACAAACTAGACCATGCGTGTCCCGTTAGTTCCCATAATTTTTATGAGTACATTTTTCATCTTGAAGTTCAGTTATCACATTATTTACGAGAGTAAACTAATCTGACGTCAATGAAATATCCCAATTACTTACGGAAGAAACAATGGAAAACATCGTTCGTAAACTGAACAATCGTAAAAAATGGCTTCTCTAAAACGGTTTACGATATTTTTGTACATAGAGTTTTTAAAAGTTTAAAAAGTTTACAAAAGAGAAAGTAATAGCGTTTCAAGGAAAATCTCCGCACCAATTTAAAGTAAATTGAATTTAAATTTGATGTACCAGAAGACTGCTCAAGTTTGTGTCAGAACACCATTAAGAACATTTCAGAAACAGCTGCTTCGATCCGCAGTGATGAAGCACACTACCATTCATCGACAATGTTCAATTTACGAAACGTTCAATACTTGTGTGGCAGTTACTTTCGTGAATCCCACCAACGATCACTGCACTTTGCGAAGGTTGCTGATCTTGCCATGGAAGCTTTTGGTGTGTGAGGCTCTTATATATTTGAAGATGAAGCTACTGCATGAGGCTGATTCCGACTAGTTACTATAAAATGGTTTGCAGTTCGCCCTATCCACGAGTACTGTGGTCGAATTGTTCACACACATACAGGCTGGCGCAAAAATCACTTCGAACATTTGAACACGACAACTAATACAGCTATCAAAATTGGTTATATATGACATGAAAGATAAAATCTTCAAGTTTTATCATATGTATGATATCCTTTAAATGTTCTTGATCACTGAGTAAACACTAGCGTATTTTACGTACAGTATTTTCCATGACTTTTTAAAAAAACATCTAGACTTATTGTGTTGATTCCATGAACTTGTTTTTTATTTCATGAAGAGTATTAGGCATATTGATGTTTTACAACACTCAATTAAAAACGTTGAATAACACATACGCTTCTTACCGATTTCGGTCTGCCACAGCGTTCTTTGCCTGTTGTTGAGCCGAAATCTCTGGCTGTTGAAATCATTGCCATCAATGCAATCTTAGGAAGATATTTGTTGATTAAATCTTCTTCACAAGTCTCTCTGAACTGAAACTAACGATCCATTGTAAGAGAAATAACATTGCACTTTCTTTGCTTGTTGGTCATTTCTGTATTTCGACATTATTGAAATATGATAATTGTGTGAATTTTGATAACAAAATAAGCTTCAAATCCGTCTCATGAATACAGGATGAAACTTGAAAATTTTCTCTTTCATTTCGTACGTAACGCATTCTTATAGCTGTATTAGTAGTCGAGTAATAAATGTTCAAAAAGGTTCGGTGGCTTTTTTGTCACCCTGTATAATTAATCAACCAGACCATATCTGCGGTCACATCAACATTGCATGCATCTCGAACTTCGCTCCTAATCATGCATGACATGTTTTCACTTCAACAACTCACGAATTCAGTGTTCCACGAGACATGTTTACCATGAATAGGGCAAATTTTCTCGAAAAATATTTCAAAACTGCGTCGCCATCGGTGGTCGCAACTCAAGTGACAAGATTTTCACAACCATTCTAATCTGATCGGCATTTAACGTAGGATGCAATTATTTCAATTTTTTATATCATCAATAGTCTCTCGCTCATTCACGGAACCGCAGCAACATTTTTTTGGAGTTCGTCCTTGATTAATTTCTCGGAGTTGATATTTATAACAGATCGTATCCCCAATACATTTTGGGAGAAGGTTATAGTTTACCTCCTTTCAATCCCAAAATCTGGTTAGTGAATTTTGACTTATCTTGTCACTGAATGTAAAATTCTGAATTCTATTCTGTGTGAATACTGAAGCAGAGTGCTAAAGTTTTACCCTATGTCATCACTGGAAGGAGAACGTGGATGGTGACAACCATACATACATGCATACACTTAAACGAACAAGACTTTCTAGAGTTTAAAATATACATAGGAAGATGAGCTTCAAAAAGCGGATGGGCCAAAAAATTCGACTGAAATACTGTACCTTATTTCGAAGTACAATTAGGCATTTTTGACAGCAATTCTGCCTGCAAAATGAGCTGCCTGATCACGGCATTCACCATGCAGAGTAAGTGATAAAATTGAGGTGCAGAGCCAAAGTCGATCATTAACTGACCGACGAACATGTTTTACGAAAGCCAAATTATCTCACGAAAAACTGATGCTGCTCGTATTGATCCATTAGAGGTACTATTCAGTTGGGTACAAAATTAGCCTAAAACGGTGTCATTTCAAATGGCACGCAAATGAAGCTTTTTGTTTTCTTTGCTTCGCAGTTCATAGAAAAATACACCTAATTTGATCCTTTTTATACGACATGAAAATGGACTTTTTAAATCTGCTCTTACAGCTGACGATTCGTATCGTATCTAAAAAATTCATACATCAACAAAACTCTGGGTCGAAAATATTATGATTACCGCACAACTTTATTTAAAGGTGCGTATCAACCAAACACATATTTACTCAACAATCATACTCATATTTAAAGTGAACCAATATTTGCTCAGCCGTTATACAAGGCGTCCCCCAAAAAGTACTCATCCTTTGACTGACGATTACTCATATACTTTTTTATTTTATTCTGGTGCAACTAAGTAGTCTTTCGCAACATTTCATTTTCCCAGTTTAATGTCATTTTTTTATTTATCTTAAGAGACTTGTACCTAATATCAATAAACAGCTACATCAAAACAAAATATATGAATACTAGGCAGCCAAGCAGTGAGTACTTTTGCCGGACACCCTGTACTTATATTTCTGTATCAACCATACTGGTATGTACATATTATTCAGACATAGACCTATATTGTAAAATACAGCATAAAATTTCGAGTAAATTATCTCAATGATCAGTCTAATGCGAAACTAGGTTAAGTAAACTAGGTTAAACATTATTGTACACCTTAGAATAACGTGATGATAGGATGCCCTAGAAGTCGCTGAACTTGTTCGGGCCCACAGGTAGCTATATATTTACTAACCTACTACACTTCTATTTACTAACCAACCATATTTATATTTACTCACCAACCATACTTATATTTACTCACCAACTATACTTATATTTACTAACCAACCATACTTGTATTCCAACCAAACTCACATATACAGTATATATCAACTATACTTGTACTTGTACAGCAATCATATTTTTATTTGTACGATATTCATACTTATGCACACACATCCACCTTTCTTACTAGTGCAGGACACTTCAAGTGCACTCACAGTCCCTCATCAACTCCACTTACATTTCTGCATCGAGCGTACTCACCTTTCCGCATCAACCACATTCATATTTTGCAACAAGCGTACTCACATTTCCGCATGAACTACACTTATATTCTTGCACCAAGCTTACTTCTATATCCTAATCAGCTACCCTAATATTTCCGCATCAATTACACATATTTTTGCATCGAGCGTACTTATATTTCCGCATGAGCTACACTTACATTTTTGCGTCAAGCGTACATATATTTACTAGCACAATAACTTAGGCCTAGCGCACGAGATGCGGCAGATAAGCGTCACCGAGCAGGCGCTATCAGACGCCGCTTGACAAAGGCAACACGAGACGGGTGCTGCGGTGGACACTTTTCACACAGAGTGAAAACGGTGCTCTTTTCGCCGCTTGTAATTTGAGAGTTATGAGCCTAAAAACTGAAAGAAAATTCATATGTGTACATAAGTACATCTAAGTACCTACGAACAGTATTCCGCGCGTTTGACAAATTTGCGAATATTTCATGAGAAAGAACTAGATTACATAGGTTTTAATTCTATGATGGCCATTGAAAAGCCTGAACATACAGCGATGTAAGAAAACTAATCGGAAACAAGGAGACTTCGCTTCTGTGAGTTTTTCTATTTGATATTCAAATTTTCGAACCAAATTGTGCGATGACGTAAGAAATTCATTGCAATCCACGAGGCACTAATAAACAGAAATTAGCGGGGAATTACGCATTGAAATGACCGCATGTCCACGCGGAATTATGGTTGGCAAATAATATTAATTACAATCATCATCAGAGCAATCTTTCCGGAGCAATGAATTAGTCGCAAAATGAAAACTGCTTCAATTGACGGGAAACATCAAGTGCAAGATATTGTCCTTAAATATACGCGTTTAAATCCACTTTTCGCATTCGTGTTCGAGTGTAGGATTATAGATTATTAGATCATTAGTTAGTTTAAGCCTCCCATCCTCAACAAATGAGATCCAAAGAAAGTAAGGAATCTATGGAATCTATGCAGAAATAGTGTAGAAACAGTAAGATGAGAAAGAAGTTCATGAAACAAAATCATAGTTGAAGAAGAAAGTCATAGGTGCTGAAAAAACAGGATAGCAGTGAACCGAAAAAAGATGGTCCGTAACAAAACGAAAACCTGTGTTATTTTAACAAAAAAAGAAAGCCTTCCTAACCTTTAGCTCGGGCCCTCACATTGTCCCCCTGCATGGGAGCGCTAATTCCCATAGGTACAACAGTTGTATCCTTGTGAGGGGTTTGAGTGTAGGATGAAGTGGTTGTCGGGTAAAGTGCAATAATGTACATTAATTTGCTTAATAAACACGTCGAACATAATACTGTCGCTGACTCGCCATCGATGCAAAATTATATATTATCATTTGGTCCTGTACCCTGCTTTGCTTATAAATATATCCAACACAAACAACATTGTTACGCATGCAACTGAATAGTCTCCATATATTCATGGCACGAATCTCCGCTGACAAGCTTGCTCCGATTCACTGCACCTTTCCTAATTCTGGATTCACTGGAGCACTTTTCCCAGAAAAATAACTGTAAATTAGGCGTTCGGATAATGTCTAACGAAGTTCCGAGCTCAATCACAGGAACCCGAACACAGTGGCTTTGTCAAATCACAGAGGCAGTGACAGTTCTGTTTTTGCTTCGAATATTTCCATGGCAAATAACTCCATGGGAGGGTGGTCAAGTAATGGAAACCTCTGCAAGAGGTTTACCACAAAGGGGGTTTAGATTAGGCGGTTGCACTTCAATTTCAAAGCGGGGCCATCATTATTGACTGGGATGTTCTGCATGAGGTCAGGTATTCGTGCATGGGAGGAGGATCGTGTATTTTAAGTAAAGCTTGACCCTCAAAGGGCCCTGAGTGCTGTATAAAATGGGCCTCATAAAGGCTTCAAAGAGGCTTCCACAGCCTTTTATTTTTCGTCCAAGCTTGTGGCCTGCGGATTTTATTTTGTTGCTCGCATGACCTCCATTTTCCCGCACAGTTACATAAGGTCCGACTGGACAGCAAAAGGGAAGGCATCAACCTCGCATTAGTTTCAAAAATGCAAGTATTTTAAGGAAAAACTTGGGGAAACATTTAGCTTGATTCGTGCTTTTTTAACTCCATAGAAGTTGATACTTTTTCTTAGAAAATATTAGCATAAAGACTCTCACACACAACTGTTACGCAGTTTCCATGTTACAAACATGCACATTTTAATGGTACAATCTACAATTCCGCAACTATTCTAGACCGCACTGGCATTCGGAGTGTCCTTTCTACCACCAAAAATTCTTCTTTCATATGACAAACAAATATTTGCATGGAAATAACTATTGCCATTTAGACTGGCCCAATCAAAACTATACAAATACTAACGACAATAATATTATCTATAGATTGTCCTGCCCACCGCTGTACAAATATCAGTGTTGGAACTATTGGCACTCCGGTACAACTATACATATGCTAACGACAATAATATTATCTATAGATTGTCCTGTCCACCGCTGTACAAGTATTAGTGTTGAAACTATTGGCATACCGATTCTCGCAGGTAGAACCACAGTCACATTTGCATTACTATAATCCACCACAGAAGCGCACGATCAGGCAACAGCCAGACTGCTGCAGGACCTCGGAAAAAAATTCGCACAATAAATAGTCGAAGCGGAAGGCAGGTAATTGCTTTCTATTTTTGCACATCCCTGCAACTCTTCAACGGAACTGAACGCCTTGCTGCGCACTTCTCCTACCAAATGAAGCAAAATAACGTGATATGAAATATTAACATCTGAACTGGATGAAGATTATCAAGTTATTAGATAGCAGCCCAATTTTTTCATTACCTACTCAATGTATAGGAGAGAAAATGGTTTTCGTTATAGTATAGAACCTTCGGACAGAACGTTTAGTCACACAACAGAATAACTTATTCATCGGAATATAGATGAAGATCTAGCAGTGAGTTAGCAAGCAAAGGCAGTCGTATCTAAATATTAGGTTTAAGTTTGATTCTTAACCTTAAATAGTACACAGACAAGTGAAATCACCCCTTGATTTTGTCGAACTTATGTCGCGCCTGCTCTGGGATTGTACCGCCAATTAAATTCAAATTATTCCGTCGAGCGTTTAACCTCGTGGAAATTATTGTCTTGCATCGAACGCGCACCCGCTTTCTCCGCAACTTCTGTTTGACTGTTTCGAAAAAGCTTACAACGATGTGTATCCCAATGCTGTTGAGAGTCGTACGATTGATCGCAAGGATAGAAAACTCTCCCTAGAACTACACAATTTTACTGATCTGTAGGCAGCCAGGCAATCAAATCTCCCCTTCGAGTCTGTTGTCAAACTAAATTATTACTTCCTTTAGGTATGTAATCTAACAAACTAAACCTGACGTGCTTCCCTCAGCCAATATTTTGCCAACCGGTGCTCATTACATAAATGATGGCGTGATTTCGACACGGAAGCCAGAAGAATGTATTGGAATAAAATGAGCGAATAGACACGTGTTTATCAACTGAATGTTTAAATAAAGTAATCTTTTATAATACGGCTCGTGGAGAGAAATTAAAGTTGTTCAGAGGGAGAAATTGTGTCAGCATAGCATCGTGAAATTAAGGGGCTTGGTGAATGCGAGCCACATGAACTCTGAATAGTGTGAAAAAGCTTGCTAGTTGATCCATCTTTTAAACCGTATTCAATAAGTGTATTCAACCGTTTAGCAAATGTTAAGGATTCTTCAAATAGTGCATTATTTCTTACCTTACTTCTATTTGCGAGAGATAGCTTTGACATTATATTGTGTAAAAAATTAATAAGTGGAAAAAATCGTACTTACTTCTAAGGTATCAGCTTCAACGACACCATTTTATCCGGATTATGTCAATTTGCTAGTATTGAGGCTTTGAGAAAAACTGCCTGAAATAGCATTATTGATGTCTCAAGAAAAATGCCTTAGAAGTTTACAACAAGTGGGGTTGGTACCTCGCAGACATTGGGTCTACGGAACGAGTTCAAAGAACGCAGACACACAACGATAAAATTATGAATAATATTAGCAAAAGAAGATCCAAATTTACATGTGGATCCAAGTTCTGTAGCTCTGTCATTCACGGGGAAAAACAGTTCACCGGATTTGTCCTGCACATCACCGCTATGTCAAACTCGTAGCTTAAGTGCCGACTAAACGTATCTGTATCATCCAGTAGGGCTGGATTTTAGGCCGTACAAACAATGGACCTCGTTGAGGAAGATCAGACCTGCATTTTGACGCATTACAAAAATAACGAAAAATATTAGTACGTATAGAAAGCGAACATGAATTAAGGTCTGCTGTGTGAATCAGTAGCTTACCTTACCTTAAGTTAGTCAGCTAAATAAGATCGATTATTCGAAACACATTTTTAGCCGAACGATTCAAGAGAATACCTTGTCAACTAAAGTAAAAATAAAAACATGAACTAACAATCAATTTCGTTACGATGCAATCTCGTTTGAAAATATAGCAAGTCAATTCACTGTTATGCGAATGAAGGGGATCCAAACACTTCCGCAGCCCTCGAGCAGACCATCGAGATGGGATTATCGTAATCTAACACGTTGTTGCAGCTGCGATAACAATTTACTGAAGACAACATTCGAGCCAGTTATATTCAGAGCTCTGCACGCCTGCATGAACATGGAATTAGATAGAGAAGAGCGAAAAACAAAGAGAGAGGTGAGATATTTTTGTAGAAATATGGTGCAAAGGAAACGATTTTAAACTGTTATTAATACGTTTGTCGGAAGAAGCATTTATAATTCAAAATTTGACAAAATCGCAATGTATATGTACACAAAGTTGAAGGGACTTGAAAGAAAATCAATTGAAACAACTCACACTGATTATAGTGTTCAAGAAATGTTTGGAAACGTAAACAATCACTACTTGCATCAATCTAAATGCAATTTGAGATTCTTACACAGCTAACGCATTTGAAGATATATTTATTTCAGACAGAAAAGAACACTTTTGAGTATTCTGCACACATCTTTTCCATTTCGCCTTCAAAGGGCCAATTTATCATGCAGTGGAGGAAGCGCCATTAAAGTTCAGGCCTGCCTTATACATGTGAGCAACGACTAACTTTGAGAGAAGTTCTCAGAACTCGAAATGTTTGTCGAAACTCTCCGACAAACTCTCTGTCTGGCATCTAACTTCTCAGGGGAACTCGTAATGAAAGCTAAAAGCTACTTGCGTACAAATATTTTCTCTTCGTCCGATCAAGAAGTGACGAACAAAAATTTGAGTTAGTCCGATTCGCTCGAAAATATATTTGAGAACAACTTCGTCTTCGCCAGATGGACACAAAATAATCCCCACCGTATCACCGATTGATGGTCGTTCTGCTGCCCAATATTTTATAACAATTTCGTCTATAGACAGATGGACATAAAAATGGGACCTACAGTATCACCGTTTGCGGGTTGTTTTGATGGTCAACTCAAAGTAGCGTGAAATGTGCAGTTATTTTTCCTTTAATCGAGATCAAAATCACATTTAGTGTCAGGTTAGCGTAATAAGGCTGGGTGAAGTTTTTGAATAGTGTATGGTGTGTTTGAGGAATTATTATATTTACCCTTGTGTTAATTATTTAGAATATTTATTTCGAAAACCACATTTCACAGGTGTTGGCTTCGATTGCGACTATCATCAAATTTTTAGGTACATTGAACTTAACCTAGGGATATTCCCGTGTTAAATCCCATTGAAAATTGTCCGTGTAACAATCATTTGTAAAATTTGGAATAAAAACCAATGAAATAAACCAATGTTAATAATTTTAGACAAATTTCGTCTCGGCCAATTTTTATTGGAAAATTATGAGAAATTGTTTTAAATACGTTGTACCCTTACTTCAAGCAAATATCTTCTCGTGATGATAAACAGCATGGATTCCGATAAAAAAATCGACAACTCAAACAATTTCAGGCTATTTGCAATATATTTCTCCACTATCGTCGAAGAAAATATTTTATATTCCTTGTTTCTAGACTTACGCCAAGCATTGTACTCCTTTGATGAGTATTAATCTTGAAGCTCCTACATGCATGGTGTAACAGTGGTGAGAGCAGTTGGGACAAACCCCTTGTCTAGTGGAAACTAATGAAACTAACTAATGGAAGGTTAGATTATTAGTTAATTTAAGCCTCCCTATCCTCAACAATTGAGATCCAAAGAGAGGAAGGAAGAAGGCACCACTTAGTATGGAGTTAAGGGTACGTGGAATCTATGCAGAAAAGGCACAGAAACAGTAAGTTGAGAAAGAAGTTCATGAAACAAGATCAAAGTTGAAGAAGAAAGTAGTAGGTGCTGAAAAAACAGGACAGCAGTGATGGTCCGTAACAAAACAAAAACCTATTCTATTTTAACAAAAAGAAAGCCTACCTAACCTTTAGCTCGGGCCCTCACTTAGTCCCTCTGGGAGCGCTAATTCCCATAGATACAACAGTTGTATCCCCCTGAGGGGACTAACTAATGGAATATGAAAACGAGTACGGTTTGTACCTTACTGTGGAAAATACTGTGCTATGCAAAAAAAGTTCTTTCGAGCTCTGATATTAGTCCTGCTGATTTTTTCTTATATACAATGACTCTGAATCCAAATATAGCCCCCGTTTTCCCCCATCACTCGCCGTTTTCGAGGGACCTTTCCTCCCTTATTTATCACTTTTCAATATGGATTATTCTGAATGTAAGTACAAATAGATGATAAATGTAAAGAATAAAATAAAAAATGCAAAGAATAATGCATAAACAAGACCAGTACCTTCATTTAGGGCTTGTTTTCCCATTGTACTCTGAGGTACAAGTTTCTCGTACCAAAACCCAGCTATGCTCTGCAAACCTACTTGTATTCCTCTTCAGTGAAAATCTCCTCTCGAACTTAGTGCGTCCGAAGTGCGCCGAACTTAGTGCGCCGTGTTCGTCCGAGGCTGCTCCTAAATTTTCAGGGAAGAAGTCCTACTGGCAGTGAAGGAAATGTCTTTCATGAGACCTGTTACACCCCATGGCCTTGTGCGCTGACGGTAATTCCTCGACATGAACGGCATAATCATCACTTTTTTAGTTCCCCGAAAAGTTCTTACACAAGTTTTGGAATGCTAGCAAGCTCGTTTTTCTACTTGATTCAGGCGTTTAATAAACCTCGAATCTTGAAAAAGTTGTTTGATCTGGGGCCCGCGAAAACTGCTTCCTTGATTTTAGTTTCACGAAGTCGAGGAAATTTAGTTTTCAAAAATTGAACTGCATTGCTAGTCTTGTTCATTGCTTTCACTAACTCTTTGATCAATCTGACATTGATGTTCAAAGGCGGTTAGTTAATATTTGCCTTCAGGACCAGAGGATCGTGAGCGACATTTTTCAGACAGAGAGTAAAACTTTCTCGCAAGTTTCATACGATGTAATATTTATCTCGGGATCGACTGTTCCATTCAGATAGGAAGCAGCAGTATTTTGTGAAGCTTGATTTCAGCCCCGTGAGTAGAGCAACAACTTTTAAGTCAGCGTAAATTTTCCAATTGTAGTCATGATAACTGATTTTATATAAGAGGCGGCTGATGTTTTCGTTAAGGGCCGTTTATCACTAGGGGACATTTAGGCGGTGAGGTGCGACACGTGTATGTAAGGCTCACCACTGAATCTCATATTTGGGCGTGTTTATACGAAGTTCCTTATTCACCACGGTAGTTACGAGGCTCTTGAGTGTCGCACATCACGAATTCGATCAGAGCGAATAGGGAACTTTGTATATACACACAAAATATGAGCCTCAGTACGTGGTGAGCCTCGATTACACGTGTCGCGCCTCACGGCCGAAATGTCCCCTAGTGTAAACGGCCCTTTAGTCTCCTTCGTGTATTTATAGTATACAACCGGGTCTGATGGGAGCCATTGGCTAACAGGACGACTTTCAAGCTTGTCTTTGATGAATCTATAAACAGTCTCCATTCGCCTGGCTCACTTGCCATCTTCAGTTCTACCATCAAAGCATTTGAATTAGAGCAGAACCCTAAGCCTTCATCTTCCGAAAAATGTGATTTCAGGGTCGACGGCTTGATCCTGTTAGGAAGATATATCTACGCCCTTTTTTAAGAGATTCCACTGCTGAAGTCGAAATCCAAGAAGTTGAGCTGTACTCTTAGGTAACTCAAAATCCCTGATAAGATCATTCAATTCAGACTGAGTAACGAGCAGTGGTTGTCTATGAGTTGCATCAGCTGAACCCTCTTCATCATCGGAGAACGTATCATGACTTGATGGTCCAGGTTATGGCTCAAAGTTTTTAAAATCCGTTTCTGGCTGTAGAGTATAGGTTTTGGGGCACTGGGATTGGGAAAGATCCGTTGTGAGAAACTGGTCTTAGAGCTGAAGGGATGTTAGGATACTGAAGTGTATGCTTACTTTTGCTAGAGAGAACCCGACGGTGGAAGTCACTCAAAAGTAACAATCTGTGAGATGACAGCGAGGTTCGCGTCAAGCCATGGTAACAGCAAATGGCATTGATTTGCGAGTACCTCTGAGCCATTTGGCCAAGCTGCTGTAACAAGCAGTGCAGCAGACCTTTGGAGCCCAATCTTTGTCCTGATCGCTAACGTGACAGTCAAAGTAAAATTTGTAACCAGTTCTAAAAAGCGGAGAAAGGGGTTTTCGTTGCGTTTTAAAAGACAATTCCCTGTAAATATAGTTTAAACTATAGGGATAATTTTTACATTCATGTGGTATAATTAAACAGAAAATCAATGCTCGATATTAATCACAAACAAAAACAAACATCGGTATCTAAGAATGCTTTATTTCCAATCAAGCCTGATACATATCATCTTGTGTATTGGTTTTTCAAATGCCTTATAACTAACACTATATACGAGTCTAGGACACCATGACAGTTTCCCCGTGAAGCCGGTACCCATTTCCGACACCTGGATTGAGTGGGTACTTCGCTTGAGTTTTCTCTTACACCCAACGGAGAAATCGACGCGCAGCGCCGGGATTCGAACCCTCGACACCTTCATGGAAGAGCGATGCCTTGATCACGGTGCGACGGCGAGCATTCACAACTCACATTCACGTACTGTAATTTGCTAAGAAAATCCTTAATATAAAATTATACCGCTTCTCTCAATTTAAACGACTTGGAAACACAGAATCCACGCCTAGAACAATAAGTTCACGTGTCAACTCCGAGAAGATGCGATCTGTTCAATTAAGAATCCGAAAATGATTAACTCTGTTACAATTACATACTCGCGAACTCGGAGAAGATGAGATGTGCTTAAATCCGATAACTGCAAATTTTGATTCAATCAACCAAGCGACTAAGTTTAGTAACGATAATAATTAAGGAGCTGTGTTGAGCCCTAAGAAAGCTCTCCCGGAGTTACCGCCATTAAGGAATATTCAAGGCCAGCTACTCAAATATTCATATCTCATGAACATTATGCACTCAGGGCGCGGGAATAACGCATTTCTGGCGCCGTAAAGAAGACGGACACGCTTCGCATAGCGGCAGTTAATGCGCTTGTACGCGTAACTCACCAAGACGTGCACTGACATCAAATGGAAGAAATTCTCCCAGCTTTAATGATTCACTAGAATGACAACCTAAATGTTGAACTATCTTCTTGTGTTTTTTTTCTGGAACCAGCAGTAAAATGCACTTGCGTGAGAAATGTCTTGAATGTTAAAGCTTAAACAGTGCTTCATTTTCCGACTACCCGCGCTGAAAAAAGTTAACATGCTCACAGTCCTCGTATGCTTTCATTTTTTAAATTTGGTAATAATTATAAAACAAATCGATTTGAGTTCCCCACATGGTGCGTCATGATGAAATTATGAAAGGGAAGGTGAAGTGAGCAGTAAAACTTACACAGAGCTTCAGCAAGGACTTGGGTGCAGCAGGTTAACAATTCCATGTGCAGTATGGTCATTTCCATCTTTTCTTAACTTAAAGCTTCGAGCAACTTCGCTCACAGAGACAATCAGCGCTATGTTGCGAATAGTCGAGTCTGTCAGGAATAAATTCGATTATAAGTTTGGTTCAAGTGGTCATATGAGAGGAAAGAAGAAGGCACCCTGTAGTATGCAATGAAAGGAACCAGGAATCTATGTACAACCTCACACGTTCCACTGAAAAACAGAATAATTAAAAGAAGTTCAAAAACAGGAGTCAGATTTAATTTGATTAGAGGGTAGTTTAAGTCTCTCTATAACCGCAGCAAGGGCGTTTCAAAGAGAAGAAGGAAGAAAGAAATGCATAATCTATGCACAAGGTACATGGAAGCAGAAAGTTGAGAAAGAAGTTCATGAAACACGATAAAAGTTGAAGAAAAAAGTAGTAGGTGCTGATAAACAGGACAGCAGTGAACGGAAAAAAGATGGTCCGTAGCAGAACAAAACCTATATTTTCAATGAAATGAAGGCCACTTAACTTTCAACTCGAGAGCCCAAATTTTTCCACTGGGAGTGTTAATACCCTTAGATACAATAGTTGTATCTTAAATACTTTATCATCTACTTTTCACTTGAGGCTGGAACTGAGGTTTTTCAAGCCAAGGTATAGAATTTATTCAAAAAAGCTTGTCTTCAAAAAATTTTCCATTTTTTTCCAATTTTTTCATTAACCAAGAATACTAAAAAAATGCGATAGATTTTTTTGAGATAGTTGACCCATACAGCTAGTAGAATGAACGTACATAGAACGCTCTATCGTAAGTACAGAGTTCGGAAACTCCTATTCGCTCAGCACTCAAAAATGATGAGCGACCGTCGCTTCCACCGTATTCTGAATCGATGATTCGCGTGCTGCGCTCGTCATGCCTTGCGTAATTCATCGCAGACGCGGAATAGAACCATTCCACGCAGCTTCGTTAAGACAGCATGAAGAGGTTACCAAGGCAGAAGTGTCATGTGAGTCGAATGAAGGATCTTTCTTTCGCGTGACCTTCAAATGAATTGCAAATGCGACGATATTGCAGATTCTTGCGCTGAATTAAAAACCGTGAGAGATCCTCTTCTATTGTATTAGGTCGCCAACGAGCGACTGTTCTTTGTTTTATGTGCTTTTCGAACAGGTCTCATGTCCTGCAGCTTGTGGGATCGACGTGATACCTGAAATAAATGATTCTTGAGTCACACAACGCTCAATAGATGCTTCAAATTTCGATGAGAATATCAAACACGATCTTTTATTTTAACCGAAGGCGAGGTACGTTAATTGAATTCTATTTTCAACTCACTTCAATTCGTCGCTCTATGAAATGATATTTTTGTTTCAGTAATAATAAAGTCATCCAATTTCTTTTGTTAGAGGATTCTCACAAGCTGTGTTTCTCAAACTGGCTTCGAAAATGCGCTTTTAAAATCTTTTCAATAGGTTCTGCAGTCTCATGCGAGTTTATAAAGTTTTGAAAGGAGTTATTATCAAAATAAAATAATTTGATTTTTCGTAATTTGAATGATTGCGGGAAAATCGGGTCTTGCGAATATCATACTGGCAGTAATGTCTTCATTCAAGAAAAGAAAGTTGGTTGCTGCACTCAGAGAAATTTTGACACACCTGGATGTGTCATCACGACACACTTAAGTGTGTCACCATGACACCTTCAAGTTGACCGAGAACGTAGACCAGCATCAACCGATAGAACGTTGCCAAGGTTACCGTTGCTGAGTGTTTCTTCGCTAATCTATGACAACTAATATTTTTTTAATAGACACATTTGATTTAAATGTAGTAATTATAGGATTTATGTTATTTCCGTGACAGATTGGCTTCTTCCAACTTAGTATTGAAAAAAAGGAAACTTTATTTCACTGCTCAGGGGTATACAGTCCTTGTATTGATGTGAATTAGGGCTCACAAGGAATGTGTGAGGTCCCGAGCAAAAAGTTAGGTAGACCTTCCTTCTGTTGACGTAAGAATGTTTTTATTTGACACGTGTTTTTTTCGTTTACTACTATGCTGTTTTTTGGTGCCTACAACTTTCTTCTTTAATTTTTATCTTGTTTTATGAACACTTTCCTCAACTTCCTATTTCCATATGCCTTGTGCATAGATTCTGCATCCCTTTAAGGTCATACTAATTAATGCCTTCCTCCTTCCTCCTTCCTCTCTTTGGAAACCCTTTGTTGCGCTAAAAAAATCTAATCTGATCTACTCTAATCTAGTTTTATCTAATTTTTCCAGTTCCGGTCTTTGGTCCGGTCTCTGGTCCAGCATTTAGTCCTGTCTCTGGTCCTTTCTCTGGTCCAGCGTTTGGTCCGGTCTCTGGTTCGGTCCCTAGTCCGGTCTCTGGTTCGGTCTCTGGTCCGGTCTCTGGTCCGGTCTCTGGTCCGGCTCTGGTCCGGTCTCTGGTCCGGTCTCTGGTCCGGCTCTGGTCCGGCTCTGGTCCGGTCTCTGGTCCGGTCTCTGGTCCGGTCTCTGGTCCGGTCTCTGGTCCGGTCTCTGGTCCGGTCTCTGGTCCGGACTCTGGTCCGGACTCTGGTCCGGACTGTGGTCCGGAATCTGGTCCGGACTTTGGTCTGGACTCTGGTCCGGACTCTGGTCCGGACTCTGGTCCGGACTCTGGTTCGGTCTCTGGTCCGGACTCTGGTTCGGTCTGGTCCGGTCTCTGGTCCGGTCTCTGGTCCGGTCTCTAGTCCGGTCTCTGGTCCGGTCTCTGGTCCGGCTCTGGTTCGGTCTCTGGTCCGGCTCTGGTCCGGTCTCTGGTCCGGTCTCTGGTCCGGTCTCTGGTCCGGTCTCTGGTCCGGTCTCTGGTTCGGTCTCTGGTCAGGTCTCTGGTTTGGTCTCTGGTTTGGTCTCTGGTTTGGTCTCTGGTTTAGTCTCTGGTCTGGTTTGCTCATGTCTTGTTTGATCGGATCTCAGAATATTGAAACATCCTGAATCTCTCGGCTTAATTAAACGTTATTTTTGTTTTTCAAGAGTTATAAAACGTTAATTTCATTAAAATATACCACAAAGAAATCAACACTGTTTGCATAAGATCGCTCACATTTATCTATTTAGCACAGAATCTCTTCGATGGAAACTCGCTCGAAAAGTAGCTACCAAAGATAAGCAAATATGCTGTAAAAATTTTATCCGGAATAAAATCAATTAATCGCCATTTCGATTAAAATAACGTTGACCTGCAATACATTTCTATACCTTCTTTCGGTTGGTCATTAAACTTATCGTTAAACACAGAACAGAAAGCTCATAATATGCTGGTAGGTGCTCTAGTATAAGTTATTCCATCATTATTGAGATTGTCTTCCAGTATACTGCATGATTTAGTCCTCAGAGTACTCGTGGAACACAAATATGGCCTCTGAAGATTCTCTTCTTCAAGTCGTGTTTACTTGTTAGAAATGCGTTCATCTAAAGTTTTATTGATATTCATAAAAAGAACATTTTTTCCTCATGTCTGTCATTCTAATGCTTTTGAATGCATATAACCATGTATAAATTTTTCGCCTGTAAAAAATAATTGGTGCATCTGTAGGAGGGAGCATATGACAGCCTCGAAACATTGCACTAGATCAAGCACTAGATCAAGCACTAGATTGCAGACGACTAGATTTGCTGTTTCCATACGTAGTGCTAGCTGCTATGTGATCTTTTGAAGATGCGTTGAGGAGGCTGACTTTCAAAGGCTGGCGCCATCGGAAGATCATTCTGTTAATTAAAGAAGTTTGAGGATACGATGAATTCCTTTTTTTATGCGGATTTGTATCGTACATCAGACAGAAGAAACCCAACGTCCGCGGTCCGCCAGCACAGACTGCGCCACTGCGGCGAAAATTGCAAAGCGTGCCGCCCGGATGTTTTGAAAAAAGTTCAGTAACTCACACGGTGGTTCTTGTGTATCTTGTGTGAGACGATTGTTCTCAATTTTTAAATAAAGACAATTTAATTTGAACTTACAAGCATGTGTTTTTCAGGTGTTGAATGTGGATAGAGCCCTGAAGCTAACATGAAATTTTGAAGTGATAAAGAATGTTCTGTTGAAAATATTGAAGGGTTCCTGTGAAGAAAGTTATTTTACCTTCTGTGCTTGAATATTGTAACTGCAAGTTTTATATATGTCATGAAAGCTGTTTGTTAGTGATAATAGGGATTCTGGTGAATTAGTAACAAAATATATTCCAAATGTAATTTAGTTAGCTCAGAGCAAACTGATATTTATTGCTCATCATAAAATGTTTGCATTGATATTTTTAATCAAATTTCATCAAATATTTTCCCTATTTAGTATTCAAAATAGTTTACATAATTCTGACAGGTGTGATATAAGGTTATTTAGATACCTACATTATTGAAATATTATACATGAAGCTAACTATTGTATACAATTACTATTCACGACATAATCTTATCATTTCTTGTTTACTGCATGTAAGTTTAAGTAAATTTTACATTTAATTTCCACTAAACCGTGAAGAGAGGTGCATAACTGGAATGATTAGCTAGATTCCATACTCAGCTTGACAAGAGTATAAGGATTGTGGATATGCTTCTTAATCATGATCAACAATAATAATTTGTGGCTGATACAAATGAAAAACCTATCTTTATAGGATTTTTTCCAAACTCACAAAGCAAAACGCTGCTTTGTTTGGAGTTTTGTACTATTACACTAATGGGAAGTATATTTCTGGGAATAAATTAGTACAACTTGTCTCTTAGTTCTACCACCAGCCTTCTACAACACAAACTTTATCATCCTTTAAGTTTACAAAAGTGGTGGCTTAAATTTTCATGATTTCCTAAACTTTTATTGTTGAAAAAAATAATACTTTCTGAAATATGAATTTAAAGTTAAAAAAAATTTGGGTCAATGTGAAGTTTAATGCAATCACGGAAAATAATAATGCCGATCCCAGGAATCACTAAAGGAACACATTTCAGAACGTTTTACATGAATGACATTCTGCTCGCTGATGCGTTATTTTCGAATAATTGAACTTTGAAGTTGGCCTTGGCGCCAAAGGAAGCGAGCGCGTGAAACGGAATTTAATTAATAACGGAAGCTATTACAAACGTAAAGAGGTTGGGTCGTGAGGGGGAGGCACAGTTCTTCTAGTGAAAATTATAAATAAAGCTTCTAACCCACCCATTAGGGTGACGACCGCAATCTTGTTGACATCGGGTCCAAAATGGCGGCGCCCATGGTGGTCGCCATGTTAGACCCGATGTAAACAAGATTGCGGTCGTCACCCTAATGGGTGGGTTAGAAGCTTTATTTATAATTTTCACTAGAAGAACTGTGCCTCCCCCTCACGACCCAACCTCTTTACGTTTGTAAAAGGGGGTTAGCTTCCGTTTTTACCGTAATTACGCTCGCTTCCTTTGGCGCGGGAAGGCCAACTTCAAAGTTCAATAATTCGAAAATAAAGCATCAGCGAGCAGAATGTCGTTCCTGTAAAACGTTCTTAAATACGTTCCTTTAGTGATTGTTTGGAATATAATTATTAATTTCTGTGATTGCATTAAACTTCACATTGACCAAAATTTGATTTCTGGTTAATGTTATTATCATTTTTGTTTCGGTTTCATCTGATGATTTTGAATTAGTTCTATGATTCATGATAGATTGCCTATAATTTCTTTCAAGCTGTTGTTGACTTAATTGGTAGGCTGTGCCAAAAGACTCATTTCAAAGCCTTGTGTTAAAATAATTATTATAATTACAATACTTCAGTTGTTCATAGGCCCAAGTTCAAATGTTTCAATATTACAGTGTAGTTTGAAGATATTAGCCAATTATTATGTTTTTAACTTTCAGAATTTTTGAAGCCTTGGTATACTTATATACTAAATATGATTTTTTTTGCAGGGCTGCTCTAAAGATTTTTTGTTAGTATCATAATGGTCTTGAAAATTTTTTGCCTTGCACAAAGTGAATGTGCTTTCATTCTAAGAATCTACCAGAGAGTCGCGTGAGAATGAAGTGGTCTGCACTTACTGTACCAAGAAACTTCTTTCAGTATATGGTATGTGCATTACCTATTTTTAGCCATGTTGAAATGAGTATATTTATATCAAATGCTGTTCCAAAAAAATTAAAGCATAAAATGAATGAAATCTAATGTAACTTTTCTCATCACCTTGCAATGTAGGGCTTCTGTCATGCTGTTTTAATAATTACCAGTATTAATATCAAATTTAGCTTGAAATAATTTTGATGTATTTGTGGTTTTCTTTCAATCTTTTGTGAAAACATTGATATGAACTATTATGATTTCCAAGCGAGTTACTTTATGTTAACATATTTTAAAATAAAATGCTGATTTTGGATTAACTTCATTAGAAATTTCGTGATATTTCCATTTCTTGAAAAACAAACCAAAAATATTTTATCACTATCTTCTCTATCATAGCATGCATAAGGATATTTTGGGAAGCCTTTCTTTTTAATTCTTTCCTAATCAAGAAAATTGACAATTTGAAATTAGTAACAAAGTTTAGTTCTTTCATGTCAATGTATTCTCATTCTCTCCCACTTTTTAGAAATTGTGAAATTCAGGCTGACTACCTAGGCTTGTAATATCCATGATTCTTTCATTGTTACTGAAAACAGAGGGTGGATGGTGATGAGTAAGCTAGCTAACACATCGCTAACCAAACATGGAAATGCAAACAAGCCAAGTTATTAGTATCATTAATGATATGTTGTGCACATTCTAAACTTTTTGTTTTTTCAGGTACCGTGACCAGTGGTCATCTATGACTGTCACTGGCATGCTGCAAAGAGGTCTGCATCATTGAATGACTTCTAGAGGGCATGATGGTCTGGCTAACTTGTTTCTGCTGCTTGTCAAACATTTCTTCAAAACCATGCCAACATTTCTTCTTTGTAGAACACTTGGTTTGAAACATTTCAAAAAACTCTTTCCAATAAGGTAAGGAACCTTTGGTGGTATTTTGTAAAAAAATAATTCATTTTAAAGGAAAAATAAAACTGTATGCAGGCAAAGCTTGAAGTTTTCTAGGAAAAATGTACCAGTTTCAGTGCTTTGGTTATTATGTAGTACAGTCTGTCTGTCTCTGTGTCACCAAAGGGATATATGAGCATCTTTTATACTTTTCACTTAGTCATTACATTGTATCGCTTTTCAACATGAATAACTTCATTTCATGGCAAATCAGATTTCCTCATATATTTTGGAGAGCTTGCGTTTCACCCAGTCATATTGGATATAATCATAATTGGCACAAACCTGGTTCAAAAGATGCTCAGTGAGGCTTTCATAGGGAATTTTATTTTCATTCATGATAAGTTTCCATTTTTTTGTACATGATCCACACCATACTATATTGAATAAAATTTGAATTCTGGCCTGACATACATTGAATTAAAGAAACTAAGTATTTGAAAAAGTTCATTCTGACAGGTCTTTTAGTATTCTCATCCCACGAGTTCAGTGATTTGTTAAAGTTTCATGCATGCTGGAACAATGAGGCAACTAGCATGCTAAATATGTAATTGGAAAAGAACTTTAAATATTCCATTTTCTTGGTTGCAAGGAGGAGAAGCTGAAGCTGGCCATTTCTTACCTTGTTCATTAGTGAAATGCTACACAAATGTTCGAATGAGCACACGTTCTACTGGGGCTGGTTGATTCACTTTCATCGTTTGTAGCACACCCCTCAGGCGGATACAACTATCGTGTCTATGGGAATTAACGCTCCAAGGGCCTCATGACTATGACTATGAGAAGAGGTTAGGTAGGCTTTCTAAAGGTAGGCTTTCTAAAGGTTAAAAGGTTTTTAGGTTAAGCTAAAGCTAAAGGTTAGGTAGGCTTTCTTTTTGTTAAAATAGCATAGGTTTTTGTTTTGTTACGGACCATCTTTTTTCGGTTCACTGCTGTCCTGTTTTTCAGCACCTTTTACTTTCTTCTTCAACTTTTTCTTGTTTCATGATATTCTTTCTTAGCTATCTGTTCCTATGCACTTTGTGCATAGATTCCGCGTTTCCGCAACCTTATACTAAATGGTGCCTTCATCCTTCCTCTCTTGGAACATCTTTGTCGTGGTAAAGGGAGGCTAGAACTTTCTTATATAATAAAAATAATAATCCTTTGTAGCACAAAAAAAATAGTGGAAGCTAATTCAGCAAACACACAAGAAGCCGCTGCTGAAATAGCAGCTATGATGTTTCTCCTCGTTCATTCTGCATTTTCTTGTGTGTTCATCTAGTTTCGACCCCCAATTTACCGAATATGTTTCACAATTAGTTTCTTCTTCAGGGGGGATCCAGGAGGATATTGAAAGTCGATGGATTTCTTCAGCAGAAGTCCGTGCAACCTGGCAGTTTGTGTTGGAGCGCTTGAGAGCACAAGCAGCTCCGAGAGCAGAGAAAAGTCAGGTAAACATCAAATCACATTTAGTGAGTTCGCAAACTGAAGCTTAGGTAGTCCTTTTTGTACAAATTAAGTAGGATTTTTGTTTTGTTGAATAACATTTTTTTTCTGTACACTGGTGATCTTTTTAATTGTAACTCATTACTATCTTCTTCAACTCTTATTTAATTTCAAAAGCTTCTTTCAATTTTACTGGTTTCAATTCCATTAGTATCTTGTTATCATGAGGTACTTCCAAATCGTATGGTTTTCATGCACAACTTGTTGGGAAACTCCATGTGCGTAGATTCCCCGTTCCCTTCATTCCATCCTGAACAGTACGTTCTTTCATATTTTTTGGAACCTTTGCTATGTGCATTGCAGTATTTAATATATACAGTGGACTGATGAAGTTCAATAGTGTTTGAAAATTCATGGTCACTTGAAGTCTGAATATTATTCGGAGCCTTATCACACATATAAGCGAGTATATTAGCAATATTTGGTATTTAATGCTTTGTTTAGATTATGCGTTGGCGAATCAATTTCTTAGGAAAATAATTAGTAAATTCATGCAGGATTTTTGAAATCGTTCATTTGTTTTGAAGTAAAAACAAACATGATATATTCTTAAAGTTGAACTTGTGACTAAGTAGCTTTTTAAACCCAATCCAGGTTACATTGCTATGCAGTTGAGTTAGTAAGTTCAATAAATAGATACTTCTCAAAACCACAGCTCAATAAAGTTGTCTATATAAGTGTACGCGCTTTGAATTTCAGAATGAAAATCATATGCTCATTTGTTTCAGCAAAGCACGCGCAAAAGGCAGCTGGGTGGTCTCGACCAGCAGTTCCGACAACCTCAGCAGCTGCGGTCCCAATGACCCCATCCTACCTCGTCCCAATCTGAATCGGAGACTCGCCCCACCAGTGCGTTGATAGCGAAGTCATTCAACGTACTGTGTCTATACGCAGGGGATCTTATGTGACAACACAAGATATGTAGAATGCATCGAACCGCGTTCTCGCTTGAAAAACACATCGGTAGTCACTGGATGGATTTTCAAATACTGCTGACCGACCTGCGGTCACTTCCTCAATTTTTATAAATAGTTATTAGGTGCCAAGTAAAGGTAAGATCGAGTTAATGTTTGATATTTTCAATGCTTGTTACTGCAATTGACTTCAATTTGAATTAATTACTGAACTTCAGTTTAACCCGTAGCAGAAAACGTATTGAACGAATGTATCATTTATATAATACTAGCCAAGAACTTGAGGTGTGTTTGCTTAGGGATTACTGTATTCATGTTAATAAAAATGGAATTATTCCTTTATAGGAGTTGGTTATTTAATGAGAATTTTATGAGGCCTTTAGATAGGTATGGCAGCGTAATATTACTGACTAATTTAAATGGCGTCGATTGAATTAAAAATGAAATTTTGGTTAGTTTCTTCCCATGAATATCAGATGTTTTAAAACCATTAAGGTAAAGTTGTTTTAAACATGAACTTTTTTAGTGCAGAATTCTGTAATTTTTTTTAGTGCTGAGTTTTGTGGATTATACATTCAATTTATCAACATAACAAAGCTTTCGAAGGAGACTCGAATTTCTTCATTAGATCCTCGTAAATTCGTTATTGTTGCAATTCAGAGGATCCTCACCAAATTACTTCGGTGTCGCTACCAGTGGCAGTCAACACATCTCGAGTGGTGGTCATTTGACTAAGTGAAACCATGGAACACATAGTTTTATCCTATGTTACGGAATGTGAATCTGGGGTGGAGTTTTATATTTTTATATAATTCAAAAGGAACATGGTTACTTTCATTTTATAGTAAAATAGTTTGAGATTCCAAGTTATAATACAAGTTTCAATGCTTTCATTGTATCGCAGCAAAACTTTTTACTTGTGAGACATTGTTAACGTAGGAAGAATTTGAGTGATAATTAAAATTATTTTCATTTGTTTGAACGTATATTGATGTGTATTACGAGTATAATGTATATCCAAATGATGAATAATTTTATTTCTCACTGCTGAGAAGTGTTCGCGCATTTTTTTGGGCTGCGTCAGAACAAATACTTTTTTATTTTATTGTCTAGACATCGTTCATTTTATGAACACACGTAGTAAATATGAGACTAGAAATGTAAAATTAAATAATGTTCATTTGTTTGAACAATTCTGATTTCACGAAGAAATGTGCAAATAAATATTAAATTATTTTATTTTCCATTTTAATTTTTATACATATAATAGTAGCTATTAACTTGAGCTGTGATCTGAATCACAAACAAACAAACCTCTCAGTTCACTACTTTAACCCGCGCACGGTCGCGCATCCCTCAGAAAAGTAGTCAATTTACCCGCGTTACTCTGCCGTTCCCTGTTCACTTACCGTAATAGGCAGAGATGTAAAAATATGAAGTAATGAGTAAAAAATGTTGCTTTACACTTTGATGTTGTCAGATTTTTGATAACTTGAACCGTTTCTTTGTAATATGGAGTCAAACTCCGTAGATTTTTGCACAACATTGCTTCAAAGAGATCAATGGCCATTTTTGTGTTTTGGGAACAATGTAATGTTTTTCACTGCTATTTTATGCAGAAAATCCTTCCAAACCTGCTGATGTTTTTATTTTTCCTCTACAACAATTAGAAAAAAAGTTATGACCATTTATGTCTACTAGGTGTTATCCATTCTTCGTTTTAGTTCCTACATAAATGCATGTTTGCATGTCTGGTTATATTACTGTAAGTATAGTGTTTCGAAACTTGTAATTTTCACACAATATGAATAAAATACTGCTCTATACGCTACTGACTTCAGATTTGTCTTATTTGCCATTTTTACGAAATAAGGCGAAATAAGGCCCTGAGTAGTTTCGCTGGTAACTGAGGCTGCCACTGACTGTTCGCACGCACACCCTCTCACGGTCGCCTCATTTACCACACTGACTGTGCTTACCCCTCCCAACTTCCAAGTGGTTGGAGCTCTGCCTTAACCCCCACAATGTGGGGGTTTCTGGCTCCAGCTGTGTAGCACTCGCTGAGACGATCATTTTGGTGTATAACAACTTGGGGTTATGCCTTACGTCTGGCAACCAGTGAGCCTGGTAAATGAGGCGACCAGTTACAGTGCGCGGGTTAATGCTAGCCAATAATTTTGACGGTGGGTGCATATAAATATTGTTGAATTTTCTCTTGAGTGAAAACGAAACTCGCATTGTAATGGCGTAGTAGTCAATGAAAATGTCATTTTTTAGATAACAGGTGTTGAGAAATTATTCTTCAGTTTCAGAATAGAGAGAATCTTTCCTTGTGTTGTATGAGACGTTCAGATTTTGTGAACTTGAAGTAAATGAAATACCAACTATTTCGTCTGTTCCAACATTCTCCGATTTATATAGAAATGTGCGTGCAATTGTAAAAAAATTAATGATTTCTAAAATTATTTGATTTTATAGCATCCACTGCCTTAGACTACGATTAGTAATATGTAATGTTCTATTTTGTGCTGAGTAATTAAACTGTATTGCCATAGTTATCAATAAGAATTCTTATGTGTGGTAATGATAATATAATTCTTTTGGCTGTTATAACTTCAAAAAATGCTTTCTCTACTGTAGTGTAAGACTTTCTCTAACTTTGCGCGAACTCCTGTTATTTATGGAACTGAAAGTATTGAATAAAATATTTTCTGTTTGTTCGAAAGTTTCTTGGTTTATTCGGGAACGTGCAAACAATCCTTTGAATATTTATTCATCACTTTTATTTCATTTCTTGTGTAAAAGGGGATAACTTGACCTGAACAAATATGTATTATTAAATTTTTATTTGAAAAAAATGAAATTATCTTGTATGATGGAGATAAATCAGGATTTCATTTGTGCGAGATAAGTGTGTGAAAATTTATTTATTTTTTTCAAAATGGAATATTTTTCATCATAGTGTAGAACATGCTCAATTTTATGAGAACTTGAATTAATTATGAAACTAATAGCAGAACTTAATTATTTTCGTCCGTTTATATATTTCTAGATTTACTTAGAAATATGCTTACAGAGGTAGATATTTTTTCATTTTTATACAGTTCTTTTATATAATAGTATTCATTACTCGATCTGCGATTGACAGAGGATTTATTCATTTTGTGCGCGTTTAAAATGAGATTTAAATTTTCTTAAGGTATTGTGATAAATTAAAATTTGTTTGTGCGTAATAACAGGTGTTGAAATTTGTTGTTTCAAAATGGAGAGTTCTTGTACCGAAGCGTGAGACCTTTACTTTCCAAGTTAATTAAATATGAAACTGAAAGAGGAAAATATAATTATTTTTGATTGTTAGAACATTTCTTATTATGCAGAAATGCGCCCACAAACATTTAATAGTTTTGATCACTTCCAGTTCCAAGTAGATGATCATTCAGTGCTGAATTGGTTTTCACCGTTTTTATTGTTTAGAATTAAGCTATTAATTTTTCGCGAATTAAATACGGAGAAAATGTGTTATTTCAGTGCTGAATAAATGAGTGAACTGAACTGATGCTGATTTTATTTGAACGGATGAATGTAGGATGTGGTCATGCCGAAGCCTATTTTAACGCGCAAAATATTTTTTAGTCATCTGGAATGCAATTTAAAATGAAATTGGGGCATTCTTCATTCGATAAACGTATAGGCATTGAAATGGTCACTAGTATTCGAACTCATATATCATGTTGAAATTCATTTAACACAGTTGTGAGGAAGATATTTAAGTCGATATCAATTTATTTGCAGATTTCAACAAATCTGAATAATTCATGAAGTTTCTCTTCGCAACGGCATGGAATATTTAATGCTTTCTGTAAGATTGCAGAATACACTGACTTTAGGAGAATTGAATTTGGTTGTGTGGAAATATTGTGGTAATTTTAAATTTATTACTCAAGGGGTGGTACAACATATGCCTCGAGTAATTCATTGATTCTGTACATCTATATTTCTTGATTCACAGGCAGGTTAGAGGGGTATGGGAGGAGTAAGTTAAATCTATGTTTTAGGTTCCGTAGATTTCCCCTAAGTGTGTCATGACTGCCCTAAGTGTGTCATGTAACACACTAAAGTGTGTCATGGCGCCTCCATGACACACAATTGTGTGCCGGTTTTGCGACAAACGTATGACACACTTAAGCGTGTCAAAATGACCCTATATTTTTTCTCAGTGTGTCGTTATTCTGACCAGCGACGTACGGCGGTGTAACATCTGCGATGCCTTGAAGGACATTAGCAGAACATGATTTGTATTAGTGAACTTCTCAAAACAAAGGGTGAGAATAACGTTCACGGTGAACTTATTCAGCGAAGACTCTTGAATAGCTCAAATATTCTCGAGACTGCCCCGCAGAGGTTCGAATATCGGAAATACGGACATGTTCTAAATTGAAGCCCTCGTCCTCGGCCCCTCTGCCGATTCCTGCAGCAATCCAATACTCGGACTCCATAAATTTCAAAACTCAAGTGCAAACGCCATCATTAACTCATACTCGAAAATACTTCGTAGAAATTTTCTCGCCTAATGCATGTATCCTCATCTTAATTTCCACTAAAATACTTTTTTCACCCAGCTCGTTTTTCATTTTCACAAATGATGATTTGCTGACTATAAATGTTCATATCGAGAGTAAATATTGTTTATTTTCTCTGCCTTCATTCCCGCATCGCAAAAATATGTTAATTAGGGAGGCTCCAATTTGCTAGCACTGTATTGATTTTCCAGCATTAAACTGTTAGAGACAATATTTTTCTTTCGCAATTAGTAGACCGCGCGTCGGCTTAGTTGCCTTCGTTCAGTTTTGTGTTATTCAAGTCAGTTCTCTGTATTTTACTATTTGCATTGAAGAGTTCTTGGTAACTCAACCTAGGAGCATCACAGCAGAAAGCTTTCTTGCTATCGAGCATCACAGCGTAAAGATTTGCTTGCTATCGAGCATCACAGCGTAAAGATTTGCTTGCTCTCGAGCATCACAGCGTAAAGATTTGCTTGCTCTCGAGCATCACAGCGTAACGATTTGCTTGCTCTCGAGCATCACCGCGTAAAGATTTGCTTGCTCTCGAGCATCACAGCGTAAAGATTTGCTTGCTCTCGAGCATCACAGCGTAACGATTTGCTTGCTCTCGAGCATCACCGCGTAAAGATTTGCTTGCTCTCGAGCATCACAGCGTAAAGATTTGCTTGCTCTCGAGCATCACCGCGTAAAGATTTGCTTGCTCTCGAGCATCACAGCGTAAAGATTTGCTTGCTCTCGAGCATCACAGCGTAACGATTTGCTTGCTCTCGAGCATCACCGCGTAAAGATTTGCTTGCTCTCGAGCATCACAGCGTAAAGATTTGCTTGCTCTCGAGCATCACCGCGTAAAGATTTGCTTGCTCTCGAGCATCACAGCGTAAAGATTTGCTTGCTATCGAGCATCACCGCGTAAAGATTTGCATTTGCTTGCTCTCGAGCATCACAGCGTAAAGATTTGCTTGCTAGCATCACCGCGTAAAGATTTGCTTGCTATCGAACATCACAGCGTGAAGATTTGCTTGCTCTCGAGCATCACAGCGTAAAGATTTGCTTGCTATCGAACATCACAGCGTAAAGATTTGCTTGCTATCGAGCATCACAGCGTAAAGATTTGCTTGCTATCGAACATCACAGCGTAAAGATTTGCTTGCTCTCGAGCATCACCGCGTAAAGATTTGCTTGCTATCGAGCATCACCGCGTAAAGATTTGCATTTGCTTGCTCTCGAGCATCACAGCGTAAAGATTTGCTTGCTCTCGAGCATCACCGCGTAAAGATTTGCTTGCTCTCGAGCATCACAGCGTAAAGATTTGCTTGCTATCGAGCATCACCGCGTAAAGATTTGCTTGCTCTCGAGCATCACAGCGTAAAGATTTGCTTGCTATCGAGCATCACCGCGTAAAGATTTGCATTTGCTTGCTCTCGAGCATCACAGCGTAAAGATTTGCTTGCTCTCGAGCATCACCGCGTAAAGATTTGCTTGCTCTCGAGCATCACAGCGTAAAGATTTGCTTGCTATCGAGCATCACCGCGTAAAGATTTGCATTTTCTTGCTCTCGAGCATCACAGCGTAAAGATTTGCTTGCTATCGAGCATCACAGCGTAAAGATTTGCTTGCTATCGAGCATCACAGCGTAAAGATTTGCTTGCTATCGAGCATCACAGCGTAAAGATTTGCTTGCTATCGAGTCCCATGGCTTAAAATTAGCGGAAGGTTTTTTGGGCAAAGGCAGAATTCTTCAATATCGATGCTATGGAAATCTTGGCATTTTTGTTTAGCAAATGTTGTAATGTTTTATCGCTGGGAGAAAATGTGATTAAACTGCTACATCTGTTAAAAAAGTGTAGCGTTTACTGAATAACAACGGCGGGCTTCATGAGTTTGCATTGATTTGGCAAGAGTATTACAAGTTTTCGACCCCTTTGTTGCTAAACATCAGGTCTTTTCTCCTTATTTTTCTGCATATGAGTTATTAGAATCGTTTATTCAGTGACAATAATAGTTACATCGGTAAATATTGCAGGGTCAGTTTTCTGCTCAGGTGACTTGATTAAATGTTTCAAATAGTGGTTATTTCCGTTCGAAAACACAGTTGAATTTACGAAAATTCGAAAATAAACATCGTTCACAGCCAACTGAAAAAGTGTATTATTCCGATGTGAAAGCAACTATGTGTCAAAATACAAGGACAATTTTCCACTATTTCCAATGGTACAATAATATGAGTAAATGAACATAATAATTGCATTAAGACAGATTATTGTTCAAAAATTATTTTTGTTTTTCCTGATATAATTCTCTGGTTAAAGTAAATCACCAATCAATTTAAAAATTTCAACAACAGCCAGTAAAATGAACATCTGTGAGATCAAACAAGCGAAAATGAATGCAATGCGTGAAGTAAACATCAACGCAAGCCACTCTATAGGTGGTCTGTTTCGTGGTAGGTAAGCATCAGGATAAAAATTGGGAAAGTGGAAGCTATTAAAACCTAGCACGTAGATCTGCTATGGAGTCCTGCCTCAAATCTTACTCATTCTTCCTTGAGTTACTGATATCTAATCGAGTACTATAAATATTCATTGTATAACGCGAGTCACTGATATCTGATCGAGTACCATGGTTCCTCAACATCTAATCGTCCTTCCTGGCCCCCAAACTCAAGTGAAAGAGTCGAGGAAAGAACAGAGGATAGACATCTTCTGAAAAATTTACCCAGTCTCGGGTATGATTCCATGAATCACCGATATGTGATCTTGTACTTTAACTGTCCTATATCTAAGCGTTTACTGACGAAAACAGGTATCAACAGTAGTACCTCCTCTCCTCCCTATTCTGTGGAAGAGCTCAAGGAAATAGGAAGGAGATTCACATCCTCAGAAAGTTTGCTCAATCTCAAGAATGAAATAAAACTATCACGTACCCTCCAGGAGATATCAGTAACAACACTAAGAACAGACATATCACTTATTCGGCTTTATTAATTAAGTTCTCACAGTTGAAAATGAAATCAGAGGCAATCGTGCGCCTTCCGGCTGCAGGCTTCACCACCAATTGAACGTCAATGACTCTGACACTTTATAATCCGAGGGCCGGAATAGATTTGCATAAAAGAATCCTTCCTTCGTTAGGAGATAACTCGGCCTCGACAAGTTTTCTTAATGACATCAGTGGCGCGCGAATATTGATGTCTTCTTCGGCGTAACGACTGGGTGGCGGGTGAGGTGTGACCCACCAGACGGTGGGCAGCAGCGCACCTCACGTGATTGAGCAATGGTCTATTTTGCAGGGACCACAGCACAATTCCCAGGGTTCCATACTCCAAAGTAGAGAAGGATGATTTCATTCCAATCAATTTCATATACAAATTCCAATTATATTCATTTATATCATAGGCTGGATAGTAGATCAGAGGAAGGTGTAAGCATGGTTTCGAGACGAGGTGATCGAAGAAACATGACTAGTTAAAAACGCCAACGCTCGCCTCGCTGCTGCGTGGGTTCTAATTTTTTAATTACGAAATCATTAGAAAAGATATATTAGTTTTTTGGGTCCTTCTGCGTTTGAGCTGGAACATCCAAATAAGTTTCGAATTTCGAGCTTACTCGGCCATACTGATATCCCCGGGGAAATCAGGCGTACACACACCAGTGAGCTGTCTTTGTGTTCGTCTCTCTCCAGGGCCATCGACGCCGTCCATAGAGTGAATGCTGGCCTTCACGGGGACAGAAGTCGGTCGACTCATCGCCGGGATTTCTTCAGCACTTTTAAGACTACTAACATCTAAGTTAAACTTAAGTTTGATATTCAAATGAAATTTTAAGTCAATTGTAGTTAGCAATTTTGAAAATAGCTAACATTTACTGGATCGTGCCTTCATTTAGCTTCAAGTATTTATGAAAATTGAGTTTGTGACTGCAGGTCGGCCAGTAGCAATGTGAAAATCTCCTCTGTGGCCACCGGTGGCGCAAGTTGCGGTGACTCCGCAACTGTGGTGATTCCGTTTAGCGAGAACGTGCTTTTCCCTCGCTCCGAAACAAAGTGCCGCTATTGTTAGAGAGAATGTACTCCTAACCTAAATGGGTACCCACTCTCGCCATGAGGTCTCAAATGCGATTTAAACAAACCATACATAAAAATCATCAAACTAAAAGTATAATATTCTCTCAAAAAGTGTGAAAGTATTCAAACCTCATTTACACAAGGAACCGAACACCCTCAATCTTCAAGATGGCGCCTAAGAAGCAACAACAACAGCAGCAACAACAGCAGAGAGTTTCAGCCGAAGTTTGGTCAATATATTGATGTATCTAGCTTACGGAGAGACTGCAAGGAAGTGGTTTCTGTCCTAATAAAATACTTCGACTCAGTGATGGCAAAATTTAAGAGTCACATGAATAAAATGCAAGCAGTACACAAGGAAATTCTCGACGAAATAATGAGAAAATAGATAGCTTAGCCTCCCGTCTCGACCGCTTAGAAAAAAATGACCAGCGCCGAGAATTAGAAAACAAAAAATGCACTCTCGTCATTTCTGGGAGAGAACTACCGCAATCACACACGAACGAAATCTGCAAAGAAACAGTCTGCCAGCTCATGAAGTACAACATCGACATCGACCTCTGCGACACTGACATCGCGTCAGCTAACAGAATGAGGAAAAAACCAGTAACTGGGAATCCAGATCGAAGAAACATTGCATTTGAACTAAAAGATTAAAACAAGAAACGTGAAATTCTCACCGCCTGCCGAGAAAAGAAACCAAAGTTCTTCGTAAAATGAATATCTCATCCCTTCCCGAGCTACGACCATGTACACTTTGCGAGTAGCCAGAAGAAAATTCCCGGAGAAAATTAGAATCCCAAGAACTCAGGACGAAAACATCTTCGTATCTAACCCCGGAAACCCGGATTCAAGACCACGCCGGATCAACACACCAGATGACCTCGACCAATACCTGATGCTGCAACTGGATATACCATCGAAACAGGTCTTGGGTGATCACCTCAATTAGATATCATGTCATTGTCATAACATGTAACTGTCACTGATTATATTTGTCATTGACGCCTAAAATTCTATAACTTTACTCTATAACTTTACTATATAACTTTATATAATTTCATGCTGTATAACTTCAAATCGCAAATCACTTCCAACTTTTAAAATGTTAAAATAACAGTTTCACCTCAATCTTGACAATAACTAATATTGAACGACAGGTGTATGTGAGCGTTTATGACAGCTGTATGTGAACTTTGTACCTACCAATATCATAATGGAATTTAGATTTCCACCTTGTTCGCTTTCCCACCATATTTGTATGTAATTTTTACCAGTATGGTTATTATTACGTGTAAACTATATTCGCTGATTAGATATATCATGGTCGCCAAAATTTAAAAACTTAATACCTGTTGTATGAGAAGTAGGTGACAACGCCTTCAGCAATTTGTACGCACCGATATTATGATATTGAACTCCAATAATATTCGCGGATGGGTTGAGTATGTACTCACGAAATCGAGCTAGATTTTTTTACTCTTTTCTCTCTTATTTTCTCAGCTGGTTTTTAAACAGGAATATCTTTTTAATCTTGACTTTGTATTTCGTTATTAAGTTATACATTACTCAGTGTTTACTGTTTTTTACTAATTTTGAATGACTGATCACGCTGATGTATTCGATGAAATCGACCTAGATCTCAATCATTTAAACAGAATATATCCAAACCTAAACGACTCTGATAACTGCATGTATACTAATATATCAAAATTCAACGAAACTATACGAATAACTCGTAATGATTTTTCGCTCCTGTGTTGGAACTGTAGGTCACTCTATCCAAAATTTGGAGAGATACAATGTACTATTACTGAACTTAAGCATAACCTAGACGTGATTAGCTTCACCGAAAGCTGGCTAGATGACTCAACCAAAGACATGATTAGATTTGAAAATTATCATGTTACCTTCTCTACGAGAAACCAAGCGAGGCGGAGGCACCAATTACGTACATATTTAAAGACAGACTCGAAAATCATAGCAAGTGCAACAATGAATCGGGATAATATAGTCACTTTTTGTAGAACTGTCTAGAGATGGTTAACGAATTGTTCTTGGAACGGTGTATAGACCTCCTACAGCCTGTCCTATATCCTTTCCAAATGAGCTCAACCGTTTATTTCTCAGTTCAACAGGTCCTTATAATTATATTATCATATGCGGTGACTTTAATAATGATCTACTGAAACATGAAAATAATGAACCAATCTCTAATTTCCTAAATATCTTTCAGTCAAAATCTTTCCTTCCGATCATCAGAAAGCCCTCGCGAATCTCCTCAGAATCTGCTACGCTGCTTGACAATATCTTTATGACAGACCCAACTGATTTTCTTGCTGGAATAATTACTTCTGACTTATCAGATAATTTTCCAGTTGTTCTTATTAATAAAAATATCTATATTGCTTGCACCCAGCCCCGCGGGCTGAAACTTACTCATATCGTAAAGTAAACGAATCAAATTTAGAAGAATTGTGCACCGTTCTAGAAGAATCAATGCCAACATTGCACATCTCTCCACACAATAATGCAACGAGCATTGCTGAAGCAGTAGTAAAGTTGACTGAAACTATAATGTCTGCCTACAATCACTGTTGCCCAATTGTAGCTCGTACAGTTACACCGAAAAGTAACCAAAAGCCCTGGATTACTGGAAACATTGTGATAAATATACAGAAACGTCAAGCGTACCTATAGCCCTCCTTTGCGAAGGGAGAGTATCTAGAGAAATATATAACAGATTCAGAAACTATGTGACAAACCAGATAAGGACATCAAAAAATAACTACTCTGCGCTCAAGTTTTTTCAATTTAAAGCCGACGTTAAAAAGACTTGGCGCCTCCTTAACTCTTGCTATAAACCGAATAACGCCGATAAAAAGAAAATTGAATATGTTGTTCAAGAAAATGAACAATACCATGGGAAGGAAGAAATTGCTAATCTCTTTAACAATTTATTCGAAAACGTAGGAAAAACTATGGCTGATGGTATTCCAAGTGAACCTACTGATCACCGGGAATACATGGATCATACTCGTATCCGAGAACACAACTCCTTTTTCTTTGCGCCTACCAACTCTTCCGATGTAATTGCGTGCATGAACAACCTGAAAAATAAATCGAGCGGGTGACAAGCGTTTCCAACTAAAGTACTTAAAGTTACTGCTGATATTGTAGCCCCGCTCATATCCAATAGTTTATTAGTTTATTAGTTAGTTTAAGCCTCCCTATCCTCAACAATGAGATGTAAAGAGAGGAAGGAAGAAGGCACCATTTAGTATGGAGTTAAGGGAACGTGGAATCTATGCAGAAAGGGCACAGAAACAGAAAGCTAAGAAAGAAGTTCATGAAACAAGAAAAAAGTTGAAGAAGAAAGTAGTAGGTGCTGAAAAACAGGACAGCAGTGAACCGAAAAAAGATGGTCCGTAACAAAACAAAAACCTATTCTATTTCAACAAAAGGAAGCCTACCTAACCTTTAGCTCGGGCCCTCACATGGTTCCCCTGGGAGCGCTAATTCCCATAAATACAATACCTGTATCCCCCTGAGGGGATCATATCCAATATAATAAACCAGTCTCTCTTCCGATGCCCTTTCCCGAACTCCCTCAAAGTTGCTAGAGTAACCCCTATCTTCAAAAATGGTGAAAAAACCTGTGTAAACAACTATTGACCTATCCCCGTGCTACCAATTATTAGAAAGGTATTCGAGAAAATTGTGTATAAAAAAGTGTACTCCTATTTTGAACAAAAATCATTTCTCTATGATAAACAATACGGTTTTCGCTGAAAAAAATCAACAACACAGGCTATATTAAATCATTTACAATTCATTTATTTCATGAAAAAATAGAACACTCAATTCACTGGGGATAAAATATATTTTCAATAATTAGATTCAAAAATTCCAAATCAATGGAAATGAAATTAATTGAGTCTAATCGGGACTTAAGCTCTGTTTGTGCAGCTCTGGCAAATGTCAGAACTCATGGGAACATCTCTCTTCATAGACTGGCCGTTACACAGATAGCTAGTTGACTCGTGTGAAAGGCATGGGAGATTGTTAGTGTCCTCTTATCTACGTATATCATTCAGTTATTAATTAAGATGGACATGATTACCTCCGACTTCAAAATTTAAACTCTATTATTACCATCAACCTCAAAGCTTTAACTTCATTATTGCCATTAACTTCAGACCTTCACCCATATTATTCCTACCTTGACCTATAATATTCCTAAAGGCCTAGACCCTTGTTACTGTCACTATTAGGCCTCAACTTGTATCGCAACTATCAACTTGAGACATTGACCTTTACAATTATCATTAATTAACTTCAGCCCTTTACATTTATTACTACTGTTAATTTCAGACCTTTAACTTTATTGTGTCATCAAGTGTGCGAAACTTTACTCTAATGCAATGCTTCATAAACTATACTCTAACTATACTCTAAATCTCTAATGCAATGCTTCGATCCAATATTGCATTAGGGTATAGTCCAGCCACAGAGAATATTTTGACAAACTGTTACTCTGACAGTTAATGTCAAATTGTCATCGTGTTATTTGCTTTGCTCAGTCAAGTAAAATGATATGGCGAGCTTTATTATTTTTACTAAAATGCCGTATCACGTCATAGATCAATGGTCAAAGTCATAAAAATGGAACATTACAGTAATTGTCATAAACATTGTAGTTCCTACTGACAGCTTTCGTGTGATCGGCGTTACAGGCCGTAGATTGGAGAATAAAATCCAGCATAATCGTAATTTCATGAAGAACTAGAACAAATGAGCTCCCGAATTTGCAGCCGAGTTTCACAACCCTTGAAATTTTACCGAGCAAGCTAAAGGGAAATTTCCCTTCTTTTCTGCGTAAAAACGGAAACTTGGGAGGGCTAAAAACAACGCCGTCGAAGGCCACATTTGGCCTCCCGAGTAAAAAATCTCGTCGGACCGAATCAGTCCGAAGTGCTTTGGGAAACGTTTGTTATGGCCTTATAAGGGAACGATTTGGTCATTCGTTCATTTTTGTCGAAGGCACGCAAAGAACGACCCTTCGACTTTCAGGTTGGCAGCAAGAATACGAAGATGATGAAGTCTAATTCGGCTCATTTTTCTTCATATAATCTATATGACAGATCCAATTCGTCGTCTCCAAGCGTTATAACTCCCATCGTAAATGCTCGAAAGGGTTAATATCGTTTTGCTTGGGGACTCGAGTAAATAAAGTCGACTGTGCTGACGTTCAAATGAAATTGCAAACGTTGCTATACCCATTACATTAAGAGCATGGCGATTTCTTGCTAATTTCAGTTCACTGATGAAAAAGGAGAACCTATGAGTAGCCGAAAATTTTAAATGCAAACTATTGGAAGCTTTATTATTTAATTTTCAGTGCTGTTTCACCTACAGTGCTGTAAAACTTAGTAAAGGGAACAGTGGAAATTTACTGTCCCTAATATTAAAATTTATAAAACATTTGGGATTAAATGTTCGTTAATTCATTGGTTCTCCACTTAATTCTTTGTAAATAACGTTGTCGACCAATGGCAAAATTTTCTACTTTGTTGTTAAGGTTACGAAGAACGCAACGCCAAAGAACTTCCTGCCTAAGAAAACTCACCTTAGAAATTTGATTTACAACAGGAGCAAAGAGTTGAAGCGTTTAAAGAGGTACGACAGTTTAAAAATCAACACGAGAGGTAAATCACTTTCCAGCCTCACCTGAATACAGCTGGGAAAAGGATTTGAAGTACAATAAAAAGTGCAGAAAAATGTTCAAATATTAAAAAAAACACCGTGAATCGATGATGCATGCACTCGCTGCGTGAGCGCTGCTCTAAAAACGTTTTGGACTAGGTATTACAAGAAATTTTCACTACAGTATCCAAGTTTCTGGCTATTGCAGTTTCACTAAGATCGCATCCCTCCTTAGAGCAGGTCGTATTTCACTCGGTTTATGCAAATTGACGCACAAGGCGATACTTTTGGTGATCAGTTGCAGCGCGCCGCAACTTAATTAACTTCGAGTGGAAAAAAGCAAAAAAACTTCGCAGACAGGACGGATAATGAGGCCACGCTTTATGAATCTTAATTATCGCTAACAAGGAGGTATAAAGTTATGGTAGTTTTTTATTACTACCTATTTCGCATACTTGGTTAATCATAACTCATGCCGGCAGGGATGTAAATATAATATATCATTTTTTATTACTGCCTATTTATGAATACTTAGTAGGTTTTAATTCATGCCAACAGAAGTTTAAACTAATTATATCCTTCTTTATTATGCCATATTTAAAATTTATGAATAGGTGTATACCAAATTATGATTTACCTAATAGATATGATTAGATCAGATGTTAATTTTAGCTTCGTTAAGCGCAAAAAAAGGCATTCCAAAGTAAGGAAGGAGGAAAGCAGTATTCAGTATAAAGTTAAGGGAATACAGAATCAATGCACAAAGTGCATAAAAACAGTAAGTTGAATAAAAAGTTAGTGAAACATGATAAAAGTTGAAGAAGAGAGTGATTGTGCTAAAAAACAGGACTAGCAATGAGCCGAAAAAAAACTAGCCTTAAACAAAACAAAAACCTATTCTTTTTCAGCAAGAAGAAGGCCTACCAAGCCTCTAGTTCGGGACCTTACTTATTCCTCCTTCGGGCGCTACTTCCTTTAGATACAATAGTTGCGTCACCCTGAAGGAAACCTAATTAAGTTAGAAAAATTGGGATTGTTTGATTAATTAGTTTTGCAACTTCTCACATCAAAGTCATGGAGTGGCAGAGAAGGACTGCTTGTCTAGATCGGGTGAAATATTAAGTAAAATTTCTATACCAAGGTAAGATTAGAATATTTATAAGCTAGTTTAAGCCTCCCTAACACCAAAAAAGGTTTCCCCGACGAAGGAGGAGGATGGTACCTTTGGCATCGAATTAAGGGAACCGCAAATTTATGCGCAGGCTAGTCTTCCCATTTTAAGCTTAGAAGAAAAAAAAAAGATTAATGAAATAAGGTAAAAATTGAAGAAGGAAATAATTGGTAATTAAAAATGATATCAATGAGCAAAAAAAGATAGTCCGTTCATAAACTATAAAATATTTATCATCAAAAGAAACGCCTTTTCACCTTAAATTCGGGACCTCATATACTACCCCGGGAGCTTTTATTTCCATAAATGTGATAGTCGTATCCTCCTAAGAAAGATACCATAATATAACTAACTAGAATATGACTATACAGTACAGTGGAGTGTCAAGGAGTATCACACAAGTTTGAATATGTTTCAACTACAATAAAGGTAATCAAATAAATAAATCCACAGAATAGACATTTTACACGTAGCTTAGCGTATATAAAAATCACATTTAATTTATTTCCTAATTTAATAATCACAAAATTCACTAACACTGGACACAATTAAGAAGCTGTATTCGAGAGTGGGCACGGATGACAACTGAAAACAATTTAGGTAGTTGCAAATTATTAGTAGACTTGTTTACGAGCCAATAAAAGTTACATTGGGAGAAAAGAATACTTCTCTTTTCTAAGTAGCCAATATAAAACAGCAACTTTTACCCGTCAACGACAGAACGCAACTCACAATGTGATGGTGAGTTATGGTGAGTTTGCTCACTCAGTTCGACTGTCGATCAATTCTTCAATTAAGGGGCAGGCAAATTTGTCTTGTAACAAAGTCTGAACTTTCAATCAATTCATTTTTCATTCCTATCACTCAGTTTTAAGCGCATTGAGAATTGTGAAGCGGCTTGTGAGTATATAGTTTACAGTTCAAACACTCGCTAAGTTCGTGTATGTCACTTCACATGCCGAGCGCGGTATCAGAAGAAGGCGCTCGCTGCAAAACTTTTATTGACAACTCCCTCTACGTTCCATGAGCGCAATAAGAATAAATTGTGGCGTACTTAATACGATTCATGAAATAAAATACCATACGTACAATAAATAAACGAATACGATGGATAAAGAAAAAAACGTAAAATGAGTTCGATTAGAGCAATCAATACGACTTATAAGATCGGTAAGACAAGTAAAATGAACAAGACTCATGAACACACGCTAGTTAAATTAAATAAACCGACCACGTCAACATGCCACAACGGCATCTGGAAGCGTCCAGGACCTGCCACGTCAAGGCTTACCGTGGAAGCAAATAGGAGCGGCGGCTCAGCAAAGAAAGTGATGAAGGATGGAAGCATCAGGAACGTTGGTCTTAGAAATGTTCAGGAAAAAAATTCAAGGGATCTTCAATACTGAGTGTCCACAATTCCGCCACTCAGTCTTTTGTGAGAAACAAATAGTTGTAAGGAGATGCGAATTTGGGTTCACAAAATTAAATAAAATTAAAAGCAGGTTCATCAGCGAAAAATTTAGCGACAGTTTTTTTTTTTGACATCCATCGATGAACGTAACGCGGTGACTGCATGGTGACCCACCGGCTATGAAGTAGGTAATTTTCAAAATTCAAGTGACCCACCGGTGGTCACAAATTGAATTTTCAGTATTGCTCACTAATAGCCTGATGATGACATTTGACAATTAAATTTGTGTTCATTCAAATCTTTATTTTGAAACTGAATTTATTCGGAGTGAAATTTTAAATTTAAATTAAGCCCAACACACTGCATGGATGAAAACATATTAATATCCAAGAACTGCTCTATTTCCTATACTTTCGGAGTTTCTGTGCGTTTTTCGGGTTTTTTCCCGTCATTGTAATCTCTTTTCTGGAGGGTATTTTATTTGCAATCGACCAGAACAGAAGAGGATAAAAAGTAGAAGAAAAGAGAAGTGGAAGGAACAAAGGGACCAGAACAGAAAAAAACAGAACAAAGAGAACAGAAGAGAGCAAAGCAGGAGAACAGAAAAGAACGGAACAAAACAGAAGAGAATATAACAAAGAGAACAGAATATTCTTGCGTTCTTTCACCTCTCGAGCCCCCAGACTTTCCCAGAGTAAAATAAAGCACAATGATTTAGAGTGAACTCACAAAATTCATAATTAATGCTGCATAATAATTATTATCATTTCGTTGCGTTATGAGAGCACATCAGATCTCATACCTCCCTATAACAAAAATACCAGGGTAATTTCCACCTGATATTTACCCCCCTCCCCTCACCCCCACCTGTTTCTTCCCACAAGTTATCATCGACGACAGGAATTAAAATATACTGAATAAAAATTTTTTGCGTTCTAATCATCTCGACCTACGCTTTTCCAAATAAACTTTGTCTGAGCTAAGGGATTTTGTATATTAAATCGTCTGAACTGAAACAATTGGCAAAATAAATCGCACTCTTAACGTAGCATTTAATTAAGAACTGTGAAAGTGAACAATGCAAGTCAAAAAATATTATAACCTGGAATATTGAACTGACTGGAAAGAAAGACTCATCGGGTATCATTCAATACAAGCTCATATTCTAAAACAAATAACGATTCCTAAATTGATGATAACTTCAGTAAGAATAGCGTCTGGAAAATTTCTTACAAAGCACAATCAGCAGACCTGCTTCACACCATCGTAAGCATACACTGTTTGACAGTCATATGAATGTTTCGAGAGGGAAGACGACCTCGTTGAATTATGTTCATACGAGCTTCTATTTTGACAGGCACAAGGTGCGGCAGGACCGCTTCAGAGTTACGATTCGCGCTCACCCACGAGCGCCGTAGGAATAACATGGTAGACGTTCAGGGCAGAGGTCGATGAAGCAAGGCCCTAGATGGCGCAACACACCAGCCTTATTATCGGAACGACAGCCAGCCGATATCGGAATCGCCTTCCAAGGTTTCCATGAACATTGAAACATTTATTGATGAATGCTTGCTCATACTTATGATGGCCTGATCCGTGTATCTGAGGCGAACATTTATGAGATGACTCACTGACACTCACATGCTCCACATCCTGTGAGATTTTACAAGCGTCAGAACATGAACATGAGCAGCTACCAAGTTTAAACAAGAACAAAATTACTCGCTGATAAAATGAGTACATATTTTTTCTTGATTTGGCCTTTGCAAATTATGGTGTCTTTTGACATGTCTTTCCATACCACCTCTGGTATCTTGACTTACTTGAGTGTTAGCTGAATTGCTGCTTTTGTACACAGGATGAAAGATCGAGCGCAACTATTGAGAAGTTATGATTTCGACGAATATGTCACACTAGAAATTACGGTTGATATGACGTTCCAGGGACGTGTTAATAACATCTCATTGGAATTACAAATTATTTTCCATTCATGTGGTTCTTTTTACCAACCAATGAATTCCGCAAATTTCAACACTGTCCATCTGTCACGTGTTCTTCGAAGACCCCCTAATTAACAATAAGACTATCTAAAAATAGCATAATTTAGCGACTAATTTACATTTTCATTCCTTTCAGAAAAATGAAACAGTTATTTCTCAAAATTACATTGAACACAATTTCCTTGCATTCTTTAATGCAAGTGAAAGTGCACGTAATGAACCCTTCGCAGAATTTTATCACCTTCGCTAGCGATTTTTACCATTTTTTTCTAGATGTCTGTGATTTCAAACCTGCCGACTTAATCTGATTTTCGAAGCCCAGAACTCGGCTACTTATTCAAGCGATCTTCAATACTGCATGCCCATAATTGAGCCGCTCAGTCATTTGTGAGAGACGAATGACAGTCTGGAGATGCGAGTTCAGATTCATAGCGAGTGTGCATGCATGGTGCATCCTTCGTAACCGAGAACGAGCTTCGCGGGAGTCTTCATCGAATGATACTGTTAAACGTTGCGAATAAATCGACCGGACCACGAAGCAGGCACACACCTACGCTCTTTTCCCACTATCGTGATCAACAATAATGGCCGTTGATGTCTGAGGTTACAACGGTTATGGTAGCAGCTGTCAGCGGATGATGTTATCGTTTGTCACGACGCTTAAAAGTGAATAGTGTAGTGGCCAGCCTTCGTTTGGCAGTTTTAACGAGTACTTCCATTAACAACACATACACTCGTTAAAAAAATAAATATAAGTACAAAACATCATTTCTCAATATCACTCACTGAATGACTGAGCTTGTTAGCTGTGTGGATAGCATAAAAATGCCGTTGCTACACGTTAAAAAAGATTATTTTATCCGAAATGAACCCTATCCATCCCCCGTGGTGGAGGTAGCAACAACTCGACAATTATTCACTGGTCTGCTGTAAACTCGCAGTATTTAATTTACTCACAAATGAGAGACCAAAGTTGAAAGCAAAAGTTTGAAAACTGAAAAGCACTGCAAGTTAATTATAATACAGAATTCTTAGACAAAAATTACTCCCTCTTCGGGCGGAAATATTTGTTCCACAAGGAGAAAATGCTCCGCGTTTAGGACCTGCTAACGAACTTCTGTTTTGAGTACAGTAGACGATCGGGCACAGTGTGTTGAACACAAATTTTAAGTTTCAAGAAGTAATAGCGTGAAACTTAATGTAATTTAGCTTTTTTTCTTTCCAGATAATATTTAAAGATGCATAAATTACCCACAGGATATGGCAAATAAAGATGATACCAATAGAAAGTGCACATAATAACCGGTACACAAAAAGATTTGAGAGACTCTGAAAGAAGAACAGTATTGCAGGCATTTCTTGAGGGTTCTACAGCCTCTCGGCTATTTCAATTCAATCCAATCCCTTCAACATCAAAAAACACCACGAAACATTGATGAACTAATTGAAGTAGTGACAGATAGCTGATCAAGAGGAATTACAGAGATCAACATTGAACAACATTTTCCTTACTTTGCAGCAGTCAATGGAACAGATTATTTTGGCTGACGGTGGCAACCGTTACAGGCTTCAACATCTGTCGAAAGTATAACTAGAAAGAAAAGGGATTCTTCTAATTAAAATTCAGATATCAGAAAAATAAAAGAATAAATTAACAAGTATTTAGTAAATAGAGTGACAAATATGTTTCTTCTGCTGACACATTATCAATTTCACTTAGAGTATTCAATTACGATGTAGAGTTTGTCCTTCGTTTTTAATTATAATAAAAATATTATTCATTGATGTTTCTACATCATAAATTTCATGTACTGAATTGCAGAATAGGGTTTATGTTTTTGTTACAACTATTAGTTTTCTAAGTACCCTTTCTAAAAAGTTTGCAGTTGTTTTGAAGCAAATCTTTCTGATGAACTTCAATATTGATATGGCTCAACTATTTCCAACCAGAGGGAGTAGTAATTTTGAATGATTTCTCTCACGGCCATCCCAACTGTGATTTCGAAACATTTGCATTCCGAAATATACTCCTTCATTCAGCCGAAAATATATGCACAATCGAACATGAATGAATGTTGAGTCTCCCTCTTCCAAAATAAGTTTATTTCCAATCGACAGATAGCAGGAAAGGGATGCTCGATAACTCGATTTTCATCACTCACACACGACAATACTTCCTTAACATCTTCCATAAATATGACAATGCTGGGAATTCGTCATTTCTGTTGCCATGGGGAAGCAGCAATATGCCTGGAAGTCAAAGAAACTCCCGCACGCATCGGGACCCTGTGTTATGTCTCTGCCACGAAGGCTGACTCCCTGCATGGAAGCGTTCAATAAATCGGTCGAGCTCACTTTTAAATTCGGAGCCGGGAGCTGTTAGAGCTTGTTAGCGGAACACAAAAAACCAGACCGCCTCCTGCCGAAATGGTTACAAGTTGCGTTCATTGCGCCTGCCAATCGAGAGCTATTGTCCAGCCATCTCGGGCCTATAGAAACAAGCTCCAAAAATGACTGCTTTCGACGGATTAGCGAACTGCAGAGCAGCATGTCATGATCACATTGTCACTCGAACGCTTGCAAGAATTTTACGGACGAATCCTGTACGCTGAGACGAAAACACAGATGACCTTGTATTGTTCAGTACCTAAGCACAGACAAGATTTTTTTCGTATGTTTTGAATACGATTCATCTAGGTTATAATAGTTCATTTTGAAATGCACAGTGAATTTCGAAAAATACCTTTTGATTGTTTATTATGAGTTAGTTTCAGCCTCCCTTACAACAACAAAGATTTTCAAAGAAAGGAAGTATGAAGCCACCATTTAGTAGAAAGTTAAGGGAACGCGGAATCTATGCACAAGATGTATTCTCGCACAGGATACCCTGCCCTTAGAAACAGCAAGTTGAGAAGGAAAGCTTGGATACAAGATAAAAGTTGACGAAGAAAGTCATATGTGCTGAAAAACAGGGCAGCAGTGAGTTAAGAAAGTAAAAAAGGATGTTCCTTAATATAACGAAAAAATTCCATTGAAACAACAAAGGCCTACATTATTTCCCATGGGAGTGGTTCGGAAAATATCATTCGAACTGATTAACGAGTGACTTTTTTGCATAAAAAGTAACATTTGGAACTCCGCCTCTCAAATGCAACTCTACACTAACGCATAACATAAAATTACAATCGGGCTTAAATGTTGTGGAGTGAAGTACTCCAGAGTATGTACTCCAGCTCTCATACAGCCTTCCTTGTACAAACGTTGCCTCCCTCAGGGCGATGAGCGAGGCTATTTCCACCCATATCGTAGAGCAGCACTGGACTGCATGTAACGCAGCTCAAGATTGCTTCATCGCGCGAACCTTAGTTGGCATTTCCTAAAACGTTGAGGGTGCGTTCCAAAATTTCGCATCGGCCCATAGTTCTTAGACTGGCAATACTTATATTAGATTAGATTTCAGATAATAGTTCAAGTCTCCCTAACCGCAACAAAGACGTTTCGAAGTGAGGAAGAAAAAAGGCACCATTTAGTATGGACTCGAAAGAACGTGGAATCTATGCATAAGGTGCATAGAAACAGTAAGATGAGAAAGAAGTTCATGAAACCTTATAAAAGTTGACGAAAAAAGTAATAGATGCTGAAAAACCGGACAGCAGTGAACCGAAAAAGGATGGTTCTTCTCTTAAGATAACAAAAGAAACATTTTATTTCAACAAAATGAAGGTATACTAAACCGTTAGCTCGGGACCTCACAATTTTTCCCAGAGGGTACAAATTCCCATAAAAACAATAGTTGTCGCAATATTTTGGCGGCCGAAAAGGAAGAGAACTGTTTAATTCCTACCAAAAAACTGCTCAACAACAGGTGACAGAACTATGTGCGTTCACGCTGAAGTAAACTAAAAGCCTTTTCTAAAATGAAAGAATATCAAGTGAAGTGTCTTTTGGTGCTAAGTTAATCATCAGCTTATTAACTCAGGCTTGAGGGCAAATGAGTGAGTACGCTGTAAGATTCCAGTTACAGTTACATTCTCTCTCTCTCTAACACACAAAAAAAGCCTAGTAACATATGACTATAAATGTAACATATTCACTGTCCAGTTGTGGAAAAGACATCTTATAGACAAGTACTGTTACTGAACAGAACCAAAGAATATAATAAATTTGAATTTGTACATTCAGTTACAAATACTGATTCTACGAAAATTATTTCGCTAAAGTCAATTACAAAGGAGAGAGCAAAGTGAAAGAAGTTCGTCACTTGGACAGCTTCACGCGCAAAACAAGCAGGTGAATTAACACGTTCCCCGCGCGTTGGGCCAGATGTGCACCAATAGCTCATTCACGTACCGAAATAAATCAATGACATTTTATCTGTTTCGTGACTCTTTTAAATTAACAACTTATCATACAGGGTAAAACTTTATCGTGAAATTGTATTTTACAAATATCTTCAGAAGAACAAAAATGCATTCGAGGAGTAAAGCCAATGTCCCAATTCTGTTACTTGCAACCTAATCAAACCAACCGTTCACATCTGCGGAAACGCGGTGAACGTGTTAAATCAAAATTACTCATTAATTATACTTTCATGGGAGTTTCCCCCATGGAGGGTTAGCAGCAGAGATAAATAGGCAAGTAACGTAACTAAACGTTATTTTTTATCAAGTAAATTAGTATAGCCATCTGTGTGAGTCATAACGCCATCAAATAAATGACATTCGAATTCACTCTCAGTTCCCTTCTGCCGAAAATTTCCATTACGTAAAATCGGGGCTAACTTTTGTCATGTAATTTTTTTGTCAGCGGAGAAATATGCATTTACGAATTTACGAAAACTAGTAGCACTGAATTTTTCGAAGACACGTCAATAATAGACAACTGACTAAAGCTGTAAGAATCAAGTCAAGCGCAGAGTAAATGTTCATTTCAATGAAGTCGCTGGTTGAAAGACTTGAAAACTACCAACCCACATTTTGGTGTACCATCTCCTACTTATGAGAATCAGCAGAACTGTTCACATAATACCCGAAGTTGGTTAGTTAGGACATTTGTAGATACCGGGGACTCCTTAAGTGCTGGAGGACGTCCAACACTTGAATTCTACACAGTGTGAGTCCCCCGTTTTCTGTTACGTTAAAAAGGGACTAGAAACCAATTCAGCTTCAATTCTGGTGGACACGAACGCTGTCATGTGCTCGTCAATTTCCCACAGCTTAACCCTTTCTTGCACAAATTAATTTCTACAGCGTATACATTTAACATGGGAATATGCTGTCAGCAAAACGTCAAACCGATTTACGAGAGGGTTTGATTACCTGTGTGTGATGAATTTGGAGGACTACACGAAATGAAACTGTAAATTTCTATCAGATGAAATTGTTCACATCCATAATGAATAGAAATTCTTGAGCTATTAATAGGTTGCCCTGTTTCGCGACTCTGCACATTAGGAGCTCATGCAGCCTATTAGGACTCCTGTACCTCAAAAATACCGTATGCTAAGACCTCCACATATTACATAGTGCAACAGTTTGCGAAGAGGATTTTGATTTTGTCTTTTTCCCTCCTACCCTACTACACGCATACTCTCCTACCCTACAGCCTTAATACTCTCCTACACTACAGCCATCATACTCTTCTACTCTACAGCTCTCATACTCTCCAACCCTACAGCTCTCATACTCTCCAACCCTACAGCTCTCATACTCTCCTACCCTACAGCTCTCATACTCTCCCACCTCACAGCCCTCATACTCTCCTACCCTACAGTTCTCATACTCTCCTACAATACAACCCTCATACTTTCCTACCATACAGCTCTGATACTCTCCTACCTTACCGCCCTCATACTCTCCTACAATACAGCCCTCATATTTTCTTACCCTAAAGCCCTCATACTCTCTTACTCTCCAGCCGGCATCGGGAAAGGTTCTGGTGTAATTATTACTTATGTCATTCTTCAACAGCTTAATATCGATTACATTTTCACTCCAATTATTGAGGATCGATGTTACTATTACAAATAGAATTCAATGCGGTAGACTTCAACGCAACCGATTGCTCATGGAGTTAATCCGTCTGAAAACTGTAAAGTAAGCAATCTGTAAAGCCAGGCGTAGGAAGGACGCTACCCTCTTCGGAGGACGCGAGGGCCCCATCCTGGGCCTGACTGGTAGAGAGAGGAAGTTTCCCTCTGCCTACCCTACGGGGGTAGGCTTGGCCTTGATTCGGTTATTAATTATCAGTAACTTATTAACGTGAAAACGGTCACGAAGCCCATTATAATTATCATCCAGGAACCCCGGAGCAAGATGAGCGTCTTATTGTTATGTGTTCATATTTCCCTTAGCACTGTTTGTGTTAGCCATTCTAAGCGTAGGCTTATAGACTTGTGCCTCCAACGTGCGTACGTAATATAACTTTACATGCAAGCTAGGTGCGTAGATTCGTTTCGAGGCATTAGACGACGTACTGTGTCGGTCGTGTTAAAATGATTATGTGACTATCTTATAACTAATAAACTAATAATTGATGTGGTTCAAGTATCATCAATTTTCCATAAAGGATGAAGATAGAGTACCGTTAATGCTAGAAGGTTACGCTACCAAATATAACTGATTGAATTAACGTCAGTACTTCATACTAAAGAGATACAGTTACGACCTATATTCCATCTCTTGAGGTGGTCGCAGGTTGTATACCAATTAATCAATCTTATGACGTGGACATTGAAAAGTCTCATTTAGCTTTGATTAAATAAAGTAAAAGAATAATTGTGGCCAGAAAATGTCACGACAAAAATGCGAATAAATGATGTGCAGCAGTGGAAATCCTAACACAAAATAGACTTCCATAGCAATGGTGGCAGCGGTGGGATCCTCACCATAAAAGAGGACCACGACAATCCAGCTGTACCCATCAGCCTTTGTACCCTCCAACCCGTTACCCTCCAGCCCGTGTACCCTCCAGCACTTGTACCCTACAGCACTTGTACCCTCCAGCACTTGTACCCTCCAGCACCTGTACTCTCCAGCCTTAGTATCCTCCAGCCCTTGCATTCTTCAGCCCTTGCATCCTCAAGCCCGTGCACCCTTCAGCCCGTGTACCCTCCAGCCCGTGTACCCTCCAGCACTTGTACCCTCCAGCCCTTGTATCCTCCAGCCCTTGTATCCTCCAGCCCTTGTGTCCTCCAGCCCTTGTTCCCTCCAGCCCCTGTACCCTACAGCCCTTGTTCCCTCCAGCCCTTGAACCCTCTAGCCCTTGTATATCTCAGCCCTTGTACCCTCCAGCTCTTGTATTCTGTCATCCAAAGATTGGGTAATTGCTGTAATATGGAGACGATTCTATCATGAATACCCAGTAAACGAGAAATATTTAGCGAAAATAAGCTACTTATGAAACCAGTATTAACGGGCCATGAACGAACCAGTTTGTGTACAAATCAGTTCAAGGTGTACGCATGCACTATATATTTTATTTTTAAAGTTGACGCAATGATGAGAATGAATAAATTGATGAATGCACTGGAAATGTACCGAAATCATGAAAACAAGACTAATTTCGTGCCATACTGCGACGAGTAACCGCCATACCGAGGCGGTTACTCTAAACAAGAGGCACAGTGTGCCGGCAATGAATGCGTTACCTCATCAACCAAGCAAGCTCCAGGAACCAGCTCGCATCACAGTACGCAGCGAGGGGGGTAACCACGCCTTGTGTTCCCAGTAAAATAACTCACTTTCTCGTTCGTTTTGCGAGCTCAAAGCTGAACGAAAATTGTCCGGTGGACACAAAGTCCATCTTAAACTGATTTTCTTCGTATGCTCTGCTCGGAATAATAACGAGCTGGCGTCTCAAAAGGGCTTCATCTAAATGGGAAATGTCGACCGTGAACCGCAGTCGTTAAGAATTTCAAATGCTTAAACTTAGGAAAGCGCAATTAAGAGCATTTCGGGTAGACTTATGGTTTTATCGGTCACATGGTAGATGTAGCCATATTAATACGTTAAGTGTGGAGGGTTAAACTAAAGTTCAATATTCAACTCATATTAGAGTTATTTTTAGAGATCAACTTCGAAAATAGCGAACATGAAATAGATAGTGCCTTTATTTAGTTTTCATTAGGTATTTATGAAAACTAAGCCAGTGCATGCTGGTCGGTCAACAGCAATATAAAATCCCCTCAATGACCACCAGTGCTAATTTCCACAGATACAATAGTTGTTGTTAGACTATTAGCACACCACGTGTGGTTTGTCTATTATAGTACGCCTCGTATATTATGTCTATTAATATGCCTCGTATGGTCTATCTATTTGTACACCTCTGATAGTTTATCTATTAGCACACCTCATATAGTTCGTCGATTATTATGCCTCGTATGGCTTATCTATTTTTACACCTCGGATGGTTTGTCAATTAATACTCCTCGTATGGATCTTTTGTTTTAGGACGTCTTATATTAAGGAACTTTTAAAAGCCAATATGTTGGCATATGTATCTCATGTGACAACTTGGAAATAAACGTTTTTTTTTTTTTTTGTGCCCCCTGTGAGGGGTTAATTCATAAGAGCCGAATAAAAAACGAGAACAGTCTTATTTCATTATTTCAAAACCACTCCGGTAGTAGAAGTTATTTCAACAGTACTCCGGCAGTTGAAGTTATCGGAGAAAATCAAGATTCCCCTAGAAAATAACTCAACTTCCGTCAACTAGCATTGATGGGTTTTTCAAAAGACTGAAGTGTAATCATAGAATTTCAAAGTATGTTTCAATTTGACACAAAGTAAACATTTTAGGCTGTTATTTTTCACAAAAAATCAAGGTTCAACTTAATTATATTGATTACCTTAAAAAGTTAAACTTTGATTCTACAAGACGCAGTAATCTTTCGCAAGTGTTTACATTACAACACGGATTTTAGCAATGAACCATGCACCCTGGGTTCTGAAATTTCTTTTCCTCTGTGAGATATTAAATACTTCAACAGAAAACATGGACTCAAAAAGTTTTGTCATGAAAGGTCCACCTCCACTTCTCCACAGTTTACAAATTGACAGCGGTGGGTTTAACTACAGTTCAATATTAAATTTTAATTTAAAGTCAATTGCAGTAAAAATATTTGAGAATAGCAAACATTAACTGGATCGTGCCTTCATTTAGCATTGATTAAGTACTTATGGAAATAGAGTTTGTGACTACTGATCGGTCAGCAGCATAATAAATATCCCATCCGTGTACACCGGCGGCTCGCGTCGCAACCAACGTGTTGAGGAGGACATCACAGAGCACCTCGGACAAACAAAAATTTTTGGTACCACTTCGTGTGCGCAAAATTTAAGTGCATCTATAGGTACAATTCGTTATGCGTGCGAAATAAGAAGTGAGAATTTCAATGACATGACAATGTGACATGAAAATAAAGTATTAAAATGAAGAAGTTCCCGCAGGAAGTCAGTTGCACGGTACGCTGGCTTGCTAACAAGAAAGAAAAAGACGCTCAGAATGAGGAGGCTCTTAACATCAAATTATTGTAGCCCACAACATACATCTACAAGAGTTAACAAACTCCAGAGAGTGGAACTAATTCCATGTTGGTTGGCAAGGATTACTTATGATAAGGACTGATCATTTGTAAGAGTATTCCAGAGTTTTGCAAATCGGCAAAACAAAAATGCAAGTAAAATTCGAACTAAACGCGTCTTGAATAAGTTACACAGACGTCTTCTACGAAAAGATGCTCCTCGGGACTCTAAACTGGAAGAAAATTTCGAATACATTAATTGGTTCCACTGCGACGGAGAGCAATATTTTTGGAAGCCGTTTTGCTACTGCAAATACAATTAACAAACTTGCAGTTTTATAAACGGATGCATTTCTTATATCGACTAAAATTAATTCCTTGAGAGTCTGGTACAGAAAGAAAATGCTGCAAGAGCAGCGGAAACTAAATGTTATGTTTACGTTCGATGAATAGATTCACTTCAATTTCTGATGGAATAAAATAAAATTATGCACTGAGAAATAGCAGACGTGCAGTAGTGTAAATTTGTAATATTAGGCGGCCAAGCACAATAAAAATATAGGTGAGTCTACTATGTTATATATTTCAGGAACATGTTAGTATTTATTTCCTTCAAATCTAGTCTAACAAGCAGAGCTTGGAAAAACTCTTAGACTTTTTACTGCTATTTTGGTTTCGTCCAGTGACACGTTGACAGCTTTTTCGCTGTTGTTGTGGTTGGTTTAGTGAGGATGTACATAGTAAAATTGTGATATCGACTGGCTATTTGAATACATTTCTATTCTTTCTAAGAAATATGAAAAATATTATTGCACGATAACATTCCACCTCGATAGCAATTGTAGTTCTCGAAAAGGTCACGAAACAGATGAAATACCAATTATTCATGCCTGGACGTGAATGAGCACGTCACCTAGTGATACACATCTGTCCAATACGCAGTCAACGCGTTAATTTAGCTCCTGCAGTGTGCTAGCGACTTACTTAAATAGCACTGTTTCGTTTGGAAGTAATTCAAAATATGGTTAAGCTCATTGTAGACTTGAAGTTTGACTACGCCCTAATTTTTGAGACTTTCAAACATTCAATAAGGAAAGTTATGAAACCAATATTTATTTCAAAGGCATGGTTCATACAGATGCATGTGATGCAATTATGTATGGTATAATGATTAAAAATAATACATTATGTGTTTTGTTCACTTGGGTGGTAACTTGGCGAGAACATAAACTTATTTTCCTGTAAAAGAAACTCATCAAATGATATTTCGTTGTGAAAAGATTTAATTTTTTACTTACAAATGTAACACCAAACTTCAGACTTTTATTTTAGATCACAGTCTATTACGGAAAAAATTATTCCAATACATTTCAATCGAAGGAAGCCTAAAAAAGTTACAATCTGCTGGTGTGCCGAAACATTTCTTCCGAGATCAAGAACTAAAGCTGACATTTCACAAGTGCTCACAAGATTTGGAACAGATTACTTAATGGATGAAAATATGAAAGTTTCATAATTTTTCTCCCAACAGAAGGCTAATAACACAACAATGGTTAGATTTAACACTAGTACACCCCTGTTTTTAAAGGGGGGGGATGAGGTGATGTTACGCTGCTGGCGCTGCGAGAAGGTCGAGGCGAAGGTTTTTTTGGTGTACGCGATCCGTCATACTGTAAATGACTGGAATCGATAACTTCGTAAAAAATATACTTCAGATGTGGATCAAAAACAAATATATCCAACCCTACAGAACCCGCGATTAAAATACTCTTAATCTTGTGCACTGGTGAAACTCCTTTCAAAAATAGTCATTAAGCTTCCTTGACAGCTTGATAGAGTGGCAGACCAACTGAGCTTCAACATGACTTTCCCATGATTCCTCATGCTAATCTATGATTTTCCAATACTATCCCAAGTCTCAACCGCTGATATTCTATTCAACCTAATCTAACCTACCACTACACGTGATATTTATTCCCCACTCCCAATCTTAGGGGTTAATGTACCGAAAATAATTGTGGAGTTGATGAAGCTTGTATCACAGATACGCTCATCTCACACTTTCGGCTGGTGGGTGTGACACACGGACGGACGGACGCGGCTCCTTCTATAAGTGATTATTTGCGTACGAATATCGTAGCATGGATACGGAATGAACTCAATTCCACAGCACTATCGTTACGGTAGAGGAAACGAGGTAGGTTTAAACCAGACTTTTTTTCAATGACGGTGTGGTTTTGCTGACGTCCCGGCAACGAACCAATAGCAGCGCTCATATGACATCTGGTAGCACTGCTACCAAAATTCTGGTTCCACTATTAGCCTAACAACATTTCATTTTGGTGACGTTATAAATTTTGTTTTAAATAAAGCCTGTATATTGGCCAGCCGAACAAGAATAGGTGCATTTTCTCTCATAGAAATGACCCTACTTTGTTTCTTCTACCGTGACTATCGTTGATACTCGAGCACATATATAGGAGTAATTGTTATGAAATGTGTGGCACCATACTCGTTACAAGAGATAGCTCTTTGCACAAACAAGAAGCTGAAAGGAAAACTCGTTTAGCTGCTTTGCTGCCACCACTACAGAAATAATAACTTCAAACTGAACTTGACCATGTTTTAGCCTCTAGTTGGAGACAGCTTCGTTATTATGAAGAGCCGTGTTACTATTGGCATGCTAACGCACTCACCGTGTTCTATAAGGATAGAATACTCTAAAACTCACCACCACTATGTATTACCCTGCATAAAAATTTACTCCTCGATAAAATCAGTCAAGCATTTTTCAAATGTATTTACGCGCGACACAAAATGAAGGATTTTTCAAGGGCACCTATAGCTTTCTGATCTATACGAGATTTCAAGGTGAATCTTCCACTTTTACCCCATTTATAAACTTGGAACACTTGTTCCAGAAAATATTCCACGAGCTTCTAATTAACTTTCATGCACAGCCTTATAGTAATATTCGAGCCCGGAAGGCTGATGAATGGAAGAAGTAGAAGCACAAAACTAATTAGACGCGTGCTCTTACGAAAGTCATCTCGCGTACATGAGGCTATTAGGAGCGCTAGAAAAAGGTCCTAGCTCATCGAAACGGCTCCTTCCCAGCTGTGTGTTTTGTTTCCATCCTTTGTGCAACTTTATCTGGCTGTAAAACCTAGTTCGACAGAGGTCTAAAATTTCCGCCTCCAGCTCCACTGCGTGCGAGCCCTGCGAAACCTGCCCTTGTGAAACTTGCGTGAAGAAATCTAAATTTTCATTCCAGCGTAAGCAATTAATCAGAGTCTGCCCAAGGCTCGAGTTCCAGAAGCTCGTCGACTTTAAGAAATTTTGGACTAGCTTCTGATTTCACGAACACTCCATTATAAAACTGCGAAAAGAACAATTAAGCAGGAAGGCCTGCTAGAAATTGATCAAACTTCCTCTCCGAGGAGACTTCGCTGGCTCTTGAACATTTTATCTATCGTTGTAACCTGAACTTCTCTCGCACAACTTTCACAAATTTTGAATAGGTTCATTATTTGTAGTAAACGCCGGAAAACTTGCAGTCTCTAGTTTGTTTCTGTTTTTGTTTAGTAAAAGGCACAGGAACACAAGGTTTCTGAGCAAACTCGGAAAGCCCCGAAAAGTACGTGGGCGGAGAATATCAAGCTCGCAAACTTCGTCATTCTTTGCCAAAAGTTCGAGACTTCACTGAAATATTCCGTGAAAATTTTGCGGACAGAAACAATCTGGAAACCGTGGTTCCATGTTTTTCTTCAGAGTGGTTGTACAGAACGCCCAAACTCGCCCCTCTCAGCTTTGTGACGGAATGCTTGCATTGTTGATTGCGAACAAAAACAATTTACAGTGGGGAGCGAGCAATTCCTAAATCAAATCTGAAAAAATTGTTCGTTTCAAATGCCTGTGCAGCTTCAGAAGGATTGCGTTCAATGTATGCTGCTTCGGTCACGGTGTATTAATCCTCATAATGAACGATCGTTTCGTTAGACAAAGACAACTTATTTCCATCGAAATAGATGTTTCACCAAAAAAAAAAGTAACGAAACAATTGAGAGTTAGCATACAACTCGCTCGTACACGAAATTCAATAAGTTAGCATACAATGAAAAATTTCGTTTCTAGGTTCAGAAGAGTCATTTTAAAAATGCCGCATTTTTTCTCTTCATTCTGATACAAGGATATTTATTCATTTAAAAAAGAATGCGTTTTCAAAATTTAAGTAACATGGTATTTCTCTGGTACAACTTTTGATGTATTACGTCGAGTTCTTCCAAAACGTAGTTTTCTTCATAATGCCCCGAAAAGTACTATGCGAAACAAAATTTGGCTACCATGTATTTGTCAAAAGGGAGATATACATATATAATACCCGCTTTAAAAAAAAATATTACCACTTCTGCACTAAAATTAACCAACTCCCGTAACACGAAAAGATGAGTCACATGCATGGGAAACAGTAACTACGAGTTTTTACAACAATGAGAATCGTTATCACGTGACAGCACAAATTCGACTTGATCGCATTTTCTCGATGGGCCCCATTCAGAGTTTGTTGTGGTACAGGAGCCAACTTTGACAGCGGCTTTCATTTCGCGACTCTTGAACAATGCTGTTGAGCCCCAGTCCAATGACAATCATAATTCAATCGAGCCTTTAGTAAATATGGATGCTAATTTGAGAAACCAGTTGTTTGATAATCATTTTCAATTTTTCATCGTTGATAACACCGGAGAAGTTATAAATATTCGGCACCTCACTCAGTATTTATACAAAATATTACTAATGAACGGCAAAAATCATCTCCAAAACTAAGATAATATAACTCCTTTATTTATTTCCCAACAGAAAAAGACGTGACGGTAAAATACAATTCCACTAACGCCAGTCAGAAACCCAGTGACAATACCTATCATCTTAACTAGGCTAGAAAGAAGATTATTGATGGGAAATTCGTTCCCTGCAAAGAGCTCTCGGCCTTCTCAGCCTACGCTTCCCTCACAATATGCGTCACAAAGCAGCAACAACTCGCGCGAGGGTCAGCGTTTTGCCCTGACCGCTGGCGGGACGTAAATCTTTGTCTAGTGTCTCAGATCTCATTTTCCTCCTGTCTGCGATTCGGAAGGTAGAAAAAAGAAATAACTATATTTATGCAAAGCTAACTCTCTTGGCTCATCAGGAGTAGTTTTATTGGGAACTAAGTAAATTTGATACCTTGTCTAATAGCTTATAATTGAAGCCGGATTTTCCCCTGTTATGACCATTCATATATCATTGTGTGCTGAAAGAGTAATTTTAAAATCAAGCACGAGAGGTCCAGCTGCCACTGACGTTTTGGATGAAAAAGTACCGTAGCTAAAAAAATAAGGAAGGCCTCGACATAAATTTCCTGCTGAATATGCCGGGTAAATTTACGGCTGCAGAGCCGGCCTGAGAGTTTAATGGTGGCACCTTCAACCTTAGTTCTGCACGAATTATTCTTCGAAGAATTATTCTTCTCATTCTTCTTATTATTATTCTTCTAATATCTGCGTGCTCAACCAAAACCTTTTCATGCTTCTTTCAAGAATTCTTACAACTACTGCGAGAAATTCACCGAGATCTATTAGAGCTAACATCTGTGTGATTTACCACATTCTTTTCACACTTATTTCGAATGCTCAAAACTTCTCCTGCAAACATCAAAACAAATTCAGCATGTTCTATTTAAACCAAACATAATTTCAGTTTGAAATGTTCATGTTGCAAAGTGATCAAAGCAAACCTGAGAAGTCTCCCCAATATTAAGCGATGCTAAAGTTCAGTATGGCTGTGCAGAACGTCGAGCAGAACGATATGAAAAGTAGCAAGCTGTTTCTCCATCGTGATATTTTTTCCGAGCGTGTAGCCGGAACGTTTCTGCCGGAATACTGCCTTGGAAAAATTGAGAATTTTCAAAATAAATGACTCTCATAATTAAACGAAAAGTTCACTGAAGTACCTTCGTTCCATCAAACCATTTTATTCTCCATCTTCTGTGTGAACCACGAAATTTAATTTAAATCGAAATGATTTCTTAAGAATTCAGTTTTTATAACAATAGAGTCGCCACACGATTAAATGCCTGGGTACACAAAATATAAGTTCCCAGGAGGGCCCCAAAAATAGCACCGGACTTGGACATCAGATGGCAAGAGCTCAATAATAAACGAAATTACTGTTATTGGCACTGCCCTTTTTATCACGTTCTACTGAAATGCTGATTTCAAAAACCAATGGTTTTTTTTGAGGGAATACATTTGTTCTGTGTCCATACATTAAGTTTGAGCGTGACATGAGCCTCCAGTGTGCAGAGGCAATTTTCATTATGCTGCTGACCGACCGGTAGGCACAAACTCAATTATCATAAATACTTAATCAAAGGTAAAGGAAGTCACGATCCACTTAATGTGTGCTACTTTCAGAGCTGCTAACTGCAATTGACTTTAAATTATAGTTGAATATTGAACTTCAGTTTAACGGTACCCATCGTTGTCAACGGATTAAAATACTTCTCATACCAAAGTGAGCTGAATTTGTGACGGTGTTTTTTTTATTACGAATAGCATTTTCAAAACATCTTCACCAGCACTTATGCCCGGGTAATGAATGAAATAATTCTTATGCGGTTTCCAATATCGGAGAGGGAAGTGTCAGTGATATATTAACTGTAATACATCAGAGTATGTATGGGTCACGGTAGAAGAAATAAGATAGCATCAAACCAGCTTTTTTTCGACCGCGTGGCAATGCTGACGTCATGGCAACGGACCAATAGCAGCGCTCATATAGCATCTGACAACACCACTAGCCCCAAATCTGGCTCCACTATTGGCTCAACGACATGTCGCAATGGTGACGTCATAAAGTTTGTTTGGAATAAAGCCTTTACATTGGCTAGTCAAACGAGAGGAGGTGTATTTTCTCCCATAGAAACGACTTCACCTTGTTTCCTCTACCGTGGTGCGGACCTCCGTGCTCCCACCCTACCTGCCAGACACGAGCCGCTGCACCTCGCCGTCACAAGCGGTGCATACGCCACCTTATCTGAACCAGGCTGAGAAAATTGAAGATTCATAAATCTTCTCAGAATTTAATCTAATCTAAGACGATAGATTGTTTTCTTTCGGGTGGCCTAGTTTTTGTCTCCAATTTTTTCGAAGTTGACTCAGAATTGATTTCCTTTCTGCCTGGGCAGCGAGCACACACACAAACACACACACACACACTGTATGTCATCTCGTCTATTTTTATTGCATCACGGAATGATTTCCAATATCGGTTCCGAGAAGTGGGGTACAGTAGATGCTTCTTTAAATTTTAAATTCATGATCATTATAGTACAGTGTATATATTCACCGCAACATGCTCCACCGGAGGCCACAGAGGAGATTTTCATGATGCTGCTGACCTACTAGAAGTCACCAACTCAATTTTCATAAATTCTTAAGTAAAGCCACATGAATCTAGTTAATGTTAACTATTTTCAAAATTACGTAATACAATTGACTTTAAATTTGAATTGAATATTGGACCTCAGTTTTAAAAATTGAGGTCAAAGTGTTAACCCGCAAGGATTACTAAACTCCTCTTCACCTAATTTGTCCTTTCCAGAGTACGCCGAGTAACTTGTCTAAAATATTGCGAGTCTAAAACAGGTATTGACAGGTTTGAGCGTCGATTCAGAGCCCTTCTTGGCAGTCAATGAGCTCAGCCAATTGAAAAGACGGTAAAAACGGCAAAGAATATTTGTCAGAGAACAAAGCGTGTTCTCCAAAAAGGTGGCAGGGTAAACAATAACGTAGCCGATTTACAGCTACCTCCAAGTTAAATGCTCCAGAACTGGAAATGAATACAACTTGAACCGGGGCATGAAAACGTAGAGAACTTCTGCGTTAATGATTATAACTTGCTAAATACATTTTTTCTTTGCACTCAAAGTATACCGCTTCAACATAAAAATTGAATTTTTTATTCGCTTATGTGTCATTATGTTCTATCTACCAACGAAAAATTCCTTCCGAAGAAACTTATTTTGAAAGTCCAATGTTAGATTACATTTCATTTAACAAGTTAATGCAAATCTTGTGTATCTTTTTCATAATTGTGATACACTTATGATCTGTATTCAGAAACAAGATCCCGCATAAAAATACAGTTGACACTGTGTTAAACTGATTGTCATTTCAGCGATGCAATCCATAATCCTGGGAGCGCACGTAGCTATCACATCTACCACAAAAAGACAGATGAAGCCATTTATGCACGGAGCATTGATTTCTTACTGGGAGCGATATTGGACCAAATGTCTTATTCCGCTCAGCGAGTCAGGCAAAACCACCTTACAAGGCTGCTTCAGAAATGATTTTTTTTTTTGCTGCAAGGCTGAAGCTACGAGTCTCACTATGAAGTAAGCTATAAAGAGTTAAATTCATTGGTCAGTAAGCTAGTTAAATTCGTTCGATTAGGGCTAACCACACATGTGAATGAAAAAAGCCCGAAGGTCGTATATAGTCATCAGTCTCCTCGGAGACATAGCCAGCAACAGTTTCCAACCAATCGAACTTTAAAGACAACTTTTCTTTAGTTAGTTATGGAAATGCACTTGAACTGCCTCATGCGCTATTCTGTTGACTTTACTGGTCTCTCGATTAAGATTTATATGTACGCATGATTTAAAACACGTGCCTTCACACACAAACACACTTATACTCCAAGCCCATAACAATGTTCACCAAGAGTTGGGTTCGAGATGCATTCAACTGTATCATATTGGTAACCGTTGAATAGAGTTTGAGAGGCCTCCAATTCACAGCCCTTTTTGAAGATCGTACCCGGCACCGGCGCAAGTTAGCACAACAAAGCCCGTGCAGCGCCTTTCAGCTCTATAACTTTTACGTGTGGGCAGGACGCTGCGGTATAGATAGTGGCCAAATTATAAGTTACGCTGCGACTGCGCACAAATGAGCCGTGGCTGCGCAAAACTGTGCTGTTGGTGTGCAGAACTGCGCTGTGGCTGCGCAAAACTGCACTGGCGCCGAGCAAAACTGCGCTGTGGCTACGTGAAACGTGTGCCTGCGTGAATATGCGCTGTGACTGCGCAGAACTGCGCTGTGGCTGCGCACAATTGCGCAGCATCATGCAGGAAATAGATAGCTGAAGGCAGTGACTGCAGCCGCTGCGTGACGCCAACACTGCTATCTATACAAATGAAATGTAGATTGTCAGCGGCCTGCCCTGTCCACGGCGGTGGTATTTAAAAGGAAAATACCACGCAGAATCTTCTGAATGATAAATCAGATAATACCGTTTAATAGAATTAAAAGGATAAAAATTAAACACGTAAAAGAATTTAATCCCGATTGTATGGAATGGCATGTTCAGTGTATTATAATTAGGAAGCTTCCATGCAGTTAACTTATTTAAACATTGTTTTTTCTTGATTTTGAATGAGAAATTAAAAACATGGCATTCCAATTCTCAAAAAATGCTGTCTATTGTGATGTTTAGCCTCATTGGCTTGTGAAGCTACATCGTCCTGTAATTTTTTTGAGCTATTATGTCATTGTTGTTTTCTATATATTTTAGAATAACTGTTATATCTTCTCTCTCGCTCGTAAGTAATTGTTATTTCTTCTCTCTCGCTCTAGAGTAATTGTTATTTCTTCTTTCTCGCTAGCTATAGAGTTATTGTTATTTCTTCTCTCTCGCTCTAGAGTAATTGTTATTTCTTCTCTCTCGCTCTAGAGTAATTGTTATTTCATCTTTCTCGCTAGCTCTAGAGTTATTGTTATTTCTTCTCTCTTTCTGTAAAATAACTGTTATTTCTTCTCTCTCGCTCTAGAGTAATTGTTATTTCTTCTTTCTCGCTCTCTCTCTAGAGCAATTGTTATTTCTTCTCTCTCTCTCTCTCTCTAGAGCAATTGTTATTTCTTCTCTCTCGCTCTAGAACTGTGCTGTTGGTGCGCAGAACTGCGCTGTGGCTGCGCAAAACTGCACTGGCGCCGCGCAAAACTGCGCTGTGGCTACGTGAAACGTTTGCCTGCGTGAAACTGCAGGTCCATATAGGTCCATATGACCTATATTGTAAAATTGAACATCAATATCGAGTTCATTATCCTGTTGATCAGTCTAATGCGAAACTAGGCTAAGTGAATTAGGTTAAACATTATTGTACGCCCTAGAATAATGTAATGGTAGGATGCCCTAGAAGTCGCTGAACTTATTCGGGCCCACAGGTAGCTATACTCAACTCTGACCATTGTATTAGACTTAAGAAACATTCTACCTCTGTATCTCCTGTGGTAAATAAATTGTTTAAATTGTTTAAATTGTTTAAATTGTTTAAAATGTTTAGAACGATTGTTATTTATTCTCCCTCCCTCACTGTGTTGTTGGAGGCGAAAGCAAAGTCCTTTCAAAAGTGATACGCGAGCGCGAGTGGTACATAGTGCTCTCGCTACATGAAATTTCAACACTTTGACCTCGACACAAGTCGCCGGTGTGAGCGGAGGGGATTTTCATAATGTTGCTGACTGACCAGTAATCATTAAGTCAATGTTCAAAATGCTTAATCAAAACTAAATGAAGGCACAATCCAGTTCATGTTTGCTTATTTCAAAATTGCTTACTAAATTTGACCTTAAAGTGGAATTAGATATGTGTTGAACTTAATATAAACCCTTTCGGTGAACGTGTTAACAGAGTATTCAATGTCCCATTAGTTACTGCACATTGATAGGCTCAATGGTTGGGTTTTACCTTTTAGAACTTACATTTAATAGCTTTTAAAATTCAAGTCAAGTTTTGACAAAGCCATCAAAAATTTGAAATCAGTTAGCTCAGTAACAACTTCAATTCGCGGTGAAAATGTATCTTTAATGTAATTTATCGATATTTCGAGGACTTTATGGAAGCGTAAGAAAAGAAAGGGAGAAACACTGGATAAGCAAGAAAAGCTTTGGAGAGCCTGACACGAAATCGGTGGCAGTATGGGACTTGCTATATAGATTAGATTAGAAGTTAGTATAAGTCTCCCTAACAGCAACAAAAGCGTTCCAAAGAGAGGGAAGAAGAAAGGCACCATTAAGTACAGACTTAGAGGAAAACGGAAGCAGTAAGTTCTGAAAGAAGTTTATGAACCAAGATAAAAGTTGAAGAATAAAGAAATAGGTGGTAAAAAACAAGACAGCAGTGAACTGAAGAGAGACGTTCCTTAACAAAACAAAAATGCTTTATTTAAACATAAAGAAGGCCTACCTAACTCTCATATTGGGACCTCCCATTTTCTCCCACGGTGTACGAATTCCCATTAAAACAATAATTGTCCCCATATATACAATAGTTGTATCCCCCTGAAGGGTTCCTTCAAAGAACTCGATCGTAAGTGTAACTTCTGGCTGCAAAATTCTGTTGCTCTCCGTGGTACAGTGGTTAAGGGATCGGGCTCGTATGTTGGGGTCGCGGGTTCGTATCCCAGCGCTGGCGCGGAGATTTTCCCCGTTGGGTATAAGGGAAAGCTCAAGCACAATACCCCACTCAACCCAGGTGTCGGAAATGGGTACCCGCTTTACGGGGGAACCGTCATGGTGTCCTATCTATAGGGTTAGTTATAAGACATTTGAAAAACCAATGCTAAGATCATATGTATCAGGCTTGATTGGAAATAAAGCATCCCAATTAGATGCCGATGTTAACCTAACCTTTTTTTTGTGCGAAACCATACAAATTTAGAAAATCTGGCGTAGAAAACATCGCAGTCGACGCAACACTGTCTACTATAGCCTGTGGCATCACACTGTCATGTTCACAAGGTCAGAGGACGAGTGCACGCATATTGGCGAGAGAAGCGTGAAAGATATCCAGAAAAGAATAGAAAATGAGTCATGCCGTTCGCGAAACTTTTATGAAATATCTAAAACTTCACTCCCAACAACAATTCGTGAAGAAATTTTAAAATGCTCAATTTTGAAATAGTTGTTTCGGAAAAAATTCGAACACGGTAACCGTAAATTCTGGAAGTATTTTGATCATCCGAGTATTCTTCATTACGCACCTGATGACAGTGCAAAGAGCATTCAAGAGCTGAAATGTCAGAAATGTTAAATGTGGTGTTTTCGCCTACACAAAATTTCAAATAAACCTAATAATTTGGTATTCTGTAAAGCGTAGTAAAGTAGTATGCATTTGCATTTTACGCAGAAGTGGAAATGGTGCGAGTTATAAATTTTCTTGCATAAATCTTTTTGAGTTCTTATGCCTGATGTTTGAGCAGAAACCTCAGAAAAACGAAGAGTATCTGTAGATGTTGAGAAATGGAAGTTCGAAAAATTCGTAAAATATAATCGATCAACTGAAGACGTCTCAAGTCAGGAACATCACCCAACAAAAGAGAACTATGCGCAGTCTATATATAAGTACTCTCATTTCCTGTGTACGAGGATGACCAGTACGTATAGTTCACGTACCTGACACTTCAATTTAAGAATTGTGAGTACAAGCAGTGTTTCAATACAAGAGCTGCCACGACGTTCACTCGCTGCGTCAGTACAAATTTCGAAGCAAAAAGTACACTTGCTGTTTCAGTAATAAAGTAAAAGCGGGAACTAGATTCACTGCTTCACTACAAAAGTCAAAACTCAATAAAGGTTCGCTGTTTCAGTACTAAAGTCAAAGCCCAAAATAAATTCACTGCATTGGAAGTAAAATAAAAGCGCTAAATAGAGTTTCTGTTTCAGTACAGAAGCCAAAGCAGTAATTAGATTAACTGCTTCGGTATACAAAACTTAAAGCACAATATAAATTCAATGCTTCAGCATACAAAGCTCAAAACACAAAATAAATTCAATGCGTCAGCATACAAAACTCAAGGCACAAAGTACAGGGGCAGTTTCAGTAAAATCAGAGCACAAAGTAGACCATTAGGAACTGGTGCAGGAGTCACGCTCGTAACTCACGCTGCAGGGAACAAGTGCAGGCCAGCCTTCAGCAGTCGCAGTAAATTATGGGTCTGAATTATGGGTGAGCTCTTCTCCAGAAACGCCGGCTCAATTTCGTGCATATTTTGTTGCAAGACGAGGCATTTGCATGGCTAGCGTTGCGGAGGTCAATCGCTCCTGCGAGATAATTAAGAAGATTTCATGGCAGAATGCCCCTGCTCAGGGGGATACAACTATTGTATCTATATGAATTGGCACTCCCAGGGGGACAAAGTCAGGGCCCGCGCTGAGAGTTAGGTAGGCCTTTTTGTTAGAATAGGTTTTTGTTTTGTTACGGAGCATCTTTTTCCGTTCACTGCTGTCCTGTTTTTTCAGCACCTACTACTTTCTTCCTCGACTTTGATCTTGTTTCATGATCTAATTTCTCAACTTAATGTTTTTATGCCCTTTCTGCATAGATTCCGTGTTCCCTTAACTCAATACTAATTGGGGCCTTCCTCCTTCCTCTCTTTGGATCGCCTATGTGGCGGATATTTGGAGGCTTAAACTAGCTAATAATCTAATCTAAGCAGAACGCCTTCATCAGAGGGGCGACTAGCAGCAGCCTACATATGAGGGTGAACGGAATGGTTTGCACCATCAGTGTCGTCTGTCGTCTTGCTATTGCTGCTCATATGCGTGACACAGAGCGTTCCCTTCATAATGGACAAGCATTGTGTGCTCAATCGCACAAGAATTTTGGCGTTTACAAATGTACTTTGCACACGCAGGTTACAGTACCCATTGTTATTCGTTCGGAATACTTCACGAACATGTCTTCAAGTAATCGTTCACCGTAACTCCTGCAGATATTATTTGGTGTATAATAATGTAGAAAGCATTCATCTAAAGGGAGATTTAAGTTAACTCATTCACGTAGTGAAGTGAATTACATTCGATGAGTTTCTCATTGACATTCATTTAGCTTTACTTGACCTCCATAACGCAAACATTTTCGTACCGGATTTTGAGAGCAGAATTCAGTCACAGACCGCGGTATAAATAGAACATCGAATGAAATATATAAACCGAATGGCTTCTTGTGAGAAGGCAGTCATTTCCTTTCTAAGATTATAATAAGACAAAATTGCTCAATAATATGTCATTTGAAGTACGATCAAGGTAACTGAAGGACAAAGTCTCACTACTGTGTATGTATTTGTTGGAACGTGATGTGATATATTATAGTTTTACTAATACTCTACAGGACACCTTACTCATACGCTATTTTGCTCAAAAATCGTAAAGCATTTCATATTTCCGGCCGCAAACTAACTACAAGTACAAGTTATACTTCTGCGACCTACATGTTAAGTGCCTTGAAATAATTCATCTAAACTACCTACTGCTTGCCCAGCATTTACAGAAGTAAAGGAATTCGTTTATCGTTCAACACGGCCTTCTTACACCAACTTTCTATCACACTACACCGAGAAGCTTGCGGTAATAGCGCGTCCCTTCACAATTTGCACGAGCTACTGTCAGCTTTTCCAATAGTCAGATCGCGCCAATCGCTGCTATCGCCGCGTTCATTTCATCACCTCTGCAGTGCCTCAGCGCTCTCTAGATCCTCCTATAGTTCGACATACCAAGTCTCCCGCGAGGGGAAGGCTGGAATTCAGCGCAATTCTTCAGGGTAAAAAGGGCAAATTAAATTAGAGCTGAGCGAGAATGATTGATCTGCGCTGTTCATCATTTCCCCTCGGGAAAGATTCCACATTTCAACATTGAAAGCTGGATCTGTATTTGGAGCATGTTAAAATGCCATTTTCTCATTATAGGGGAATTCAAATGAGTTTGAGAATATAGGTCATCAATCATTTAAATTTTTAAATTGTTTGCTGAAGCCACCATCGCAGAATCAAAACACGTGCTTCAAATTACACAAAATCTTTTGGAACATATTTTCTGATTAATGGCACTTGCATCGAAGTTTAACTACACGCTTAGTTAGTAGAGATGGTGACGAACAGGGCATCTGCGCATTATGTTAGTTCAGAGTAGAACGTAAAATGAGGTGAAATCCGAGCACTAACCTTCATTCAAAGTTTCTCTACATCCAGATCATTGAAAATAATTCTTAATTGACCCCGTAAATTTAACAACAAAGTTCATTTCTTCAGATGTTTCACGACCACCATTTGTTTATTCCCAATTTCTGCAAAGGATTACAAGATTTGTTTCCTCATTGACAACGAATTCATGAGCAAACCTGCCTCTGGTATTGTCTTGGTTCAAAACAAGTTTAGCTGATGTAGATTTCGCATCGACGCCGCTCAATATACACTAGAGCTCTCGAAGGTAAAAGGTAGCCGGTAGAGTAGTCTAAGCGACTCTCATAGTTTGAGGAAAATGAACAATTAAACAACAACATAATAATTAGATGGCTGAGAGCATGACCCACCCTATGAACAAATGATAATGCTTCGCAATGCTTCAAAATATGAGAAAATGTTAGTTTTCGAACATGCGCGTTTAACTTCTCTCAAGCACGAGACCCGAGCCTGCACAGTTTATTAACTTGATTTTCAACATGGCTTACTTTACTGTACGTTTTCATAGAATAGCGCCGCGCTCAGACCAAGGCGTAATTCTACTCAATGCATTGATTGGAAAACGACACATTTCCATTCAATTTACTTCATGTAATCCATTACTGCACACAGAAGTCGTAGTTATCTGAGGACAAATTACCCATCTGTCGAGAATAAATCACGAGTAAAATATCTGTAATAATTAATGATTGAAGGCTATTCATTGTTAGCGCCTGAAATAGAACCACCCATGTATTTAACAGCGCGGACAAAGCAGTAGTTGTTAATCCTCAGCAAGTGCTTTGCTGGAAAACAATGCCTTGAATTATTACCACTGCGCTGCATGTATCAAATTATGAGAAATGCAGGGAGACACATTAAACCTAACTCAATACAGTCAAGTGAACAATTTTACGCATATATTGATGTATTTGCAAGTGTGATTTATTTCATATGAGTAACTAAAAGCACGGAGACGTATTACCAGCACAAGAATGATAATTTTTTCCGCATGTGAGCTTAGATATGATTTGATAGGCTAGTTTAAACCTGTCTGACCATATAAAAATTGTTTCAACTAGAGGAAGGCGCCATTTAGTGTGGAGTTCAGAAAATAAGGAATCTATGTATATATTGTGTTCCTACACAAGATCTTCTAATCTCAGGAACAGTACGTTAAGAATGAAGTTTATGAAAAAGAGAAAAGTTGAAGAAGAAAGTTAGAGGTGATGACAAACTAAGCAGCAATAAACTGAAAAAAGATGACTCATAACAAGAAAAATAATCACTTTCTATTTCAACGAAAGTACAAAAGTGAGGCCAACCTAACCTCCCCCTCGAGACTGTCGCAGGAGTGCATCACAGTCACAAAATATAAACACTAATTAGTAAGTCCTCGTAGATTCTGCTGCGTAAATCGGAGATCGAGTTCAAATTTGGTCGCGGCTGCGGATAATATACTAAATAATACACTAAAATATGTATTTTATTATATCAAGTTTACCCATGAAATACATAGAGCAAAAAGTATACAATTGAAAAATATTGTAGAGCTGCATTTTGTTACTGGTTGTTTTCTGGGCTAATTTAATTTTAGCGTGATTCATTACTACCACAATTAGTTTTCTGCGTACATATTATTCATTTTGATGCGGCATCGTTGATAGATCATTGTCGAGATGACTTCTGTCAAATGATTTATAATTTTTATTCCCCTTTATTTATATATCGGTGTACCCAATTCAATCGTCACAATATAACCATTATCAATACAATTTTTCGTGTCCCTCCTTTTTAAATGCATTGCATATTCGTTACCGTGGTCTCCTTCTTGTCAATAGCAAACATTAATATATTTCAAGATGGTACATTTCTATAACATGAGTAGAGAATAAATCATTTAACAAACTACTCTCAACACAAAATCAATTGCTATTTTAGATTATCGATTATTCAGATGATGATAATTCTCTGACTGTGAGGCCTCTTTTTGTTTGAGGTTTAGCGGTAGCATAAATGTTTATCTGGTCAACTTCCAATCCCTTCAGTGACGCTTGCAAACCTATTTCAAGCGGGAATGAAGACGACCTGATACACAATATAGTTTTTATTTAAGTGAAAAATGTTTCGATAAAATCTAACGCATCAAGGAAATCTATACACGTGGATCAGAAGCTTGAATAGAACGTTCAACACAAATACGTGAAATTGGCGATATTCATCTCACTTGTAGTTGGCCAAAAGACGAACAGTACTGATACAGCGTCGTCAATAATTACTCATCTGTTATTAAAAGGAGTCTGGATGTCATGACCAATAAACGATGAAATGTGCTCGAAGAATGATCTAGTGATTGCTCCTGAAGTTTGATGGCAAGACTCCATATTCGGATGATACATAAGATTAAAATCAGAGTTTTCTCCTTGCCCACCTGGGGAAGAAACAAAATGTTACAGTTTTTTCCGTGTTGAATCTGAGGCACGAATGATTCCGAGTTATGAGCCTTACGAGGGATGGTATCTCCAGCTGGTCATTATTCCGTTACTACAGACACTTGTGTAGGAGATTCTTGACACGTTAACAGCCATGAGTTAACATGTTGACTACGATGGGTTAAACTGAAGTTCAATATTAAACTCAAATTTAAAGTCATAATTTATTTGCAATTTTATAAATACCAAACATTAACTTGGTTCATTGATTACCAGTAATTTTAAATTATTGTTAAAAATTCTCAAACGACCCATCGATATGACGTTTCGCAGCAGGAAGAACTTATATGCACGACCCTTCGATGGGTCGTTATGCAAGCAATGGGTTGAACTAAAGTTCAATATTCAACTCAAATTTAAAATCCATTGTAGTAAGCAATTTTGGAAATAGGAAACATTAACTGGATTGTGACGTAATTTAGCATTGATTAATTAAGTATGCATGAAAATTGAGTCAGTGACCTCTGGTTGGTCAGCAGCTTTATGAAAATTCCCTCCGAGTACCACCGGCGGCTAACACAGCGGTATACGTGTTAAACCTACGGCCGCACTCAAGAATCACGTATCTAGGTTCAATTCTTCAGTAGATACATTGATATGCGTATACTTAATGACTTTCTAATGACATCCTACATTGCATCCATGAAGAATAAAATCAAAGAATGAGCAAGAAAGGATGTTGAAAAGCAGAATTTCACTCGACGTCATCCTCTGACATTTTTGAGAGCAGAGAGACTCTGTTCGAACGCGGCTTGGATTAGTCAGATTGTGATGTTAACGAAGTCCTCGTTCACTAAAAGCACATTGTATTCCAAGAAAAAGAAGGCGTACTCAACTCTCAGCTTGAAACCACATATTTTCTAATTGGGAAACATTAATTCCCATTGAAACACTAACTATTTCCGACTGAGGGGATTATCCACTGAATATTTTTCATAACTCAAATTGAAGGAATTGGAGGAGGAACAACTATAACACACTGGTTCAAATGCATTTGGTTAGCATATTATAACAAAATTCAAACCTTCCTTTCGTTTCCATTGATCACAAGATGAGTCGACACATAAATGAGTCTCATGAATTCCGTTCAACTTCCTTATCTACAGCAGACCATGAATCCTGAGCACATCTTTCAGAGGAACCCTAGTTGAGTATGGGATCCATTGGAGACATCACCTAGTAGTATGAACCAGACAGGGAAATGCATTGGATTAATATATGGACTAGACGGAGGCCACATTGATCAAATTTGATTTTTGTTGAGAATCCGTTTTAATTGAAGAAACAATTGCGTTTGAAATTTTCAGAAATCCACATTGACAATATACCTCTCTCACCGTCGGTACTTAGATGCAACGTTGAGAGATTGCTTTAACTCCCTTTGAGAAGAAGAGCAATGGTGATTAAAGCCCACACCTAGCTTCACTTCAACTTGGTTGATTAAAACAATTTAAAAAATTTATGTACCGCAAGCGAAACAGAAGTAGATTGTTTCTCAAGTCTAGAACAATGGTCAAATTTGAGTATACATAGCTACCTGCGGGCCCGAATGAGCTGTGATTTCTAGGGCATAGTTCAGTGACTTCTAGGGCATCGGAATTATGCATCGGAAATGGTACCCATTTCGACGTCATTATCTGACATTTTGAGAGCGGAGACTCTGTTCGAACGTTGCTTGGATTTGTCAGATTTCTGCACCACCCACGAGAAGCCCATCATTTAGCGAGTTCAAAGTCCGCACTGTGAAGATATCGTCCGACCAAATGGAAACAGTGTCGACAGCCCACGTGGTCTCCGATAACACCATTTGCCCCCGTCAAGCGGTTCGTTTGAAGAAGCTGCTCAAAGTGATTTGTTGAGTTATTCTTTTGTATGTACTTGACAGTGAGTCATCTGTGCCTAATGGAGCTAAGCAAACCGAGCCGTATTGCTATTTTTTCATGCTCCTGCGAAAATTTTAAATTCTCTCGTCTTTGACGCTTTCACTAATCTCTAGGGACAAAGAAAACGTTTTTGTCCAAGAATAGGCTTACTAGATGTTGAGCCAAGATCTGTTGATTGTTTTCATACAATGTTACGAGACATGGATAGGTGTTTTGCTTTATCGGGAAAGATTTTTCTAGCGGTTTTCCGGCTTTTAGACCGTGTTTTGCAAAAGACATCACTGTGCTCGCAGTTTTGTTGAAAGATAAACTGCACAAAAGACGTGAATACATGAGGCTATCGACAATTTCACAGCAAAAATTCTGGTATTTTTTCGACATTCTAATCTTTTCGGCCAATCATGAGAAGTGGGTAACTTTTAATGAAAAACCCTGTACATGAGGGATGATAATTTCCATGTAAATACTCAAGGCGGATCTTTTGATTTCTCTGGCTTACTGCGATGTCAGTTTGCGGACCTGTACTCGTGCGGAGCAATTATTGTGAAGTTAAGGTAAATTGGGCAGCAATGATGGAGAGCTTCGAGAAGATGGGAGCTCCGTTCCAAGTATTGAACCATGGAGATGAAGATTCCTTGCCCAAGAAAACTCATTATCGAAATTGTCTGTCAAGAGAACTATGCTGATCAAAATTGAGAAAAATGGGACGGAGACTGAGCAAACCTTCCTAAGTAATTGGAATTGAGATTCCAGCAGCAGGAAGTTAGTTACTTAACACGTTAGTTGCGATGGGTTAAACTGAAGTTCAATATTCAACTTGAATTTAAAGTCAAAAGTGATAAGCAAATTGGTACATATCAAACATTAACTGGGCCTGTTAACTACCATTAATTTAGAAAGGTTGTTGGAATTTTTCAAAACGACCCATCGATGGGTCGTTTCGCAGCAGGAAAAACCTAACTACGACCCACCGGTGGGTCGTATAGCAAGCAACGTGTTAAGAGCCGATCTTGAGCAGAGTGACATCATTCAACTCTGAGACCTGAAGAACGTATAAAAACGCTCGATGGGATCAGTTGCGCAAGAACATGAGGTATTTCTGCCGTCGTTGAAAAATTAGTTTCTGCTCCTAACCGTCGCTGAAGCTTATGGGCAAAATGCAAATTTTCTTGCAATAGCGAAAATATTTCATAAGAAATTTCGAGTTGGAACATAGCTGTTAATACCCGAAACTTTTATATGCCATCTCCGGTACATTTTCCATTGTTCTTCAGAGCTCCTATGTAAATATAAGCAGAGATGAGATTATCTTTAAAAATCTGTCCCACTATCAAAAAAGGGTTGAAAAAGTGTCTTTTTTTAACTATTTGGAAACTATAACCTCCCTACCTAAAACAACCAAAACAACGCCACCCAGTCGAGACGTAACCGAACCCCAAAATCAAGACCTAACCTAGCTCAATCCAACTCCCAAGCTGCGTTACTGTAACCTACCCAATTGAAAATTATCGCCCTTTTCAGGTAGTAAATTAGTCGTAAGAGGTCGAAAACGGCCCAAAAGGGCCAGAAATCACGACTTCAAACCGACTCCTACCTATACTTGGCCTATTAGGGCTTGAAAAGGGCTCTTCATTCAACTGGCCTTTTATAGGTCTAGTCAATGGCTGTTTGCGGGCTCATTCGGGTCGTTTACAGTCGTTTTCAAGCCTTTCCGACGACCTCTATTTGGACGCGTAATAGATTGTAAAAAGACTCGTAATCGTAAATGTTGTACAAGTCGTATTACTTCAGTAAATGTAAAGAACTAAATGAATTTCAACTAACCTAACTTAGTTAAGTTAGATTAGGTAAGGGTGGCCAAAGTTAGTTTCGATTAGTTTCATCAATTAATTATTACTATAAATTTCGGTTTAGTAGTTAAAAAAATATTATGCTCATGTAGATATCCAGAGCTGGTCATAGATACTTCAAAATGTATCTAGATACTAGATACTTCTCCAAAAGTATCTAGATACTAGATAATTTTCTTTTAATTCTCTGTCTCACTACTTCATCGCTGAGCATTCAACTTGTAGTGCTTTACCCTAGTTACCCCTCAAACCTCGATTCTAGTCATTCTATGTTCAGTAATCTTAATATATCCCAATGTAAATTTATTTCAAGTAAAGTTCCCACTTCACCGCCGCCTATCACCGATACCTACAGCCGAAGAAGTGTAAAAGTAAGGCCGCTGCTTCACTCGCCTCTTATCGGAACTCACTAGGCGATGGAGCCACAAGACCCGGCCTTACAAACTCTTCATAACGTATAGAAAATCTGATGTTGGAGCGATCTGATCTGCTCTATTATGCCAGTGTTGTAAATCAATACTTAGTAATTTTCATATTTATTTCGTTAATAAATAAAAATTTTAATTTTTATTGGTATAATGTTTCAATTTGGGACTTTTGGTTCCGTATGTCTTTTTGTTTTTAAGGCCGGGCGTAAGGAAGCCCAAAAGGGCCGGTATTAGCCTTGATCAAGCTGTAAGGAAGCCCAAAAGGGCCGGTATTAGCCTTGATCAAGCAGTAAGGAAGCCCAAAAAGGCCAGGACGAGACTCGTTCAAGCAATGGAAAAGCCAAAAATGGTCGTGAATAGCCTCGTTCAGGTAGTAGAGAAGCCCAAAATGGCCGTTGCATTAGCCGTTTCGATGCCCAGAAATAGCCGTTTAAAAGGGTAGACATTTGCTCCGAAAAAGGCTAATTTACTGCTTGAAAACGACTAAACTCTTGGCTTATAACTGTCTGAAAACGATCTGTAAAAGGCTCAGAATTTCAATTGGGTAGTCAAACCAAACTTGACGTGTGATTAAGTAGTGGTACAAATGCGTATATTGTTTATTTCCCCACCTGTGTAAAGGTGTAGCGTTTTAATTATTTATAGCTTTTGAAATAGCTTTTAGCATGTTACTCAAAACATTATCGTCCTATCATATCTTTCACGGTTCTTAGAAGCAATCGACTTGCATTCGAGCTTCGAAGTCGACATTTTAATTTTTCTGCTCACCACCAAACCTAACCAAACGCAGCCACCACGCAAGCGTAGTCAACGTGCTCACCTAACTTAAATCAGTTCACTTCTGACCATGAACTCACCCTTAAATTTAGTCTAAACTTCTACTGTAAATTTTAAATAGCTTAATCGGTGACATTCCTATAGATCCCCGTAACAATTGAACTTAGAATAGAACATACAGAGTGGCACAAAAGATATATACACAGTTTTGAGTAATAAGCACTCATTTGTTAACGCTAGTAGAAAAATCTCTCAAGACTTTCTTATTAAAACCAGAAAATTTTATGGAGTATCATGGTTACAATCGAAAAGTTCTTTAATTACTCTGAATAATCTTTTAATATCAAAAAAATTTTTCACCTAAAGGGAAATCGAATAAACCCACAGGTAAAATAAATATTAAAAACAAAAATCTTAATGACAACGAATTCTTCCGAATTAAATGTTTCATTCAGATGTATAATACTATTTGGAGACAGATTTTAGTTTTTGCACAATATGCATCACAGTAAAGCCGACCAATTTGACAAATGCGCAGAGAAATAAAAATATTTCTTCCGAAATTAAAAAAAATCCAACCTATCTGAAACTATGGCTTGAAAAATAAAAATAAATATTTATAATTAGATATTAACAACTAAAATAACAAAATAACAAAAACTTCAATTTTGCATCACCTTCTACCTATTCAAAATGCCAACCATTTTTTAAGCAATGTTGACATCTTTCTCTCATTTTCCTCATCTCTCTTCTGATAAGTTCAGGATTTTTCTTAAGCGCATAACGCCATGAGTAATCCTATCTCTCATATCTTCCAAATCTCTTGGAATCGTTGCGAATAACCAATTCTTCTAATAGCCCCTAATACAAAAGTCACTCGGCGTGAGATAGAGAGAATGTCATCGCCAATTAAAATCACGCGTTCTTGATAAGTTTCTTGAAATAAATCTTGAACAATAATTCTTTTGTGGCATTGAGCTCTATATTGAATCCACCAGACACGATGAAACCTGTTGCTGAAGGCATTTCTTGGTTGCGGGACGATTACCATGGTAGTCTCTCATGACGATTACCTCAGTGTTTACATTTTTTAGGTCACCCTGTATGATGCAACAAACATAGTTGCTCATTCTCGCGCTGTCCCCAAGCCGCTTTCCGAGAGACACCTCTCACGCACAGGCAACAAAGGAACTCATTTCCTGTAATAAATGTTCACGCACAATTATCAGCACATTCGTTTTCCAACAACCGTACAGAAGAAGCTATACAGTCTTAAATATTTATGTTCGCGAAATATGATGCCATACTCGCTGTGCGAGCTTCATCGCTAGTGCAAGCGCGATGGAGTTCATGTCGCTACGTTCCACTAGTTTCTAGTTTTGATAACTTTAGAAATATTATTGAATTTCTTAGTAACGTAAGTTTTACGCCTGAGGTAATGAGTTCATCTTCACAAATAATAATAACGAAAATCCTGGATTTTATGTGTGAGTTTGTAGAAATATTGTCCTTCACGCTTCGAAGAAGATAAGCGGCACCCAAGCCAATTTATACCTTCCGTAAGAAACGCTCTATTTCGAAAGAAGTGGAAAGAATCTCCCGGCAGGACAAAAGAAACCATTTCACCTGTCTGAGGAATTGACCGTAAATATCAGCAATCCGATTCCAAGGCTCCAATTCGAACCTTTTCAAAAGATAAAAGATCCGTCAGACTCCCTCTAATATAAAACAATTGAACAGGACCTGTCCGTGTGAACAAGGAGAATATAAGGCGACAGGATGACTTCACAACCGAAATTAATGTGACGGGGTCGCTTCGATTGGATTCATCTATCTGGAATTTTTTTTGTCTGGGGGGGGGGGGGGGGGGTTCAAGCTGCAGTCATTAGGGAAGTTTAATAATAATTCTTGATTCTCGAAATACAACTTCACACAGAAAATAGCGAGAGCTAAATTATCATCGAATACCCATCTATTACAAAGTATAGTTGCACCTAGGCAATTTACATACCGTTCCGAAATGAATTGTCCCATTCGATGAAAAAACAACAGATAAAACAGAAAATGAAACTCATTCCCACACACTCAACTGTAAATGACTGGTTAATTTATTAAATTATGATGGAAAATGGTACACAATAATAGAAAATTAAGAGTAGTTCGAAGCACACTGAAAATCGTTTTTCTACAACTATTTCATAGCACAAGGATAAGAGCAATTCCGTCAAAAACAGGACTATCAGTACATAAATTGTTCAGTCGCAGACCTAAATAGAGTAACTATATCCCCATTATTCCGATGCATTCATCATTGTTTTAGATGTAACGCATAATAATTTGAGCTCTTAGCTCAACAACTTTCCCCCAAGAGAGACTGGAGAACAAATTCACCTATAAAACAATTTTTAGTTATTAACATTACTTTCCTTACGTTCGGCAGCTGTGTCATAAGTTGATAAATACTGTTGTGCACAGTGTGCATCGGGGTAAGTTAGTATACCCATTTTACCTCCGAAGTCATAAGCTGCCATAAAGGAGCTAAATCTTTCGATGACGTTTTCACTAAGCCTTTGAATATGGAATGGTTATGTGTGAGAAATCCAATTTAAAGAAGGACCCATTCCACTTGGTTAAAATGTTTCGCACAGCCCAAGCCTTGGAGGAGATTTTTAAAAACTGCCATTTCAGCTCAATTTACACTTTTTGCGACACATAACCTCGTAGGGCTTAAAGTATGTACACCTGGAGCTTCTTCGACATCGAAATGACGGTATTGCCTCATTAGAATATTTTTCATCATTCTGGCAACAGGAGCAGAGGTGTATCAGGGTCTGGTTTACTTTGGTAAAATCTGAGTAATTTGAAGAGTAATCGTAGGACTCCGATAGAAAGTTTTTAACTCATTTGAACATCGAACAAAAGCACTTGCCCTTATTTCTTTGATTTAGTACCCTCATTGTATCAAAATTGGAAACAATCTACTTGTACCGGAATTGAAAACATCATACGTCTGGCACTCAATATAGCTCTTTCATTCATTCTTTATTACAAACATGAACTCGTATTGAAAATATCCTCCCTCATGGAGAGTTTTGCGTTTCGTTTAAAACACGAGTTGTAAAATTATGAAAGTTTTGAACTGTTTTAGGAACGCGAATTTATTCTACAAAAAAGATCATTTGGTGAGCAAAAATGAACCATGACCCTATAGTTCTGCCATTTTCAGTGACTATTTGCTCTATTATCTCATACAATACAAAACTTCTTTAATTGAATTTTTGTGGCAGTCAGGAAGTTCAAGATCGATTGAAAATAAGAATTTCTAGCTGTGTTTTCAGCTCCAATTTCCCGCGTACAAATAAAACGTTCGTATTCCAATTCTCGAGAAACAAGGCAAACTTCCCTGCCATCCCTGTGCGGCAATTAGTGAGAATGCACTGCACTAAAAATGAAAGCCACCAATCTCAGAAGTGGATTTAAAATGAAATAAAATTTTCGGTGCCTGTCACATGACAAAGGTTTAAGATGTGTCTAGTACGAGAGACTGTGGACAAAACCGAGTGGTCAATTCGAGTTCATTGCTAATACGTAGACTATTGGTGCTGCATCTCATCAGTTGTCGAGTACGCTTATTCCCTGAATTAGAGCTCAACTTCTCAGACATGGGGGTCAGCAACAAAATATGAGCCGACACAATGAAAACGGAGTCTCTTTTGGACACTTTGTCAGTGTAAGGGTCGAATCGAAATCAACATGTTGGTAGAGTTAGCGATCTGTGAGAAGAACAATTAAGTGCTTGTCTGGAAATTCTATCTTGTGTAACTCTGCATCAAGCACTTCATCAGTGAATGGGGTAAATCGAAATCAAAATAGTAATAGAGGTTGGAATTTTTTATGAAATGCTTGCCTTAAAAATCTGTCATGCATTACTCCGCACCAAGAGCCTCTATAAAGACAGGCCAGTGCTAACGCGTCTGCTCTACGTTGCTCCCAATGACATGTTCAAGAGAGGCTTTTCCTTGTGCTTCAGGAGTTAGATTTTGGGAATATTTACGTCACTTGTGGAGTAAAGTTGGCAACATAAGTTCTTATGAGTCGACATGGCGGTGTTATGCGTCCTAAGTCGCGTTCAAGTTTTGTTCATATATAATTTGAACATAAAAAGCATTCAGCATCTGGTAACTCGCCACTGGTTCTTACTACCTGACCCTCCAATGTCAGCAAATTTACTTGGAACAAAACCGGACTGTGGCATTAGACGTGGTGCAGCAAAAAAAAAGTTTATTTCCAAAAAGGTTGGTCGTCTTAGAAGACCAAGTCGTCTTAGAAGGACGTGTGCCATCAGGCGTACTGCCACGATAACGTATATTGCTTGAAAATTGGACCTCTGAAGCAAACTACACTCGTCCTTAAAAATTCTTATAGCGCATTTTATTTCAAATATCGAACAAACTTTTTATTTATATAATAGAAAAACATTTTCATTTCAGGAAACTGCATGACACGCTGCAAACAAAAAGGTTATTTTCAGAATTTCACTTTTTAATGCTTTGCAGAAACAGGTCTCCAATTACTTCCCCAATGCTGGATATAAGTTCACCCGTATATGTCTAGGCATGCCCTCAATATACCCATCCCTACACGCGGAACCAAGCAATTAGAATCTTTAAGACGATTTGCCATTCATCTTTTCAAACACCCTCGAATTAAGTTGTATTCTTACAAGTGTTTACCAGAAATCTATTTTCAAGTCGCACTTCGGAACCTTCCATTCCAAGACGCATGTGTAACGCAACTCGATATAAACACACCCAATCAGCTTCATCTTGCCGGGACCGTTCCACCCGAAAGCGTCGCAAAGGTGTCACGAACAGGCTTACATTTTTTGTTAGTCTCATACTTGAAAGGACTTCCTAGATTAGGCTTCTGTAAGGTTAATTACTCCCGTCAGGCGCGGGAGAATAGAGGCAGTCTTTTCATATTATCGCAAGCGTGCGAAGAGCGCCATGCATGCAGGAAACAAGGATGGCAGAGGTCACAGCAGGATCATTTATTTCATCAAAATGACGGTATCGACTCAGCTAGGGAATTCATTACCCTCGAAGAAAATAATATTTAATGACGGTGGGGAAAGTATAACGAATCTCACGAAACAAAACTCAGAAATCCCCACATAAATAATTGTTCCACTTTTCCTTCACGTTTGAGAGGGCTTGCTGTACATAATTTTTCCATATGTGAGGTTAAGAAAGGAATTCTCTCTTAAAAAAATTGAAAATTATGGAAGCTCAGAGCCTTGTTTTGCACTTGACACACAGACAGGCAAGCAAACACAATTAATTAGAACAAAACTCGAGGAAAACGAGAAGCAACGACGCCCTCGTTCATGTTTAGAGTCCTATATTGATTTTCATTCCTTAAGTCAGCTCAAATATTGGCAACTCGTTCTCGTTGTCATAGCTAAAATGATGTGGCGTGACTAACGAGTGACCATCAAGGTTTCCTTATCTGCCTGCGGTTAGGAAAAATATCATTAATCGATTAGTTGTGCGAGTATATAGTATTATTTGAGGGCTAGTAAGGGAACAAATTATTTATTTAATGTATTTTTCCCCCTTTTCCGAGTAAAGACCTCTCAACTGTAACATCAAGTACCAAATAAGTTTAATGGCAGCCCACCTTGACGATATGAACAACCGAAGACTTTCAGAAGAAATGAGTGCTGAAATTCCCTCAATTGAGCTACGCACATGTTCAGTTTTTATTGAAATTGATTTTATTGTTAAAATTTGAACGTCGCCATGAAAAAGACTAATTCTCTCGCAATAAAATGGCTAGGGCAAAATCTTGATTACGCTTGCTCAAGAAAATGAGAATTTGCCCTCAATACTAAGAATGATGGCATTATCAAAAACATATTCAGCTAATCAGAAGCACCTTGAATTTCGTTGTGTTTCACTGGAAAATTATTTGATATTTTTATTATTATAGCTACTACGATCATTACTGTAATTGGATAAATTTTTGCAAAAATGGTACATATAAACAATTCTTGGGCAAAAATCCTCATTAGTACCTCACTCGAAATTCCATCATCAATTAGTGAACAAACGGAACAACAAAGGACGTCCTTCATATACTTAAAAAAATATGTTTCAAAATACATCAGGGAATATTCTACAAAACGAAGCGCAACGTTCATCAAACCTTAGCTTGAAAGCGAAATGAGCCGCTCAGGTTTGCTGTACTAAGTGTGGATCCAACTTGCAATTAATTTAATTTACTACATCACTGAAACGTACTCCATATCAATATTGGGGTCCTAAAAAGCGATCGGCAGAGGCAGACCTCAAAACTCTCTCCTTTGCAAGATTCAGTGAAGGCTACATTTAGAATTCCTCAAAACTAATCCCAGAAAATGCTTCAACTCTTCCCTTGCCCATTCTTGCGACACATTCTTGTTTCAAATTTCAAGCGTTAAGGTCGCGTAATTTTGTTTCATCTATGTGTCGTCGTGTTATTGTGACGTTTTCTTGTTAACGTTTCAGGGAGATAACACCACTACTTGAAACTGAGACCCTCAATCTTCCTTTTTACTTTTACGTCGTGTTATTGTGACGTTTTCTTGTTAACGTTTCAGGGAGATAACACCACTACTTGAAACTGAGACCCTCAATCTTCCTTTTTACTTCAGGTCCATCTACTAGAGCATCACTAATCAAACTATTATTATTATCGATTACTCATCCTACACCAGCAGCTTTCGAGCTCAATGGAGAGACGACTCAATTGAGCGTCGTCCAACGTTTCATTCTTCAATTTTTAGTATCTTTTACTGACGAAATACGCAAATTTAGCTGTATATTAATTTTTTTTCGTTCCAGTCGTAATATTAGGTCAGGGGTTTTAAAAAGTGATGTAGGACACTTAAATTTAAAATGTTTTGTCTTCCAAATTTCAGCAAAGCTCGCACGAATACTCGTTTAGATTGAGCGTATTTTGGTCCAAAAATTCTGGTGTGCAGTTTGATAGGATTAACTTAGATCTGTTAGTTTAAGCTTCCCAATATCAACTTTAATTATGAATACAACATCATTGCTTAAAATTTTGAGTAATTGAATTATTTATATTATTATTTCGAAATTAAGTTCACATTGTCTTGTTTCCCCTCAATAGTTGTATTTCTAGGCGGGATCAAATCAACCAAATTATGCACCCAAGTCTTTTCCTCCATAGAGCAACATCTATCAATAAATATTCAAAGTTATCATGTTTTATTTCTAAGCACAAGAATGCATTCAAAAATCAAGACAGCTCGGCTCATTCTACGGTACAATCGAGCAACTAATAACATTGATGATTTATGACGATTCTCAATCTCACATTGAATGAATTACTTGACAAAATCTTGGCCATCCGAGCAAAACACACACAAGACTCAAACTTGATTAGGCTTGCCGACAGCTATTTATTCTCTTCTGCAGAAATTGTTCATCGCAATCAAAATGGAAATGCTTTCCAGGTTCCTGCACTGAAATAAAACACTCCTCGTACGTGAAGCAATTAATTAAAGAGGCCGCCAATCTAGCGACCATCTCTGACTCTAATTCGATGAAGCTATTTTCAATGTGGACGTTGTCTCTGGTCTCCAGCCTCGATTGTTCAGGTCGACCTGAAACAAAATTATGAACCGAGGCGGAATTTTTTATGAGGAATCGGATCCTTGGAGCCCAAAAATAATCACTATTTATAAAAGCTGCCTAAGACATTTTCTTTGACGTTATAGCTTCACAATAATAGAGATATTTCGATTGAACTTTTTCATTTTTCGGTGCCTAAATCAAATTAGATTATTAGTTAGTTTAAGCCTCCCTATCCGCCACAATGGTGACCCAAAGAGAGGAAGGAGGAATGCACCATTTAGTACGGAGTTAAGGGAACACGGAATCTATACAGAAAGGGAATAGAAACAGTAAATTGAGAAAGAAAATTTTGAAATTAGATAAAAGTTGAAGAAGAAAGCAGTAGGTGCTGAAAAATATGCCAACAGAGAACGGAGAAAAGATGGTCCCTAGCATAACAAAAAAACATTTAAATTTCAACAAAAAGAAGGCTTACCTAACTCTCAGCTCGGGCCCTCGCATTTTCACCCTGTGAGTGCTAATTCACATAGAAACAATAGCTGTATCCCCCATAGGGAGCGCCGAAATCAAAGAAACTAAAAAATTTCGATTGAACTGTTGCATATTTTGGAGTCAAAATTAAAGTTCAATTTTTGGATTGTACGTCTATAGAACTGAAAATAAAAACAGTGAAGTTGCTTCAAAAAATTAAAGACCTTAAAGCACAAATTTAGCTCACTTTGCACCAGCTGATTGAATGGCAGAGCCATGCAATCAGTTAACGACAACTTCGGTCATGGACTATTTAGCCTCTCGTATAGGCATAACTCAGTTCCTACGCGATAGATATACAGTAAGCAGTAAAATTTATGATAATTATCAAGTTATAAATCAGTGCAATTTACAGCGCAATTCACGCGATCAGTTCCGGCACTTGATATCATCTTTCGTTATTCCGGTTCGAAAGCCACGCATTGATTCAGAATTCAATTAGCAGTGGCTTTGATAAACTGATCTGTTATTGCCCTAATGCTTTATATTCACGCTTTCCAGCGCTGTGAATAAGTTAAATGACCTCTTTGACCGACTGTTATAGGAATACATGTTTACAAGTCTTGTGATGTTGCTTCTTCAACATTTAAAAATTTCCCATGCTTTTGTATACGTAATTAACATAAAATACACTATTCCGGTATCCGGAGGTACCATGACATTCCTTTTCATGACATTCACGTGCAAGATACGTGTCTGAATTATTTGAAAAGGCAACTTAATTCTCATGTTTCCTACAGTCAATCTGATGCACTTGTCAGTTGAAGCTGGCATGACAATTTTTAAAGTTAACGATAAGCAGCAGTTCCAAGTAGATACATGAACATAAAGTTGATTAAATTTCATCTTCAAATCTTTCTGCAATATATTCCTCACTCACGAACAACATTCCATATTTCCTCAGAAAGTATAGACCCTAATACATAATTCATTTATCTGTTACGCAGTCCTGAAGACGATCGAGTGCTAAATTTTCATTTTTGAGGAACAATTTCAATGTTTTGATTCACTGTTCATCGCAAAAATGCACATCTCCAAAAGTTTGCGTAATGCATGAACATTTCCTGAAATTTTCAAGTTCAATGTTTTTATTTAATAAGCTACATATCATAATACCCCACTTCAGGAAATATGGTGAAAACCATGACGATATGAAAACTTAAATGCAGAACCAAATTCAGTCTCTGACTCCTGAAGCTACAACACGGCACACTTTGCAGTGGAGCACAGGACACAACGCAAGATGCATTTTCACTTGGATACAACCAAAAAGTCGGCTAAAAATACAACTAAGCTAAAAATATCTAAGCATGCATCATCATTTCTAATCATTTAATGAAACGGTTACTTTACTCTTCAGGCGATATGAGATATAACTAGGAGAAATCATAAAAGTACGCTCTGCAGAACACGTCACAACAAATTTTTCTGATGCCTGTATTTCACAAGCAGTTTAGTACTCAACTATTTCTGTTTGAATCCACCCGTACCCGAGTGAAGGCTTAATTTCCCCATTCTTTGTTCCAGAAAACCAGTGTGACTGAAGAACAAGCCTTGATCAGACAATCACGGCCAGAAATGAAGGCCTGATGGTGATGATCAGGACGAGGTATGGTGGTGATACAGGAAACGAATGACCATAATGTCAGAGATGGAGGTGAAGTTCGGCTGGTCGACGTTCATAGGAGAGATGCATGTGTAGCATTGAATGAAAAATAACATTCTCTCAAATTCTGTAGCAGTTTCTGAAAGCCTACTTTGATAAAAGGTAAAAGTATGAAAATAGGCGAAAATCACTACCCTCGCGTACAAAAATATGAAGCCAAGTGACAGTCAAATAAAAGTTGCGCAAAATAATGAAAGATTGAAGAAAAGTCAAGGGCTCTAAGGAAAGTTTTATTTCAAACTAGAGACCACTCCCGACTCCTCCCTCCAGGCATCTCCCACCCAGCGCACACTTTTATGCCTATAAATGAAATTTCTTAGTAAATTACAGTTACAGTCACAATTACAGCCGGGGCAATAGTAATTGAACGTATGAAATTTAAATAGTAATAGCTACACGTTGATCTAAACAATACACGGCATTTAAAGTGAAAATTTATCAGGTTCTTGCTCAGAGGACCAGAACGTTATAGTTCATAATTGATACACCGTAAAAGTGTTCCTGGCACACTTCACGGTTACCCGGTCTGGGCCATCCATGCGACGGTCCGAGAAGCTCCCACACGTACACGGGTCCCTCCGGACAGGCAGCCTACAGAGGCGGTGACGTTGTTCTAGCGCGCAAAACAGTACGACAATACAGCAGTACAGAACGCGAACCTGGGCTGAAGTGTAACCGTAAACGTTACGTTGCCTGAATGCATTACACGGCACTGGAGATTAGATGAAGCGAACAGTGGCAGGTAGGTGAGGAATCTGACGCTCAAACTTGTTGCGTTTTGAGGTCAGCTGCGGTCACGTCTTGAATGAAGTTCCGAACAAAATGTGCTAGCACGTATCAGCCTCAGGTATCTAAATTTTACCTTTTGAATTTAAATTTACATCGACATGTAGAATTTTGTACATTGGAGGGCCGAGGTGAACATTGTTGACAATGTGAAACAAACATTTCATGAAGAACACCTTACATACTAACAATAGATCAGGATCTAAACTCGTAAACCAAGATCCTGACCAACAAAGCAACGCAGAACATTAATTTAGAGACATTTAATTCTAAGAACATCAACAAAATTTGGAAGCTAATCTTTTAGAACGCCTAACTTCTCGGGTTTCGTCATTGCTCCCGTGTTCTTGAGGTTCCCTTAAACCACACGATTCTGACAAGAAAATAAGATCTTCCACGTGTCGCCGGATTACCTCAGAGTTAGCTTTTCGAACAGATGCAGCAACGACCTCGTCTGTATCATTTTTTTCTACTGCAACTACGACTGCCAGTGGAAAATCAAAGGGTTTGAAATGATCCGTCTTTATGCTAACTAAATCGCCAGGCTTTAGTTCAAGATGAGTTTGACGTTTATATCGATTCTTACGGTCAGTTGCTTGGTGAAAGAGGTTTGCGACGAATTCACTTTGATATAAATTTTTCAACTTACGTGAAACCCGTCTCAACTTCGAAAATCTTTGAACAATCTCTTTCTGACTGTTGAGCAAAATATAATCATCGTCCAGCTCTGCACTCAATGGAGGTAAAATATTCAGACAAGTTATTTCCCGCCCTTTTACAATTAATTCTGGCGTAATCGCATTCAGAGCGGACACGTCTGTATCTAGTTTAGCAAGAGAATTCTGGAAAGCCACCGGTCTTTTGTTTATTAGCATCTTAGCTTGAGCCACTAAAAGTTCGAAATCAGACGCTGGCAGCACCGTTTTCCCTATTGACGCAGTAATTATACGCTTCACCTGCTTAACGAGCGATTCAATGAAGCCACCAAGTTTGGAAGCACCTGCAGGAAATGGATGAAACTGCAGTTTCTCAATGTTTTGCGACTCTAGAAATTTTAACGAAATTTCGTCCGTTAAATAGGATATAGTTTCATTTACCCCCGCCACAATTGGGCTTCCATTGTCACTTACAATAATTGACGGCAACCCTTGCTCGAATATGTGCATTTGCAAAGCTCGCACGAAAGAGTTTTTGTCTATCATCTTACACATGATAAGGTTGACCGCACGTGACCAAAAGCAAGCCACTACCAGCACATACACTTTCTCATTAACATTTACAGAGTTTTTTACAAAAAATGGGCCGCAGTGGTCAATACATATATTTCGAAATGGGACACATTCTGGGTTAATTCTAAAATCTCTATATGCGCTTTGGTTTAGTTTCACAGTACGATTATTAAGTCTTCTACAAGTTATGCAGCTCTTCAGAATCTTTTTAACAACGACAAAGCCATTCGTCACCCAGAACTCTTTGCGCAAAAGCGACAATGTTTTATAAATTCCTGAATGACCGGACGATGTGTGATTATGCTTTTAGCGACTGGACATCGTTTGTCCAACAAAACAGGGCAACGCTCACCATAACTTGATTTAAGCTTTTTAAGTTTACTTTGAATGCGAATCACACCCTGACCATCCAAGAAAAGATTCATTTGTAAAATTAAGGGATCGTCACACTTTTTGCTAGCAAGAGATTCATAGGCGCTCGGAAATGACTGTCGTTGCGCACATTTCAGTACATAATTATAGCTATCAAGGTTAACATTTTCATTTGTAGATTGAGTCCGTGGCCATCCACACTTTAAATTTAAAAACTTAAACACATAGGAGACACATTTGACTAATTTCTTAAAAGAAGAAAATCTGTCCAGAGCTACGACTGGCTCTGTTACCGAATTCGCCCACGATACATTAGCAGCGCACCTCGCGTTGGGCGTTGAACTCGGCACACAGACCGCATGTTCCGACTCAAGTTCGGTAACAGTGGGGCCAATTAAATAATTCATTTTCCTAAGTTGTCCAGCTGACACGGTACGAGTGAGACAATCTGCCGGATTCATACTGCCAGAAACATGATCAAAATTTACAGGATGCTTTGAACAAACGTTGGCAATAGCATTTAGCTTATTATTAATGAACACATTTTTCTTATCAATTTTATCATGGTAAACTTCTTTGGATTTTATCCAGCAAAGTGAAATCACCGAATCCGTGAAAGCTTTAAGACCCGTTATTTCAACAGGCCTAACCGCAGACGTTAGGTCAGAATACACATCAATCAAAGTTTCTACGCCGAAAGACAGAGCAGTTAGTTCCAGGATCGGGATAGACTTCGTTTTCAAGTTTTTGGACACTAACTTATTTCTAGCAAGAATAAAACTTACAGACATGGTAGCATCATTAACAAGGTAGATTACACACCCCAAAAAGTCCTTACTGGCATCGGTGAACACGACTAGCGAAAATTTATCGGTACGTGAACCTATGAATCTTGGCAGCTCACTTTCTGCCGCGTTATTGACTTGCTTACAAATGTTAGACCACAATTTTACCAGTGCAGGATCAAAGACTACGTCCCATCCGCGGGCCTGGTCACACTGCAAGTCATGCAAATATAACTTTGCTCTATTCATCAATGGGAGATTGACTCCGAACGGATCAAAATTAGCCTGCAACGTACTCAAAACACTTCTCTTGGTATTAGCCAGTGGATTCAAAAAACATTTACGAGTCTTCAGGCTATCTCTGCTAGTATTCCACAACATACCTAGCAACTGGACAGACTCCGTAAGCTCTTCATTCAAATTATTTTTCAAGAACGCACGGCAGTAGGGAGAGTTACTCGCAAATTGCTGCAAAGAAAATCCGTATCCTTCTAAGGTCCCTTTAGCCACCTTAATTGCGTCCACTAGAGCAGACTCCGAGTTGTGTGTGTACGCTAGATTATCCACGTACGCTAAGTCATAGAGCGACAACTTAATGACTTGGACATCATCGGAATCATTAGAACAATCGTGAACAAGGATATAATACAAAGAAATCATTAACAAAAAAGTTGAATATCTCATACCAAAGGGCACACGACACATTTTATATCCCACTATGGTAAAGTCATTTTTGGAAACATTTCGAAACCACAAAAATCTAAGTTTTAAAGTATCATCATCGCGTAGCAATAACTGGTGAAACGCCTTTTGCAAGTCAAAAGTTACTAAATTATTATCGAACCTCAACAACAGGAGTGCCATCTGCAATTTGTGATTTAAATTGACACCCGGCTTCGAGATCTGATTATGCGACAGATTAGATGACACGGACTCTTTCAAATTCGATAAAAATACCATTCTACATTTTGTGGATTTCGCAACTTCTCTGAAGATGGCGCTGTGTGGTAAAAAGGATATTTGGTTTTTATTGGCTTCAGCACTTAAATTTACCTCTTCAATAACTTTAGAGCGTATTTGCTCTTTGATTACAGCATCATACTGTTTCAATTTATGAACAGAAAGCCGCTTGTGATGTGCTTTCAAAATTGAAGTAGCAAGTTTCAAATTATGAGAAAGTAAATGCTCTAGCTCTGTTCTCCACAACGCTGGTACTATAAGCCTTCCAGTGCTAGGATCACGTTCAATCTCTTGAAGAATTTTACTGAGCAAATGCTCATTTTCGCCTGTAATTTCAGATTCATTTTCATCGTGAACTCCTACTAACTGAAAATATAGGTCATTCAACGTATTCTGAGTGGCATTATCAATAACATGCTGATCCATAATTTCTTTATCTTCCAGAATATCCACCACAGCTCCACCTACAGATAGTCAATCCTTCTTGCACAAAAAATCGGGTATAGCTGCAATATTAGACACATAGTCGGCAACGCTACCAGACAACATTACCCCAGATGGCGTTTCGTACATAACAGAAAACTCATTATGAGCAATTTTAAAATTATGTTGAACCAATGGCAGAATATGGCTTTGGTCACTCCCCAACAAAATAGAGATATTATCAACAGAATCAGAGTTAAGTTTTTTATCTGCTAGTTTAATTCCCTTGCTTTCAAGTTCGGTCACAAGTTCACCCAACCCACGTGCAAGAAATTCCGTATTCAAGGTTGGCACACAGATAGCTTTGATCTTTTGTTGTCCTTGACCAGGAACATCTACAGGAAATTCTACAACAGGAGCTTCACATGGTTTTACAGAGTTTACGCCTTTGATATTAATCTTCACGTGATTTAGAACTTTGGCATTAGGAATAGACTTAGGAGTGCCTCTGACAAAGGTTGATTGAGAGCCAATATCTTTGAATACTCTCATGGCTGATTTACCATTTTTTCGCTTGGCATACACCGTAGCAGTAGGTAAGATCACATCATTATAAGAATCAGTTATCATTGAAACGGTCGAAACTACATTAGCAGCCGTAGTCTTTGTTACAAATTTATCTTTACTGTTCGTGCGATTTGTGGCATCTGACGCCGTTTTACAATCCTTAAAGCAAAGATAGGACATGTGCGACCCACCACACTTCAAACAGTTCTTCATGAACCTGAAAGCGCAAGACTTTGTTGCGTGGTTAGTAAATCCGCACTTTACGCAGCCGCCAATAGATCTAAGTTTCTTAACTTTAGCCTCCGTTTCGGCATACCTCGGACACTGACTAAGTTTGTGACCCCTTTCTTCACCTTTATCGTAAGTACACAGGGTACAAGTAAACTTTGGAGTACTAGGAACTTTCACAAACGTTGCAGCTGACGTAGATGTACGCTCAGAAACAGCAGAAATTTTCTCTGCTTCAATATAGCGAGAGTTCGCTTCGAACATAGCTTGCTTTATTTTTGACCATGAAGGACGACTTTCTTGCGTAATTGAAGTCAATTGCTTTCTAAATTGATCATTTAAACTATGCCACATGAAATATTGAATAAACACGTCAGCCGTTATCGCAAGAGAATTAATCTGCTCGTCAAGTAATCGAGCTTCTCCTATCCAAGTGTAAGCATCAGCCGAACCTGAACTTAATCTTAGACTACAGAGTTGGGTAATCACCGAGAACTGCTGATCGAGTTTGTTTGAGTAGGCTTCGTTTAGAAGCTCTTTGGCACTTTCAAACTTTAGTTCGTTCAAACTTAAAGACTCTACCAACTTTTTAGCAGGGCCAGTGAGCTGTTTCGACAAGTAAGAGAATTTCTCGAACGAAGATAAATTATACTTTGCAATTAGATTTTCGAAAGACACAATAAATTTGTTATAAGACTCTGGTTTACCATCAAAACACGGCAACTCATTATTGGGCAAGACAACTTTATGATTTGATCCTAATTGAACAGGAGCAGACTGGACAGGCGACAAAGAAGCATGGCGTGATTTCAGAGCGACTATAGAATATTTTAACTTGTCAAGATACCGCTCACTAATCTCTGCCTCCGCAAGATACGTGGTTTGTGACCAAGACCCATCCTGCATCTTTATCACAGAAATGTCCCTATCCATGCTACACAAATCGGAATGCAAACTTTCAAGTTTATCAATATAAAAATTACACTCTTGCAGGCTCAGATCGCCAACTAATAGCTCATCAACTTTCTGCACAGTTTTCGTAGCAGACTGGCGTTTCCCAGCTCTGATAGCCATTGAGACATCAACTGATTGCCCTTCTGCGCTTGCCATGATGCTGATAAAGCCCTAATAATAGCGTAAATTCACAAATTGATACTTAGGCAGATAGCCTCACAAAGTGAAAATTAGGCAGATAGCCTCACAAAGTGAAAATTAGGCAGATAGCCTCACAAAGTGAAAATTAGGCAGATAGCCTCACAAAGTGAAAATTAGGCAGATAGCCTCACAAAGTGAAAATTAGGCAGATAGCCTCACAAAGTGAAAATTAGGCAGATAGCCTCACAAAGTGAAAATTAGGCAGATAGCCTCACAAAGTGAAAATTAGGCAGATAGCCTCACAAAGTGAAAATTAGGCAGATAGCCTCACAAAGTGAAAATTAGGCAGATAGCCTCACAAAGTGAAAATTAGGCAGATAGCCTCACAAAGTGAAAATTAGGCAGATAGCCTCACAAAGTGAAAATTAGGCAGATAGCCTCACAAAGTGAAAATTAGGCAGATAGCCTCACAAAGTGAAAATTAGGCAGATAGCCTCACAAAGTGAAAATTAGGCAGATCGCCTCACAAAGTGAAAATTAGGCAGATCGCCTCACAAAGTGAAAATTAGGCAGATCGCCTCACAAAGTGAAAATTAGGCAGATAGCCTCACAAAGTGAAAATTTGTCGAACACAAGAATTACATTTCCTTCGACAGAATCGTACAAAATTAAATGTAAACGGGAAATTAAATGAGATCCTCATCCTATATTCACCCATTCTAGCCCCAGAAGCTCACGCAAGCACATGACAACTCAGTAACAAAACAGACACCAGCGTCACGCCCACTACCTATCAGGAGTTATACCAAGACGAGAGGGAGTCTGAGTAGATCCTGTCTACAGCGCCATGCGCAAAATAATGAAAGATTGAAGAAAAGTCAAGGGCTCTAAGGAAAGTTTTATTTCAAACTAGAGACCACTCCCGACTCCTCCCTCCAGGCATCTCCCACCCAGCGCACACTTTTATGCCTATAAATGAAATTTCTTAGTAAATTACAGTTACAGTCACAATTACAGTCGGGGCAATAGTAATTGAACGTATGAAATTTAAATAGTAATAGCTACACGTTGATCTAAACAATACACGGCATTTAAAGTGAAAATTTATCAGGTTCTTGCTCAGAGGACCAGAACGTTATAGTTCATAATTGATACACCGTAAAAGTGTTCCTGGCACACTTCACGGTTACCCGGTCTGGGCCATCCATGCGACGGTCCGAGAAGCTCCCACACGTACACGGGTCCCTCCGGACAGGCAGCCTACAGAGGCGGTGACGATGTTCTAGCGCGCAAAACAGTACGACAATACAGCAGTACAGCACGCGAACCTGGGCTGAAGTGTAACCGTAAACGTTACGTTGCCTGAATGCATTACACGGCACTGGAGATTAGATGAAGCGAACAGTGGCAGGTAGGTGAGGAATCTGACGCTCAAACTTGTTGCGTTTTGAGGTCAGCTGCGGTCACGTCTTGAATGAAGTTCCGAACAAAATGTGCTAGCACGTATCAGCCTCAGGTATCTAAATTTTACCTTTTGAATTTAAATTTACATCGACATGTAGAATTTTGTACAAAAGTGACGATCAAACTCAGTCCAGCAGAAAAAAGGAGGGCTTCAATCCCGTGTCATTTGTCTTCAATGGTTGTCTAAATGGTAGAGACATAAAACGAAGAAGGTGCGCAAGTTTACCTTTCTGCATTAAAATCCATCTTTTTTTGCTATCATTATCAACAGAATCTTTTTTGGAGTGCACTCTAGATTTAGGTTAAATGTTAGTTTAAACCTCCTTAACCGCAACAAAGGCCTCTCAAAGGAACGAAGTAGAAAGGCACCATTCAGTTTGGTCTAAGGGGATGGCGGAATCTATGCAAAAGGTACCTAGAAACAGAAAGTTTAGAAAGAAATTCATGAAATAAGATAAAAGAAGAATGTAATAGGTCGGAAAAACAGGACAGCAGTGAACCGATTAAAGATGGTTCGTCACAAAACAGAAACGTTTTCTATTTTAACAAAAAAAGGCTTACCAAACTTTTAGCTCGTGACCTCGGAGTGCAGGCTGCCATTTTCCTAAAGTTTATTCCGTGGTGCCTCTTCCGTGAGACAAACTCTTTCGCTTCCTCCGTCCATCCATTTAACCGTGTGATGAGCGTTGAAACAATGCAGTGACACATCGCGACTGTCATGAAAAACGGATTAAGCAACTTGAGGATCCAACTGTCTCGGTCTCATCTTTCATCGCGTGTGATTCGTCATTTGGTGCTCAGAGTGACTTAGTACAATGCTCGTTCGCGTGTCAGCCTTCTCGCGTACATTGATCTGTCATTATTGATCAGTCTGTTCTGCACCTGGACAATGAGTGCACCGGTAATGACCTAACATGCTGAAAAGCTGGAAAATGAAATGAGCATAGAGTAGCTTTATGAGAGAGCTGAACATACACGCCCAGCTCAATGAATTAACCTGCTCACTGAAACAAGACGCCAGTTTCATCGTAAGCACGGAAAAGCATACACGGAGATATACAGTATTGCTGGCGTAGCGACGATACGCTTCGTGAAGTTTCTAATGTTACATTTAATTTAAGTGCATACTAGTAAGCTTTATGGTGCCTTTACGTTGTTCCTTGAGGATTATGGTGTGCACCGAAGTGTTTCACGGAGTTTTGGGAAGGGTCGTTAAATACTAATAAGATATTTATACAACTTCAGTCTCGCCACATCGAAGATCTTGGAACTCAATTTTCTTGCAAAATGTTTGAATCATACTTTCTCCATCTACAAACTGCCTTGAACTGACTTTCGTATATCTTGTGTATTTTTAATAATGTATTATTCTTTCGCGCAACATGAATAACGAGTCGAAACAAGTGCACTTGACGTCAGCCGTTAATAATCTCGTTAATAACCTCGAGCACGGCCACCTTTCCCGAATCATTTTTCACGACTTACTTTCTTCGATATCATGCAACTTTAGATGACATCAAGATTATTCTTCAGAATGTTAATATCATTTGTAATTCTATTCCGTTAGCTGCTCAAAAACTCTGACGCTGCGAAGATTACACTTAATTCTTAAAACCGAATTCAAAAGTCTCAAGATGTCAGATCCGGGCTTCTGGAAGACTGCCCCATGTCATGGTCAAGCACATTCATTATGCGTACAAACTTATCTTGATATTAACCATTAGTGACCAGTCGACGGTGTGCTAGACCACCAACTTACACTCACCAGATCATCATGCAGATTGAAGATTAAATCTTCATGCGCACAATACAATGAACGAACTAACTGAAGTATCTTGATTTCTTGTAGAGATATTATCGGCTAAAGTTGGGCTTACTGCTGTGGTTGACCCTGGACAAAAGAGTGCCTGGAGTATTCAGAGCACCAAATGAACGTTCGGGCGACATGAATAGTTGAATATTACGGGACTCGTTGACCTTGGTCGGTCGGCTGAGCACCTTGATGCCCATGAAATTTTAAGACTTGATTCTGCCGCTGTCCTAAAAGTGCGTAACCCGTAACCTTCAGGGTTCTAGGATAAGGATGCAAGTTTTTAAGTCCCACGAGAGTTCTTAGCTCTCCGTCATGGAAAAAGTTGTAGTAATGACCACCGGGATATTTGAAGGTACGGAAGAAATATGGAGGGGACTGAGTATTCTTGGGTTAGTGGACTCCATGATACAGAGAGGGAACTTCTGAACGAGAACAGCTGATTAGCAATTTTTTGTAAAAAGTATCATACTAACATGACCGACTTCCTTCAACGTATTTTAATTTATGTTTTCTAAACTCGAAGTTCAGAAGTTCAGGTGACTTTGGTGACTTTAGAATGGGTGACTTTTTCTCTAAATGTTGTTTATGGTTAAATAGGACGAATTTAGAAAGGAATACAAAATTGAAGCATAGTACATACATGTTCAATGTAAATGATCGGTAGATACATAGCAACTGCTTCTTATGTCCTTCCAGTTTTTTATCAATGAAGCATTATATGTAATTCAACACAGCCAGCGTATGCAAAGGAATAAACAAAAAGCAACAACAAGTTGACCATTGGATGAGACAGCTCATCTCGGCAATACATCTTGGTTCTTCCAGTCGCATCTAAAAAATTGTGCACTCATTCTCACCTAAATGTCAACTATGCCATTAAAAAAAACTTCGCACGATATCAAAAGCAATTATCGAAAGTACGTCAACCACGATTGTGAGCCAATTCGTACGTCGATAACCATAATATTGGACGAATGAAAGTGGAAAATTGGTGATAAGACTGCGTCTGTGCGCCAGGTGAAATTGCACCTACACCCAGGACGGCATCAGCTTTAATCACTTTTCACAATATCGTTCCCGCGACCTGGTGCGAGTAATTAACAATGGAAGTCCGCTTTGTGCAGGTGCCGGAAAAAATTCCCCACGAGGCTAATTGGGAGGAAGAATGAGTGATAAGCTTAGGGATTGACACCCGCTCCGCACAGGAGCAGCTGTTGCATATTGCAGTTTTCTGATGAAGTTCATTGAGCTGCAGAATTATCGGAGCTCAGCAGATAACAGACCAATACGCATGGTTTTTAATGCCATTGAAATGCTTTATTGACCAGAACTGCGTTCTTCAGAATTACATATGGGACTCATTATGATTGCTAGAGTGAGAAAAATTCCTCGAACTTTCTCATCAAGTGAGGGCGAGTGAATGATTAATTAACAAGTTTAGATTTCCATTGAAAGTGAACGCCCTAGTAGGTTTCTCTTTTTTAATACAACTGAAGGTACGTTTTATAAGAAGGGGTTCGCCCGTAAATTGTCTAACTTTTTTAACTACTTAATTGTTATTAGCTGGATCTGTATTGTGAGACAGGCTTCGTTCTACTTAATTTCTTACCCCGATCATTTAGCTTTTGTAATTCCTTTCTTTGGAATTAGGATTTGGATCAGAGAGGCCACACCAATCTCAGACTCCCGAGGCCGTTACGCTACCCACAATCTCTGATAGGTGACCCTCATTATGCCGTGCAAATATGCTTGCAAATATTACCGTAACATTCAGTGTTTAGTACTATTGATGATCAAGAATGTTGAAGTAATTTAATCGAACAGAAACTTGCTCCTGACCACCATGGCCTGGCGAGAAGTTAATACGCTCGCCTGTCAAATGAAGCCATTTGAGTTCGTGTGGTGCATCGCGAACCAATTAGGTGCTTTTTTCAACGAAGAAAGGAAGAAAACCGCGATTCCCCACTCGACCCAAGTGTTTGAAATGGGGATCAGGTGGACCGGACATAACCCTTATTTTGCCCTAGTATTAATTGAAAGGCATTTGAAATCCTCATTGTATAATATGACTCGTATCGACTTGATGGCAAAAGAAGATTAAAAAATTTCTTCTTTTTTTGGTCTTTTGTATAGTATCATTCGATGTACATGAAGGTACAAATCGACGTAATCACCATACAGGGTATAACAGGAGTTCGCATCTGAATGAAGAAAGACGGCGGAAAAGAAATATGAAAATATCTACGTTAGGAATTCAAGAATATTATTTGGCACACATCAGAAATTAACACATCTCGGTCACACCAGTCATGAATCTAACTCAGACGAAGTTGCGTGGAAATGGTGATACCTGTGGTGAGTTTATGAAGAAATGTCACGGTAGTTTTGAAATCGTTCAGACTGCCCAAAAATCCCAGCGAATAGCCCTAATACCAAGAAACAAATTCATTTACAATGCTGAAGCCAGATCTCAACGAAATTTCCGCTTCAATGGAATCAAGTCTTCGATCTCATTGCTTTCTATTCGTCTAGAGCTATCTTATGAGACATTCAAAAATGAGTCAGGGATATTTCGGATCTGGTTATTCTAAAGCCTAATTGTTAAGAACCAATTGTCTCCTCTTCATCAGGTAATTTACGATGTCAGGTAAAATGTTCTGAAATGACACCTATCCTAAGGCTAATCTAATGTGTACATTTCTCGCTGGAATCATTTTGTATGATCTCTCCCCTAATACAATTGTCGATCAGTATTGGCTCTATTTACGAGAAGAGATCTTTGCTAAATACTACTTTATATATATATATATATCAATAGCTCAAAGTCATATTACCCCCAGAAACAATTACTGAGTCTGGTTAAGCGGGCTCACCGTCCACGCATAGGTTTTTTTCAAACGAAATAAATGTACAGGGAGTTCATGGAATCGAACTCGTGACTTATAAGTTACCGCGCCAGCACGCTACCGACTGCGCCACCAATCACCCTAAAAGGTGATCGATGCACAACGGAAGCAATGCATGGCACGGCGAAAGCGGGCTCTTCCGATGAACATTCGCATTCATATATATATATATATAAATATGCATATATATTCACATTTATAGAAGATTGGCATAGGGTGCCTTAAAATTCAATGAACAGATGCAGGCCCGCAAGTGGTTATATTATCATTCAATCCTTTGCAATAGATGTAAGTAATAAAAGCACTGACGAGCCGCTTGTGGAAAATAAATTGTTTTAATTGCATATATGTTTATATCACCTCAAATATCCTTTCAAGAGATACATTGGCGAATAATTTAATCCTTCAAATTAAGTTGATATAAAATTAGAATAATTTTCATATTGAGCTACACAATTTTTAGCCAAGAACTGTAGAAGAGATTGAGTCGAATTTATCTTCACTTCTTTGTGACAACCAGATGCACATACATGGAACATCTCAATTGTCTTATTTTATCTTACAGTGTCATTCAATCATTTTGTTTAAATTCAAAGCCTGCACACCAGGCAGATTTTAGCCGTCACTGAAAAGTGTAAATTTATGCATAATGACAGACTGTTTATTAGTCCTGTACATATAAGTTTAACTACAGTCCGAGTGAAATAAAATTAAGAGCCTTTTTCTTTTGAATCAGTCTCCGCGAAGTAATTATCTCTTAACACGTTGCCTACGATTGGGCGTTTGCTACGGTCAGTTTGGTTAGGCTAGAAGAAGTCGTTTTGAAAAGCAGACTTTTCTGCTCTAAAACATTTTTACCCTTTTTAAAAAGTACAAAGAATACAATTGAATCATACTATATTACCTTTTACTCTAAAATTTATTTAGGGAAAGTTAGCAAAATAGTTGGAGTGTAATTTGTATATTCCGGTAGGCAAATGAACAATTTACCTAGTGGTACACATATGTACCACTTCGGAGTCAAAGTGTTAAATTATTGGCACCGAATTTTACAGCTACATGTACAGGGTGGGCCAAATGAAGTCATCCGATGTGGTTTGGCTCTAATTTTTTATTAAAAATAAAAAACATCGATTCTGTTTTCTTAATATGTTTATTTGAACATATACAATTATATTGTTCAAGTCGAGAAGATGATACCGGCCAAATGGGCGCCGCCACAATTGATTGCTATACGGGCTCGTTTGATGGCATTTTTCATCACTTTGGCGAGAACTTCGGGCGACAGATTCTCGCACTCGTGTCGAATGTTGTCCTTAAGTGCTTCCAGGGTCTCGCGCTTGTTCACATACACACGGGACTTCAAAAAACCCCACAGAAAAAAGTCTGGAACTGTCAAATCGGGCAATCTTGCGGGCCAGTCCAAATCGTCAAAACGAGAAATCAGGCGACCCGGGAACGCCGCCTTCAGAATATCGGTTGTGGCTTGCGCACTGTGTGCGCAAGCCACAAACGATATTTACATCTGTCCGATATTTACATCTATCAACTTCACAAATGTCAAAACAGATTTCACACTGGCCGCAATCTGCACAAAAAAAAGGCATATTACAATGGGGTGACTTGTTTAGGCCCACCTGATACTTTGTATGTTTTGGAACAACTTGATGTTTCGTTTTCGATTTAGCTCCCTAAGCTCATTTCTGTCAGGAACTTGATTTGCACTCTCTTCAACTCATAATGCGTAATTCAAACAATCTCGTGCGCTACAATAATTTCACTGAAGAAACCACTCTATTCTTGCCCGACATCATTATGCTGCGGAGAGCCCGTTGCGACAATGCGTGATTTATTCGACTACTAAGAATTTGGCGTTTAAAGATCACATCGCTGCGAATCCAACGCAAATGTCTAGCGAAAGAGCTTATGAAAGTGACCCTGAGTACTCATTTAGCTCTCCATTCCAGCTCAGCGATGGCCACTTTCGACATGACTGGAATTGGACCGCAGCCACTTGTTCAAATTGGCGCATATCAAGACTGACTTTCGAACTGGAAAAGACTGCTTCAATTCCCATCGGCGCGCAAAAGTCCACAAAATTCAATGCGTAACTGTTCATTGAGGCAGCAGTAGTAATCTCTCTAACGCTTTTTTTCTGTTACTGATGAAACACTCATAGACGGTTGAAAAACGCTTACTTTCAGTCATTGATCTACAGTTTAGTTATCCAAATGCGTGTAACTCAGACCAGAAAGATGATAGTCACGGCGTATCAAAGAACGTAAAATGGCTCTGCAAGCATTTTAAAAGGTTTCAAAGCTTTATTACCGTTCGGAACATTAAGAGAAACGAATTCAACGCACTTCATTATTTTAAGTATTGACACCATAACATGAACTACCATAGCAGTTTTCTCACTGCTCATAACTGCGCGATTTCACCATCATACTCTCCTTTCTGTTAATTAATATAGATTGTAAAGAACTTCGTTGCTCCTTGGGTGCGTAAAGGGTTTTTCGGAAGCGCTCAGGCTTATCCCAACGGTTTCTGTAACAATGTAGTTCAAACACTTAAGATCCAGCACTAAAAACAAATTTTAATTGCACTCATTTTCATTGAATATACTGTTTAATAAACAAAATAAACACATTCAACGCAGATATTAAAACCTGTCATATACTGTACATTAAATAAATTTAGGGATTATTGCACGGTATGAAATAGTTTATGGAAAACTAACAGAAAATATTAAAGTCTTCCCGAATTATTAGCCCCTTTCGTGCATACTCTTCCGTGTACGTATTGACAGTATATATGAAACGCCTAGAGCACACACCGACAAAAGCAGCCCATAGACGACCAATTTTACTGTCAATATAAGTGTCAATAATGAATATTGACAAATTAATTGAACATCTGTGGGTTTGATTGACGACTGTCAATTAATTGACTTTGTGGGCAACAAAAACATCTCATCAATATATTGAGTCAATTATATTGACAATTAAGGGGGTCCTCCCGTCAAAATTAAATTTTGATCCGATTGGTCTGAGATTTGACCACTATATGTATTTATGCAAGAGAAAAATATTTTATTCGAGAAGTTTTTTGATTTAGGCCTTAGTTTTTTTTAAACTCGTTTTTTGGTTCTTTTTTTGGGATGTTTTCAAAAGAACAGAAGTCGATGAATTTTTATGCAAGAACAAATACAAAGACAGTTTTGAAATCCTCGTAACATTGCAAACAAACTGATAGGTCTGAATTTTCTATTTGAAAATTTTTTTATATATGCGATAATTGATCAATACCTAAAATATACCGAATTTTCAAGTTTTGAACTAGCAGAAAAAAAAGACAACGTACAAATTGGAAAATCGAAAGCTATCAGTTTGTTAGAATTGTTCCAAGGATTCTAAAACTGTCTTTGTTTTCTTCCTAGCATAAAAACTCAATGACTCTATTATTTTGAATTTTGAAAATAAGTGACTTTACAGGCCAAAAACAAAATTTTTTGTTGAAGTGTAATATAATGGAAAATTTATGTAATTGAATGCTGTTTTCATTTTTATTTCAATAATCTCAATGCATAACATCATATTCACACTGTGATTTGTAATTTACAAAAAAAAAAGAAAAATTAAAAATTTTTTTACTTATTTCATAAAATTATGAAATTTTTTGTTTTTAGTCTGATTCTTATGAAATTTGAATTTATATGTAACCTTTGAAAAGAAACACAATTTATTCAATACATTTTTTTGATTCAGGCCATAGTTTTTGAAAAAATTTGACATATTGGTTTTTAGTCCACTGGTTTTGATATTTAAAAAAAATTTGAACTTGTTGAGTTTTTATGCTAGAAATAAAACAAAGATAGTTTTAGAATCCTTGGAACATCTCTAACAAAAGTACATTCGCAAATTTTCCATTTCTTCTTTTGTTTCCTTTTTATATGGGGTCGAAAGGGGGTCGAAAGTTTAGGATTTTGGTCCTCTTACCCCCCTCCCCCCCTTGGGAGGGGATGTTTTGTCCGCAGCGCCATAAAATTTTAGGACCGAATAGTCCACCACCTAAGGGTCCTTTTCTAAAAAAAACATGAAAAATGACCATCGGAGAGAAAAGGGGCCTCACAGGACCCCCTTAAATTGATTGTCTATGGGCCGCTTAAATATGCCCAGACCAAAACGTGCCTACAACACAGGCATAGATGAACTCAGTTTCGGTATCACGTTTACCTTCCCTCAAACGTACATCCCATGACATACAAAAGCTGTAATAAATAAGGTAAAGAGTCTTTCAGTACAGCTATAAGGAAACTCTCATATTTCACAGTGCAGCGCCTAAAATCATTCAGTAATTCAAGAGCTCTTCTTTTACTCAAAGAAGATTACGGTGGCATTTTCATTTCTCTTGTGGTCCCCTGTCAAATTAATTCATGCTTCTCTCGCTCACTTTTCCTAATGAGTTTTGAAGGCACTGACCAGTTAGAAAGTTCAACGTGCACAACACGCTACCGAAGTACATGTGCTCTGGGTAGTGATAGCAGCTCAATAGTCTGTCCTATTTTTGGGCCGTTAACACTTTGGTCGCGATGTGAGCTGCCAGTGTACAAGGAGAGAATTTTCAGATTGCTGCTAACCGACCAGTAGTCAAAAATTCAATTTTCATAAATACACAACCAAAGCTAAAGGAATGTACAATCTACTTACTGGTTACCATTTTCATAATTGCTTAATACAATTGACTTTAGATTTGAGTTGAATATTGATTCTGTTTAACCTATAGGGGTCAAATTCTTGAACGATGAACCTTAAATGATAATTAATAATCTTCAAGAATTGTAAAATAATTATAGTCCCATCGCGGAGTTTGAATCACTCGGAGTTTCATTAGTGATAAAAAGTTGATGATTCGCTACTGAAGTCTATAACTTCTTCAGTTAGAAGAGATATTTGGAATCGTAAAGTGGAATTTGAATTTGAATCGCTCCTCAAATTAGAAAAGACAATTGAAAAAATTGAAAATGCCCTTTGAACTCTAGATTAAACGAAAACTGAGCCCAAACCATGACATTGAAAATGAGGTCTCACGCTGTTGCTGCCATGGATTTGGTGTGAATAAACTGAACTGAATATGTCAGCAATAATATCTGAATCCACCCTAAAATAAAATTTTTATAGATTTTGATAAGTTGCATTATTGACAAAACAAGAGCGAAATACTGAAAGGGCTGCACATATTTCATTCAATGTCATGAACCTGGGCTGTGCAGTCTAGATCCAAATCTAGAGATAGGACAACCGAACTGGAAACTATGCCTAACACATTGACTGCGATGGGTTATACTGAAGTTCAACATCCAACTCAAATTTAAAGTCAAAAGTTGTTGAAAAATTTATAAATTGCAAACATTACCTGGGTCAAATAAATATCATTAATTCAAGAAGATTGTTATCTAAATTTCAAACGACCCATCGAAGAGTCGTTTTGCAGCTGGAAAAACTTAAACTTAAGCACGACCCACCGTTGTGTCGTATCTCCATGAATGTTTTAATTTCCGTGTTGTGTAAGATTAGATTAAATTAGATAAGTTCGTTCAAACGACCTGAGTCACAGGTGTTCTAAGAGAATAGTGAAGAAGGTACCATTGGAGGAGAATAAAGAAGCAGGGATTGTATGCACGAGATTTACCTCTTCAACATCTATAAAATAACAAGACTGAAAGAAGCACATTAAATAAGATCTCAATTGAAGAAGAAAGTAATAAGCATTCAAGAAAAGAACAACAGTAAACAGAAAAATATAGTTCGCAACGAAGCCAAAAACCTATTCGATTTCAACGAAAGGAAAGCTTATACATAACCTCCAGCATGAGACCTAGCATCTTCTATTTGGAATGAGAGGACAAGCAGAAAGATACACCCAAGTCAAAGAGGCAAATAAAAGCCTCCAGCTCCAATGTTGAAGATTTTACAATGTGTAGGTAAAGGCCCGTCCACACTATCAATCTCTAGCCGAATCTTTTGTTTTTCGGCAGTCTGCGAACACGAACACAGATGGAAACGGCCAGATTTAAATGTGTTTAGTGTTTTAGAAACTGTTGGAAAACTCCGAACACAAACTTTCGTGGAAACATCGACCACTCGATTGTTTATGTTATAGGGGTGGTGTTTTTGCTAACGAATTGCTTGGCTTCTACGTTTTTCCTATTATATTGATTTCGTTGTGTTGCTTAGCGAATACAGTAAATAATATAGTGTAAGACTGCATGGATACTGTATTTGCCGAAATTAACTACGTAACATGTTTATTTGCCAATATTTATTGAACAATAACATAATCCATCACTAGGTTTAAATTTATTTGATGTCAATTTACGAAACTAAAAAACAACCACCTATGTACTGAAGCTGAAAAAAACGTCTTCTGGACACGATTCGTGAAAGTTTCTGTTTTTGTTCGCATTTTGTGTGTTTGTGATTGACGAAAAGTTGGATAGCACTACCACCAGAAACACCAATTTCTCGCAGTTCACTGACGAGCTCAGAGCTATCAGTACTGACTGTGGACGTGATATCAGTCTAGGGCATCTGCTGACTACTTATTGCTGATGCCCTCGAGGAAATTAGAGGCAATTACTTCCAGTGAGCACCCAATGTACCAGCAACATGAAAGTAGGCGCCACTACTACGTGGGTGAGCTGGTCCCCACCACGTCAAAACTGACCACGCACGAGCCAGAAGAGTGTGTGTAAAATGTGCGCTATATCGTGGGGAAAAGTAAGATCCGATGTTCATCTTATCCTTACACATGCATCAACAGGTTTTTAGGTATTAAAGGTATCGTATTATCCACCCTCTTACGGGAAATAATTTGACTATTGAATCAAATGAGTTAGTTGGAGCCTCCCAAACCAAAACAGTGGTATTCCAAAGATAGGAAGGATCCATTTACTACAGAGTTAATAAGAGAGCGCGGGAGCTATGCACAAGATGAGTTCCCACACAAGGTCGCCTGAGCACAGAAACAGAATATTAGGAAAGAATTTTTTGAAGCAAATAAAAGTTTAAGAATGAAGTATAGTACTTGCTGACGAACAGAACAGCAGTGAACCGCAAAAAAATGGTGCGCAATAAAACAAAAACTTATGCTATTTCAGCTAATGGAAGGCTTACCTAACTTTAAAGTCGGAAAAAACGTACTTAGAATAATTTAGAAATCACTACATATTGCGTAACAAGTCGAAAGTACGTTATTCAGCTCCATCTCATTCATATAGTTTTACGACAATTTATACGGAAAACACCATAGAGGAAGTATGGGGACCGTAAGAAATTGGAGACCGCTCTTCCATGAAGGACGTGTTCAAGGCATTATGGATCACCTAGGAGAGAATCTCATCCATACCGACGCTACGGCTCGGTCTCGATGCAAGGAAAGAACGGAGCACGGACTAGTGTTGTCTTGGAGGCATTATTAATGCAGGGACTGAGCATGTCCTGCACGAATACTAATGATGTTGACACAGCAGCAACAAGACCCCTCCATCTCGGCCAGACAACACTCGGATCGTTTTCCTAATGGAATTCAGAACCACACACGAGGCAACAAAGAAAGGTATTGATGGATGCTTATGAGAACACTGCTGTGGTGAAAAAAAAAGAATGCCGGGTGAATCTATCACAATGCAGGAGATGAAATTCATAAAAAATGGTTCCCGAGTTCGGAGCACGGGTGCACGATGTCTCTTACAGTTTTCTCAAAATATCTCAGTGAGATTCCATTCATAGAAGTATAATAAATAAAAATTAATGGTCTACTTCCGTTGGCAAATTTGATTTGTTTTACGGTTCCCAATTATTGTAACACAGGCGACATATCGCATAACTTTTCAGATGGTTGAATTAAATGCACACAAAAGAACGTAATTCCTTTCCCCATACCATGTTCAGTCCGTGGAGTTGGGGAGCGTGAGTTACATCTATCACCCCTGGTATTTTTAGCTTCATGTTTCCCTTACTTCTTGTCCCTTCGCAGCACCGACTTACTTGATACGACCCTGCATCTGGACAATTAGGGCTCCGTCGTTTCATTAACTTTTTGTGCTCACTTCACGCTGAGTTTCACTCCAGAAAGACGACATCGGTTTCAATTTAACAAAAATTAATGAGGTTAAAACAGTATTACTTTATTACCGATATCACATAAGTGTTCTGCAGAAGTACGCTAATTGAAATACAATTGCCATAAGAAGGTCTGAAGGTCATTAGTAGGTCATTAGACCAACAATGAAGGTCTAATTTAAATGTTTTTCTTGGACATTAGACGCGAAGAATTATATTTGTTTCAAAACAGTAGCATTTGTTACGTAGTGCTGGAACTCACAGGGTCGCAGTTTTTGTAACCATTGCGGCGAAATGAAAGCGACGGCTAGAATTTACTGATCTCTAGTTTACAGTTACTGAATTAAGATGGTTCAAGTATCAGCACATGTGAGAACAAAAAGGAGGACAAATGTGACTTAAAAAAGCATGATTAAAAGACGTTTCAGATTATAAAAAAACTCAAGTGTTCAAGAACTCATACCTAGGAGTTATGAACAGTAAGACTTAATTACTGCATCGACATTAAATTCCAAAAGCATTAACGAGAACATTTCAGCATAGTAATTAATTTCTGATATACTAGAAAGTCAATTTTGTACTCCTAAGTACAGAAAACATTTTTTGAGGGTCTAAACTCTAAAACGATCAATTTCCGTCTCACGATGATGTATTGTCGTATGCATAGTATTTCACTGGATGAGTTTGCATATTAGGATAGCAAGAAGTTAGAAGCCCTTTCTTCAAGCTGTGCAAAGAGGACAAAATATTAATCAAGGCACTAGATCTTTTCAGTCATTAATTTTGCTGTTGAGTGCAAACATCTACACGCTTAATTTAAAGAGCTTGTGGAAGGTGCCCCGATTTATCAAATTTCACTACACAATGAGAATCTGATTGACTTCCGTAAGTCTGACCACCGGCAGAATGCATTCGTGAGGGATTTCTTTGTTCCTCCTAAAGAAAACACAACACTTGCTTTTGCGCTTTGTTTAGGAAAATTTGCGTGATAAATAACCCGCGTGTCCTATAAAGAACGTGAGATACACCCTTTTAATTAGCATGAGCAAACAGTTCGAGTGGACAGGCATTTTTGGGTTCGAGTGCGATAATTTCTATCCAATCATAAATCAATTCTGCACCTAGAGAATCAAATTTCTAAGCTGATACCAATGGAGTTTTTCAAACTGTAAAGCTGTTAAGATTCTAAAATAAAACCAACGTCTTTTCTATGCAGTCATTTAATTACGATGAGCATTTTCTTCCTTCAAATCCTATAAAACAATTATTTCAAAATATTGTGTCCACACGACAAATATTTGTATCTATTAGAACTTTTTCTCCGATAGACCCTCGTTCCGCATGTATAGAATATTCCCGTGGACACCATCTGAATATAGAAGCAACGACAACTCAACACTCTAAAATCGAGTTCAAATTCTAGAAATGCGCGTTGCTACTCAACAAAAAGGACACTAATTGAAGACCCCAGACTCAAGCAACTCACACAAACAACTGCGTAGCTATATGTTTGTCCAACACTCACACTTTGTGGCACCCTTTGGGCACGGAAGCAAAACACGCTGGTTCTTTCGTTGCGTAAGGTGCCTTCCGAGGCTTCTTTTGACCATCTCCGTTTTTTTTTTTTTGCGATCTGAGACCGATAATGCGCATAGCGTCAGCGGGATCATCGTGACCCTGTACTCTGTTCGAATGATAGACTCCGAGCGAGATGAAAACATTATGCACAATTATGAAGCTTTGTGACGTTTGACACGATATGTACTTAGTCTGCGAGGTGCTAGCAAGTTGCCTTACTAACACACCTTACTTTCCTGGCGTAACGGAGGCACGGAACACCGAGCCAGCGCACCGCCGAGAGGGAATATCATGAGTCGGAGTCATGCGGTTCGTTCACAAGTTCTTCAGTAGAACACGTCACAGTTGGTGCTGTTGCTTCGTTTCTCATTAATCGCGAGTTTTATCGTGTGATATTAGTGTCGCCTTGAACCAGAAAGTACTGAACGTTGACTGACAAGTGGATCAAAGAGTATCTTCGAAAATTCATCAGTCCGAGCGCGTGTCGAACTCGTGAACTATAATGAAGCCGTTTAGAGATGTAAAGGAGAAGAGCACAAAGGCGTTTGCAGCGAAACACGCACAGAAGTGATAACAGTCATCATACAAATGGGTCAACATGGTAGTGTGTTAATTGAAAAATATCATGATCAGATTTAAAAACAATTGTATTTGAACCAACTTCTAAAACGATGTGGGGTAGCAGGTTGAATTAGAAGCACGAGGTAAATTTCATTCAATGAAGTTGATCAATGATGTTTTATTAGCGATGATGTGAATTCACAAAGTGCAAGCAAAATTTAATCTCTCTGAATTCACCTGTGAGTCGAAGAATGATGACTGAATGAAAGCTAACAAAAGATATATTCATTACGTAAAGAAGTAATTGATTTCGATAAAAAATTATTTGAGCTGAAAGACAGTAGCGGGGCACCCAAATGTAGGGGTGATCGACCAATTAATGACAGCAAAATCCATTGGGTACCATTTTGATATAAAATTTACACTTTAGTCGTGAAAATATAGCGTGGTGGGGAAGAGGTAGCGTTGATTGCAACATATTAGTTTGTTGTGATGATAAGCATAAGATTATTGAGCAGAAGAGAGTTACGAGTTTCGATTTCAATAAAAAAAAAATAATAGAGTGAAAAACAAAAGCAGCTTGAAATGCCACTGCAAGTAAACTATATTTTCGCCGAGAAGGAAGTTCTTCCTCCAACGATATCGAACTTGTTTCTATTTTGGTAAATATTAGACCTGTATCCACGTAACTTCCTCCGACGATATTGATGCCGTCCCCATGTTACTTCCTCCGACAACGTTGAAGCTGTATCTACTCTACTTAAAATTGAAGCAGTATTCACTTTACTTCATCAGACAATATTGAAGCCGTATCCGCTTTAGAAAATATCGAAGCTGTTTCCACTTAACTTCATCAGATAATATTGAAGCAGTATCCGCTTAATTGAATACTAGTGCAATGCCCGTTAATATACGGTTAATAATATTACGATAGATAATTAAGGAAATTTCGCTAGTACTGGGAGAAAACGTTTTTCTAGTCTCAATTCGCATGTATCTGATCTTGCAGGTATTAGGTATCACTTCTATATTTTTACCCTAGATATATAAGTATCGATAAATATTCGCATCAATAACATTTTCAAACTAATTGATAAGCTAAATATGGGTCTGTACACTGATGCAGTGATTTTTTGAAATAAATTGTATACCATGCAATCAAATTTATTTTAAGGAAACTCACAGCTTTTCCATAGAATTTATTTTTCATTGATTTTCTCGGCCATGTTCAACATTATAGAGAGTTCCTTGCAGCCAGAAACTAAAACATTTTCCCTTATTTCTGAAAAATTTCCTATTGGCAACTCATTAGTCTCTTCCTCCCTCCCCACATCCACCGGTAACTTGAAGGCTGTTGTGCATTTTGTTCGGTATTATTCTGAAGAATTCCATAACTTCTTTCTTGAGTTAAATTAACCTGAAGAATTTCATCCCTTCTGTCTTGAGTTAAATTCTCTCGTGCCAATCGATGTTTCCCAGCGTTACGCCGAAGAATTTCCTTGCTTTCATGTGTTAAGGGGGCCCTCCGATCGAGGCCCGTTCTCTCTCCGATGGTCATTTTTCATGTTTTTGTTAGAAAAGGACCCTTAGGTGGTGGACTATTCGGTTCTAATATTTTATGGCGCTACGGACAATAGATCCCCCCCCAAGGGGGGGGCGGGGGAAATCTTAAATTTTCGACCCCATATGAAAAGGAAAAATAAAAAGAAATCGAAAATTTGCGAATGTACTTTTGTTAGATATGTTCCAAGGATTCTAAAACTGTCTTTGTTTTTGTTCTAGCATAAAAACTCAATGAGTTCTATTCTTTTGAAATATCAAAACCAGTGGACTAAAATCCAATTTGTCAATTTTTTTCAAAAACTAAGGCCTGAATCAAAAAAATGTATCGAATAAATTGTGTTTCTTTTCAAATGTTACATATAATAGTCAAATTTCATAAGAATCAGACTGAAAACAAAAAATTTCATAATTTTATGAGAAGTAAAAAAATTTTTTTTTTTTTTTTTGTAAATTACAATTCACAGTGAGAATATGATGTTATGCATAGAGATTATCGAAATAAAAACGAAAACAGCATTCAATTACATAAATTTTCCATTATACTACACTGCAACAAAAAAAATTGTTTTTGGCCTATACTGTAAAGTCACTTATTTTCAAAATCCATTAGAATAGAAGTCATTGCGTATGCTAGGAAGAAAACAAAGACAGTTTTAGAATCCTTGGAACAATTCTAACAAACTGACATTTCTTGATTTCCCAATTTGTACGTTGCCTTTTTTTTCTGCTAGCTCAAAACCTAAAAATTCGGTATATTTTAGGTATTGATCAAATATCGCATATATAAAGAATAAAAAAATTCAAATAGAAAATTCAGGAATGTCAGTTTGTTTGCAATGTTAAGTGGATTTCAAAACTGTCTTTGTATTTGTTCTAGCATAAAAATTCATTGACTTCTATTCTTTTGAGAACATACCAAAAATGATCCAAAAAACGAGTTAAACTTCTCGAATAAAATATGTTTCTCTTGCAAAAATACATATAGTGGCCAAATATCAGACCAATCGGATCAAAATTCAATTTTGAGGGGAGGGCCCCCTTAAGCTCTCTCTATAGCTACTCGGTGTTGCTCTGCATTATTCCGTAGAATTTCCAAACGCTGTTCCAGGGTCAGTTTAGCTCTAGCTCCTCGTTGGCGAGCAGTATTGCTTCGTCTTGCCATTTCGCGTTGTTCATCCGATCGTCTTCGGCGTTTTTATTGCTGTCGAAGTCTTGCTACTTCTCTCTTGCGGTTGGACACATTTCTATCCATGGTGGCCTCTTTTGCCGGAATTTAATTCTGAAATATCGTCTATTCTCTCTTCGAAGCTTTTCAAGAAAATCACAATTTCGAAAACAGTAACTCAAGTTCCAAAATCTTGGGCCTTATCTCAAGTGGTAGCTAGGTTACAGGTCAAACGCATTTAAAACATTTCTTTTCGCATTATCAATTAAAAATATCAAAGCAACATGATGAATTTCAACAGAGAAAACTCCAAAGAAAGTTTCCATTTGTAAAAATAAGCCGATTGCGTGTTCTGGATACCATAATGCAAGAGAAAGGAAATTGAATCACCATAGAAAAATAATGCAGTAGAATAATTTATTGTATTTCTTAAGCTTTATCCTGGTTGCTATCAAAGCTATCGAATAGAAGAGGGGGCTACACGGACGGACGGGGCTCTTATTATTATAGTGATAGTGATTGAAGGCGCATCCACTGGACTAAATATTGAATACGTATCCACTTCCCAAACTATCGTAGCTGTATCCACTTTACTTCCTCCGACAATATAGAAGCCGTATCCACTTTACTAAAATTCGGTGCGCTGAATTATGGCTAACCTTAAAAAATGAGCATCAAAGAGACCGGACGGCCTGAGACTCATCTCTGACGCGACGTTGCTTGAGAGTGATCAGCTCAGCTTGCGCTCCGCGGAGAAGCTGTCATGATGCCCGTCCAAATTACGGTGAGATCCTCTCATTGAGGTCTCAGCCTCCGAGTACGTTCCATTCCAAACTTTAGACCCGCTCATTAATCAGCAGGCACTGAGGCGGGCGATAGCGCTCAACGAATAGAAAATTCATTTTAAAAGCAGAGTTGTAAAAACGAGACAATCACCGATAGTATTTAACGCCGGAGCTTATATGTCAAAAGAATTTTCTTTAATCGGTGATGCGCGCCAAAAATACGCCTCAATTGAGGAACGAACAGAAGACAAACTTACGTGTGATAACATCAATTGGAAACAAAAAATGTAAAACCCACCTTTATACGTGTATCATTTGTTAGTAATGTGGATAAATAGAACGAAATTCTTCTAGTCGTTATTGGTCACGTAACTCTACCCATTCACTGCATTTCAAATTCAGGCTACACATTAAACATAAACGGGGGATCATATTAAAGCGTCTCATGCCTGAAAATATTTCGTATTAAAAATTATGAATACCTGCTGGGAATACCGATTAGTGTTTTGTAACTCAAATGTATGTTGCATGAAAATGATCAGTTCGTATGATCTGTAGAGTTATTTCATCTGTACACCAGAGAAAAGTAATCCCCATGTGTGCAATTATAGTTTCTCTTTTTTCATTAATTTTACACAAAGTCTTTCACAAATCGGTCAGGTACGTACTAGTTTCCTTTCGTTCAAGAGAAACTCACATGACAATTGCTGGAAAGGAACCTAGATGCGAGTTTTAAAACGTGAAAATGTCCGAATATTGGGGAATCTTGAATTTTTCGCCATCATAGAATTCACAGCAATTTTCGGTTCATATTTTTGCGACCGAGGATATCCCTAATGATCATCAAAAGACAACAATATCACCTCCGCAGCAAAAATGTTGCATTTTTTTGCCGCAACACGGTTTCGAATTTGCGTTTCTGGCACCGAGGACATTTTTAAAAATTAATCACGAGATCCTTGAGCTCCATTTTCCCACAGAATTTCATCATTTTGCTCCTTTTTGCATGAACAAAATAGTGAAGAGGTAGAAGTGAGATAAAGGGAATAAAAATATTTGGATCAAAATCCCCACGTATGACTCTCAGCCAAGCCTACACATGAGGGCAGTTTTACGCGTGCGCAAAACCATTTTCTTTATTCAAAAGAACATCCACCGCAAGGACATTTTGGTTCCATGAAAGCGACATCGTAGGCAGCCGACGAAGCGTCGAATGGAATCGCACCAAAAATGCAATTGGTTCGGATTTTTCGGGTTTTAAGAGCTTCAAAGCACGCTAGGCAATTTCAAAGCGCTGGGGTGTTACGAGTTCCAATCCGCAGCTGTTGGATTTAAATCAAAGCCCAACAAGGCAACATGCACTCAAACCGTGGTCTGCAGTCCGGCAAGGACTGTCGAGTATTTATTTGCTACAGTGATCATAAATCCTGACTTGCGCCCCAAAAATTCGAGTGAAATGCGAAGAATTTTTTATCACTCCATTAACCTTTGTCGAATCTTACTTTAAAAGCTACCAAAAATGTTGACCTTGGTAGTTAAGAGTTACTTTCGGCACGAACCAGTTTGGCCATAAATTTTTCGAGCACAAGGTACGAGTTTCTAAAAAAATCATGAAATGAACTATGACGTTCTATTACTGTTGCTGGCCGCTTTCATCACCTAAAACTAAGCAGCTTAACACTCTTCTCGCCAGCTGCTTCAAAAGACGGCTTCTTAATCTTCTGACGGATGCTTGAAAGCGTATACGTGTCGCTGTTGTGTAGCTCGAACACAGTAATATTTTAATAAAACACAGCTCACAGTGTTGGGTGCAGAACACAATTTGTCAAGGCTTAATGGTGAGAGCGACAGGCACGTTCTTCAGCGAGGCAAATTGGTGATGCTGAGGAGCATTTATTCATTGTCAGACACCGTTGCTTGACGAGTTTGTAGCATACGCTTAGTTGGTCATTTTTCAATGAGAGCTCGTGATCCCTCTCGTCCATGGAGGTGATCTTTCCACACGCTCTCAATGGACAGAGGGCATTGCTGGCGTGCTGGCAGCGGACTCTGAAATAAAGCAATAGAGAGCCCTCCGGCAATCATGTAAGTGCGGCATGCATCATCTTTCTCGTGGCTCAGGTAAACTATACACACGCACACACCAGACATTGCATCTCACACGAATTTTAAGTTTTTAATAGCAACTATAAAATAACTTAAGCTAACATATTTTTCAACTTTATGTTCGAGCCATCTGAAGGGACAGGAATCTTTCTCATCGTCCTGGAGCTCATCTCGAATGCAGTACGCCCTGTAACGTTCATAAAAATATTCCAGGCTTAGTTCATCATAGCCACAAAATTTTATACGCGCTTTACTGGGAAGCGTGTATTTTCACGGGAAAATCAACACACTACGGCAAAATGCGCACACAGTTGAGGTCATATCTTTTAAAAAGCACATCACTCCCTTGGCAGCAGACAAGCACCGTAAAAAAATACGGAGGACTATAATATGTCAAGCTTTGGCGCTTGTCACGAGTAAAGAGGACTTGGCTGCTCCCAAATGCAGTCGCCTCCATTACCGGGATTGCCGGAACGTGCTTCTGACTCGGCCTGAAGATATTCAGCGCGTCAAAAAGTGTCACCTTTCCCTTCTGCTATACGCCGGAACATGCCGAGGTGGTCAGCTTAGGAGCGGCTCCACCTACCGTGCGAGATGAGCTCGAGTGGACGAGACGCCACTTCTGCAGGCTACGCGCTGGCAGCTCTGGACAATGGGTGCTGCGCTGCACAGCAGTTGGTCGGAGGTAGCTAAGCTCGGAAGGAATTCATGCCTCGAGGTTGCAGTGAATTTCATAGTAAATTTCCAATGATGATAATTTTTACAGTTATATAAAGGATACCTCTTAACGTGCTAAGCATTTATGCTATCTTCACTGATAAGAGATATAAATTTTATGGTAACATTTTAAAATTGAAACAGGTGAACTGAAGTAACGGCACATAATTAGGGGAATTTGCGTGCCCCTGACAAGATGTCATCTGTTACAGAGTTGGTATTTTTAAAGAAGTTCCCCAAGAAGAAGCACACTTTCGATCGATATGTGGGCGGAACTTTCGCGTTCTTTCCTTCATGAAGAAAATTCTTTACACACACGAAAATTAACGATTTACGTACTGAGCCCCTTTAAAATGATAGCTCTCTTCAATTACGGGAACCATTTTGATGAACTGGTCAACTTTGGTTCTATTGGACGTACGTCAATGAAAATTTGCAGACTACTAGATCTCCACATTTGTAACAACTTATCTTAAACAAAAATTTTTCATAAGGCCATAGAAAATTTTTTATTTGAAAAAAAAAAAAATTATATATATACATATATTATTCATTACATCTTCGAAATTTACAAAGCTAGAGCAATGCGGTTTGTTGCATTTGAAAGTCGAACGTGGGCTCTATCTAAAATACGGGTGGATTTTTTTTATCATTTCAATGAGAATTTTTATGAATTTTTTATTGTAAGGGTCAAAGCAAAAGTTATAATTTTAGGGTAAAAAAGTCTACGGAAATCTTTCCAGAAAAAATTTTGGAAATCCACCCGTAATATAGATAGAGCACATATGTCACTTTCAAATGCAACAAACCGCATTGCTCTAGCTTTGTAAACTTCGAAGATGTAATGACAAACGTCTTGATAAGTTACTTTTTTTATAAAACCTATTTTTAAGAAACAAAATGCTTCTCCTCCTACATTTTTTGAGCTACAGTGATGATTTTGGTATCATTGGATGCAGAAAAACAAGGGCTTTAAAATGTATTGAGAAGTTTTTCAAAATTCATTCTTGTTTCAAAGTTATGACGTCATAAATTTGTATTTTCTTGAGAATATTTTGATTTTTTTTCTTTTTAATTTTTTAAATTTTTATATTGGAAATTTGAGGAAAAGCATTCAAGTTTTTGGAGTGTCCACGTTATTCTGCATCCAATGATACCAAAATCATTACTGTAGCTCAAAAACTATCAGAGAAAAAGCATTTAGAAACCCCCCCCCCAAATGTCGTTTTCTATGATTTCCCATTTTCTTTTCAAGAAAATCGCATTTTGTCATGAATGATAAATGATTCTAAATTGTATTTGCTATCAGTATACCAAATTTCATTGCTCTAAATTCAATAATAAAAAAAATATCCGGATGGGGATGAGGAATATGAATGATGAAATATATAAAAAAATGAAATGGAAAAAAATTGAAAATTTCAGATTTTTTTTTTTTTGTCCACGTTATTCTGCATTCAATGATACCAAAATCATTACTGTAGCTCAAAAACTGTAGGAGGAGAAGCATCTAGAAAACCCCCCCATAAATGTCGTTTTCTATGATTTCCCATTTTCTTTTCAAGAAAATCGCATTTTGTCATTAATGATAAATGATTCAAAATTGCATTTCCTATCAGTATACCAAATTTAATTGCTCTAGGTTCAAAAATGAAAAAAAAGGTCCGTAAGAGGGATGCCCTCCCCCCCCGGGGGGGGACGTTAGCTCTGGGATACGTTCCTGATATTTTTACAGACATTCGGGGACATATCTCCAACTCATTTAAAGCAATAAAAAAAAATCGGGAGAATCAACTTTTGGACTGCAGATGACCAACAAGCTCCCAAAATGCTTCCCTTACACGTAGAGCACTTAATTACACGTAATTCTTTTCCGCAGGTAATTAATAAAATTACATAGGATATTTAATGTATAAAATACGTACAATTTCCAACCTGCAGGTTTCTCCAAACACTTATTTTTCAGATACAGACATTGAACAAATGTTTGTTGATTTATCCATTCAGTATTCATGATTTAAAAATTACATTTCTCCGTATGAGGTAGTGAAGAATGTTATTACTGATAAGCTCACCGAACATTTTTCGATGTTGCAGACGAACAATTCTGTGCTTAGATTGTTTTTTTTTCATTTCTTAATCAAACACTGAGAGGGTGACGCGATAAATATAAACACACGTACAAACAAACAACCAAACAAACAGACAACGGCTTTTGTGAGATGGGATTAACTGACGACTTCCCTATTTTTAAGCAGATACTCATAAAGAACACTTGAAATAACATGACCGAATAAATAGCGGTGCAGGCACATGTAAGTTGGCCTTTAATAATTATTTCAAAATTTGCATTGAAAAATTCTGTTGAATTTGATACGTTTTTCTCAGGTTTTAATTCAGATTAGATTAGATAATTAGTTAGTTTAAGCCTCCCTATCCGAAACAAAGGCTATCCGAAGAGAGGAAGGAAGAAGGCACCATTTAGTATGGAGTTAAGGAAACGCGGAATCTATGCAGAAAGGGCACATGAACAGAAAGCTAAGAAAGAAGATCATGAAACAAGAAAAAGTTGAAGAAGAAAGTAGTAGGTGCTGAAAAACAGGACAGCAGTGAACCGAACAAAGATGGTGCGTAGCAAAACAAAAACCTATATTATTTTAACATAAAGAAAGCCTACCTAACCTTTAGCTCGGGCCCTCACATAGTCCCCCTGGGAGCGCTAACTCCCATAGATACAACAGTTGTATCCCCCTGAGGGGATCAGGTTTTAATTCATCGTAACTGGTGGGATTCTTTATAAATTCCATGGTACTTACACAACAAAATTAACAAACAATTGTTTCATTCACACATTTCAGCGTTGACAAATTCTCTCAAATTTTAATACGAGTTACTAAGCATTCCATATCTTAGTGTTGCTGTCCATCACCGCTTGTGCAGCATTGCTTTGAAGCTCTCGGTGTTAACTGGTGGTTTTCTAAATAATCATTTTAAATACTCAAATCTTGTGTTCAGTTATACTAAAGTCTCTGCTGAGCCCTCATGAAATATTTCAAGATTGATTCGTTAGCATGGCCAGCAACATTAACCCGAATCTTATGTTTAAATTACTGATATGGGCGGACTCCTATGACTAACATTCGCCTGCGTAATTTGTGACCAAGCAACTGAATATGCACATACCGACACATATAGTAGACTGCAGGGCACGTCGAAGCGATTCAAGAAACTGAACAAGCAGAAGCTCTTTAACTCATAGAATTTTTCTAATCTCGTCGAAATTACTCGAGTAATGTCGAGTGTTATTTCACTACTATTTCCATTGTCAATGCCTTCAGCTGCAACTTGTGCTTACCATGCTCATTTTAATCGCATCCTTCTCATGTGGTTAATTGGTGTGGTCCTTACACTTGCTGTGTTTAGCGAAAAATCAAAACAACTCCATGGAAGTAATACCTAACTTACACGAACACAAAAAGCAATTTTTCCTAGATCTTTATTATGTGACACTAGTTTACAAACTTCATGACGATTTATGATTTTAAGTGCTCATGGTAAATTCTTTACTGCTTTAAAATTTACTTCGCTTGACATATATTTGTAGTTATTTGCAGCGAACTTCAGAAAACGTCCCCGGTTCGAACAAGAGTTTTCCCTAAGAGACAGCACTTCATCACGTCGAGTTCGCTCTAATTAAACTCGTTCGTCCTCCAATTTTTCACTTTTTTACAGCTCGGGCACGAGGCAGAAAAAGTGTGCATTTTATTCTGTGAATTAATCGTGTTCGTATTTTGGTATTTTGTTATTTCTTGGTTTTCCGATCAAGGATTACCGTAGAATGTTTACTTCCAGGCATAATTAATCAACTCAAATTACATGGAAAGCTCTTAAAATTGCTTTATTCATTGATCAACTTTTTCATCTCCTTGAAAAACATGAATCACTTTATATTTGCAACCCTAGTCGGTGTACTACGGTACTCAAATGTATCTCTGAACGGGCATTGTGACTTCTCTCCATACGAACGAAAATGAGTCTATAATGTGGTAATTTTGTTAGATGATCGACATGTTCAAGTAAGAGGATGAATTTTGAAGTAGAGTAAAAATTTTCAAACTTAAGCTATAATGTTTTGGACCTGTGGATGTAGATTCACGTCCCTTAAAATTTGCTGTGTTTTACAGATGTTTTCCATCGAATCCAAGGTAAAGTGGAAACTGTATGTACCGGTTACGAATTCAGGATTGCTTTTGGTGTTCACTTTATTAGTAATTTCAGTGGCTAAGTTAATTACTCTATGTTTTTCTTGAGACTAAAGTGTTAATTGTGCTTTCAACTCAGACTTGAAAGGTTTTAAATACCTTAGAACTCTTGTATAACGTGTCCACGCGCGATGTTTCAGTTAGAATGTGTTGCCCAAGCTCAAGGAAGAAATTGGGTCAAAGTCAAAATTGATGATTTTTCAACCTAAAAATTGGGAATGCGATCACATTTTATCCGTTCCAAATAAAAGTTTCATTTTTAATTCATTCGAAACTAATCGCCTAGCTTTCAAAACCTTCTCATACTTTCCAATGCTTAATAGAGTAGTCTTCCCTATTTTATAACCAATCGCAAGAACAGTAATATTTATGCCTTCATCTATTTTTCCCGGATTGCCTCGTCTACCATGCAATGTTATATTTACTCGTTTTCATTTTGAATTGGATGCCGTTATTATGTATAGGTACATTAAAAAATTATAAGCCCTAAGTTTCAAACACACACTGTAGAGCAAAGGAAATGATGCTATAAATACAGCTCATCAAGATAATGTTAACTTAGAGTATTTCAATTCAACAGAAGATAAAAAAAGGATTAACATTTACGTAGGTTCTGCCTCTAGTACAAGAAAACGCTCTTCACGTTTGAGGATGATTTGCAACATCTGAAGTCCTAGTTCCAGGAAGTCCCAGCCTGAGTATCTTCCAGTTTCAGGAGTTCTAGCGTACCTTGAAAAAAGTTGCTTATTTAGTGAGCTGAGGTTCAGCTACACCTGCAATAACTTTTAATTAATTCAGAATTTTTCATCCGCATTCCTTTAAGAACGTATGAATCCAAAGTTAAACGATAAGCGCAACTAAGCTTTTTCACATGCACAGTTCTGGTGCACTTGATGAAAGGATAAACCATGCTACGAAGAAACCTCACAAGAGATAACGTTCGCTTAGACGTCGCTGAAGTGACAATGAAATGCACATCGATTTACATTTGATCTCTAATGAATTATATATTCCACTCCCTGGAAGCCACGTAACTCGCTTTACAGTTAAGACATGTATTTTCTTGAAAACGTTCAACATATTTATAATGAACTATTTGACATCTTATAAATTCAAACCTCTGAAAAACATGCACCTGGGGAAAGTTACTTCGTTAAAGCTAAATAGTCAATAAATATTTAAAATTTTAAAATAAATTTCATATTTACTCCTCCCTGGGGGGAAGGAATCGTATTCTTCAAAATCCAACATTACTAATCATGACGTCAGAACTTCCCTATCGTATAGAAAACACAATAAGCTATATAATCACTGAATAGGTTCATAGGTTCAGAACGCGCAAGACGCGGGGCATATTATTGGAAAATTTGCTCTTGCTCACTAGAGATTCTGTCGCCTACACCTGAGGCACGGAGGGAACAAGTCTCTGTGGACGTCACTAGCAAGACTCCGTACTAGAATAGCACAGGAATATACAATATGCTCCACCTGCCTTGTTCAAAAGCTTTTCATTGAGAGCTTGTGAACATTCAGCTTAGTTGAATCGCGAGAATCCGAAATTATTTCTTCACTTTGATATTAATAGACAAGTTATTTCATGAGGCTGTTCATTAAATGACTTTTTAATCTTCAATTTGTTTCAAGGAAAGGCAATTGATCAATTACAAGCGCATGAACAAGAATTAAAAATAGATCATATCGCACGCACATCCCTTCATAATTAACAGTTCTTACGCGAATTAAAGAAGCATTTGGCGTTCAAAAAAGCGGATGATGATCACATTTTTGAAGGATGAAGTGGTCGCAAATAATTCACATCAGGAATTATTGTCTGTCAGTAACGAAGCTTGGAGATTTATCATTATCGTTGACAAAATATTCAACTCAGTATAATTGGATTTGTCTATAAATAACATTAGGCATAAATAATGAGAGGCAAAAATGAGAGCTCATAAATGCTTCTTTAAATTAACCGCCCATGATTGGACATGCTTTTCAATCTGAGCTCGCGACTAGCGTTTGCTTTAACCTCGAAGTCACTTTTGCTTTAACCTTTTAGCGCTCTGCAGGACTACACGGTTCTCTTACGGAAATAGTTTGAGATTAGATTAAATAATTTAGCGAGTTAGCAACAAGAGCGCTCCAAAGAAGAAAAGGAGGTTGGCAATATTCAGCTGATAAAAAAGCTCAGGAAAAAGAAAAAAGTTGAGGAAGATAGAACTATTAGGTGCTGAAAAGCATGCAAGACAGCACCGAACCAGAAAGAGATGGTCTGCAATATAACAAAAAAACTATTCAATTTCAACTAAAGGAAAGCCTACTTAAGCTTTAGCTTGTGACATCACATATTCCCCCTGGGAGGGCTGATTGCCATAGATTGAATAGTTGTATCCTCATGATGGGGTGAGGGAAAAGTCTTACCGTATCATTCTCTTCAGAGGTTATATAAGGATAAGGTTATGATCACAAATTTCAGCATCGACATTTTTATCCCCAAGAGACACATAATGTGTAGCTCTTAGGGAAAAGACAGTTCAGCGCCGATACTCGTCGTGGGTGAAAGTGCGTAAATAGCAGCGTGCTGTACTGAAGGAGAATTCTAAAAAATTCATAAGTTCCGCGAATTATATTCACAGAAAAAAATTTTTTTTTATGGAAATTGTATGTTTTTTTCAGAAAGATTTAAAAGACAAATCTCATAACCATCCAAGAGGAAGAGAATCCGATGTGATTTAGAAGTCTCCTGGGAAGAGGTGAGTTATTAGAGAAAACTCATGTTGATAGAAAATAACTTGAAAAACTTGTTTGTCAAAATTAATGTAATATGTTTTTGAAATAACGGGAAATGTGAAAGCAAATAAGATTTGGCTTTAAAAACTGAATAAGTAATTTATATTTTTGATTCCTGACGGTTGGAAATTAAGAAGGCACAAGATCAAGTCAACGTAGTAGCGTAACTGCGCAATGCGTCCACCAGCGCTGTAGTGACGAAGCCATAACTAAAAATACCTGACCGTAACATGAACTGTATCTTGTCAGTATAGATTACGCTCTTGAAGCTCGGTCCCTGAAAATGCCGCAGATTGTCTGGTTATGTGCTCATTTGGAGTGTGATTGTTCTATGCTATACAAAATTTTCCAATGAAGGTTAGGTGTGAGTTAAGCTCAATAGTTTTTCCACCATAGCTCCTTGAAATCGTGGAGTGAAAGGAGAATTAGTAAAGTTGACGTTTACATTTATTACGAAAAATTACTGATACTTTAACTCGCTTTCTGCCTCCTACTTAAAATACCTATCAAAAGAAACAAACAATATACATTCAGGACACTGATACAAATCGAATTAAATAGTGGAATAAGCACACATGGGGAGTGCTATCCTCATTACTCCTAGGAGTGATTTAGATAGTTAGCCCCATGTGTGCGTATTCCACTATTTTCATCGATTTGTTTCCTAGTGTCCTAAATGTATACCGTTTTCTTTTCTTTTTTTATCTTCCGATAGGTTTTTGAAGTAGGTGGCAGAAAGCGATTTAGAGTATATTTGTCATTTTCTATAATAAATGTAAACGTTAATTTCCTTAATTCTCCTTTCGCTACCTCGCGATTTCCATCAGCTTTGCTGAAAACTAGTGAGCTTTAACTCACTCCTAAACCTCTATTGGGAAGGCCCTGATTGTCAACATGTATTATTGATGTCCATGATAGTTTACTTGTAATAATGGTGTCTAATTTAACAATACAGGGTTGGCCAGCCAACCATTGTGATATGTTTTGTAATGAGAGCGTGATGTTAGCGCGCCAGTTAGAATTAATCATTGCCAAATGATTTTCTGTTGTACCTATTAGTAGGATATATCTCCTTTTTGAGGGTGGTATTCAGTCGTGTCAATTGTCAATCGAAGTGGTACCAGGCTAGGGTCATATGTCGCATTCTACGTCGGTTTTATACAACATGCATCAGAAGGTCTTGATAATAATATGGTTTGGTAATGAAAATTCGTGTACTGAGCCTGAACGCCGCTGAATGGAATTTCACATCAGAAGGAAGCGAACAGAAAATTGCGAAGCGTAATTAAGTAAGTGTCTGCGACTCGGCGAGTATACCTCCATAATTGCATTCTTGTAATCAGGGTTGCGGAGTCGGAGTCGGAGTCGGGAGTCGGAGTCGCCGGAGTCGGATGTTTTAGGGTGGAGTCGGAGTCGGAGTCGGAGTCGCTTCTCTGAAGTGTGGTGGAGTCGGAGTCGGAGTCGGAGTCGCTACTCTGAAGTGTGATGGAGTCGGAGTCGGAGTCGGAGTCGCTTTTCCGAATGTGGTGGAGTCGGAGTCGGAGTCGGAGTCGTTCATTCGGATGTGGTAGAGTCGTGGTTGGAGTCGCTATTTTTTGGTGTCTTCGATTCTAATTTTTGCTAAAAATTATTTATAATTCTTTAAAACTAAAAGTAAACCAAAACAGAGTTAGAATGCTTTGCTGAAAAATCTAAAAAATACGCAATGTTTTTGTTGATTGTTTTGTCCTAAGTTATAAACAGCGTATTTATTCCTATCACCTAATACCGTCATGTTATCTAGTCATTGAGGGTTTGCACAGATATAAATGAGAAACCTACGAGTTCGAAATATAATTTTTGTACCCAGCATTAATGTATATTTTGTAGTTAAAAGCATGAATTAGTAATTGAAAGCATCGCAAATTCATTCTGTATATTTCTGTTTTGTTCATTTTTCCTTCAATTAATACATAGGAACTGGAAAATAGTATTAAATGTGTTGCAAGTTACTTGTAGAACATTTCAGCTGATGCAATACATTGTACTCACATAAAGAGTGGTAACTCTGTATGCTCAAAATGATGCATTGATTGGTAATGATCATAAACATTTCTAGTCTTTAGGTTATGATTCATTGCCAATGAGTAGTCTTTGCCGAAACCTGAAGCCATGGTCTAGTGCACAAAGACTTCTAGTTTTCAAGTCATGTTATCAAAATTGATTTGGATTCCGTGTTTTTAAGTCAAGTTAACATGTACTAATAATAAAAATTTCTGCTCATTTCTCAAGTTATTCCTTGAATGTAATTTGGTTCTTTCAGAGTTATATTGTATTTCACTATATCATCATCATGTTTAATTTTTATCTTCGTATCACTCCCCAGTTTCTAAGCAAGTATACGCTGAAATGGAGAATTTTATAATTATGTTGATACATTTTTAAAAACTGAAATAGTATTCGTTTTGTAGCATTATATAATTAATTACTTCTTGTTAAGGAAGATTTGGAAATGTTGTAAGGTTATCTATATCGGCATTGAGACACTTGAAAAAAATTAAAATACGATGTAAACGAGCTGCAATGAAAATAATTACACACACCAGCAAAAACTTCACTTACAGTCACACACACATTGTAACGGAAAACAATGCACTATCTCAGCTGCAATGGTTTTTGCATTTATGCTATAGTACAAATTCTCTTGCTGGAAACGTTTCAAATTGCTCCAAAAAACACGAAATGAGAAGAACCTGGGCGTTTATTAAAATAACAAAGTGTCCAATACAAAGTAAAAAGTTAGACGAAAATAAGAGATAGTATCATATTACACGCAAAGAAGCTAGAAGTGACTTTTATTCGTAAAAAAAACGTTCCGAAAACGTCAGGACCCTGCGATGAAAGCAGAACAACTTTTACTTATTATATATAGCCGAAATGTAACATAGAGTTGAGCAATAATATGACACCTTTTCTGCATTGTTACCCTGCATAGTGTAGGTACAGAGAAGAAAAGGCAGTGTGCAAATCTGGCCTACCTTATCTACACGTATATCATAATTTTGGGGATTTGAAGCATAGTCATTGAATTAACTATTATAATTTCACTGAATTAGTGCATACTTAGTAATAAAAAACTGTTGATACATATCTATGCTTCTCAGTGTAGACAATGCCTACATTACCTACTCAGAAAACACTTGTCAGTAATATACAGGGTGTTTCAGATTCAGAATAAGAGGCAAAAAATTGCACACCAACTAGAAGATTTCCATATAAAAACTTTTTCTTCTATAAAACTTTCCGAAGAAAGAGACATTGAGATATTAGCAGTTTATTGTTTTAAAGGGTGAAATTTAATGAATAAACTACTCGCAATATTTATTTTGAATTTACTTTGATCGGGCGAAACGTGCTAGTTGCATGACCTCCTAGATCTCCTGACATGACTCCACTCGATTTCAATTTTTGGGGACACGTGAAGAGCCTTGTCTATGCTACACCCATTGAGTCTGAGGAAGATCTTGTGGCCAGAATTGCAGTGGCTGCAGGTGAGATACCTTAATGCCAGACGTGTTTCCTAATATTCGGCAGCCGTTAAGGCTAACATTCGAAAAGTGCATAGATGTAGGTGAACACATTTTGAACAATTTTTGTAAAGTAAATTCAGAATCAATATCGCGAGTAATTGTGCCATTAAATTTCAACCTTAAAAACAATTAACACGTAATACCTCCCAACCCCGATTTTTTGGGGGAAAATTTCATAGGACAAAAAGTGTTTATTTGGCCATTTTCTACTTGATGTGCAATTTTGTACCTCGTGTTCTGAAACACTCAGTATACATAATTGTGTACACGACTCGACATAAATGACAGGATTCGATATTGTCTGTATAGAAATCTTTCAGATGTGGACCATAAAGAAATATTTCCATCCTAATAGCACCCGCGATTAAAATATTCTAATACTTGTGCACTGGTGAAACTCGCATCACAGATACAGTAGTTAAGCATCTTTAAGAGCGTGAAAGGGAGACAGATCAACCAACAAAGACGAACAGCCAATTTCGTTTGTTCAATGAAATTTTCTGTTGAATATTTTCCGTATTTCTGATGGCGGCTTTGTGGAAGAAAAAGTTTTCTTCAGTTGGCCTCTCTTAGTTCACAGACAAAAATTTGAAACTGATGAAATGAGATCTTTTTGTTCATTGTTTTTTGTTTTGCAGCTGCATCTTTTCTTTTCGATTTTTGTTTTTAAATTTAATTTTCTATAATTAAGCATGTTTGCGCTTCTAGCAGACCTGCATTAACCTTAAATAGCTTTAATTAAAATTACTTGTTACGCTTTGGCGTTCACTCATTAAATTATCTTTGAGCTTGCTCTGCTTGGGCAGCATGTCGTCCTTTTAATAAAAGTGGGTCTGGTACCTCTAACTTATTTCTCTTGCGTAAAAAGCAGTCTCTTTCTGCGACTTGAACTCCTCGACCCGGCTTTTGCAGCCTCTTGAATAGGCACTTATTATTCAAGGTGATTAATTGTCAAATAATTGTTAAAATCTTAGTGCTATATGCAATCTTACAATAAGATACGATATTCACCTAGTCGGCGACCAGAGATCTTAAAACTCTGTATCTCTCTACTCAGAACGCCTCTAAAATTTCCAACCGGAGTACCGTGCTGATGACCGGCCGCGCCCATTGGGTGTCTTCTATTTTTAGCGAGTATTGTTTTAAAAATTAACCTTACGTTAAAGAAGATCTTCGGTCTCCATTTTAAAGGAATTTAATAATAAAAATATTACAGAGGACGCTGCTGAGCGTACTGTTGGAATACTCAAGATCTGCCTAACTTGGGTACGGTTTCTCTTTTTGCGCAGGAGAAAAGGGAAACGACTCGCTGTTGTTCCCTTGAAGTTCTTCTGTATTTGAAATAAATGTTCGAGCAGTTGCCCTTAAGTTTTAAATCCTAAAACTCCATTGTATTAACATAGGATAGATTACGCTCACGAAATAGCTAAACCTATTTATTAATTTGTTCAAAGGAGACACTTGACCATTTATTGTATAAGAACAATCAATACTATACTGCGTGTCCCACAAAAATTTCCTGGACATTTTAATTGATAATATCTCCGCTTTAAATTAACATATTTTAATTGTCTTTCATTTACAATTTAGTCAATTTTGTTTCCTTTTGAAATAACTTAAGTTTTTGAAAATCAGTTGAATAAACTTTAAGATGATCGATTTACTGAAAGGGGTAGAAAAATTGTTCAAAGGGAAAGTTTTAAAAACAACACTGGTGTTCTTCTTCATTCCTCAATACCTACTGTTAAGAATAATTTCATAACGATGTATCGTACATACAACTAAGTATTTAAACCCTCTGAGAGGTTTCAAGTTTCAAGTGTTCTCAATAATAGTGTTTCAAGGACTGATAGAAAACGGTGGAATAATGGGTAAAACTCTTCGTTCAATGGTGGCTAGAAGTAATACTTGCCTTGAGAGAAATGGAGGGTATGTCGTTGGATACTAAAATTACTTTATTTATTTATACGTTATATAAGGTAATGATTTGTTACTCCTTAAAATTTTTGTGTGTTCAGTTTTATGGAAACTACAAAATAAGGAAGAATATCAATATTGTTTTAAGAACTTTTCCTCTGAACAATTAATTTTTCTACTCGTTTCAGTAAATTACACATTGTAAAGTGGTTATTCAACCGATTTTCAAAAACTTAAATTATTCGAAAAGGAAACAAAATTTACTACATTGTGAAAAAAGGCCATTGAAATATGTTAATTTAAAGCTGAGATATAATTAATTAAAAATCGGGGACATTTTTATAGGACACCCTGTATAATAAAAAGCCAGGTGTCCGTCAATGATAAGTATATGTTCTCGTGCGTAATTTCCCCTATCTCATTACAATGGGATTCTGTTTGCTTGGACAGTATCATAAATACCATCAAAATATATAAAAACTTGGCATCTGCTCACTTATGTTTATAAGTAAAAAACATTGCGTGAAAAGAAGGAAGAAAATGCGTCAAGAAAATGCAAGAAAATGCAAGAAATGCGGCTCATCGCATTTAAATTTCAAAGGCATTTAAATGCTTAAAGGTATGGCAAATTTTTTAAAAACCTCTTGCGAACAATAATTTAAATTACAATTCAGATGGATATTATGTTATACAATTTGCTTGGTTGTTGTGTGCGTTTGTGACGTTTTTAAAGATGCTTAATGACCGTATCTGTCATACGAGTTTTACCAGTGCACAAGTACGAGAATACTGTATTTTAATCGCGGGTACTATTACAATGGATATATTTGTTTGCATTTTTATCTTGAGATTTTTTTAAAACGATACCATTGAATCCCGTCATTTTTGACCAATCATGTACACTAGTATCTTGATTATTGACAATCTGTAGTCAATTTAAAAGTCGTTCGCTAATAAAGAATATAATGAACATATGCACAGGTTTCAACACCTGCAACCGTTTACTACTAAGAATGAGTGTCGTGTGTTTATTTATACGTTTTGTGTCACGCTGTTAAGAATAATTGATAGGAAAAAAATAGCACTGGCGGTCTTGGTTCCAGTTCACGGTCAATTAATACACTCATTTTCGTTGTGCAATAGCTCTATAATAAGTCACTTTCATCACAATTAGAGCGATCCAGAGCCTTATATACTCAAGTTTGTATCGTGTATACCGAGTTCGGCGGGGTATTGCATATTGAAATATGCTGTATTGCATATTACAATATACATACACAAGTTCGCAGTTGCTTTCAGTAATGCTGAATTTCTGTATCTTGGAAACGACACGAATGGCTATAACTACTTCTCTTGCGGCTCAAAAAACTGTGTTCTGAGTGTTTATTACTCTTATAAGAAAATTAAGTTACCTTTGGAATAAGCTGAAAGCATGGAAACTCCACTCAAACGAAAATTTGTTGAAGAAAGGTATTGAATCTTGTCATTTTTGACGGTCCGTGTACACTAGTTAAGAAATAAAATATTCATCTTATAAATTATGTGAATAGGAGAAGTTGGAGTCACAAAATTGTGAATAGGTGGAGTCGGTGTTGGAGTCGCCAAATTCTGGAGAAATCGAGTCGGAGTCGGAGTCGGAGTCGCCAAATTCTGAAAAGGTGGAGTCGGAGTCGGAGTCGGAGTCGCCAAATTCTGAAAAGGTGGAGTCGGAGTCGGAGTCGGAGTCGCCAAATTCTGAAAAGGTGGAGTCGGAGTCGGAGTCGGAGTCGCCAAATTCTGGAAAGGTGGAGTCGGAGTCGGAGTCGGAGTCGCAAATTTATTCCACCGACTCCGCAACCCTGCTTGTAATTTATAATCATTAATGTGTTTTCCTAGTTTTTTTTTCCATTTGTGTAGATTGTTCTCTCATATCTTTTCCTTTTTGTGGAGGTGATACCAATTCCTCATACTGGAGATTTAGTCTCCTTTGATGCAAATTAATAAGGGGGCTAACTTGTCTCGTGACAATCTCGTTTGACGTACTGATTTATTTTATCACTAGAGCGTGAGATATCATTTGACGTACTGATGTATTTTATCACTAGAGGGCAAGATATCATTTGACACTCTAATGTATTCAATCACTAGAGCGTAAGATACCATTTGACATAAGGATATATTTACCAAATATCGTCAGCACCCTGCAATTCTAACACTGCTCCGTGTAGAACGTGGCACACGACGAAGGCAGCATGACCAGCCCGCACGAACACATTTAGCGCATTTCGCAGCCCTGTGCTACACGCGAAGGAGAATATATGAGCTGCAGATTTTAGAGCCCTGTCTTTCAGCATAAATTTGCCGTCAGGGAAGGGAAGAAATATGAGCGGCGAGTGCAGCGTCTGCCGTGTTATTCTTAGCAGCCGTGCAAGCACTCAGGTGTGGTGGTGTGGTGGTGAGCTGTCACGAGAGGCATTGTGTGTTCGCTTGCAACTAAGCTCTTCAACATAAAAATACTCAGCATGTGACGTACAGAATCTATTGCATTCGATAAGTTTTTTAATAACAGTGACTCAGGTGGTTATTCGTAGAGCATTTTAACTTCTGAATTCTTGATAGTGTACAACATATGAGAAAACTTCTGTGTACTTCAACATTTTGTACTTCAACATTTTAGCTGAGGTAGTATCCTCCTCTGGAGGTGCCAGTTTAGGGTCGAAAACTTAACTGACATTTGCCTATTGCCTGTGCTTTATCTCCTGAGGGGCTCCAAGTGTTCATTTGAAAACCCATCTCCAGGACTTTCTGCTCACATACTATAACCGATCGATGAGAGACGCTCAATGACGACCATGTTTACAAATGCTGAAAATTAGACATGAAAAATTTAAAGCTCAACTTTGAAGTCAAAGTCAGGAGAGAACAGTTTTCGCTCTGACAAAACCACTTGGGTAAAGCCTCGAACATCGTCCTCTCTTCCCAAAACGAAAAAATAAGTAAATTCGGAGTGAAATTTAAAATCTTCTCTAACTGCAAGGGCAATCTCCACGAGAAGAAATAAAAACTACGATATTTATTTCGAACGCACTAGATTTCTCAGAGGGGATAATAATCTCATTTAGTAGGGCTGCCGTATGACTAACAAATGCTGTGGTCGAGTTATGAAAAACATCCATCATAATCAAGTCTGATTACTGCACCAGAAAAGCGCGCAGATAAGGGAGCATCAGTCAGCGGCCGTGTGATGACAACGGCTTGGATAAGGTTATTTTGCGTTGTACAAAAGAACTATGTTAAGATAAAATTGAAAGAGAACCATTGAATTTATTTGAGCTTATGGATGTTCCAGTGGAGACCATTTTTGGATACTTACCGCAGTAATAAATCCGCGATGAAATCAGTGATGACCAAGTCAATTTTTCCAGTTGACAAGAAGGACAGAACAACTGTTTTCAACAGCGTAAAATAGGGAGCAGATAAACTACACAAATCTCTTCAAGTCTAGAATTGGATTTACCACATGAAAATACTATTTAGAAATAATTTTTTAGATACAAAAATTTGTATTTAGGTATTGTTTAAAATTGAGTTTGTGACTACAGGTCGGTCAGCAGCGCTATATAAAACCCGTCAGTGACCACCGGTGGGTCACATCGTCGTCAGAGCGTCAAGTTGGCGGACAAGTTCGGATTTCATGAGGAATTCGCGCACTTGATAAATAATACGGATAACAGCGCAAAGAAACAAGATAAGAGCAGATACAAACAAGATAACAGCATATTCAAATAAGATAACAGCGCATAAAAACACGATAACAGCGTATAAAAACAAGATAACAGCCCATAAAAAGAAGATAAGAGTACATATGAACAAGATAACAGCACACACAAACAAGATAACAGCATATACAAACAAGATAACAGCACATACAAACAAGATAACAGCACATACAAACAAGATAAAAACACATACGAACAAGATAACAGCACATACAAACAAGATAACCACACATACAAACAAGATAACCACACATACAAACAAGATAACAGCACACACAAACAAGATAACAGCACATACAAACAAAATAACACCACATAAAAACAAGATAACAGCACATGCGAACAAGATAACAGCACATACAAACAAGATAACAGCTCACATACAAACAAGATAACAGCACATACAAACAAGATAACAACACATACAAACAAGATAACAGCACATACAAACAAGATAACGGCACATACAAACAAGATAACAACACATACAAACAAGATAACAGCACATACAAACAAGATAACGGCACATACAAACAAGATAACAGCACATACAAACAAGATAACAACACATACAAACAAGATAACAGCACATACAAACAAGATAACAGCACATACAAACAAGATAACAACACATACAAACAAGATAACAGCACATACAAACAAGATAACGGCACATACAAACAAGATAACAACACATACAAACAAGATAACAGCACATACAAACAAGATAACAGCACATACAAACAAGATAACAGCACATACAAACAAGATAACAACACATACAAACAAGATAACAGCACATACAAACAAGATAACGGCACATACAAACAAGATAACAGCACATACAAACAAGATAACAGCACATACAAACAAGATAACAGCACATACAAACAAGATAACAGCACATACAAACAAGATAAAAACACATACGAACAAGATAACAGCACATACAAACAAGATAACAGCACATACAAACAAGATAACAACACATACAAACAAGACAACAACACATACAAACAAGATAACAGCACATACAAACAAGATAACAGCACATACAAACAAGATAACAGCACATACAAACAAGATAACACATACAAACAAGATAACAGCACATACAAACAAGATAACGGCACATACAAACAAGATAACAGCACATACAAACAAGATAACAACACATACAAACAAGATAACGGCACATACAAACAAGATAACAGCACATACAAACAAGATAACAACACATACAAACAAGATAACAGCACACACAAACAAGATAACAGCACACACAAACAAGATAACAGCACATACAAACAAAATAACAGCACATACAAACAAGATAACAGCACATACAAACAAGATAACAGCACATACAAACAAAATAACAGCACATACAAACAAAATAACAGCACATACAAACAAGATAACAGCACATACAAACAAGATAACAGCACATACAAACAAAATAACAGCACATAAAAACAAAATAACAGCACATACAAACAAGATAACAGCACATACAAACAAGATAACAGCACATACAAACAAAATAACAGCACATACAAACAAAATAACAGCACATACAAACAAGATAACAGCACATACAAACAAGATAACAGCACATACAAACAAGATAACAGCACATACAAACAAGATAACAGCACATACAAACAAAATAACAGCACATACAAACAAAATAACAGCACATACAAACAAAATAACAGCACATACAAACAAAATAACAGCACATACAAACAAGATAACAGCACATACAAACAAAATAACAGCACATACAAACAAAATAACAGCACATACAAACAAAATAACAGCACATACAAACAAAATAACAGCACATACAAACAAAATAACAGCACATACAAACAAAATAACAGCACATACAAACAAAATAACAGCACATACAAACAAGATAACAGCACATACAAACAAGATAACAGCACATACAAACAAAATAACAGCACATACAAACAAAATAACAGCACATACAAACAAAATAACAGCACATACAAACAAAATAACAGCACATACAAACAAGATAACAGCACATAAAAACAAGATAACAGCACATACAAACAAGATAACAGCACATACAAACAAGATAACAGCACATACAAACAAGATAACAGCACATACAAACAAGATAACAGCACATACAAACAAAATAACAGCACATACAAACAAGATAACAGCACATACAAACAAGATAACAGCACATACAAACAAAATAACAGCACATACAAACAAGATAACAGCACATACAAACAAAATAACAGCACATACAAACAAGATAACAGCACATACAAACAAGATAACAGCACATACAAACAAAATAACAGCACATACAAACAAGATAACAGCACAAACAAACAAAATAACAGCACATACAAACAAGATAACAGCACATACAAACAAAATAACAGCACATACAAACAAGATAACAGCACATACAAACAAAATAACAGCACATACAAACAAAATAACAGCACATACAAACAAGATAACAGCACATACAAACAAGATAACAGCACATACAAACAAAATAACAGCACATACAAACAAGATAACAGCACATACAAACAAAATAACAGCACATACAAACAAAATAACAGCACATACAAACAAAATAACAGCACATACAAACAAGATAACAGCACATAAAAACAAGATAACAGCACATAAAAACAAGATAACAGCACATACAAACAAGATAACAGCACATACAAACAAGATAACAGCACATACAAACAAAATAACAGCACATACAAACAAGATAACAGCACATACAAACAAGATAACAGCACATACAAACAAAATAACAGCACATACAAACAAAATAACAGCACATACAAACAAAATAACAGCACATACAAACAAGATAACAGCACATACAAACAAAATAACAGCACATACAAACAAGATAACAGCACATAAAAACAAAATAACAGCACATACAAACAAGATAACAGCACATACAAACAAGATAACAGCACATACAAACAAAATAACAGCACATACAAACAAAATAACAGCACATACAAACAAGATAACAGCACATACAAACAAAATAACAGCACATACAAACAAAATAACAGCACATACAAACAAGATAACAGCACATACAAACAAAATAACAGCACATACAAACAAGATAACAGCACATACAAACAAAATAACAGCACATACAAACAAGATAACAGCACATACAAACAAAATAACAGCACATACAAACAAAATAACAGCACATACAAACAAGATAACAGCACATACAAACAAGATAACAGCACATACAAACAAAATAACAGCACATACAAACAAAATAACAGCACATACAAACAAAATAACAGCACATACAAACAAGATAACAGCACATACAAACAAGATAACAGCACATACAAACAAAATAACAGCACATACAAACAAGATAACAGCACATACAAACAAAATAACAGCACATACAAACAAAATAACAGCACATACAAACAAGATAACAGCACATACAAACAAGATAACAGCACATACAAACAAAATAACAGCACATACAAACAAGATAACAGCACATACAAACAAGATAACAGCACATACAAACAAAATAACAGCACATACAAACAAGATAACAGCACATACAAACAAGATAACAGCACATACAAACAAAATAACAGCACATACAAACAAGATAACAGCACATACAAACAAAATAACAGCACATACAAACAAGATAACAGCACATACAAACAAAATAACAGCACATACAAACAAGATAACAGCACATACAAACAAAATAACAGCACATAAAAACAAGATAACAGCACATACAAACAAGATAACAGCACATACAAACAAGATAACAGCACATACAAACAAGATAACAGCACATACAAACAAAATAACAGCACATACAAACAAGATAACAGCACACACATACAAGACTGCTACAAATTTGGCTCATGCTTACAAGCTGATCGAACCTGAGGCATAAGGACTACGTTATAGATTAGTTTACATTGATTAGTTAAAGTTTTACTAACCACAAAAATGGTGTTCCAAAGAAAGAAAGAAGGAAGATCCTATTTAGTATGGAGTTCAGTGTACGGGAATCTATGCTCAAAAAGTGTTCCCACATAAGACCTCTTACCCAAATTACATTAGATTACAAGCTAGTTAAAGCCTCTCTAACTACTACAAATTAAGGTATGCCTAAGAGAGTATAAGATGAGGGAATCCTTTAGTATGGCGCTAAGGGAAAGCGGGATCTATGCACAAGGTGTGTACTCCAACAAAATCCTCTGATAGAAACAGTAAGTTGGGGTGGAAGATTATGAAACCAGCAAAAAGTTGAAAAAGCAAGTCAGATGTACTGAAAAACAATATAACAGTGGTTCGAAAAATTGGTGGTTCGTAACATAACAAAAATCCCATTCCAACAGAAGGAAGGCCTACCTACACTTCAGTTCGAGACCTGACAGTTTCCTCCTCTGAGCGCTAATTGCCATAGGTACAACAGTTGTCTCGCCATGGGGAAAGATACTCTGCAATGTAGTGACAACCCAATTTAAGAATCAAAACTCGACTACAATGCTCGCTCGAATGAACTTTCCCTGTGACAGCTAGCGTATGCGATTCATGGAAGGCGCTCACAAATACACGAAGAGCGTTTTATTATCGCTTCGTTCGTAAGATACTATGTCCAGACCAACCACCAAGATGTTCAGGGTGGCAGAAGCGATGGATGTTTTGTTTTACGGTGGCATCAATGTCAGCAGACAGGGATATGTAATCCGTTGCATAAGGCGATGTATTGATACAGATGTACGACTGACTGAAGTACAGGTTGGTATTCAGAACACAGTTGTTGAAAAAGTTGAATTTACATAAAATGAAATCCAGATGTACGCAGCTCGGAATATGGACTGGAATACTGGTCGTTATGCAAAACGTAGGCGTTAAAAATGTTAATTTGACCTGAAATAAATCTTTCGCTGCTCTCTTCACTACTAACAAACCATTATATTGCTTTGGAAGTTAAGTCAGAAGCGCGCAAAACAGATCTAAACTCAGGAATGTTTTTCCCATCACAAGCACTTATTTCCCATGCAACTGGCATTTCTCGGAGTCAGGAGGAAAATGCTGCGATTATTTACGAAATTATTATTTGTACCAACTTGAATGTCCCCTTACAGCGTGTATGACGTCATTTACACGTTGGTCGCGATGTTCGCTGTTTTCAAAATTTTCTACTACAATTGAATTCAAATTTGAATTGAACATTGAACTCTAGTTCAACCCATCGCGGTCAACGTGTAAAGGAAGAAGGTTGTAGAGACTCCGCTACCTAAATTCAAATTTGAATTGAACATAGAACTCTAGTTCAACCCATCGCGGTCAACGTGTAAAGGAAGAAGGTTGTAGAGACTCCGCTACCTAAATTCAAATTTGAATTGAACATAGAACTCTAGTTCAACCCATCGCGGTCAACGTGTAAAGGAAGAAGGTTGTAGAGACTCCGCTACCTAAATTCAAATTTGAATTGAACATAGAACTCTAGTTCAACCCATCGCGGCCAACGTGTAAAGGAAGAAGGTTGTAGAGACTCCGCTACCTAAATTCAAATTTTAATTGAACATTGAACTCTAGTTCAACCCATCGCGGCCAACGTGTAAAGGAAGAAGGTTGTAGAGACTCCGCTACCTAAATTCAAATTTGAATTGAACATAGAACTCTAGTTCAACCCATCGCGGCCAACGTGTAAAGGAAGAAGGTTGTAGAGACTTCGCTACCTAAATTCAAATTTGAATTGAACATAGAACTCTAGTTCAACCCATCGCGGCCAACGTGTAAAGGAAGAAGGTTGTAGAGACTTCGCTACCTAAATTCAAATTTGAATTGAACATAGAACTCTAGTTCAACCCATCGCGGCCAACGTGTAAAGGAAGAAGGTTGTAGAGACTCCGCTACCTAAATTCAAATTTGAATTGAACATAGAACTCTAGTTCAACCCATCGCGGTCAACGTGTAAAGGAAGAAGGTTGTAGAGACTCCGCTACCTAAATTCAAATTTGAATTGAACATAGAACTCTAGTTCAACCCATCGCGGCCAACGTGTAAAGGAAGAAGGTTGTAGAGACTCCGCTACCTAAATTCAAATTTGAATTGAACATAGAACTCTAGTTCAACCCATCGCGGTCAACGTGTAAAGGAAGAAGGTTGTAGAGACTCCGCTACCTAAATTCAAATTTGAATTGAACATAGAACTCTAGTTCAACCCATCGCGGCCAACGTGTAAAGGAAGAAGGTTGTAGAGACTCCGCTACCTAAAAATAGAAATGAGTGTATAAAATAACGGTAGAATTTAGCGTGAGTGTTCTTCAAAATTTGCATTGATATTGACTGGAATGCTCATCCCGTGTATAACTCGTGGAGAGGCGCACGAGCTTCGGCTGAAATGTAGTCTTATAAACGACGCAAGACTAGAAGCACCGACGTTTGTATGAACGTCGACGTCAAACTTCAGTGAATTAAAAGGTAATACAGGATAATACAGGAATAGAACGGAGACGAAGACTTTGATGTCAAAGTGTAACATGATGTTGAAGGTCACGCAGAATATAGAAAGATGCAACATGAAGCCAGGTCATCAAAGGGAAGAGAAACAGACATAGAATATGTGGTAACAGTTTTGCAGAAATGCTGTTATTTCATGTGCAAGCATAAAACTTGAAAATTTTATAATGTTTAAGCCCGGCAAGAAATTTTGGTAGGGAAGTTTAAAAACCATTTTTCCTTTTGCTTCGTGCATTTCAGAATTGGGTTCGTCACCGAGATTGAGAGGAACCGAAAGAAGTCGTGTTCGACCGATGGTGACTACGCTTCAACCAACATTATGGAATATGGCAGATTTCCTCACTGGTCGATTTTCAAGCACCTGCATCAGGCATAAATTTCTCAAGCACGCATTTTGCTGGAGCTAAAGAGATGTAGATTAAAGTTCATTGAAGCGTGGAGTTGGCACTTACGTATTTGAAAGAAAATTATTGAGCGGAATAGTATAGATGGTGACTGATGAAACATGATTTATTTTCCTCGACGTTGAAGAAAAGCCTGTCATTTTTACAACCTTGCCATCAAATTAGCAGAAGCCCATAGCCGATGAGAGATGAACTTCAACACTTTAAAAAACTGCGAATCGAATAATATTTATTCTTTGTATTCGCAGGTAAACTGAAAATTCAACGTTGTTTTTTATATCGTTCTAGTACAACACTAGAGGTGACTGAAAGCACCATAAAAATGATTCTTTTTTAAAATTAAATAAACTGCTGTTGATGTTACCAAGTTTTGAAAAGAGAACCAAAGTTTTATAGAAATATATGAAGGTATCTACTATATCTATATCTACTCAAGTTCGTGTGTTACACTCAACATCCAAGATTACTAAATTGATTTTAATCAGATTTTAAGGCAGAGCTGCTAGCTACAAAGCTAGTACAATACTAAATATATCAATTGTGAATTTATATTGTGAGCTACGCAGAAAAGCAGAAATGAAAATCTTCGAAGACTGATATTGATAGTAAAAAATTTTGCGCTTACAAAAACAAGAAATTCATTTTTGCAGTATGAAGAACACGTAAAAACAGGATGGTTTCTTTTTCTAAGCGTAGTTTTCTTCACCGCGCATGGATCAAAGACTGCTTCAAAAGTCGTAGAACTTTCGACGAAGCCTCTGTAAACTCTGGAAATTTTCCGAACTATAGCTTCTTGTGTTTTTACCACTGAACAGTTGTAACATGGCAGCCTTGGCTGGCAGACATGCAGCTCAGTTTTACCGGCGAGTTCTTGAACAAGAGCTCATGGTCTCAATGTTTTACACTCATATACCATAATGGAGTTTGAATTAGGGCTCAGGAAGTGTGTATGACATTTATTTAAATATCATTTGCAATCGAATATTTATTTAATTCATACATCAGTTTGAGTAGTATTGTCTTAACTCTGTGTCTTTTCGCTCAATTCATCTCAACTTGAATAGTTTTTAAGATAAAATTTCGACTAATGACGCAAAAAATAAAACATATTAGGTAGTAATCAGCTATTTATTTGATAATATAGTACACGCAAAACATCGAACAATCGATGCTTTAATAAAACTCATCTAACTCGTAAGCGCTGATTTGAAGTTCATTACAAAATTAAAGTTAAGAGAACACAAGCTGAATAATAAATAAATTTAAAATTATTATAGAAATTAAATATAGACTGCTACTGGTGGCATTTTAACGTATCCAAAAGCAATTAATAATCACACCTATAGGTTGTTGATTCTGCTGGAAATTTGTAACTGGTAAGCTCACCCTCACACACGACAGAGTAAAACAAAAGGAAAACAAATGATAAGCAGCCTTACTACAAATTTAAACTCTTCACGCAGTCTTATTTAACCTGGATGCGTAGATAACTGGACTAGCAATTTCTTCAATCAATGACTAAATATATTACTACATCTCGCCTCAAACGCAGACTGAGAGCATAACAAGGATGATATATTTCTTCAATCAATGCGAGAATAAATAAAAAGCCCCATCTCAGATGAGAAACGAAGAAGAACATTACTTTACGATTAATTTCATCAATCAATACGCGTACAAATTACAATTATTCCCGCCTCAGATGCGGAATGAATGAAAACATTACATGACAATAAATTTCTTCAATCAATACCAACACATATTACAATTCATGTCTAAGATGCGGAACGAATTAGAACATCACTTGATTAATTTCATTAGTCAATACGAAGACAAATGTTTGCCTCAGATGAGGGATGAATGTGCAGTTTACGAGTTATTCAGAACCACAACACTTTTAGGTGTTTATATGTTTACCTTCACACATTACTTGACGCGTCAATTTTTTTAATTTAAGTGAAGTTAAATTACCATAACCCGCTCCAGATGAGGAAAGACTAAGAAAATCACTTGACGATGAATTTATTAAATCAATGCGATGAGAAATTAAAATTCACGACCCAGATGAGAAATGACTAAGAAAATAACTTGACGATCAATATCTTCAATCAAAGTGAAGTCAAATTAGAAAATCCCGCCCCGTATGAGGAATGAATAAGAAGCACGCGCGCCCCCAGCCTCGTGAGGGATGGAGTTTGGACCCATTCTAGCAGCAAGGCAGCTCTGACACGAGCTTTATTGCTGCTCATCTAGCGGAGTGTCGATCCCGCAGCCGCAAAGCTGGCCGCAGGCGCGCCACGCAGGAGGCGACGTTAAAGCTGAAGAAGAAGAAGACCCAACAAATCGCAGCTGTGGCGCAGATGATGGTCTCGGGCCCGCTCTTAAAAAAATTCACAAGACCTGCCATGATCACGTAAATTAATAATAGAAACCGAGAGTATCCTTGTTTAATCCTCAACGTAAAAAGACGTTGGGACAATGCTTCAATTAAACTGCAGGTGCATAGTTTACTTGCGAGTTCTGCTGCCACCGTGAAACTTGGAGGCACGACACCAACATATGTGGCAGTGACTTGACAACTTGCAGCTTCAGAAATGGCATCGTCACAGATTACCACTTTAACGCTTATAAAATATTGATAAGTTCGTCAACACGGTAAAGTGTACATGGTCACTGAGCTAATAGTAGTTTTACAGATACCATTGTAGATGATTATAATCAAGCTCTATGATCTTCAAGAGAATGTGTGTGTATGTGTCAAAATACAGTTCAATTTCAGTTCCTTGATGTGGAAAAAACGTACGAGATCAAAGTAGAATGACTAACTATATCACGATTATTCGTTCGAGAGTTTGAAAAATGGAATATTTGTAAATGAAATTATCTATTGCAAAAAGTCCATTCTAGCAGTATTTAAAAAAAACGACGGCGTTACTAACGATGACTTAAGTTAATGAAACACCGGTACATGGCGTAATTCACTAGCTGGCGAAGCGCGAGGGAGGAAGTTTCTGAGGTTCCGAACACATGTAAACATTTTTGTGGAACAATAAATATATTATTAGCTGTAGAGTGTTGCAGAAGTAAATGACAATCTACGCTGTAATAAAACATGTTCTGATTACACTGATAAAATTAAAATGAAATTGAACTTAATGAATACAACAGAAGAAAATAAACAGCTGAAATTTTACATTTATTATTCAATAAAATCTGAACTCTACAGAATATTAGAAAATGGGAACTTCGTCGACTTTTTCAAATTGATTCACCCTTGCCTGAGCTTTTAGGGGCAAGTTATCAGTAAAGGATGGCACGAGACACGAATCACATTTCCAATCAAGTGAACGAGAGAACACAATAGCGACTCACACATCTGAATGGAGATAACGTTAGTTTGAACGAGAAAATCAACTAAACCAGTTAGACGCTGTGTCACAGAGATGGGCAGTGTTGATCTGGTTCGTGAGGGGTTCCTCATCACTCACGCACGTATTAACTAGTCTCATGTGAATTTGAGGTAGCTTAGAAGCATCTAATGACATAAGCGCCACTATTTATTCGACAAACCTTATAAGTTCCTGCAAAACTTAACAAAAATTTTCGTATTACGGTAAAGGCTTGTTTCCAGGATAGCGCAAAAATTAAAAACTTGGCGAACAAAAGTTTTAATTAAAATCCTAGAGAGGGAATTCTAATAAAAATGACTGCAAAAGTGCGTTGCAAAATGAAAGAAATCCACACTCTAGTAAACATACAGAATTCAACAAAAAGGGGTTTGAAAGTGACGCATAAGAAGCAAAGATAAAATGGCTGCAAGTCATCGAAGCAAGCAAATCTCCTCGTGAGAATTAGAGAAGTAAGTATTACTTTATTGTTATTATTATTATGTAAGAAAGTTTTAGCATCCCTTTACCACGAGGAAACTGTTCCAAGAGAGGAAGGAGGAAGGCACTATTTAGTATGGAGTTGAGGGAACGCGGAATCTGTGCACAAGGTGCACAGAAACAATTAGCTAAGAAAGAAGTTCATGAAACAAGAAAAAGTTGAAGAAGAAAGTAGTAGGTGCTGAAAAACAGGACAGCAGTGAACCGAAAAAAGATGGTCCGTAACAAAACAAAAACCTATTCCATTTCAACAAAAAGAAAGCCTACCTAACGTTTAGCTCGGGCGCTCACTTTGTCCCCCTGGGAGCGCTAATTCCCATAGATACAATAGTTGTACCCTCCTGAGGGGGAGTATTACTCTGGACACCTCCAAACTCACTCCACACAAGGTGCAGTTTACGAGTTGTTCAGAACCACAACGCCTTCAGTTGAACGTGATCATATGCATCTGTTTTCCTGTTCATAGTCAGCAAAGGCTAAAAAAGAATAAAAAGTAAGGAATGTGGTACTGATGATTATATTAGCAAATCAGCAGCAGAAATTCAAACCTGAACTCGAGAAGTCTACATCGTAGTACGTAGCCTAATAAAGATGTTTGCTATTTATAGCATGACTCTTTCACGAATTAGCAGTGGGTGAGTTATGACTGGTATTGAGCTATAACTTCTGTGATTTTAATTTTAATGCCCAACAACATAAAAAATAGTGTAATTTCAATGATATTCATTTAAAGAAGGCGATCTCATTCCCTAGACGATGAAATTCGGGCCATCGCACTATCAGAAAACCTTTTTCTGGCATTTTCTGAATATTCCACTTCACTCTATAGGTTAGTGAGATTATGACACTCTTCCCAGTCTTTTTTTATCCCCGGGGCATCTAGGATTTTAGCCACTAAGTACAGAGGCTATGCTTGGGTGACGAAAATCATAGAAGCCAGAGGGGAAAAATTAGACTATGTTATAAGAAACATCACGCACGCAAATCTAAGCATTTAAGCTAAGAGCTGCTGAAGCCAAACCTAAGAAACGGCCACAGTCCACGAAGGCGATAAACTTTGGAAAAGGTCTTCCAGTTATGAAAAATGAAATAACTGAAGCATATTTTATACAATAACCGTTAGCCTAAGTATAGTACCTGCAAGCAAAATTGAACGTATCTGCCACAGATGGAGGAACATGAAAATCTTCGCTGTTTAAAAAATTAGCGATCTAAAAATGAATGTTCTCCATGGCATTATAATCCCCATCGATTCATGGACGGTAGTTCTTAATGGCCTTGTTCTCTGCCACCCCAACCCTGCCCTTAGTGCTAAAATAACTCTAGAACTCGTGAGACAGCCTCCAGGCCGGCTGCAACGGGCCTTGATCTCTCTACTTTTGCAATTTCCTTGGCAGGTGAAGCATTGTAGATAGAAATTGCCGAGTGATTCCTTAACATCATATCGTTAAATTAGGAGCGTTTATTGAAATATTCCTGTGTTAAGAAAACTCTGATGAAATCATTAGCGAAGAGAAAATCTGCCCAAACGCTTACAGTGAATGAATGTGTTTTAAATTCACATGAAAAGTGCGTTCTTATTCAGGGACGTTTGCCTCAGCAAATAAATCATTAAGACAAAAGTCAAACCGGTATTCAAATGTCGCATTCGGTTTCTCTTGATTACTCTCAACAACTAAGTTTGACGAACTGGGGAAATTCTTTATCTCTTCAAGGGCAACGTCAAAAAGCAAGCCCGTTTCCCGTTCTCTTCCACAGTTACATACATGAATGCTCCAGAACGGTATCTTGTCTACGCATGTAACCTGCACTGTAATTCCAACACCCAATTGCTATACGATAAACAGAATACGAAGATACTTCGCAGGCACATCGCAAGTGAAGTGTAGCTCTGATTCAATAATTATGCCGTTATTTTTATCGGCAGTGGTTCTACACTATACGGTCTTTCATTATTTTTTGTTCCTACGAGTGTCGGATGTTGTTTGTGGCGGCCAAGTCTCGTTTCACCTTCTTTAGAGATTTCTGATCGCGATTAATTAGATTAGATTAGAAGTTAGTTTAAGCCTCCCTTTAAGCGCCACAAAAAACGCGTTTCAAAGAGAGGAAGGAGAAAGGCGCCATTAGGTGTAGAGTTAAGGGAACGCATAATCTATGCACAAGATACATAGAAACAGTAAGTTGAGAATGAAGTTTATGAAACACGATAAAAGTTGAAGAAAGTAGTACCTAAGTGCTGAAAAACAGGACAGCAGTGAACAGAAAAAAAGATGGCACGTAGCAGAGCTAAAAACATTTTGTTTCAAAACTAGATAGGCCAACCTAACCTTTTGTTCAGGACCCCATGTATTCTCTCTGGGAGCGCCAAATCTCGTAGATACAATAGCTGTATCCCCCTGAGGAGGAACGCGAGTAAGTCGACAGGCAATCGTTGCTCTGCTGGCTCAGTATTTGAACTAACGTAACCAAGGAGCTTTAATGGAATGGAGGCGGCATCGCTATCTTTTGCCAGTCAAGCGAGTGAAGCCAATTTTGCCGACCCAAGCCCCGCCCACCCGGCATTGGGTCCCAGTGTGCAGGTGGTGTTGCAGTGGAGGGGTAGCACCACCTCCATCATCAGCGACTGAAGACCGCGCTGTTGAATGGCAGACTTGCGCTACTCTGTGCTATAAATTTTTTTCTTAGGCATATATTTCAATTGCGTCCTCGCTGAATGATAAAGAAACTCATACTGAAAAAACTCGTCCTTGACCGCAGCGTGGATAAGCGGCGCCCTGTCACGCTGAGTGTCTGACACGCACTGAGTAAGACTGAGCCCCATCTCCGTGTGGGTGCCCGTATACCCTACAGCTACCGAAAATTGGCTTCACTTTATAGCGCTGATGCCGCCTCCATACCATTAAAGCTCCTTGAATGTAACTCTCTTGAATTTCTTTGACTGGCGCTCAATGAAGATGCCTGCTATTTCTGTTCAGGGATATGTTATGCGCAGCTGTCAGTAATTTCCTCTCTTGATTCATCTAAATGTAGAATATTAACGAAAGGTATTTTTCCATCTTGTGTAAAAAGTAACGATCGTGCTCTAAAAACAGTACCATGTTTTTTAACGAGCGAGACTATTGTCTTGAGGAATATTTCACGAGGCAAAACTGAACAAAACCACACAAGAAGAAAATAAATTTTCTGAGGTGCAAACGCTTCTTACATCACATTCGAGAGATCGTCCAGCTAAAACATGAGATGATACGTTCTCAACGTACTCTTAACATCGTACATTGTTTCGCGTTCAGTAAACATCCAACTTGAAGTCAAGAGCTATAAAACAACTCGGCGTCGCTTCCGAGAATCAAAAATTCTCGAGGCGGTCTCTTGGTCAGAGACAAGAGAAGACTTCTAAATTTGGTCAGGTCGCCCAAGCTTCACGGAGAAAACCGAGCCTCGACCAACTTTCGTCGAACAAAAAGTTTCGTGCTGCCCAGGACAGCTTTATAGCCCCACCTCAAATTAAAAGCGGAAATAAGGCTTGTGAAAAGGTGCCGGACTTGAATGAAGTAAACACCACATTATTTTACTCGGAATTGGTTCAAAAAGACCCAACGAACGCGGGCCCGCTTCCAATAAGGCAGTTCCTGCCCCTCATTTTGATGGCGCTATAATTTAGTCCCTATAATGTTCACACAGGCGGGGTGGGTGATATGAGATAGAGTCTACATGCAAGCTCGCTTGAATGTGCTATCACTCAGTGGACTGAATCTTCTATTACAAATAACCTTCTTTTTCCATTACAGGTGAGCTCAATCTTGATAGTCTGGTCATGAAATTCTAAGTCGTCTATGGATGGCTCTAGATATTTTTTCATAGCAGCAATTGTGAACGAACTTGCAGCTCACTCTGTCTACGGTTATAGTAGAGAATAAAATTACGTAATACTTCCCCCATTCACCAAAAATGTCAAAAAAAACAGTGCTGGAAAGTATCTCGTAGTTCTGAATTGCATGCATATCATTATTAGCATTTCAAAACCTGGGGAATCTTTCCATTGTTGAAGTAATGATGTACATATTTGGTGCTCAAGAAAGTCAAAAGCTTCCCACCAAGTAGTACTTATAAATAAACTCACACCGGAGTTCATCTAATGCAATGGAAAGCTGTCATAAGATACCAAACTGTTCGCTGCAATAACAAACCAAACTAACACACGTTGCCGCACCTTTGCACCTCCAGGCAACTGCATTCGAAGAAATTGAAGTCGGTTATTCGGCAGCTTGTTCCTCTGCATCTTTGCTATGAAACACGGAACTATCGTAACTTTGACTGCGCCCTTGCATCTGACTGATCCAAAAGTTTTTGGATTCAAAGCCTTCGCAAATTGGACCAGTTCAAACATCTTTGCATTTGAAAAATGCATTTCCGTCGCTGGAGACAAACACTTGCCTAGTGTTCGCGCCTCTCAAGACGTTGACATATTTTTTTGTCCATGGACAGTTTTTCACTTAAGAAAAAATTATCGGGATGAAATTTCTGTTTTATATAAATCGATCACCGACGAAATATAACTACTCTAAACTTTATATTTCTCCGAAATGCAGGGCATGAATTTTCTCTATTGGAATACATTTAGCCCACGATGAACACGACCCCATTGCCAAGCAATCAAGTACAAATCAAAAATGCATGTTTATAGAATGGAGTTGAGATGAAAAATAACTTGAGAATTGAGCGCATGAATTTTTCATTAATGAACATCTGAAAGAATCCAAAATGGAAGAAGACAATTTGATCAATTCAAATTGAGCGAGTTCGCATTTTTATTTCCTTTCTGCCACCACACACCGTATATTCGATACCGAGCAAAACAATACCTCAAGTCCTGAACAGTTGGGTGCCTTAGAGCAAATTCCAAGGACGAGTGCGGGGCAGAGGTGTCTCCCAAGACAGGTTTCAATTACAGGGAAGTTTGTGCCGAGCGTGTAAGTTGCACCCAAAGTTTGCCGCGACACTGCCTTTTAATATTCATTACTGGTAGCGGCCAGGGCAATTTTAGGGCGCATCTCGGCAAACGAACGGCCGCCGCCAAGCGCCTAAAAGACAGCCCTTTAAATCACCTCTGATTACTGCTCACAATGGCCTAGAAGATTAGGTGCTTTTTGTAAAGGGTCAATCAGGAAGTCATCGACTTGAGATTTAGGGTACAAGAATGTTGATTCTAATTTCATGGATGATTATAGAGAGGTTCCACCGAGGACAAAGTTCGGAATAAACTCTCAGAGGTGTCTTAAGAGTTCAGTCGATCGAAAGGTGTCTAAAAATATGCTGGAGACGTCGTTTCAAAAAGCTTCATTGGTCATTTCCTGCCCCTTCTAAAATACAGGCAACTCTCGATTTCTACATCTCGATTAGTTCCTCTCTCGATTTATATAGTTTTGTTTGCCTTCGTTAGTTCGGGCCATCTCGATTTATCCACCCTTCGCGTTCGTCGTGTATTCTGCAACATTTCTTGTAAGAAAAAATCAAAACGACATTTTTGTAAACAAAGGCTATTCTTTCATCTGTTGCTCTACTCAATGTGTGTTGGTTCAACATATGGGCCGATATGGCAACTCCTACTAGTTCAAATAAAATATTTATGTACTTAAAAAATTAAAAACAAAACAAAAAATAGACAACAAAAAACAAGAAAAAAAGAGCATTAAACAATTAATTTTATTTTAACATTTTCGTCTTATCTACTCCTTTACTGGGTCAATATTGAATTTAATGTTGTCAGCAACTTTTATAATTTAATTACGAAATTTAGGTAATTGGAGACATTTTAAGACGTTTTACACAAATGACATTGTGATCGCAAACGCTTAGTTTTCGAGATATAGCATAAATAAGGTTCAGGTTAGAATAGCATTAAAGGCAGTTTCGAAATGGCTTTTCCGGCGCTTCGCGGACGCAGATCACGCCAAGTGTTTAGGCGGCAGTAATCGACCTCGGTATGGTTGAGTTGAGTTATTTTAGGTTTACTTAGGTTATTTTAGGCAAGTTTTTTGAACTAACCTAACTTTATCGAATCTAACCTCACCTATCGTTACGTCAAAACCATATTTCTGTTTATTCACGAGTCCGTTTAGTCAATTTTATCAACGACGTTCCTATAACTTCAAAGTTAAATATCTCGAAAACTAAGCATTTGCGAGCACAATGTCATTCGTGCAAAACGTCTTCAATTGTACCATATTACCCATATCTGGGTAAGAGAAATTATTGAAATCGTTGACAACATTAAATTCAATATTGAACCTTTACTGTATGATGCTAGGATAATTATTCATATGCAGCATAAAGTTTCCCCTAGAAGAACAGGTTCACTTTTACTTCTAAACAAAATATGGTACCTCAATTTATCCACCATCTCGATTCATCCAGTCTCATACCAGAAGACAAATCGAGAGTTACCTGTATGAAAGAATTGAGAAATTGTCTTTCCTGAATGGCAATAATAAAATACTACAACGCCTTCCATTCTCAGATATATACGAACATGAAAAATTAATGGTTATATTGTATAAATATCGCATGATGCACAAGCGTGCTAACCTAACATCTTGTTTTGGCTATCGTAATTTGGGTAGATTATTTTAGACCATAACTTAGTTTAACCCTTTAACGCCCCAGAGGACACCAGTGTCCTCTTTCAAAAATACCCTCAATATATTGTATTTCTAGTTCAATTAGTTCCCTAATGTGTTCTTTGAAGTTCTCTGCCGAGTGGCAGTTCCTTTCCCATCCCGACATCGGTGACTGCCTGATGCCAGCGCCAGTTTAGTGACGGTGGTTGTGTTAACGGTAATATGAGTACAAAAATTCGGACGTTAAAGGGTTAAGCCTCCTCAACTACAGCAAAAATGTTCCCTAAAGAGGAAAGTAGAAGACACTTATTGGCATGGAATTGAGGGGCGGAGAATGTAGCACAAGGTGTATTCCAGCATCCTATGCATAGAAACAGCAACATTGAAACAAGTTTACGAAACAAAAGAAAGGTTAAAAAAAGTAGAAGACGCTAAAAAAGCAGCAGTGCACCGAAAAATGAAGGTGTGCGTCAAAACCAGAAGCCTATCCTTTGATGCCAAAAAAAAGGCTTACCAATCCTTCAGCGTGAGACCTCACATCTTTGCCCCTCGGAGCCCCAATACCCCCCCATATATGAAATAAATGTGCCCTCCTCCCTGGAGAGGAGCCGAATTTATGAGTGTTTTGGAAATTCGTTCCTTTAATATCCGTATCGAAAAATAGAGGAATGAAGCGGTAGAGCGGCATGAAACTAACGAATGCTTCCCTTGCAGTCATCATCGTCCTCTGAGAATAACAGAGGCAGTAAAAACATCTTTTAAAATAGTGAGAAAAACCGCTGGTCGGTGACTCTCGGGAGAGGATTCAAAACAAAACTATATATGTATTCTTGTATGGAAATTTTCAATCTTAACGTTTAGCGAAAGATGATTGGTGGGTTAGTCCCAGCGGAGTTTCTCTGTACGAAGCAGAGGCGCTCATCGACACTGCGTAGAAGAACTTGAGTCGTGATACCTATGGAATTTTACTTAAGTTTCGAGAACAAGTTCTTCAAAGTGAGATTTTGAAGGGAAAATAAAATTTCGAATGATTTGCGCAAGAAAATATTAGATGATCCGACAGAACGAGAATCACGCATAATTTAAAAAATGTCCAATGAAATGAGATTCCAACATCGAAAAAATATTTAGAATCCAACACCGAACATGTCTCAAATGGAGCTAACTTCCATTTCGTTTTGTTCGAGAACTCACAAACATTGAGTGCTACATATATGTAGTGTACACGGCCCGTCAAAAATGTCAGGATTCGATATTTTCCTGAAATGAATCTTCCAATTTCCAATTATGGATGACAAACAAATATATCCATCCTAATAGTTCCAGCGATTAAAATATTTTTGTAATTATGCACTGGTGAACCCCGTATCACAGATACGGTCATTACACTTCGTTATGATGCAACAGAAAGACGAAAGCTCAGACGCAAATACAGAACGTTTTTTAAATACAGCACCCAAAAAATCTTTAATAACTTTTGATACAATGAACGGATTTTTTCAAACAAAAAGGCAGCAGAATTCTGAGATTAATTTATTTTATTTTGACTAATTTTTGCAGATGACATTCTTCATGTGGCGTCCACTCTACTGCAAGCAATATCGGGCGCATATTCGCATGCTTCTCATTGCAGCACTGGTAAGGGTGGGACCGATCAATCTTATTTCTGAGATGACGGCATCCTTGAGTTCAGTCAGATCGGTCGGTGTGTCACGATAAACTCTTGCCTTTAGATATCACCACATGAAAAATCCAATGAGGATTGATCAGGAAACCTTGCAGGCCACTCAACATGGCCGAATCTTGAAATCCGCTTTCTGGCAAACTGGTTACCCTTTATGAATTTTACTTGTCCTCTGATTCTCATTTTGATTGTCGTATCATGAATACGTAGGTACTAAATAAAATATTCAAGTCTCAGAATGCTTCCCCCGTTTTGTTTTTAGAAATCCGTTCATAGTCTCAAAAGTAATTAAAGTTTTTTTGGGGTCCTGTATTTAGCAAACACCGTGTACAAGCATGGGTCGCATCGGCGGAAATGCTTTAAAATTAGAGGGTATCTTTGATACCGTTATTAGTTGGAATGGCCTGCTTTTTATTGCACTGTCTACTTACTCTTAACCTTAGCTACTAAGGGAAATAAGATCCATCTCATAAAATTACAGCCGATTTTAACGACGGAATGACAGTAGAGAGTATTAACTTGATTTTGTAAAAAAAAAGAAAAATTATAGAATTAATGAAAAAAAAAATCCTCGAGGCAATAGTTAAAAATATATATTATAGGATGAATAGTAGTTTATATAATCTTGAAATGAAGAACAATATTATATATTTCTCAATCACCCACAATATAGAAGATTTCGTGGGTATTTATTCCACAAAGCCCAGCAGCCTCTTGGGTGGGAGCTACAAGAATTTCATAAATGAGTTCTGACACATATTTCCTTAGTTTAATTCTACAAATTACATTAGATTAGCTATCGATTTAGGCCTTCCTAACCGCAACAATGGCGTTCCAAAGAGAGAGAAGAAGAAGGCACCATTAGTATGGAGTTGCGGGAAACGCAAAATCGAGTTTTCAGCAACGTTTGATGTACTCACTTGTTCTCTACATTACATACCGACAGCACCCCAAGAAGTAACAACTCTTATTTCAACACACAAGATCCGATACCTCGCTTTTCATTTCACACTGCAGCAGTGCACCGCGAACTTTTATCATTAAAGCCAAATTTGGAAGATAATTTAAGCATTAAATTCACGACGAGCAGCCGAGGCGCACCTCCCAGCGCCGCAGGGCCAGGATTTATCAAACAAATATTCGGGCAGGATTTATCAGCAGCGGCCAGGCGGCCTGATGTGACGGGCTGTCTAATTACGGCCTGCCACGGGGTCCGGCCCCTCTGCCTGCCACGGGGTCCGGCCCCTCTGCCTGCCACGGAGTCCGGCCTCTCTGCCTGCCACGGGGTCCGGCCCCATCACACATAAGTGACGGAGCGTGTCATGTGAGTGCGTGTGTGTGTGTGTGTGTGTGTGTGTGTGTGTGTGTGTGTGTGTGTGTGTGTGTGTGTGTGTGTGTGTGTGTGTGTGTGCAGGTCGAAGTATCCGCTGGGAGCTAACGGAATGAACGTAAAAGTTCAGGAACGGAGGGTAGGTATTTTAGTACTGCAGAATATTGGGGGCATATAAGCCTTGGAGAAGCAGGGGCATACATACAGTATGTGGATACTCTGAAGAAAAGAGAAATTTGTTCAAGGAACATTATGCTATGTAGAGTTTAATATAAGATATTTAAAAGTACGCAGATGTAAATAAAAGGCACGTACAAGTAAATTGATGGAAATACAAGGAAAATAGAGGTACATTAGTGTGAATACAAGGAATATAGAGGTACATCGATGCAAATACTGAAGATATAGGAGCATTTATTCGTAAATACAAGGGGTATTGCAGTAAATGCGGACAAAGAGAAAATTATTATTCGTATAAAATCATTCGCGTATGTTAGTAGTTTATTCATTTCTTAGAAATTACAACTACAATGACGTCAATCGTCTCATTTTTAAACAAGCAAGGGAAAAAACAGTACTTTCTGAAGGACAGATTATATTTGAGTAATTTAGTTTGAAATAATATTTCTTCTCAAAAATGAAGACTAATAAAATTATTCACAGAGGATCGAAAATCTCTGTTGATTTAAACTCGTGTAACATTGCGTACATATTTTCCTGGAAGGGAAGACTGAAAGGTTCATCAATTTTACTAGGAGGAATATAAGAACATCAGGTTTGATTGAAATGAGGTGCCACCTTTGCCTCCTTCAGGTCAATGGAACTCAGAGATCTGAACACGTCGAGTTCGTTTGCGCGGTTGCGACGGTTGATAAGGTTAGGTGGGCAGTACCAGATTTGAAAAACTGATTTTACCGTTCGAATATATTTCCATCATTCCTGAAAAGTTTGAAAAATATAGTTACACGATAATGTTTTAATGTGTGTTGGAATCCATTATAAAAAAGTAATTCAGTAATTGAAATACTATGCATTTATGCTGGTACGTAAATGAGGGACATACCTGGTGGGACACACGTGTACCACGACGTAATTAACGAGCAGAATTGTAAATTTACAGCACGTCAGGAGATGTGGGCGGCGCTATTTGAAAATGCTACGTACTACTCAAATCTTTATTCGACTCAAATTTCGAGTCTATTGTAATATGCATTTTGGCAAGGCCAAACATAAGCTGGATTTTGCCCTAATTTAGCTTTAATTAAGTATACATAAAATTTGAGCTTACGCCTACTGGTCGGTCAGCAGCATTATGAAAATCCCCTCCGTGGCCACCTGTGGCGCACATTGCTGTCAAAGTGTTGAAGAAATTTGAACAGACATAAGCGAGGAGGAGCACAAGAAGCCAAAATGTTGCCAAAACACGACACGAAAGCTGCGCCGTGAGGTTAACGTGAGCACGGAAGTTTTGCTGGAGGACATCACCGAAAAATTGGGAGCGGCGAGTATCGACGTGAAAACTTCCGCAGTTCAGCGATTGTTAAATAAAAATAAACTGAATGAAATCGACCGCGACACACGCCTCTTCCTCAGCTATGCAAGCTGATCTGCTGTTTCCTTAAATTTTGTCACAACCTTTCCCAGCCAAAAATTGCGTCTAGATAAAGGAACCATCGAGAGATGGAATAGAAATAACCTTTTTGCTTTTGTTGTGCAAAGATATTTTGACGCAAGACACGAAAAGCTTTTCTCACAAAAATCACAACGCTATCAGAGAAGCCTGGATGCAGTTCCCTAATATTGTGGGGTGGTGTGAACTATGGGGAAAACTTTGAATTGAGTACAATACGAGGAATATTCAAATCTGAAACGGCGTCAAAAAACTGGACGTAAATCTACCTGAAATTATCGGTGCAGAGAATGAAATCAAAACTATGGGTAAAAATGCTTGGTTTAAAGCCGGTGATTTATCTTCCAGTAATCAAGTGCACATGGTCACCCAATCCCACATGTTGATAATAGGTCGTTTAGCAAACAAATAAAACTGCAATTTTGGGACATGTACAATGGGATTGGACGTTTGAATGAATAGTCGGGCAGCTAAAATGTTGACAAAAAGTAAGCTTCTAATTATTTAAGAGTGAAAGAATACCCTTAGAAAACTATGAAGCTCCAATCCTTTAAGAAACTACATTTGAACCAGGGATGTACATATAATTCAAGTAGTATGTTGAGAGACACGCATCGCTCTCAAGTAGTGAATATCAGAATAACGCATTGCTCTCAAGTAGTGAATATCAGAGATACCGCATTGCTCTCAAGTAGTGAATATCAGAATAACGCATTGCTCTCAAGTAGTGAATATCAGAATAACGCATTGCTCTCAAGTAGTGAATATCAGAATAACGCATTGCTCTCAAGTAGTGAATATCAGAGATACCGCATTGCTCTCAAGTAGTGAATATCAGAGATACGCATTGCTCGCAAGTAGTGAATATCAGAGACACGCATTGCTCTCAAGCAGTGAATATCAGAATAACGCATTGCTCTCAAGTAGTGAATATCAGAATAACGCATTGCTCTCAAGTAGTGAATATCAGAGACACGAATTGCTCACAAGTAGTGAATATCAGAGATACGCATTGCTCTCAGGTAGTGAATATCAGAGATACCGCATTGCTCTCAAGTAGTGAATATCAGAGATACCGCATTTCTCTCAAGTAGTGAATATCAGAATAACGCATTGCTCTCAAGTAGTGAATATCAGAGATACCGCATTGCTCTCAAGTAGTGAATATCAGAATAACGCATTGCTCTCAAGTAGTGAATATCAGAGATACCGCATTGCTCTCAAGTAGTGAATATCAGAGATACCGCATTGCTCTCAAGTAGTGAATATCAGAATAACGCATTGCTCTCAAGTAGTGAATATCAGAGATACAGCATTGCTCTCAAGTAGTGAATATCAGAGATACCGCATTGCTCTCAAGTAGTGAATATCAGAATAACGCATTGCTCTCAAGTAGTGAATATCAGAATACCGCATTGCTCTCAAGTAGTGAATATCAGAATAACGCATTGCTCTCAAGTAGTGAATATCAGAATACCGCATTGCTCTCAAGTAGTGAATATCAGAGATACCGCATCGCTCTCAAGTAGTGAATATCAGAATAACGCATTGCTCTCAAGTAGTGAATATCAGAGATACCGCATTGCTCTCAAGTAGTGAATATCAGAATAACGCATTGCTCTCAAGTAGTGAATATCAGAGACACGCATTGCTCTCAAGTAGTGAATATCAGAATAACGCATTGCTCTCAAGTAGTGAATATCAGAATACCGCATTGCTCTCAAGTAGTGAATATCAGAGATTCCGCATCGCTCTCAAGTAGTGAATATCAGAATAACGCATTGCTCTCAAGTAGTGAATATCAGAGATACCGCATTGCTCTCAAGTAGTGAATATCAGAGATACCGCATTGCTCTCAAGTAGTGAATATCAGAGATACCGCATTGCTCTCAAGTAGTGAATATCAGAGATACCGCATCGCTCTCAAGTAGTGAATATCAGAGATACCGCATTGCTCTCAAGTAGTGAATATCAGAGATACTGCATTGCTCTCAAGTAGTGAATATCAGAGACACGCATTGCTCTCAAGTAGTGAATATCAGAGACACGCATTGCTCTCAAGTAGTGAATATCAGAGACACGCATTGCTCTCAAGTAGTGAATATCAGAATAACGCATTGCTCTCAAGTAGTGAATATCAGAGATACCGCATTGCTCTCAAGTAGTGAATATCAGAGATACCGCATTGCTCTCAAGTAGTGAATATCAGAGACACGCATTGCTCTCAAGTCGTGAATATCAGAGATACCGCATTGCTCTCAAGTAGTGAATATCAGAGACACGCATTGCTCTCAAGTAGTGAATATCAGAGAGACCGCATTGCTCTCAAGTAGTGAATATCAGAATAACGCATTGCTCTCAAGTAGTGAATATCAGAGACACGCATTGCTCTCAAGTAGTGAATATCAGAATAACGCATTGCTCTCAAGTAGTGAATATCAGAGACACGCATTGCTCTCAAGTAGTGAATATCAGAGACACCGCATTGCTCTCAAGTAGTGAATATCAGAATAACGCATTGCTCTCAAGTAGTGAATATCAGAGACACGCATTGCTCTCAAGTAGTGAATATCAGAGACACCGCATTGCTCTCAAGTAGTGAATATCAGAATAACGCATTGCTCTCAAGTAGTGAATATCAGAGACACGCATTGCTCTCAAGTAGTGAATATCAGAGACACGCATTGCTCTCAAGTAGTGAATATCAGAATAACGCATTGCTCTCAAGTAGTGAATATCAGAGACACGCATTGCTCTCAAGTAGTGAATATCAGAGACACCGCATTGCTCTCAAGTAGTGAATATCAGAATAACGCATTGCTCTCAAGTAGTGAATATCAGAGACACGCATTGCTCTCAAGTAGTGAATATCAGAGACACCGCATTGCTCTCAAGTAGTGAATATCAGAATAACGCATTGCTCTCAAGTAGTGAATATCAGAGACACGCATTGCTCTCAAGTAGTGAATATCAGAATAACGCATTGCTCTCAAGTAGTGAATATCAGAGACACGCATTGCTCTCAAGTAGTGAATATCAGAGACACGCATTGCTCTCAAGTAGTGAATATCAGAATAACGCATTGCTCTCAAGTAGTGAATATCAGAGACACGCATTGCTCTCAAGTAGTGAATATCAGAGACACGCATTGCTCTCAAGTAGTGAATATCAGAATAACGCATTGCTCTCAAGTAGTGAATATCAGAGACACGCATTGCTCTCAAGTAGTGAATATTAGAATAACGCATTGCTCTCAAGTAGTGAATATCAGAGACACGCATTGCTCTCAAGTAGTGAATATCAGAGACACGCATTGCTCTCAAGTAGTGAATATCAGAGATACCGCATCGCTCTCAAGTAGTGAATATCAGAGATACCGCATCGCTCTCAAGTAGTGAATATCAGAGATACCGCATTGCTCTCAAGTAGTGAATATCAGAGATACCGCATTGCTCTCAAGTAGTGAATATCAGAGATACCGCATTGCTCTCAAGTAGTGAATATCAGAGACACGCATTGCTCTCAAGTAGTGAATATCAGAGACACGCATTGCTCTCAAGTAGTGAATATCAGAGACACGCATTGCTCTCAAGTAGTGAATATCAGAGACACGCATTGCTCTCAAGTAGTGAATATCAGAGACACGCATTGCTCTCAAGTAGTGAATATCAGAGACACGCATTGCTCTCAAGTAGTGAATATCAGAGACACGCATTGCTCTCAAGTAGTGAATATCAGAGACACGCATTGCTCTCAAGTAGTGAATTTCAGAGACACGCATTGCTCTCAAGTAGTGAATATCAGAGACACGCATTGCTCTCAAGTAGTGAATATCAGAGACACGCATTGCTCTCAAGTAGTGAATATCAGAGACACGCATTGCTCTCAAGTAGTGAATATCAGAGACACGCATTGCTCTCAAGTAGTGAATATCAGAGACACGCATTGCTCTCAAGTAGTGAATATCAGAGACACGCATTGCTCTCAAGTAGTGAATATCTGAGACACGCATTGCTCTCAAGTAGTGAATATCAGAGATACGCATTGCTCTCAAGTAGTGAATATCAGAGACACGCATTGCTCTCAAGTAGTGAATATCAGAGACACGCATTGCTCTCAAGTAGTGAATATCAGAGACACGCATTGCTCTCAAGTAGTGAATATCAGAGACACGCATTGCTCTCAAGTAGTGAATATCAGAGACACGCATTGCTCTCAAGTAGTGAATATCAGAGATACGCATTGCTCTCAAGTGGTGAATATCAGAGACACGCATTGCTCTCAAGTAGTGAATATCAGAGACACGCATTGCTCTCAAGTAGTGAATATCAGAGACACGCATTGCTCTCAAGTAGTGAATATCAGAGACACGCATTGCTCTCAAATAGTGAATATCAGAGACACTCATTGCTCTCAAGTATTGAATATCAGAGATACAAATTGCTCACAAGAAGTGTGCATCAAAGTTACACATTACACTAGTGTAGAGTGCATCAAAGTTACACATTACACTAGTGTAGAGTGCATCAAAGTTACACATTACACTAGTGTAGAGTGCATCAAAGTTACACATTACACTAGTGTAGAGTGCATCAAAGTTACACATTACACTTTTGTAGAGTGCATCAAAGTTACACATTACACTTGTGTAGAGTGCATCAAAGTTACACATTACACTTGTGTAGAGTGCATCAAAGTTACACATTACACTTGTGTAGAGTGCATCAAAGTTACACATTACACTAGTGTAGAGTGCATCAAAGTTACACATTACACTTGTGTAGAGTGCATCAAAGTTACACATTACACTAGTGTAGAGTGCATCAAAGTTACACATTACACTTGTGTAGAGTGCATCAAAGTTACACATTACACTTATGTAGAGTGCATCAAAGTTACACATTACACTAGTGTAGAGTGCATCAAAGTTACACATTACACTTGTGTAGAGTGCATCAAAGTTACACATTACACTTGTGTAGAGTGCATCAAAGTTACACATTACACTAGTGTAGAGTGCATCAAAGTTACACATTACACTTGTGTAGAGTGCATCAAAGTTACACATTACACTAGTGTAGAGTGCATCAAAGTTACACATTACACTTGCGTAGAGTGTATCGGAGATAAGCATTCCACTCAGCTAGTGTGCACCAGAAATGCGCTCCGTAAGTGCTTACGAGATGGAGCACTGCGCCTGATGAAGTGGAGCTCAGAAGTCATACAAGTTCAATGTTCGATCAGCATAACTTCAATTTATTGTCCAATCTAATTTTGTGAAAAGGTATTGAAAATTTACGGAGAAGACCATCTGTAACTATAACGAACCCTCGCGTATTTTAGAGGCAAAAACTGGCTGCAATTTTGGTCTCACCTACGTTGGCAAATAAAATAAGCGAAGTTATTGCAATAAAATTCACTACAGAAATATGAAAAAATTATAATTCCTAAGCTTTTGCAGCTAATTTTTTCATACAATTGTTTAGTATGATTTTGCTGACTCAACAAGCTGTTCTCGGTCCAACATTTTGAGCTATCGTTGCAGATGCCCCAACTACCGTAAATTCCCATAAATTCATGGAATTCATCTTGAAACAAGAGGCTTCGCGGTAACATGAATACAACGCTCGTAAACCATCCAAAAACTGAAACAGCATGTGCGTATGAACTTTTTTCAATTAAACTGGTACATATCATCCATCTGCAACGTGGCCTCACACAGCAGACAGCACGAGTGAGGTCAGAATTGAGCTGCACTCGACCGCTGAGTGCCGTTCTGATCATATCGCTCATTGGGAAGAACAACGTAATAACTCAAAATTTTGAAAAATTGACTTATCCATGCTGTTAAATTCACCATTCCGTTCTACGTATTTTTGTAAAACCGTAATAACAGTACCTTCAAAATTAACCGAAAGGAAGGATTAATCTTTTCGATCAAAACTTATTCTTTAAAGCAGTTTGCCAAGTCAAAATCATTTCTGAAAAATCAAGAATTTCGATTTGTGACGTTGCTTCCCCCAATGAGCGATATCTTCCATACGCATCGACACGGCGTAACGCGCCTCAGGTGTTGAGGGTGAGCCATATAGTGTGCCTGCTGAGCTGACGTGAACAAGTTGACCGCCTTTTGGGGCATAAAGAGCCCTTTACACTCGGGGACATTTCGGCCGTGAGGCGCGACACGTGTGTACGAGGCTCACCTCTCAGGGTCATTTATGTGTATGTTTATACGAAGTTTCCTATTCGCTCTGATCGAATTAAAAATCCGCCTCAAGAGCCTCGTAACTACCGTGGCGAATAGGGAACTTCGTATAAACACACACAAATATGAAACTCAGTGGTGAGCCTCGTATCCAAGTGTCGCGCCTCACGGTCGAAATGTCCCCTAGTGTAAACGGCCCTCAAGAGTGCCACCATGCGTAAATTGCTCATTTACGTATCTGTGTAAATGAACAGCATTTCAAACATTTCAACTTCGTTTTTTGGAAGAGATTTAAGCATACGAGGTCAACTTTCATCTTGCTACTACATTTTCACACTTCTTAGGGAAGATACATTTTTCCAGCAGTAATTCGTTTTTTAAACTCTGCAACTTACTACCTTACTTTTCATGAAATGCCAGGGGCCAACATTTAGTAGCCTCGGCAGTGAACGTGTTAACAGATAAGATTGTAAGAAAGTTTTAGTCTCCCTTTCCCACAACAAAGATTTTCAAAGAGGGAAGGACGAAGGCACCATTTAGTAAGGAGTTTAGGAAATGCGGAATCTACGCACAAGGTGAGGTGCAATAAAAGCAGTACACTAAGAAAGAAATTAATGAAACAAGATGAAAGTTGAAGAAAAAAGTAGTAGGTGCTGAAAACCAGGACAGGCAGTGAACCGAAAAAAGATGGTCCAGAACAAACCACAAAAAAACTATTCCATTTCAACAAAAGATGGCCTACTCAACGTTTAGCTCGGGACCTCACATAATCCCCCTGGGAGAGCTAATTCCCATAGATACAATAGTTGTATCCCCCTGAGGGGAGTGGACCTGTTAACACATCTGATCACCAGGCCTAAGTTGGGACTCAGAGATTCTCCAGCTGGTGGAGAAAACGCTTTTGACGGAATGCTTTATACTTTTTCTATCGTGACCGAACAGTTTAGAGTGACTTAACGCCTTAGTTAGAATATTTAGATTGTATACTTCACTGGCAAAGTTCATTTTCAACAAAGTAAACATATGTACAAGGTATACAACACATTCATCAGTCAGTGGTAGGAGCTGCACCTGTAATTGGAGACGTGCAACATTCTATTACAGTTGAAAAATAAATAGATGTCACGAATTGTGATGCTGATGGCGTTCGAAACTCCATAATTAGTTGAATCATAGTTTGCTAAGTCAATAACAATGAATGATTGTTCACTTCAATATTACCAGTATTCGTTAATTGAGTCGTTCACAGAGAAAGCAATACACTTTATTTGAACATCAATAATTCCTGAAAACTCAGTTCAAGTGCAGGCTCGAAAGGCAACGCGTGCACCTGTAGGATAGCACAGCCAAAGAAATACATGCGTATTACGAATGAATATTAGGACCGCTCAAATACGCAATTCATTTCGCCACGCGCACTACAAAATGGTCATCAAACTTCATTTGCAAGCATGCGAGGAAATTTTGGGAACTTCCTTATAGCGCCAAGTTCTGTCTCTCAGGATGCGAGGGACTTGGCGATTTCCTCCGCTGGAGTTAATTGCTTTCCTCGCGAGAACGCGGCAATACAGAGCGTAATTCCTGCCGAGTGAAATGGATGCGCCTACGTCTTGAGATAACTCTATTGTATCTCAGAGTTTCCAGAGAATGTGGTGGTCTCGGGGTGAGCTGAACAGCGCACGGGCCTCAACGCCAGCTCCTACTCAAATTAAAGAGCCAATTTGCAGAAAACGAACGCGTAGACCTGGCGCAACTTGCTGTGAAATTGCCAATAACTTGGTGTGCTGCTATGAAAAGAGCTGTTTGCCATTGAAGTTAAAGTGTAGAGCGCCAAATATACACGAAAAATTGTACTCACAATGTCACACGGCTTACAAACGCTGCGCTACATAAACATCATCTCCAGTAATGGACGAATTTGTCCACCTTAACACGTTAACTGCGATTGGCTAAACTGAAGTTCAATATTCAATTCAATTTTCAAGTCAATTGTGTTATTCAACTTTGAAGACAGCAAACATTAACTGGATCGGGCAGTCATTTAGATTTCATTAAGTATTATTAAAAAATGAGTTAGTGACTGCAGGTGGGTTGCAGCAAATGAGTTAGTGACTGCAGCACTATGAAAATCACCTAATCGACCACTGGTGGGTCACCTCGCAAGAAATGTGTTAAGATATCACATAAAATATGGCCGAAAAATTCAGAATCAGTAAAACCGTAATTTAAATTTTTTATTACTTTAGTTCAAAATTTTTAAGCCCGTCTCATAATCCCTGCATGCTGTGAGTCCAGCTCTACATTAGGGGCCAGATGTTCAACCTACATCCACTTCGTTGAACCAGCACAAGCGTGATCGACAGCTCTTCTGTCGACATGGCTACGGGAAGTGTTTTTAACATTATAGCAGTCAGAAGAAGACAAACAAAAGGGTAGCATTGCTACGACTAAAATTGTTGGAACAACGGAGTAACCGCATACAAAGTAAGTCGTGCCTAATAGTTCAAAATCGTAAAATTAATCACAATGAAAAATTCCACAGATTTCGTTGACTTTTGGAGTTTTCACTTCTGAATAGTTTTTTTTTTGAAGACGAGGCGCCATAACAATGCGTACGTTAGAGAAAAATTTTCAGGGAACATGATTCATTTACTTAAATGAAACACATTTATGCATTTTGTGAGATACATTGCAGCGTATTCTTTCACTTACATGGCCTGCAGGGTTCAAGTCAAAACCAATTCCGTGATTTATAGAACTTAACAGTAACAGTACGATTAGGCATTCAATCATCTGCGTCACTGTAAATTTGCTTTAGGAAATTATAAAATTATTAAGGTCGGGGAGTAGTTACGGCGCTGTACGAGAACATACAGCTGTCTCTAGATCTATGGGTTTTTTTTTAAATAACGCGACAAAAAAGTTTGACTGAAGCGAAAGAAAATCGAAATTTTCGCGAAAACTGAAGAAAGTACAGTAGCATCGCGTGAGATTATACAGCATGGTTTGCTAAAGGCCAATTTTAAGCCATATATAAGCAGCGTATTTGAGCGTGAGAGCAAATATGTCGAGTATGACCATATCTATCACACGGAATGGAATGCATTCGATTCAATGCGGCACGGAATGTGTTGAATCGACGACATAAGTCAATTTCTAGGGGCCTTTACTTCTAGGTTAGAAAGGAAAACCAACTTGTTAAAAATATATTTGTCAAAGCAAACGATTCGAATTGTGAAAAATCCAACTCCAGTCTTGTGCAAAACGAAACTTCTGAGTAAATAATGTAGAGACTATTGTTGAGTTTCCAAAAATAAACCATTGATAATAAAAAGACAATAACACTGCCAAGAACATTTGAAGTTTAAACAAACAGAGGAAAGTTTCCTCGCCGAGTCGCTTTCGTTTATTGACGGACTATTTTCAAAATGTGCATTGACTCTAAATTGCGGAGATCAAAAGCCTTCGGGATTGAATCCGTATTTTTAAAATTTGAACTTTTACGAGCACGGTTAAGTATGCATTTTTAGCCGCCTTTGATAAGAGTCCGTACCGATAAAATGAAAAATAAAGTGCGGTCAACAGTTTTTTCCAGAAACAAACCCTTGTATGTTCTTCAAAACTAATAGAAAAATAGGTTCATATTTTAAACGAAATGCGACTCCGAATGTGATGTTGCGCACCTCAGCGGTATATCAATACACGTGTGACCGCTGCGTGCCATCTTACATTGGCAGCACTGGGCTCCAATAATTATTTGTGAGGTGTGCACAACACAGGGTAGTCTTCTTTAGCACTGGCAATCACCTATCCAAATCATCTAACTTGTCAATTAAAGTACACTATTTTAATAATGACTCTAATTTTGAAATGATAAATTTTAAAATTCTAAATTCAGTCACCACGCCAATTGGAGTCTAAAGCAAATTTTTAAAAACCGTTCGTCAATAAAACCGAACGCAACTCGGTAGTGAACCTTTCAAGAGTTTGTTAACATTTTCAATGGTTTTAGCTTTGTAGCAATATTTACATTGTATAAGTTTTATTTTCTTTCATTCAGAAATAAAAAATTTCAAATTCTTAACACCTGCACTTATTTCTGCAGAGCACCGAAGATAGATTTTTCACAATCCGAATCGCTTAATTTTATCATTATATTTAAGCCACGCTGGATTTCTTTTCATCCCAGAATGGAATCAAAGCCGATTGCGACGCACGGTTCTTCACTTCACTCTATTTATGGCTATGCCTTACTCCGGCTCGTTCGAATTTTGCCTAATATTTCTAGAAGAAAGAGAGCTTCTTTTAGGGACGAGGTGTGTTGATCGAATGATGAACGAAATTTTTTTTAACATTATTATGAAAAGAATGTCAAAAGAAAGGCAAGCAAAATCCGCGGGCCAAGAAGAAAACGGACAGACGTTACGATTATTTTTTTCTGGTTGCCTATCTCAAATACCATTGTAAAATCAATCTCAATTAAATAAATAATGAAATATGAAGACCACATCAAGGAAACTGGATCGGACAGTGAATTTCAGGCTAGGCCGTCCATGCATGAGTGTAGGTGCCAAAAGGAGCCAGCTCCTGGAAAGACGTCCGCATCAGCGGGTGCAAAACTTCAGAAGAATTAAATTGCGGCTTTGCCACAGCCATCGATAAGACTTCATTTGAACTTCAGTGAAAACATGCGGCAAAAATTAGAAGTTCTAAATCAAAATCGTCGCTCGTCCAAAAAATCTGAAGCAATTAGAATGCACATCTATGGAGCAAAGGGACTGTTTACTAGAAACTTGTTCGAATGTTTTCGATAACCAGAGTAAACGACAGCTATAAGTTGCCAAGTAGATGAATAGCCATGCTATTCACAATGAATACCGTTGAGACGTACAATTTTTTCCTTATAGTGAGAGCAACTTTGCATTCACATCTCTAGCATGATTTCTTACGTAAATATTTCACATATAACCTATTTCGCCGGAAATGCCCCATTTATTCTATTTTTGCAGTGAATAACTCATGGCATGCTTATAATCCTAAGAGAATTTAGTTTCCAGGAAAGAATACAAGGCAAAATACTCGGTGTAAGAATAATTTCATCGGAGTTGGAATTATTTCAGAGCACAATTGCCAGAGCCGAAGCTACAATCCTCTCACTCGTGTATCATCTCATCCTCAGTTCAATATGGACTCATGTCCAATTACAATAGCGGCGATGTAGACATTCATGTCAACGCTACCTGCGCTTTATTAAATGTAGTCTGGCTGCGCTGGAATGGTAAACAGGGTGCAAATCATTATTACAGTCTGATTTGCGCTTTCCTCTTGGTTCAAAGCGAAGCTCGCACGCGTAATGAGCTTCCAAAACGTGTTTGTTCGATGCAACGAAAGTTACCAGCTGCTCTCTTGTTTGCTTTGAAAATATTCCGGAACTGGCGAGACGCATGTTTTGAATGATAAAGTAATACTTTTATTTTTTGAACGGCAGAGTAGGTATGAATTGGCAGAACAAATAGAAAGCTGGTAACGTATTTTTCGTGGTTTTTGTGCGACGGCTGCATCGCTGGTATACCTTCGCTAATTAAAAGACTAAGGTACTGACTCCGGGGCAGTGGAGGAAGTTTTCTCAAGGCAGAAAATGCCGACACCTGCAATATAATTGTTTGGAAACAGCTACATTAACACCAATGGCTGGAGAAATGGTAGAGCATTTTTTCTATACGGATTATAGATTAGGTGCTCTTTTTATACCGGAAAAAATGAAGCCGTGCACAAATATCTTTCAGGTTTACTGGTTCACTCAAATGTATTATTATGAGCCGTTCACTCTACAGTATCTTAAGGGAGAAATACACAATTCTGGCCCCATAAATGCGCATGTAACCATGGGTCTAGTCATGAAGTATTACCGACATTAGACAGTGAAGAAATTCTACTCACGTGTCAGCAAAGGGTGGAAATGAGAGACGCGTGTACATTGTATCTGATCAGAGAATCTCACCGCTATTTAAATAAAGGTAATTACTGGAACGACAACAAGGCTCAAGTCGATGCGTTTCACCGATCATGAGAGAAGATATCCAATACTTGAATAAATTGTTTCGAACTGAGACGCACTTTCCCAAATCGTACTGATCAGAAAAAAGCCAGAGAGAGAAACACTAATTTCATGCTACGAAAACTCGGATGTAAGCAATTAAAGACAATTGAGGAGCTTTAAAGGTTCAGTGTCATTCTCGGGACACTTGGCTCTGTTAATTGCAAGCCATCCACCTCGTTTAATTATTCAGGGATTAGGTGCGACCTGCATTGTTTGTGTGCCATTAACGCTAGAAAACTCCATTAGACAGGCGCTGCGGACATGTGCGCAACACGACCGGGCCGCTTATCGGCAGCGAGTGAGGCAGAGAGCAGGAACGGGTCGGGGCTGAGGCTCAAGATAAGGACATTTGGACTTGTCCGACGAGCGCTTGCTGGTCTGGTGAGGAACCGGCTGCGGCAATACTCAGATCAATTTTTTTACACTGAATTCGCAGAATCTAAATCAAGGTTGTAGCGTCGCTCTATTCTTAGTGCTGAACTTCAAGGGTTGGACGCTATCATCCAAGGTCGGCTTACGTGCCGTCGCTCATCCATCCAAGCGCAGTTTTTTTTTTTCTACAGATACAGAAACATACTTATTAACCGTGTGTTGAAAATGGTATTTGAGGGATTACGATTAACGTAGTTGTTCAGTGTCAAAAGGGGTTTCTGTTCTCAAAAACATTCGTTTACTGTCATTTGAAGAATACGTGTAACATTGTCTAAACAATGCGTTGATTATAAAAGGTTCCTCGTTCAACTCGTAACGAGCAGCTGTGCCTCATTTTCAACGCCATTGATGTCGTTCTGTGAAAAATAAGCCCCTATAATTTTAGGGCGCGAATTCGATGCCATAATGAAACATCCCTAATACTGCAATATATGATCACAGCGCATCCAATTATCGTAATAGCTTTAACTTGTAATTAATTAATTTCTGCAATAGGAAATACCTTTTGTGGCTATACGAATTGAAACGGGTTAATTTCGGTGAAATCATTTATCTATTCATTGAAAATGTTCAGAACAACCGACAAGTTCAACATAAGGAGGAAATCATCGTTTATCAGTTCCAAAGTCTAATTATACTTTCAAATGCTATGGAATAAAAAACGAGACAACAAGGGAGTGAATCACGAACTGGTTTTCCGTTGAAAAAGTCTAAACAAGACTAATGTTGAATCAATGGTTCCTTATGTAACAGTTTTAAAAAGGCAAATTTATGGAGAGATATACAGGAAAATTATCAGTAAGTGAGCTAAGGTTGTAAAAGTTTCAAGCCTCATTCAATAAACTTGTCCTTAATTGGTCACCCCTTTAGCTCATATCAAAATAAATTTTCAAGTTTTTTGTGTTATTCGTGGTAACGCTTTAGCGCTCATGTTCGTGAGGGCATTAAAGATATTTTACGTCAAGTCGCTGGTGTCCGGTATGTTCTCACTTAATTCTCTCTTTATTTAATGAGAACTGACAGAAAGGAACCCGGGGGAGCGATATCTGAGGGACATGAGGAACAAGAAATACGACAACCCCTTCCTATGCACATGCTGGGAAGAGTTTGACTTACGAACCCAACTAATGCTGTCCTCTGTGTGAGAGCTGGTTGTTGTGGGAGACTTAGTGCGCCACTGTTCGTATTTGCTAGGTAGCTAGAAAGATACATTGGTGAATTTCGTAGGTAGAATCCCCTTTAAAAGTTCGTACAATTTGTTCAATATCTTACTTTGACATTGAAATTCCTGAGTACGTATCATCTGCAAAAAATGCACATTGACGAAAATGACATTGGATGTCTGCAATATTACATCCAGCGCTTTTGTCGAGCATGATATTAATTTGTTACGAGAATCGATAATGCAAAGAATGCCTTACATGCGAAGGAATTGCTTCACCCTTGATTACCACAATGCTTTATACCAACAGTGTACACCAAATGAATTTATTATTCACTATAACTTTTGTAAGCACTCAAAATGAAAATTAATTTGATAACACAGTTGATCAAATTTCATTTTTACAGTAAGTTCGTCATATTGAGAGACACCGTTGATAGTCAATATTTCAACACCAATATTTCAAGAGTAGTGCACTAATCATTGCTGAGGTAATGGTTGCCTTCGTGATTCACGATGACACCATGCGACTAATTGTAACCATCACATTTGAGAGAGCGCTATTTCAACTTCAGGTTCTATCGTTTAAAGCGTCAACGCTGTATGTTATAAAATATTCAGACGCAATAAATTGGTTCTCCTATTGTGTTGCGTTATAGCTGACAAATAATTTATCTAGAACGTTTCATTCTCTGCAGGTGGTGTAGGTCCGGTGTCGAACAAAACCCCTTGGTTTCTAGCTACAGAAACTAAACTTCCGATGGGCTCGCCAGCTGATTTTGCTATCTGAAACCATGGGGTTATTTCACCACATCAGTTGAACATGTATGAATAATTCTGCAATATTTTTCGGCTACAATAGAAATGGCAGCGCAATGTAGATATGTAAAATCTAATTGGTTGTACAAGATCCTGTGGATACTACGGAGAATGACTCGAACTCTGCTCACGCATGAGCCAACCACTCTCTTGGAAATTTAAGACATGTGAGCACGAATTTAAGCCAATTATAAATATTCCATAATTCTGGTGTCCCTCCAGAGGCGAAATGGGCCACATTTCGGTGCCACTACTACTTAACGCGCAATAGATGCTTCGAGTTCTCGCAAAGACTAAACGATTTATCCTTGAAACTTTGTTAACACGTCAACCGCCATGGGTTACACTAGAGTTGAATATTCTACTCAAATTTCAAGTCAATTGTAGTAAGCAATTTTGAAAATTGCCTACATTATCGGATCGTGACTTCATTTTGCTGTGATGAAATATTTATGAAAATAGTGTTTGTGACTACTGGTGGGTCAACAGCATCGAGAAAATGGCCTCTGTGTACCACCGGTGGCTCACATGGCGGCTAAGGCGATAAAGACGTGTTACGCTTTTCCAATACCTCGAAAACGAGAGGGCTAAAAGATCTTTTTCTTGTGCATGAAATATGTGTGCAGCTTTTTGAGGTTCCCCATCTGATGCGAAAATCAAAATTAGATTTGATTCTAATTTGAGCCTCCCTAACCACAACAAAGGCGTTTCAAAGAGAGGAATGAAGAAAGCCACATTTAGCATGGAGTTAAGGGAAAGTGGAATCTATGCACAAGGTGCATAGAAACATTAAATTGTGAAAGATGTTCATGAAACAAAATGAAAGTTGAAGAAGAAAGCAGTGGGTGTTGAAAAACAGGACAGCAGTGAACCGAAGGTCAGGACATTCTAGTGTAAAAGAATATTTTATTCCAATAAAGCCAGTTCATCTTGAACACTGATTTTTCAAATACCAAATAACTAACACCAGGACGCAACGACGGTTACCCCGATCAAGCCGGTACCCATTTCCGACACCTGGGTATAGAGTTTTGATGTCATTCACATTGTTACGCAGGGCATTTACTGATATACTGTGCGAGCACAATAACATACATACACAAATTAACTCCGCTAGAAAAATGTTGCACAGGTTGTCCGCTAAAAAAATTAGCCAATTTTAAAACGCTGTAGTTTGTAAACTTTTCGTGCTAAAAAGCTGAAATAAGGTCCGTTATAAAGAGCAGGATTTAAAGTTTCATTAATCATACATACGATATAATTAATCCACAGGTAGAACTGCAGAGCTTCAATTTTATTTGCGGTTTACAAGCCCCAGTGGAAGAAATGATTATAAACGGATCCGTAATCACTAGATTTTGTTGATTTCAAGTAAGATATGGAACACGATGACCTAAAAGAACACTTAAAATCAATTACGCTAAGTGAAATGTTCACGCTTCAGGGCATAATTTAAATAAAGGACATTCAGACCATCTAAAAATAACAAAAACAATATTATCTAAAAGCAAAATAGATGATAATTTTACAGAAAAAATAAAATTTTACATTTTGCTTTTTTCAATGAAACCTATTTCAGCCTTCTAGCACTAATATTTTACTAACTACAGCACTTTTAAAATCGGTTACTTTTTTAGCGGACACCCTGTAGAAACACGACAGTGATATGTTAACACTGCCAAATTAGAAAGAACAAGAGGTCCAATTTTTCAGTTCATTCGTCACGCAGCCGCTGCTATCAAAAGGTTTGCATCTGAGCCATCGAGCATGCAAGAGGTAAACTGTCCCACACACTGCTCAGGAAGTCGTAAGATGCTGTGAGTTAGGGCGAATTTTCGTTGACTACATGCGTATCTCTCGAGCGCGCTAGCTCATGCTGTCGCTGATTATGCGGCTAATACGAGCACGCTCACTGACACACATTGAGAACTGAGCAGTGTCATTTAGCGCACAGATAATGTGAGAAACACAGTGAATCATGCCTTCATATGAGCGCAAAAGAGTGTAACTGAGATTCAACTGTCGACTTTGCAGTTGCTATAAAATAAAAGTTTCGCTAATTCCCCGCTCAAACACATGCTCTTTAATTTAACTTAGAATAAAATTTGGTGCCTATGACGCACCTTGTCGTACTGATTACCGTTTCCTGAGAAAATCGACCGAAATAGATCCATAAATTTTACGGAAAGGATTAATTTCTAAGACGAGGCAGCATGAATTACAATCATTAAAAACAGGTCATCTAATGTAACCGTTATTCATTTTTTGAATACTTAATATTTGTACACATATATTTTTACGCAGATAAGATCCGCCTGATCTTTGTTATATTGTAAAAATCTCTGCGATAGCGATATACGCAGCATCAGATTACGCACATTGGCTGCCTGTCGCAAGAAGATTATTTATCCGAACGAAATTAACACGTTGACTGCGATGGATTAAACTAAAGTTCAATATTCAACTCAAAATTAGTGTCGAAAATTGTTAGCAATTTTATAAAAACCAAACATTAACTGAGTTCATTATACACAATTAATTTTAAGAAATTGTTAAAAAAATTCAAAGTGCCTATCGATGGGTCATTCCGCAGCAGAAAAAACTTAAGCACCTGATGGGTCGTTTCGCAAGCAACATGTTAGTGCATCAGCTCCTACACTGGACTTTAAAACGGCTAGTTATTATTGCCAGGATGAAGCACCGGTAGGGCAGGTCAAGCCAGCCCCGAGTTCACTTCAGATCCGCTGAGTAGGGAATACTGGTCAACTTCTTGCTCTTCCACACAGGAAGAAACACCGGGCCTGCACTCCCCACGCAAGGCCAGGCGCTCACCACCAGCTGACGATAAGGCGCCAGGCTGCTATCGGTGCGAAGGAGCGCAGGGAGACACACTGTCTCCTAAGTCTAGTTTATGGACAGGATAGAGATAAAGAATTACCGTCCGTGCCGCTGCCATCGCGGCAGGTCACTCGAAACGACCCTCAAGGAAAGATCACTTTATATTTTAGGATAAATGCTCCCCTTTCTTACGGAATTGGTCACTTCAACGAGGTCAGTTGAGGCAGTGATTTTATGTGATAAATATTCGGCTTTGAGCTGCATATTTTTAATTCGGGACTCAAGGTGAGTGACTGTTAAGCTAATAAGGTGTAAATAATAAAAATCTTCTGTTGACTCCCTTCGTTGCACAAAAACATGGTGCTTCATTTAGACGTAGTACAGTATGGTAGTGCGCTCAAAAAACATGGCTATAACTAAAATAAACTCGTAGTAACTCCATAGCAATAACTAAAAAATGTTCTTTACAACGTAGAATTTTCGTCATAGTACCTGGAAAGTCATTTTTGAAGTCAGACTGAGAACACAGAAGCTTGCCTACTTTTGTGAGTTCATCGACAACTGAGAATCATTTGTCATTTCAGTTGTGCAGCTCCCTGCACAGGTTTTAGTTTCTATCCAAACCTGACCGATTCTTCTATAAATACGTGAAGGACGAGTTATGTAATATTGTACATCGACCTTCTTTCTGTACAAAGTTCACACGCTCAGTAATTTTTCAATAAAATTGGGCCATAAAAATTCAATTGGTCAAGTCTGTCGAAAAAATTCCAGTTATAATATAATTGGCGAAAAAAATTTCTGGGATCCTCGAGTAAGAGACATATTTCTCAGCTGCATTTTCATCTGAGTTTCCCACAATAGCGGTGATATGCCGACACAGGAGCGAAGCAAAAGCCGTATAGTTTACCCGACATTCCCCAACAAATGACGACAAGGTGACGGCCAATACCCAAATGAGGTAAGGCTAAACTGCCTCATGACCAGCTTGTAGAGAGGAACATTTTCGACTGTTTACATATAACATACTGACATTAGAAAACACAGTTCACTCTACACATCAGGAAGGATGCGCCCTGAAGCAAGGTTTGGATTATCTAGTTACAGTCAAAACCCACACTAAGGATCTTTGCCCGCTCACCGATCGGCATATTCAACACAGCGAGAGTATAGCCTAAAGGGATACAAGCGTTATTTTTTCATGCGTCAGAAAGAGCTTTCTTTTCTCGCGTATCGTACTTTATAAAATGGGGACTCGAATCGAACATCCAATCCAACTTTTTCGCCATGGTATCTATGTATGATTTTCGATGGCGAAGCACAGCTTTATCATAGGGCGTCTAAAATTATAGATGCAATGGTGAAAAGCTTGGCAGGTTGCAGTGGCTGTAGGTTATTACATCATCCCTAATGAACGTGGGGAAATCTTTCCTAACACTTTGCGCCGCGAAGGGGCTATTAATGCTACTGCCGAGACTGTGGGTAAATGTTACCTGGAATTTCAGGAATAACTTAACGGTAAATTATGAATGGAAAATATGCGATGAAACGTAGCACTATTTGGTTAAAGCAACTCAACGTTCAGGCATATCGTCTGTTATGTAAAAATTTACGGTAACAAAGTGCATGAGGTAAAACTATACAAACAGAGTACTTTGAATTGTGTGGAGAATAAATGAGTAATCCACGCTAATATAAAAACTTCCTTCTATAATATGTTAATAATACAGCTTTGCAAACAGTTTTCCACCTTAAGTGTGCAAAAAATCTACCTCAAGATCAGGTTCCCTCTGAAGTATGTTACGAAAGTTTGCTGTACGGCAAAATTCGCTCGGAGCGTGACCTCTTTCTACGCAAAGCCATCCAACTCTTGAGCTGACATGCGTACCCCTGATTGCACGAGTGCATGAAGGGAACCTAACAGTCAAGATTTAATTATCAACAAACTTCGTCGTCGTAGCGATACAGCTGGCACTGTGAGCTCTTTTCAGTCGACTGGGCTCCTTAACGTACTATATTATCGGTCAAAAATAACAAAAAATTCTTGAACACGCTTGTAGGCCAAGCAGTGACTGGGTGCCTTAATTTTTATTCTTAAAAGGCTAAAAGTAAGTATTTAGGCAGGCAAAACGCATGCAGCGGAACCAAATCGATATCAAATAACTCTACGGTCAGCTCTACCGGCCGCAACGAAAGGAAGGGAATTGTTTGGAAGTCCGACCTCAGCTGGTAAAAGGTTAGGGACGCAAGCTTTTACCGAGACAATTACCCTATTCTGCGTGACCCGTATGCCATACTCATATGGCAAGTAGAAAATCTCAGGTCGGGAATTGAGATCCGAAATTTCAATCATTGCTGAACCATGACACGATTACAAACAAGGCGATTACAAACGATTACCATGACACGACTGTTTAACAAGAAAATCAAAACATAAGTGAGGAAATTAACCAAGAAGTGGAGGTTCTGTTTCATAGCACAGGAGAGTGATTGATAAAAGATTACAAATAACAATCAATGTTAAAAGATTAAAAATTACTTATTTAAAAAACAGGGTTGGAACTCACTGAAGTTGGAACCTCCAGCACAGTAAGGGACTCCCCGAATATTCATGTCTCACCTTCAGGGCCACTGAAAAAAAAAACAGAAAACAAAATTGATATAATAAGCTCTCGGATAACGTTAAAATTTGAATAGAAATCGTTATTGCATTATCAAAGGTTCTTCACTATTGCGGTGCATGTGATCGTAAGAAAATTAGCGTAACTGAAAAAGTTTCTTAGATGAAGTTCCATGTTCAAAGTTTCATAATATTCAAGCAATAATAAGTATAATCCTTGAAATATTGGTCACCCTTACAGAGGCATTAATTTCATGATGAGGATGCTGCTATAACTTTATTGAAAAAATTCATAGGTGACAAAATTCACTCGCGAGCAAAAGTTTGGAATCACTTTCTTGAAATTGGTTCCGCGCGATTTTGAGCACTAAATATTTTTTCAATAACCATAAAAATTACATCATCTTAAAGGTTCAACTCTTAACTTTAAATTGATACCAAATTCATTCAATTCAAGCCAGTATTTCCGAAGCTATCCCGGATTAAATCAAGGAGGTAGGAAAACAAGGAAATATGGGAATGAATAAAACTACAAAAAATAGTAAATGAAAAATTTATTTAGCCTTAAAATTAAGTGTCAGTACTTTGTGTTTGCTCCCTTTGCCCTAATAACTGCTCTAAGACGACTTTTCATCGACCTGATTAAGTTCTGAATTGATTCTTGAGGAATACCTTCCCACTCCTCAATTAAAGCCGATTTCAGCTCATTCAGACATGAAAGAGCAGGAGTTCTGGAACGAACCTTCTTCTTCAGTTCATCCCACACGTGCCTTTAAATTGATGTAATTTATGGTTATTGAAAAAATATTTAGTGATCAAAATCGCGCGGAACCAATTTCAAGAAAGTGATTCTAAACTTTTGCTCGCGAGTGTAGTTCCGAACATCTCTCAGTTGAAATCAATTCAATAGATTTGAACACGAATAGAGTAAGGGGTATAACTGTATTACCCTCGCTCCCATTTCCAACACACACCATCGATTTTAACCTTTTCGATAGCGAGAGGAACCATCGCTCTTTCACTCCTCAGAATTTATTTCATGAATAGAATATTGGGTGCCAGTGAATCGTTCTCTAAACATCGCACGGAGCATCCTAAAGAATCCATCAGACAAGCTTCCACAAATTAATCTATATAATCCATGGCTTAGCCTACATAACAATTGGCAAACGAAACGAGGGATTAAATTCCTCCACGCTTATTGCCTTAAAATCCTCCGAGATTGGCATTATGTTAATTGAGAGCATTTAGTGTTAGGGGTGTAGAAAAATTAAAGACCAAGTGAAAAAATTATCAAAAACACACAAAAAACTGACCCAAGTTTGCCAATGGAATATTTTTCGTTCGTGTCGCATTTAGAAACACCGTTTTGATTTTCTAAAGTGAAATAATACCTTCGAATAAATTAGAAAAAGCAAAACAATTTTTCATTGAAATATTTTGCACCCATAAAGTTTTCAAAATTTGGTTTGACATGCGCAACCTTACTAATAATTAAGCAACACGTATGTTAATCAGCGTGCTTTGGCAGAAGTTAAACGCAAGAAATATAAGAAACGTTGACTAGCATCAAGTGCCCATAAATTGCCAAGCTTTATCAGCCCAAAGTCTGTTTTGCGCGCTACCAAACACTGAGCTAGTAAGTGTTGATTATATCTGAGCAGGTACTCGCTGGGCATGCACAAAGTTGCGTAATCAATCTTCAGAAACTTTTTACTGTTGTTTCTGTGGAAAATTTTCAATTTATAGGTAGCATTGGCAGTTTTTCAGGAGTTATGGAGGCTGACTGAACATATGAAAACTTCTCATTGAACGCGTGTGAAATTGATCATTGAACGTTATATAATCATTTACCAATGCACTAATTGATGCGTTGTAAAAGAAATCAGGAACAAACTACTCCGATCGTAAAAGGTAGATACTATATTTTCGATTGTGTACGTAATACATGATAAGTTCCTATATTTTTCTCGTAATTAGGATACTTTACTAGATAACGCTGACTTTTCACAAACTCAAATTCTTTAAAACTACATTTTCAATTAGAATACTCATTTCATTCCCCTGTGTAACCGGGATCAGTCATATAATTATGGCATTGGAATGGTTTTGGATTAAATCTTGAACACAAAAATACACAATCCCCCCCCCCAAAAAAAGCACAACGAACCTTCTGTAATTTGTAACGATTTTCACAAACCCTGATCAAAGAACACATGAAGCAAGCCCACCTAAAATACACTTCTATTTATCGATCGCTGCCTTTCCAAACATGCTGTCTGGAAATTGAATACAAACTAATCATTGCCAGAAAAACTATAGAAAAGCACCCATCGAAGCTCACGTTTCCATTGACAAGTGAGAATAGTTTTTTTTTCAAAGACCGAGTCCAAAAGGCTTTCAGACAGAATATAACATGACAGCTGATACGAGCCGAGTACTTCTTCTCCAGCCCAGATACCTATTTGTTATTGACACAACCAGTGTCGCACTTCACTTTTGAGCCACCATTACTTTGTCTTCGGCCCCTTTTCCGGGAACAGCTGGCGAGGCTCTACTTCTCTCGCGTTCGGCTTCACCGTCGAGCACCGCCTACAAGACAATCTACTGACCTCCTACAAGTGTCAGCGTCCTCCATCGATTGCAGCGGAAGCTGAGGAAAGGGAACACGCGAAACAGAATACGGAGCGCGCCGCCAGTGCAGAATATCACCGAAAAATGTTAGGTCATCGAGCTATACCTCAAGTACCTAGCTGAATGGCTGAACGTCAACAGTTCTCTAAATTCTTATCAAGAAATGTCAGTGGCATAAACTTCATCAACATGTGTAAGAGTTTTAATTAATATTAGTTATATTATTATAAGTATTATCATTTTATAAGTTTAAAATTCGCTGGTGAATAAGAGATGATCTCAGGAGATTGAAGAGAAAGGACTATTTTGTAAGAATTGTAGAAAACGGGAGTCTATGCATAATGAGTGTTCACACACATAATACCCTGCGCGCAGAAACAGTATATTAAAAAGGGAAAAGGAGGTGAGACTAAGAAGAGATACCGAAGAAAACATAAAAACTGAAAGAAAAAGTGAGCACGAAAGAAAGAAGTTCCGAAGACCTATCTATAGTTAAGGTAACAAAGTATTCCCCCTGGGAGCGCAATTCCTCGCAGCATACAATAGAAGAACATAAATTACCTAAGCCTATCCCTCTTGAGGGATATTGACATTGATTTCACTGCCCCGAAAGCAGTTCAACGACTGATGGAACAGTTTCGCTCCTCCTCTCGCTTTCAAATTATAGAAATTTTCACCGTCATCCATCGCACCTGAAAGTTTTGTAAGTTACGATAATGTGGATGAAGGCAATCACTTTCCGTTGAATGTGACACAAAGGATTTAATTCTAAGCCCGTTTGAAATACTGTTCTGGTAATTTGAGCTCACGAACTCAATAAGATTTACCGTAAGCGATACTTTACTTATAACTCATTTGTAATCATACAGAGGTAATTGGCAATCATACGGAATAAACTCAAAAAAAATTTCTGCAGACTCGTCACGGTAACATAAGGTGAGTGTTCCAAATGCTAGAGACTATTAACGGATAGAATTTTGAATACTTGTTCAAGGCCAAATCCCGCAATACTAGGTGCTATTACATGCACGGCTTTCCAGAACCAATTGAACGTGCTGAGCAGTTTTGAATATTTCTTTAAAAGTTGCAATCGAGCCAGTTTACAACATTTCGGGGCCACAAAGATGAAGCGTCATTAGGGGTCTGGTTAATATCTGAGAGTTCCTTACATGATGAAATCAGCTTCTGATTCCCACTACAGTGGGCTATTGTGACTCATCACTAAGACTCGACAGATTGTGTCCTTAAAGAACCGGGAAAAATTCATGACACGGAACCCATTAATTAACAGAAGCTGCTTTAGGGAGACAAAGCTCAAAAGAAATTGTGCTCGCAATCGTGTACGCACACTCTAATAGTACCGCCATCCAGCTTCAAAAGCACCAGATCTATTGGCCTGTATGGAGACTAGCGCTCTGACTCCCAACTTGTTTGCCAGGCCAATCATTTGGTGTAGTGGGTCTTGACCTCAAGATTGAGCTCAGCGAAGGATCCCCCAAATGAATAGGAAGACTTGAGGCTCTGCAGAAGTTCAGAGAAGTTGTTGTCTGGAAGCACAAGCTCGTTATGGTAGGAGATGATTGCAGCGCGAGCTTTTGTGCTTGCTGGCTCGCTCCAGCCTGCGACGGAACGCTTAATTCCGCGCCTATGCGCAACGCACAATGACACTTTTTTGTTCACTTATATCATGAAAGATCAGGAAGAAAGGACGGGATACAAAATCACGGATTTTAGTGAGAAATTAGCTATGCCGAATGTGGTGTGCGAGCCGATTTTTTAAAACAGTCAATTATACACTAGATACTGTATATCAAATAGGTTCAAATTGGAAACCCATCCAGAATGTCGAATGGCCTGAATGGTATTGGAAGCTTGGTAATTGTTCGTAGAAGAGTTTTCGATTATTCAAATATTCAATAAGGAACGTCTGCTATTCAAGATAAACATTAAACAACAATTGCCTATTTGCACGTGGGCCTCGGCAGCATATATTCATTGGCAAGGTAACCAAGGAATACATTTTGCTAAAGGCAAACAGTAGGAGTTGCATAGCTTGACTTCAACAATATTGCGAAAGTTGAACTAGTTGTGGAGTATTCTACACACCCTCTTACTATTTTGCTTTGGTAAAACCGTGCAGGCACATTTGATGATTCTGCACGGGAAAAATGGGTAAAAATTTCGAACAGAATTAATGAATTTGTTACGAACATTTGCGGTTAGTGAGAGGACCTTACTGAAGTGTTTACTACACTGATATTCAAAACCAAAAAAAATGTTTTCATTGATGCATATATTTTCACGTTAGAAAATTACACACAGGGTGACCGTAAAATCTCACTAGAAGACAAAATGCTCTCAAGTTAAATGCCAACTTAAATTTAGAAAATAGTACAATTCATATATTAGAACATTCTTTAGTGAACATATGATTTTAAGGTAAGACAAATAATTCGTATCTAAATTTGAGAAAAATCTTAAGCCGAAGAAGTTAATAAACGATTTAAACTCATATCGAACATTGATTTATTCTCAATTTTTCAAACGTAATTTAGAAAAGATCAATAATTTAGCTGTTAAATATTTCCTAACCTAAAAAATGTTTAAAAAAACATTGCCAACATCTACAAGACACTAAAAAAATGTTTAAAAAAGGCACTAAGCTTCTGGCATTTACATTCTGATATAAGTCGCAGGGACGTAATCGGGAGTTGGGGTTTCCACACTCCATCGCAATAAATAATGTTTCAGATAACATTCCTTTCCTTCACTAAGCAGCGTCCAATACTTTTTTAGCATTGCATTCTAATTGAGCATGTTATTCCATTATGAGACCTTTATATGCATAAGTTAACTTGCGTCGGAAGCAAGTTTATTTTGTCGCATCAGCTCTCTAACTCGACTGTAAAATTACCGCAGGCAAAACATATCATAATTTTGAAATCTGTCAAATTGTGTTATGATTTTACCAAAGGTAATTTTATAAATCGAGTTAGTCAGCTTATGCGAGAAAATGAACTAACGTCCTACGCAAGTTAATGCGTGCACGCTTTTCGAATAATCTCCTAATAGAACTACACGTCAACAGGCAGAGAATATCAAGATTTTAAATATCACTATTCAGAAACAGAGCAATAAACAAAAAAATTCATCGCAACGCATGCTTGGACAAGTAAAACGTTCTGAAAACGGAAAATAATTTGAGAAAGCAGAGAAGAAATGGGACGTTAACTGGTAGAACAGCTCAGCCCACGCATCTGAATCTGTTGAAACACTAAAACCAATCACGTCAAACATACCGCATTAGTGAACAAGTGTCTTTATAACTTGATGAAATATTTTTAATCATGCGAGTATTGTATCATCTTGAAACCTACAAAGACTTAAAAAATTGAAACATAAAAATATTGTTATTCATTTTCCCGTTAATTAAGGAAGAACACGTACGATTGCCTTGTTACGTCGCTTCCTAACGCATGTCTATGAGAAACATATCGTGGTGGCACCTAGTGAACAACAAAAATGATTAAAAATATGACACACTAGCAAAGGTAATTAACTCATAAAGCCAAGTAGAGAAAAATATAGGAAGAAATGCTAGAAAATCAGTTATTTCCACGCAAAAATGATTTATAACATGTAATTCTACAAATTAGTTTTTAAAAATTTCTTTCCACACAGATCCTTAGTTGGAGAACACATCACACTTAGTGTCATAAAATCCATGCCAAATGTTGAACAAAAATTAACAGGAAACATTAAAATGTATTTAGTCTGCAAATTTCCTGCTATATATATTTCCAGCACTTATTCAAGGTACAAAATAACAATAGAAGTAATTAATTGATACGGATCAATGTAGTATGAAATATCTATCCAGTATTAAAAATGGGATTTTAAGGTTATTATTGTATCGGTTAGTTGAACAAATTGTTACTTATCTGATGGAAGAATGCAAGTTATAATTCTCTCATAATGTAGTTAGTTCATTTTTCTGAAAGCAGATAGTTCATATTTTACTGTTTCTGAAGCAAGACTTTTAAGCTCAACAAGCTCTAAACATCGAAGCTGCACACTTGAAGTCATATTCATTTTGGCATTTCAATAGTACCCATTTTCTTCGTTAAAATTACGCAGTATTTCCTTCGTTCAAACTTTGTATTTCTTCCGTTGAAAATGTTCATGTGCTCAAAACTCCTGATATTTCTCTTTTAATCGCGTTCAAGGGTGCAGAATTGCAGTTGTGCGGAGTCGCCCACCCATTTGCATACGTTTGCCCACATTTCTTGGAGAGTGATAAAAACACAGACGTGATTTTGTTTTGATGCCGCGGACAACATCCTGGAACGTGAGCAGTGAAGTTACACGTCATGTGAACATCAAGAAATGGAACACTCTACAACATCAGAAGAATTTTCTGCCAAGGCGAAAGGTCAGGAAAAAGCCGAGGTATGACATCGAGCCAAAATCATTCTCAATTATTTTTGGAAAAGGTCCAAGCCACGGGGCTGTAATTATTGAGAAATTTTTAATGGGATGCAGCAGAAGACCAAAGAAATTCCTCATTACAAGACTAATTAACAGTCGCTGGCTGAAGTGATTACACCGGAGAGTTAATAAGGAAGCCGGGCGGTGCGACATCGGTCTCCCGAGACTTTTTCTGCCGGACAAAAGATGACTCACGGAAACTCTGAGAAAATTGAGTTAATCTTAACTTTGCCCCAAGGAAATTACGAAGGCAGTGCCGAATGCGACGAAAAGTCACTGAGAAAATGAAACGCTAACAAAGTAACAGATCGATGCTTCGAAACATGGACCGATGCTCTAACGTGTGCCCAAGACGAGTTATACCACACAGCGCAAGTAATATGGTAGTAAACATAGTTTGCTAATTCATGTGATGCAATTCAAGCCGAACAATCACCTAATTTACCATCGAAAATGACCTCACAAGACAAAGGAAAATCTATCGTGATTGGCGTTTTCTTCACGAAGAAATAAGCTCTCGTAATTAAAGAATCCTATAGGGAGTGAATGCAAAAACAGCCGATGTAAATTTTTGAATGTTCTCCAAGACGTTTTTTAAGCTGAAACTTTAGCTTTATCATCTTGTGAGTGGGTGAGAGTTAACTAATTTAGAACTTGCTCAAAGGCAATGCTAGAAAGCAGAAGACTTCTGAAATTGTTATTTCAATGAACTCATCAAAATAGATATGACCAACATGTCACCAAATTAGATGGTTCAAGTTCAAGCGTCTCTGACGACAACGACAAGGCTGTGTTCTGGAGGGGACGGAGACGGTGACATTTAATGTGGGATTGAGGGAACGGGGATTCGAAGCACAATGCATGTGTCCCCGCACCCAATAAATAGAAATAGCAAAATAAAAAAAGGTTATGAAACATGGTAAAAGTTGAAAAAGAAATTTATGAGGGTAGAAAAAACAACACCGGACTAAAAAAAGTGACGCGTAGCAAAACGAAAAACCTATTCTATTTTGACGAAAGGAAGGCCTATTTACCTATCCTATAGATTGGAACCTCGCATTTTCCCTTTAGGAGCTCTATTTCCCGTAGAAATTATGGTTGTGCCGCTTTGACAAGCATCGTGTTTCTACCATAAACATACTGTACCTCAATACTTTTGATGATCCTGGACAACGATGCCCGGATATTAATTTGAAACATGACACAATTGCAAGCGCTCTCTAATAGTAATTGTTACATAGTACATTTGATGATAGATTCAGTATTACATTTTTTGTGGTTGTGGTATAGCTTTTAAAAAGTTATTTGCTACCATCAGGAAGCGTTGCAGTGCAGTTCAAGGGACTTTTTCATTCTAATTGTAATAAACTCATACGGTTATAGCATAGCTTTTGAATGATTTGTACTAGTAACACAAGGAAGCATTGCAGTACAGTTTTAGGGACTCAATTCTGGCTGACAAGGAGCAATTTCAAAATCCAATATGGATTTCTTGGAAACATGAAAAACCAAGATATTTTAAAAGAAGCTCAGTTACGCCAGTTCGACAGTAGAACTTCGTAAGGAATATTAAAATTTTCACGCGTACTCGTGTATGGCATTTTTCTATCACGGTCTACTTTATAATCTAATTAGTTTATACCCGTGCAATGACATCATTCTAACAAGTACATTAGAGTTGCAATCGGCAAATGAAAACCTCAAAAAACTTAAGTTATTCAAATGTAACTCTTTCAAATCTGCATCTTCATGTTCATTTATGTACTCATACTCCTCCATTTTATGCATTCGCTTGGAAAAATTTTTAATGTCCAGTCACGGTATGAGTCTTAACTTTTATCTTTTAGGTAATAGTTCACACCTACTCAGACACACTACAATGCATACTATCAGCAGGTCCACATTCTTGCGAACTCGAATTGACGGAGAAGAGTATACAAATATTCCTCTCAAGTTTCCTTCGAATTTGACCAATTCGCGAGCAGTTACTGATCGTCATAATCCATCAAGAAACTCTAGTGAAGGAACTTTACTCGAAGCAAGGCAGATTTGAGAGCGAACTCTGCCGATAAATTTGAGAACATTGACAACTGAAAGCGGCGTATGCGGAGCGGAGCCCCTGAGTCTCTCCATTATATACGCTACAATCACGACCGACGATGTAAGTCTCGCACTGATATACGCCAATGCAAATTAGAGCCATTGTTTCCTCAGCACACAACCATCAGACCTGGTCGTATTCGGCTCCAGCATCGCCTGGCTGTCAATTAAAACAAATGCACAGCTGTGATGTGGAATAACCTTACGGGTTTTTATATATTCATGAAACTTGAAGCTGGTTTACCTAATTGTGAATGTCATGAAACTTGAAGCTGCTTCACTTAATTGTGAATGTCATGAAACTTGAAGCTGCTTTACTTAATTGTGAATGCCATGAAACTTGAAGCTGCTTTACTTAGTTGTGAATGTCATGAAACTTGAAGCTGCTTCACTTAATTGTGAATGTCATGAAACTTGAAGCTGCTTTACTTAATTGTGAATGTCATGAAACTTGAAGTTGCTTTACTTAATTGTGAATGTCATGAAACTTGAAGCTGCTTTACTTAGTTGTGAATGTCATGAAACTTGAAGCTGCTTCACTTAATTGTGAATGTCATGAAACTTGAAGCTGCTTTACTTAATTGTGAATGTCATGAAACTTGAAGCTGCTTTACTTAGTTGTGAATGTCATGAAACTTGAAGCTGCTTCACTTAATTGTGAATGTCATGAAACTTGAAGCTGCTTTACTTAATTGTGAATGTCATGAAACTTGAAGCTGCTTTACTTAATTGTGAATGTCATGAAACTTGAAGTTGCTTTACTTAATTGTGAATAATGCGGTACCCGCGATCGGGTGTTTCATACAGAATTAATTATTTACTCTCTATAGTGGTTTCGTGACCTAATAGGGTTCGAACAAGCAGAACACCGATCCAAAGCGGTCTTGGAAAGTAATATTGGCTGTGCAATGGACACCAGACAGCCACGGTTCCAAGCCGCTTTGACGTGCGCGCTACAGCTGCAACTGGAAACCGAAGAGATATCGGTGCTATCAAATAATTAAAATACTCCGCTAAACGAGTTCCAAAATATTTCGTTCAGGGAGAAATGTAAACTGTTGTCTTAGAAGACAGTTAACAGTATATATAAAGAACGAATAACTTATAAATACGAATATGAATTACATAAATGTACGTTATATAATGATATAATGCATAACTAAACTTAGGTGGTGCATTTAATTAAAAATACTCCGCTGAAATGAGTTCCAAAATAATTCATCAAGGAGAAAAATGTGATAAGTTGTTTTAAAAGACCATTAAGAGTAGATGTAAAACCATGAAAAACTCATAATAAAGTCAGTTGGAGCATTTAATTTTAGATATGTCTTTCAGATGTTTCATGAGAGTAGGTTGAATTAAAATTTGTCGAAAAATTCGTTCAGCAAGCGTAACCACACGAATACTTCGTTGTTTCATCGATAACAGTGACCAGGAAGATGTGCATGCAATAACAACGCGTTGATGTCGGGAGCAGTGATGAATTAATTTTACGAGGTTGTTAGTTGATGGACCGGTGCAAAAAGAAATATTTAATAAGAAATGCTATAGTTTGATTTCGTTTATATTGCAGTCAACTTGCTGATGCTTTCAGTTTCCCCCTAAGACCACAAGCATCATCTAGAGCTCATAGAAATACTCATTTTTACTCGAAGCGTAAAAGGAACTGTTTAATTTAACATTTAGTCAGCCCATCTCACCCTGACTTCACCTTAAGCGATATCGATAGAACAGTTTTATCTCCCTAGAATCTCCAATGCTGTTGGCTGGCCTAAGGCGAGTTATTGTGAGAATGGCCTATTCGCCCAGTGCCAGCCTGAATTTACAACCGCTTACTGAACTACCATGTCCAGACACAGTGTTTAGTGCACGTTTTGGCATGAAATGCGACGCTAATAAGCATGGGAAGAGAGTAGCATTCTCAGTATTGAACCCTGTTATTTAAATTTAACGATATAAGCATTAGAAACAAGGTACAAAATGGCTCAACACCGGTGCGATAATTAATCAGGACAAACAGGGATGTTTAATTCCACACGTAAATGAAATATCTTCGCACAATCGGCGCGAACAGGAGTCTAGCTCTGTGTACGCCAGGAGTAGGAACGTGTTCCTTCATTTCAAATGACTCATTGAGCCAAATAAATTGATCCCATGTTTAGACTGCGCTCGATACTTTGCAATCGGAACCTTTCTATGCCCATTACCTGCGATCATAGAACTTGGGGCCACCTTATCATAGAGAGCCCGTTTTGGTAATAGCCTCGGGTTTAAATTGTCCATAATCACATCTCTTTCGACGCTCCAGGCGTGGAAGTTCGAAGCAAAAACTCTCGTTAAAGCTAAAGAAGAAATTAAAGATCGATACCGATCTGTAGAGCTTGGCTAACCAATGGTCAAATCTCATTGCCTAAAGAGACCTCTAACAGATGACTTGTAATTACAGGAGGCTGCCTTACCTGCGCCTAACGCGCGGCTCGTGGGAACGTACAGAGAGCTAGCTACCTGGCCCCAATTTAGGGTTGGGTAAAATTTGTCCTATTATACAGTCGTTTAACTGATTGGCGGGGCAAACAATACTTAGCTGAGGAAATGAATGGCCAGTAGTGAATGTTGAATATTTTCTGGACGTACTCAAATTTTTTGACGCATCATTGGTTTCTTTTCAGCTTTGTCAATTATAGAATTTCACAGGTCGTGCTAGGGGCTCCATCATCAGTTTCGCTGGAATCCAATTTTACAATGGCTGCTTCAAGAAAAAATTTTTAATATTTTAGAAAACAAGGACGTGTAATGCAGGAATAACTTTACACTTTACCACATAATATGTTTTTGTTAGGCAGCAGAAGTGCTAACGTTGCACTAGATAAAACGTAGATTACTCTCAGAGAAGTGATTACGTTGAATGATGACATACCTACATTTTGGTGTTACTTAAGTAGGGTATACAGAATTGGACGTATCAAGTAAAACAAATTAAACAACACACCTAAACTTCGCTTTCTCATTATTATAGGCGAATTTTTGCTCAAATTTTAAGGTCAATGATGAAAGACAACGAACTAATGCTTCTTATAAATTTGCAATTCATCAGAGCAACAAAGGAATACGAATGGATAGTAATGCTGGCAGGTGGAAGAGGTTAAATGTCATAACAGTACTTCTACATCTTTCAGAGACGCACAAATGGACATTATTAGACTTTCCGATGTTTTTGCCGAATACTACTCGATCACTATACCACTACCACACGCTGCAGCATTAGGCATATACAGAAACAAGATAGATCATTGGGACCGCTTGCATGCCATCATCTGATGACACATAGATAACAAATAATAAACTAGTTTATACCTCACTAACCACACAATCGGTTCCCATGAGAGGAGGGAAGAGCACCATTCAGTGCGGAACAACAGAACGTGGAATCTGCGCACTACGTGTGTCCTCACACCGTACGCATAGAAACAGCAAAGTTGAGAAATAAATTATGAACCAAGATTAATGTTACCTAAAAAAACCATAGATGATAAGAATGGTCAGCGGTGAACGGAAAAGACATTGTTCCAAGACAGTGAACACCAATTCTATTTTAACTAAAGAAAGGCCCACGTACCCGTAAGATTGGGGCATTAAATCTTCCCCTGGAAGTGTTATTTCTCAAATTTGATAGTTGCATCCCTCAAGGGGCCAATGCCACTAGAATTATGCGGGGGAAGTAAACACGATGGGACTTGGCGGTAGAGTTTACTGGCCAGGTAAGTTGGCAGCATCGCGCACATCACACCCCCTACGAACCTTTGGATGAGAGACCTCAACTCAAATTCAAAACGTTTAAACAATAACCCCCAAAAAAAATTTCGCAAAACGAACGAATACCGTTAACCAAATTGACACGCAGTTAACAATAAAAGTTAACAAAATTAGTTCAAAAAATTTAAAGCGACAACACTAAGTGAAAGGTAACGATATTACTTAAAGGCAAACGTCTCGCTTAAAAAGCGTCTTTACTTTAAACTTTAAACCGTCTCGCAACTCATACCATTAAAAAGGTAAAGTGTACTAAACAAACTTACCAATACACCAACCAAGCATTATTATAATTAAAGGCAAAAACAAGCAAAAACAAGGGCAGCTAAGCAAACGAAAAATATGATATGCCCTGTTTGTAGCTAAATTGAAACAATTCGATACATTATGTTAAACAACCCTTAATTAAATAAACGCACCGTTAATATTTCTAATTAAGAACCATCTACATAATCATAAATAATAAAACGTAACTGAAATAACGTATAACGCCAGACAAAAAAAAAACAGGAAAACATGTTAAGTAAAGAAAAGAAACATCCGCTATTACTATTAGCATATTAATGATTTATATTTATATTGAAACTCCAAGAAAACAAATAATGTAAATTTATAGCGATACATCGAATAACTGACGCACCGCAAAACACCGCAAAATGCAAAAAATCATAAACAATTCTTTTTAATAAACGTTAAATGTTAAAATGTTAACCCGTCATTTCTGCAAACAACCAAAAAAGGGAGAGAAAAAAAATAAATAAATCTTCAAACCTTACAACTAAGATTATACCGGATATAGAGAAAAAACATTAAAAAATAAATAAGTGATTAATATTTAAAAGCAAAATAGCAAAAGCAACATCCCAAGCAAAGCAAAAACACTCAACTAACTTACCGTGCATCAAAATGTCAGCACGTCGACAGCAGTAAGAATAAAGGGGAAAAAAATAAAACAACGCCACATATTATTGGTACAACGCATCTAAAGCAATAATTTCCAATCATGAAAATGTATAGAATAAAAACCGTCACATCTTCCTACATCACATAACCAAAGGACAAAAAATTAATTTCGATAAAAAAAAACTCCGCACATTGCACATGAGAAAAAAAACGAAATTGAATTACATATTAAAAACATGTGAAGTATTGGAAACAACCAAAAAAAACACATGTTTAAAACAGAAACAGCCTTTACAAATAATTTAAATAATTTGATAATTGAAATGATTAAAATTTTATAAGAAATTGCGCGTCGACATTAGAGAAGCATACAGCAACCTTAAACTTAAGATTACATGGCGATTGTTACATCAACGATTACATTAAAATGAATATATACTCGCATTTTTCTTGCGATTCCGCATTTTCCAATTTTCCTAATCTTCCACTAGTGCGGTTAGCAATTATCACTTTATTCAAATTAATTCACGGGGAAATTTCACAATTATGGCAAATTTTCTCTTCAATCATTTTTCAGATTTCCTAAATTTCATTATTTTTAAAATTTCCCGCCGCACACTTGTAGAGGGACAGGGACGGCCATGTCGTCCCCCTTCCCGTGGACGTCCTGCCCACCTAACGCTAGGCACATTCACTATTACTAGGTCCCGTGCGATGTTAATAATTGTTACTGGTCCTGATTTGTCCTTGGCGGCCTGCCTACCGCGCGTCCACGAGAGCAAAAATCCTCTCGTTGCGCGGTTGTTAGCATTTCAGATGATATAGGATTGTGGCTAACCCCATAGTGATCAGGATCAGTAACATAACGACAATGTCGGTCACGTTATCAGGTAGCAAGTCCGTTCTTGTCACGGAGTTGTCCCTGATCCAATTTTCGTTTACATTGCTGCTGTGGGTCGACAGAGCAGTAACCAAAGTATCTACATCGATTGTAGATTCGGCGTTGCCCATGATGCGCCTCGCACACCTGAAAAGGAAGGATACAGAACCGATTAGCATGACCAACATACAAACAGAACAAACTAACTCGCAACCCTAAAAATTTATAAAGTTCATCGAACCCGTTGGTCGGGTAGCCACCAACCAGTGTATGAATTCTAATTAAATTTTTGCTGATCGCCGAACATTCCAGCTGAAGAAATAGAAAAAAAGTAACACTGTGGGATACGCTGCAGCGTCAAATCAACCCATCTCACAGGATGAACTGCCGCCTCAGCGATTGCATTTGGCAGTCGGAGAATCCGCTCAATATTTAAAAATGTCAATTCAGCGACACCCTCAGACTATGAATTTAACGTTGTAAGCGAATTTGGATCAAGCAAATAAAGCGACTTAGAGACAAGGGTTATCAACCCTCAAGGTTAAACCAGACAGTTACACATTCCTTTTAACCTCAGGCAAACATCAAGCATTATGCCAAATCAAATTAGAACAACGCGGTACAAACAATTGTAAACATAACACATAAAATATAATATAAGGGTTACTGGGAATATTATGAACACAACGCAGATTAACGCAGCAAAACTCCTTAACCTTTGATTATTAAACTTAACGCAATTGTTAAACAAGGGTAACATATTAAATCGTAACTCGTCGAATCGTTGCGCCGTCAAACGTTAATGGTATGAACGTAGCAGAAGGAACTTGTCATTTTAACTCACAGTTCAACCTTCCTCAAGGGTAACAAGTGATTGAGGTTACTCTTATAAATTTTGGAACCAATTTTAACCTCAGCCCAATTACGCTTGACCTTTTGAACCACAGCCGGACCAAGCCAAGTAAGCTTTAATTTATGTTTTTTGTCGTGATTTTTCAAAAGAACACGATCGCCAACGTTCACGTCCTTATCACGTCGTTTAATGTTTCTATACAGATTTCTCTCTGTCGTATTATTTATAATCAAGTTTCGAAAATTTTCTACTGCCTGGGCGGCTTCTTTTGCCCGAAAGTTTACCAAATCCAATTCTTCATCATAACTATAAGTCACAGAATCAAAATTCTCGGATTGATAGTATGCATATGTGTCTCGATTAAACATTACGAAACTAGGGGTTTCGCCATAAGTAGAATTCAATGCGTTGTTTAGTGCATTTTCAACGACCTCGAGCATCTGATCCCACTCTGCATGAGGGAGCGAATTTACATATAATTTAAGTAGATTGGTTATTTTCCTGTTGTTTCTCTCAACTATAGCGTTGGAATGAGGGCTGTACGCTAAAACTTCTTTTTTAGCGATGGCCTGCACATTTGCAAACTGCTTGACCGCCACAGATTTAAATTCTAAAGCGTTATCTGTAATCAGAGTTTTGGGAAATCCTAACAAGGAAAAACAGTTACTCAGGCAAGAAAAAACTGTCTCCGTACGACGATTAGAAATGGCATACAACCTGCAGAACCTAGAAAAGAGGTCGATAATAACTAGGATGTATTTATTGCCATTATCTGTTATTTTTAGTGGACCGAGGAGGTCCATAGATACAACCTCAAACGGTCCTTTCGCTATCGGAGCGGTCAAAATTTTAATTGGAACCGAAGGTCTTGCCTTAATTAATTTACAAACTTCACAATCCTTTACAAATTTTCGCACAATTGTTTTTTCCAAATGATTAAAATATTTCAGCTTAAACTTGAACAATGTATGTACGTCATCCGTATGGTACATCGCGTGAATAGCTAAAATAGCCTTACCCATCAAAGAGTTAGGTACCACTGCTGTAAGAATGGTACTAGGTCTGTAGTCAATTTGTCTACGTCGATATAGAATGTCATTCAAAATTAAAAACTTCTGTAGGTCTGGAATTTTCGAAACACTACCGTGCAGTAAAGCGTCCTTAACTTCCATGCAAAATGGGTCTTTTTCTTGTTCGTCAATAAATTCTTTTATAGTCCAAGAAATTTCCTCATCTCTTGGTACATAGTCTAGCAGCTTAGGACGAGTCTCTTTTGCTGCGTCGTCAGCACTGTCTCTAGGCGGCGGGTCAGCTACCTCATGTCTAGTCATGCCTTTTTTCTGTGACCGAGTCTCCACAATGCAAACGTCGGATTCAAGCGCGGATTCCAGAGCATCACAAAGCTCTAGTTCCTTAATGGTTAATTTCTCATTGTTTACAGGTAATTTGCTCAGGTAATCTGCTACTACATTTTCTTTGCCGGGTAAATATTTAACAACTGGGTCAAATGAATGAACGTTTATACACCAACGTGCCATGTTTGTATCTTCAGGCAGTTTTTTGTGAAGAGTGGTACCAAGGGGCGGTGGTCTGTGTAGACCTTAACAGGGTATCCCGTAATTAGATATTTAAAATATTTCAAAGCCGAAAAAATCGCGAAAAACTCCTTCTTAGTAGTTGAGTATCGCCTCTGGCTAGAATTCAAATTTTTACTATAATAAGCCACAGGTCTCATAATTCGATCACTTGAATCATCTGTCTGCATTAGGACGGCTCCAATTCCAGAGTTAGACGCGTCCGTAAATACGTGGAAATCCTTTGTGTAGTCAGGTTGTCTTAAAACTGTGTCAGATGTCAGAGCAGATTTGATAAACACAAAACTCTTCTGGCATTCGTCGGTCCACGTATAGTCAACGTCTTTTCGTAACAAATTATTCAGAGGGTGAGCTACTTCCGCAAAATTAGGTAAGAAATTACGGAAATAATTTGCTAAACCTAGAAACTGTTGCAGTTCTTTCACATTAACGGGAGCTCTGCAGTCTTGCAATTTCTGTGAATATTTACATTTAGGGTAATGTTCGAATGGCCGTACGGTTCGAATCGTCGGTCATACTAAGTCAATTTTCAATCTTGACGATCGATAGCAATCCAAAAGCCACCCCGTAAGACGCGTAGCAGATTACACCACTACAGGCCTTGTGGGTTGAGTTTTTAGATAGCTACCGAGCGCAAAAATTTAAAATTAACTAAGAATGACCGACGATTTGAACCGTCCGACCTTTCGAACATTACCCTAATACCATTTTCGGCAATAATGTGTCCTAAGTATTCAATCTCTTTCTTGAAGAAATGGCATTTTTCAAGCTTTAAAGACAAATTACCGGAACGAAGCATCTTAAGTACGCTTCCAATATCAGCCAAATGCTGAATTTTTGTTTTGGAAAATACTAATATATCGTCCAGAATGACGAATGCTAATTTGCCCAGGATAGGTGCAAGTGCAGAGGTCATTACTCTCTGAAAAACTCCCGGGCTCGTGCTCAGTCCGAATGGGACTCTTTGAAATTGATATTTACGATAGTTAACGCTGAAGGCGGTAAACCTCCTACTTTCTTGTTCTAATTCGACCTGATGAAAGGCCGACCACAGGTCCAAGCTAGTGAACCATGCGTTACCTCCCAAGGTCGATAATATTTCGTCGATGCGAGGTATCGGATATGAGTCTTTTACTAAAATTTTATTTAGCGCACGGAAATCTATAACGGGATGAAGGTCCCCGGATTTTTTCTTAACCACGATGACAGGAAAATTGAAGTCTGAACTAGATTCTTCAATTATCCCTTGCGAAAGCATGTCCTCCGTAATTTTCATCACCTCTTCCTGATATTTGTGGGGAATACGGTAAGGGGCTAAATTTAGTACAGGTGCATCCGGTTTCAACTGAATTCGGTGCTTCATAATACTTGTAACACCTATAGTCTCACCTTCTAGAGTAACTACATCTCGAAATTCATTTAATAATTTTACTAGAGGTAACTGCATGTCCTCTTCATCACAAAAAACATCATCATTATTTAAACCACGTCGTGCTTCCTGATTTCCTCCACACGATACACCTACTTGTGCATTAGCTCCCAACTTCTCGTCATCGACTCCCTCGAGAAATTGATTTCTACCGCGAGCGTCAGCATTCAAACCAAGTTTTCTTTCAGTTATGGTCTTAATTCCACCACCAGCCGTGACAACCTGCCTTCTATCCGACACTGCGTCAGAATTTATTTCAATATCATTAGCGTCTCTGAGTGCTGTTTCAACACTCGTCAAATACATTTCGCTCTCAATATCATCAGCTGCAATTAACTCAATATTGCACAACATCGTATTCTCAGTTAAATAAATCGCATCTTCTTGTGCATTTAGGACCATCACCATCACCGGCACCAAGCCGTCGTCCTCTATACGAACAATGGAATCAGCCACAAAAGCTCCATTTTCTAGACATCTTTTCAAAATCATATACTCTCCTGGGGTTGCTTTTTTAACGAAACCGTACACTACCTTCATCGCGTTACCAGGCACTTCTACCTGAGTGCAATGAACTATCAACCGCCGTGAGCACTGTCTCGCCTCAGCCGCAGCCACAATTTTTTTTCCTCTTCACAGTTACTATTTTTATCTGGGTGACTGACCCTGTCGCTCTTCCTCACAATAGCAACATCCGATATCAGACAATCGCTGTTTACAATTTTTTTCATTACTGCTTCACTACTTAAAACCGGTTCCATTTTTAATTCACAAAAAGGGATCGAAATACCGTCCCAAAGAAGGGTTTTATTTTTAAAATTGATTATGGCATCATTCAGAACATCGCGGCCGAGAATTAGATCGTAATTAAATTTAGCCTCCTTTACGATGAGGGCATTAGTTTTTGGTACTTTTTTAGTGCCTGGAATGGTAATAGACAACTCTACTTCTCCGCTAAAGTTACTTTTGCCATTAATGCCCTTCACCATTAAACGACTAGGCTTAACTTCTTCGTTTAAGTTCTTAACCTGCCTGTAACTTATTAGGCATTTTTCTGAACCGCTGTCTAGCAAAGCACTCAAATACTGAGCATTATTTTTAATTATTATTGTAGGCTTGTTGCTTTCTTTAAATGCAACCAAACAGCGCCTTTTTTATTGCAATTTCCTTTTACGACACTAGCGGAGAAATAAGCCTCAACTGCTTTGCTTCGCTCCTGTCTATCCGCAAGTTCTTCGTCTTGCAATAATTTATACCTATTTTCACACTTGAACAAGGGATCAATGAAGGATTTGGTTGTCTCGGTGGTATCTGGACTTTCGACCACAGCTTCTAGATTAACGAGGGTGCTGTTGTTGACCTCGGTCTCAAACGAAATCAATTTCCTCCTGCTACCTCTACCTGGTTCTGTTCTTCGCCCAAAAAATCCCGAGCACCCGGCTCGGCATCTGCAAAGTGTACCTCACTCCTTCCGCGCGTTGTACTCCCTCTGTTGACATTACCACCGCGTAAACTTCCCGTGGCTCTACAATATTTCACTAAATGTGCTCCACCACACGCGAAGCATCCTCTCCCATTAAACTGACCTCTCTGTGGCTGACCTCTACCTCTACATTCGAAATGACCAACCACTGAACATGAGTTGCAAAACGGGAAGCCTTTTTTTTCCCGAAGTTTGACTGAAACTAGGACCTGAAACTTGCCCAGAACTAGAACCACTGTCTGTTCTTACTGCGTTGCACTCCAAATACCCATTTGCTTGGTCTCCTACGTAACCACTAAATTATCTTGCTCTCCCACGAGGATTCCGCAACCAAGGTCTAGGACCCGCAATCCTACGTGGCCCTACACGATTACTACGCTGGGTTCCGAAATTCCCATAAAGAACTTCACTCTCCTGAAAGTAGTCCTGCGCCTAAACGCAGCCATCCAAATCACTGTTTACATCCGCTAAATAGCTTTCACTCTCGTTTCTGACTGTGTGCTGTGACGCTAGAATTTTTTTAGTTTCCGCCTGACCCCTAACAGCGGAAATTAACTTCGCCAAAAGTGCCTCGGCGGTGCTAAACTGAGTTTCAAAAATTTTCCTGGCGAATGACTCGTCTAATAAGGGACCCAGAATGGTTAACGCGAGACTAAAAGACATGCTGTCCCCTACAAAACGTTTCAGTTCTGCCTGTGTCGTACAAGCCTGATAATAGGGATGTCTTTGCCAACCCAGTGTGGTTGAAGTCAGGATGTTTTCTGTCAATTTGCGTATTTTTGAGAAGGCCATTACTAGTTGTGCTGCCAACGCATTATTTCGTATCAATTGCAATTCATTTAAATCGCATGCCAAGGCGTGTATGGATTTTTCGCCGCGACACACATATATGTCATCCAAAATTTTTACTTCTTGATCAAAAGTATAATTTAAATCTGCGTTGACCAGCTTGGTCACCACAGCATTGAAATTACCTACGTTTTTGTTGGCGGACCTCACCAGGAACTCTTTCTTTCGTTCGTCACTTGTCACGTTTGGAAGCAGGGTCATGTACGCCTTTAAATTTTGTATGTGCGTACTAAAGGATTTATTCTCTAGGAACTCCGGATCCTGCCCGCGTCTGCGACCTTTAAAAAGGGGCAATTCAGCGTTCGTCATCATGGTTCCTACTGTAGGAGGCATGTTTGCGACTATATCGCGAGCTAATTGAGTCCTATCGTTATTATTACTGCTATTAGCACTAGCACTAATCGCACTAGGAGTAGTCATTGTGGCATTTTGAGTAGTCGTAACGGTAGGAATACTTATTCTGCCACTCTTTGTTATTGTGGGCTCTGTGCGAACGAATTCCGGTTCGCTATCCGAGTAATCTGACATGGATCCTAGTACAAAACTATTTCAAGTATTTTTCCTATTCACAATCAAAGATATGCAAAACTAATGTCACACCTCGCAAAACAAAAAGAGAAAAACACATCTAAATTCCAAATACACGAGCAATACAAATGAAAATACAATTACACAATCAATCTCCCCCTGGTACTGGAAAGTTAACCTCGAAAAGGATAAAATTCGAACACTACAAAAAAAATTTCCGCAATCTACAGAGAAATTTCCGTACTCTACAGAAAAACTTGGCAACACTCCAGGCACCTTTGGACAGAGCTTCAACGTAAAAGCAAAAACAAAACGAAATTCTTTACTTTTCCAGCACTGGATAACCAAAATCAAGGCGCCTAAACCTTTTATCAACCTTGCTAATCACAACAGCGAAAATTTACACTTACTCTGGGCATTGAATTGAAATCTGACGTCTGTACAGCTAAATCCAAGGGAAGCGCTACGCAGTCTGACTCTCACTACGTACAGGAAACGACTGACGCTACTGGCAGTCTGGCACTGGCAGAGGCAGAGAGCCTTGAGTGCATACCCGCATTTGCGGTAGGGAAAAAAAATATTCGGGCAGCAACGCTCTCGGTGCACCTTCACTGCAGAGAAAAAAATATCAGAAGAAAACTTAACTGCAATAAAAAAGAGGTGTGCTTCTGTGTGACGTCGCTGGTACTCGTTGTCGCGGTGCAGGAAAATGTGCGCTGGGACACGATGGCTGGGAACGATGCTGAAGGACGTAGTTGTCAATTAAAATGGCTTAAAATAGTGAATCACTTGCTCTGTTCGTCACAATTGAACCACTGCTACTGTTTATTTAATTTCAATGACAGTTATTGTACGTAGTAATATATCCACCTTGAAGTTATTGTTCAAAAAAAAATTGTTTCTTTAGTGATCACTCGTTGCTGGAGATGCGCCTATTGTTACTTCAAAAACAATCTCTATTTCTTTTCCAGATTCATACACAAGTATTCTGGTGCGAAATGGTGAGGCTATATTCAGATAAACCGTGAATTGGGTGTAAACCTCTACCAACTCTTCCACTGGTATTTTGAAACCAAAAACAAACACTGATGCACGCGGTTGCCACAGTTGGTTATTGTTCTCGTTACACATTTGAGACTGTATAATGTTCCAATGACTGTATAATGTTCGGGACACTTGTTATCCTCTTAATTAAATATACACGCGCACGTGAGTTCGGTTCACCACAGACTGTGCCACCAAATATGCGGGGCAAGTAAACACGATGGGACTTGGCGGTAGAGTTTACTGGCCAGGTAAGTTGGCAGCAGGTAGGATTATGAATGCTTGAGCACCTCAGCCTCGACAAGTACGGTTTATAAAGGTGCGGTCAAGACACAGAACTCAAGATCAAGACAACACAGACATAGGTGGCAATAGTGAGTGACGACACCTCGACATCGCGCACAGAATTATAGACTCCATCGTGCAGCGAGGCACCTGCAAATGTCAGGACGCAGGCTTCACACGCGCATGTTTGAGGTATTTCTCAATGTTCATGGTAAATAATTTTCTACTAACCTTTCAATGCTGCCTAATCAGAGCTTCGCAATACAACTGCTGTGATGAATTAATGTATTGTCCAATGAAATGCTCTTCAATCTGTCCAATTAATAAACTTTACAAACTGCATTATACCAAATTAACAATAATTTCCTGTAGTCCAGAATTTACAGCAAGAAAAAACTAGTTTTATAGAAACTTAACAATCAGTGTTGTTCTGTGAATGACAATTAAAATTAAAATTTTATAATACGAGAAGACTGATCGGACACCCAATTTTCAAAATATCTCATTATTCTGCTTATTGAAAATCAGTCAATGCTAGCGTAGAAAATAACAGATAAGTCCAATGTATACGCGAATTTTTAGAGCACTTAAAATCAATCAACAAGATCACCCTTGTTCACACTAAGGCGGAGTTCACACCAGGGGGATAAGATATTTATCTCCGAAACATGCGATACACGATAATTATCCTTAAGATAAGTTAGGTTCATACTGAAGCGATAAGACATGAGCTAGCAACGAAGTGTAGCAGGAGAAATTTAGTCAGTAATCATGAGTCCTTCATCGAGTGATGAACTCTAGCCAATATCGTCCCTTGAGGGGGATACAATTATTGTATCTATGAAAATTAGCTCTCCCAGGGGAAAATGTAAGGGAGTTAGAGTTAGGTAGGCCTTCTTTTGTTAGAATAGAATAGGTTTTTTTGTTTGTTATAGGCCTTTTTTTCGGTTCACTGCTGTCCTGTTTTTCAGCACGTACTACTTTTTCAACTTTTTTATTGCTTCATGAACTTCTTTCTTAGTTCTGTGTTTCTATGTTAAACGTTTCTATTGTTTCTATGCACCCTGTGTATAGATTCTGCGTTCCCTTAACTCCATACTAAGTGGTGCATTCATCCTTCCTCTATTTGAACATATTTGTCGTGTAACTTTCTTATAATCAATCATTCAATCAGCCGATATCGTACGACACTGAAGGAAGAGACACGCACGCTATGTCTCTTGATACGCGCATCGTGCGACAGCTGTCGCCATCGTACCAGTGTGAACCAGTTTTGTCGTCTCTTATTATTTTTAACGGATCTGAGCGCGTCGTACCTCACAAGACAATTATCGCCTATCGCTTACGACCTACAGACATGTATCTTATCTCGCTGGTGTGAACGCCGCCTAACCGGTAACCCCGATATGAGGGCGAGCTGTACAAGGTGGGCTGCAAAACCTGAACTCTGATATTAAATCAAATTCAATGCTTCTGTGAGACACTACTTCCTGGGACAGAAACCACTCTAAAATAATTCAACTTATTACTGAGTTACTGCTTTTAGATACAAGGATCCGTTTTTTTGTGGTCCTCGTGTACAGTTTGTCCCTAAGAAATGTTCTCTTCCTTTGACTAACGATTCCTCGAGTATTCTCCGTGTTTGATCTCCAGGTACAATTAATTTTTCGTGAATGACACTCATTTTCTTCAATTTGATGTTCATTTCTTTCGCTCACAACATCAGACTTGGATTTAGGCTCATAAACACCAATATCAATACAAAATACACGAGAACAAAACACCATAAGAACAAATTCATTTTGAGGTCCACCCAGCACTCATGATAGCGTCCAGGACAGTATACTGGACCGTACATGGTTACGCTCCATGCCAAGTGCTCTGATTTTACGCGAAAAAATCAAACTTAAGGATTTCGGGCATGAAAGCGTAGTAGTCAATTCATACAGGAGAAACTTAGCAGCCAGCTGCACCACTACGACAATGTAAACTGAAAATCTAGCTCCACGTCCATCAATCAGGATACGGGAGCGACAACTCACGCAGTCGGGCGTTTTTAGCATTGTTGCAGGCCAATTGTGAACGCGGCGCTTGATTGCTCACGCGCACCAAATTAAACCGTCACAGCTTAAAAATTCCCAGTGAAATGATCGCGTCGCGTGGTATGATTCTTACTATGCAGCCTTTAACTTCCAAATGGGAGGATTTGTTTCCTTCAGAGCGAGTGATGACCGTATTACGCCAAAATTTAACACTTCTGTGGCCAACTGCGTATAGGTCACAAAATACTTCTAGCAAGGTGAATATCCCTTTCTTATCACAGCTGAAAATCCATAACGTTGGGTAGTTTTATTTTTGATATTTCATACGTAGCTTATAGGATCATTTAGGCAGAATTTCGTGGTAGTTGAAAAGAATTGAGCGTTTTATCCTCCCCCGTTCAAATTGGTATTTTAAGCCGGTTGAAACAGCCCAGGTGGCTGTTACTGTGGCGTACCCTCGCGCTGTCATACGGCATTATAAGTTCACCGGAGAACTTGGTCACGGTTGGGGACGTTAATACCAGTCGTCTCAGCCCTTGCAAATGGAGGACTGCCTCTTATTCCAATCGGTAATATTTGTCGCTGAATTATTCAAACCAAGATTGCTTTGTTAAGATCAAAAGAGCACACATATTAGGAAAGAATACCTCGTGAAAGCAAATTTTTTATCAGATCTCATCATCAACTCATTCCAATCCGAGCTCAATGTGGGAATTGTCAAACTTTGAGTCAATCTCCCATTCGTTCTCCTGTATCTGCCGAGGCATCTTCTGCCATTTTCCCCGAGTAAAAGGTTGAGCTCTCATGCGTTATTCAGTGCACTGGTATGCCCTGAGTTGTGCTTCTCTAAGGTTTTAGCGTGAATTTAGAATAATCTTGTAGGGCTTTCAATGAAAACACAGAGTGGTTAAATAGTTTTAAAAAAGTAAATTTTTGTCTATACGTTAATTTAATTTTTTCCGTTGGAAAAAATTACTGGAAAAAACAGAGATTAAGCGCTGTGAAAATGATAGGGGAAATAATGGCATAGCTTTTGAGAAAAAATATAAAAACTTGGTTCATAACGCTGAACTAAAACTGATAATTATCACCATTATTGTGTAGTGGCCCAATATAAGGACATTTACACTGGGATTTCCAGAACGTGAACATTTCCTTCCATTTACAATAAGTGTACATCATTTACGTTAAGACATTCCATTCCTGTAAACTGCACTTCCGTGAGCACAGGCCGTCATTGATGAGTGTAAGGAAATTGATGACGCCAGACTTAGTCACGATCTACACATGCTTCCACTGTAGCACTTCACTTCAGACAGTCTAAGATTCTAATACTATCTTAGATAGACATACTATAATGTTAGACTTATGGAACGTGTGCTTAATAACTCAAATGGTAAAAAATTACGCTTTTTGGTCAAAATATTACTCTTTATGACTCTCCAATTTCAAATTAATAAGCTTAAGCTTTTAAAAGTATATTGAAATTTGATCATTAAATCTTGCTCAAGTCTTGGTGACATCTATAGGGCTACAACAAAAATATAACGTCAATGTTCCACTAAAATCATAGAAATGATAAACTGCAAATATCACGGCTGATTGAGTGTGAAATATATTCTACTTGATACAACACGTACTGAGTGAAGCTATTCAATACAATAAGGTTATGTTAGAGTCAGCCTCCCTAACTGCAACAAAGGTGTTCTCCAGAGAAGGAGGAAGAAGGCACCATTCAGCAAGGAATAAAAAGAAAACGGAATTATGCCCAAGGTGCGTCCCACACCGTGCACATAGCTACAGCAAGAGTGAAAGCACTTCACGAAAAAAGGCAAAAAGCTGAAAATGGATATAGTAGGGGCAGTAAAACGGCTGCAGTGAACTTGAAATTGAAGGTCTGTGAGAAATCAATAACCTATTCTATTTCAACAAAGCATAGGCTTGCCTGCCTGTTAGCTCGGGACCTCGCTTCTTCCCCAAGGGAGTGTTATTTCTCTTGATACCATAGTTATATTTGATGAACAAGAAGCGGTTCAATCTCTGGATATGTAAATAATTTTCAGTTCATCAATTTGATTGTCATATTTTAAGGAATCCAAGGCTTTCGTTTATTTTTATGATATACATGAAATTAATGACCTGGTGGCATAGAACACATTCAATCGATGTTACGCTGATTTACGTTTTTTGAAGAGATTCCAGTCACTTGAAACTTACAAGCAAAAGAACATAACATTTGCATTTATGGATTATTTCGAACAATACAGCTTCATCATTGAAATCCTTGCAGAATAAAGGAGAAAAAATAGAGAAATAATGAGTACGATCTCGACTGAGAAATTCCAATCAGTTGGACTCGACTATTCAATGCATCGTAATTTAATCTACACGGTGGATATTAAAGCTTCATAGAAATGTTGCTAATGATGGTAGAAGCATAATTAAAGGCTGCCATTTGAGCGTTTTTCCCGAAGAAAAGAAAGCGCATTAAAATAGCAGGTTTGAAGGAAGTTAATGAAACGAGATAAAAGTCGCAGAAGAAAGGAATAGGGGCTGAATAACAGGCGGCTGTGAGCCAAATAAAAAATTATCCGCAACACAACAAATATAAATGAACTCCATTTCATCAAAATGTAAACTTACCAAAGCATCAACTAGGGACCACACATTTTGTTTTGGGAGCCCATTCCCACATTTAAAACCAAAGCAAACCTGAAAAGAGCCGAAACGGCAAATATACGCACAGACACATTCCACGTCTCCGTCAATATGAGGCACCGGCATTTCCACGAGCGTGTCTCAGGCGCGTATCGCCCGTTCAGGAAAGGAATTCTACCCCCGTCAGAAGGCTCTCTCGGTATCGCGCTGCCTGTAACGCGTTGTTGTCAGAGATGCCTGCCTGCCATACGGTGCAACATCGCGCTAATGGCCAAACTCTAACAACTACATGGGCCTAGAGGTTAATGGTTGGCTTATTCGTAGTTCTCGAAAATTTTGAATATTATTTCAGATTATGCCGTGTTTTGTTTTGGATTTGGGGGCTTGTTAACGTATTTAACGAAGCAATTTTGCTGTCAAATGTCTTGTATGATATTTAACTATTTTAAATGCTTCAACGTTGCTCTTAATTGCATGAACACTACTTAACTATGTCACGCGACACCTGTGAATTTTCGCACTAAACATTCAGAAAGTATTCAAATGTATCTTAACCTGGTTAGTGCATTCAAAATTTGAGTGATTTTTTACTTCACCTTTTTTCCATAAATGCTTCCATTTTAGATGATACCACTGATCGCTGAGCTCATTTCACGAGTCAAAAACACATTTAAAAAAGTTCCATTAGGTTTTTAAATGAAACCATTCGTTTCCATTTTTTCTTCGCTGCGGTATTCATACCGATATCGAGTTCACTCATGAATAAATGAACATCATTATAAACGACATTACTACTTTAAACGATTTATGCGCGGCCAGAGCTCGCTCATGCTGAAGAAGCTGTGACGAGAGGCATCGTGGTATGCCATTGAATCTCCCTGTTTTCAGTAACTCGTACTCGAAACACTTCGTTATATATTGCATTCATGTCACAAGGCTGCATCGCAGTTATGCAGTTTCTTTCTCATTCTTTTGTTGCTAGATCATTAAATTACACCAATGCAAGCAAAAAATTGTCGCACAGAACGACCAATTTTCTAAGAAATTCTAAGGTGAAAACCCGAGCATTCAAGATTTTCGAAAATTATCTGACCAATGTTTAAATGCTCGGTCCGGCCTTGACTCATCTTCTGCTGAACGATTTGCAAAATATACAGTTATTAATGTATCGCGATTTGTTAATCTGCACATCAATATTTATGAGCTTTTATAAGAAAATATTAAACAGCAGTTTTTAAAAGGAGACTACTACACCCGAAAGGCTAACCCCAATCAAACTTAACAAGGTTAAAGCCCCATGAATATGAAAAGATAAACACCGACCGACAATAAGTCAAAGATGCGCTCTTTGCATATCATTAAGACTTGGCCGAAATAAAATATCATGAGATTAAACCATTCCACGATTCCAAAATTCTGAAAATTCATACTATGATCTGATCCATAAATTGAAAATTGGAGTCAACATTTTTTGTAACGCATTGGAACTCTACTCGAGATACGCGCGGAAGAGTGTGGACGGCGATAAAGCCGAGTTCGGCTCTAGAACTAATTCCGACGCGCTCAGCCTGCCTAGCACACAACATACGGGTTGTGGAGCTTACATTCGACAATAAACAATGTGCATAACTATATTTGTGCCAAGTCAAGAACGGAGGAAATTCTGTCATTATAAAAAAAAGAGCAATTAGTGAAGGTGAAACCTCATGAAATTAGCACTTTAAAACACTATTACCACCTGAAACGATGCATTGAGAAGATATGACGATTTTTATCACAGCAATTCATGCGTAAGTTTCTCTGATTTCATTAGATGTTAGTTTACGCCTCCCTAACCGCAGCAAAGGTGTACCAAAACGAAGAAGGGGGAAGGCACCATTTAGTTTGGGCGGAAGGGAACGAGGAATCTATGCACAAGGTGCAAAGAAATATGAAATTGAGAAAGAAGTTTATAAAACAAGATAAAAGTCGAAAAAAGTAGTAGGTGCTGAAAAACAGGACAGCAGTGAACCGAAAAAAGATAGTCCTAACAAAATAAAAATTCGATTTGAACGAAAAGACGGGTTTTCATACTCTCAACTAGAGACCTCACATTCCTTCCCCCCAAGAGTGCTAATTCCCATAGAAACAATGATTTCACTAAATGCTGATTTAAATGCAGAATATAAATATGCGTTTTCTGTTCGACAGCATGCAGTTTGGGTAGAAATTGTAAAATGTTATTTTTTAATTCTAATAAATTTTTATCTTTGCATCGATACGATTAGAAATGAGGTAGCCATTGGTGTCAAAAATTTATGAGAATAAAAACAAAGTCAGGGAGACATGACTAAAATGAAAACCAAGACCTAAAAGCAGAAGAAGACCGTCTTCTCGTCTGTACATTCGTCAATATCAAGCCCGCGCGCGTCACTCAAAAATCTCACTCGCTAAAAATTATTTGTTGAAATAGGATGGAAGAAATTGAACTTAGGCACGAGGTTAACCGAACATTAGAAATCATTGAATGCAGGCTAGCGACTTTTGACAACAGTTAAATAGGAACTACAAAGAAAGAACCCTAATATAATAATTCGGTGCACTGATGAGTAGCAGATCAAGGCACGAGGCTGAGACGCTGGTTATAATTATCGATTGTCCTCCTTTTTTATCAGCTGTCTTCGTTACTTTAACAATTGTTCTCATTATTTTCGACTATTTTCCTCTCTATTCATAATAATTGTCCTTGTTTTTATAATTTGTTCACGTTATTCTTAAAATTTGTTATCACTTTTGTCGACAATTTTCTCGCTATTGTTAATAATTGTCCTCGAAATGGTTAACAATTGTTCTCGCTGCAGCTAACTTATGTTCTAGCTATTGATAACAATTGTTATCGCTATTGTTAGCAATTGTCTGTCCTCGGTACGGTTCGATGAAAACGTCAGTGAGAGTCAGACTCCAACTCAAATGTGTAAGGTGTGTAGAAATAAAAACAGACTTTTCAATGAATGAAGGATCGTGAAGAGCGCAGAAAAATTTCACTCATCACGAACAAGGTAGTCCTCACTTTATTTTTTCAAAGTACTGTGAGTTTGCTGTACATCAATCACACCGCCGATGTACACACCCATGCGTTTGATGACGATAATGATACTCGGAACCAGACTACGGTGCTGCTATAGCGTGAGGTCCACCACTGTAGCATGAGATCTACCTCAAGCTAGCACTATACCGTGAGGTTAGGTTACTAATGGATATTACTTATTCCCGTACGTTTAATTTAGTGATAATCACTTAATTTGTACATCTCAAACTAAACCTGGGAAAGCGATATATGGCGGTAGACCTCACGCTATGGTAGCACCCAGACCTATTTAGACGCTGTTATCAACTCCATAGTTCAAAGCGTCTCAGGTTATCAACACTTTTGAACTCAGTCTACTACACTCAGCTATATGAGCCCCCTGCGTAATGTAAAGTTACGCAGTTACGAAATTATTTCCACCCCACCCAGTGTTCGGTTTTTTTACCCTTTGGAATATAATACGTACATAAGTTTTGCAGGTATTTAACGAACAAGTTTGTTCAACACACTTTGTTTTTCACTTTAACTCGTCCACACGCTAGGCACGTCACCCCCCAACGTTCAAAACTTATCTGTTTTTTTCCTCGGAGTCAAACTCACTATTTAGACGTATTGCATTGCAAGATAAATTTAACAAATCCATTTTACTCGAAATTGTTCTCTATTATCCATTTATACAAAATATTACCCTTTTTTGTTGCTTTTATCACGAAAATGTGATCTTGTGTCAACTGGGTGAGTAAATTCAACTTTTCACATCGAACAAAAACTCGTATATTAACGCTTAGTTCAAGCACCTCTTGTCCATATTGGTCTTCCTTAATTTAAAAATGTATTATTCAATACATTTTAACAATGTAGTTAACAATATAGCAATGTTTGTATTGGCCTGCATAGGATTGCCAAGAACAAGTGGGCAATAAAATTTGTATGGGTTTTACGAGCATCAGCATAAACCTCCTCAGCACGACGTACAAAAATACGAGCGATGCTCCACACTTTCTATGTTTACTCACAGCAGCTAACACAAATAGTTATATTGCCTGCTTCGTGTTAGGAATGTTAAAATACCCTGAAAATATGCTTATACAAAAAAATTGCTAAAATTCCATTAAAATTTAACTTCTGCGATCAATTCTTTTTCCTCTTTCATCTTTGCTAGTGCGATCAAGATTACATTTTGGGAAATGGAACGCATACTGTCTTTAGTTTTTAGATTTACGATGGTATCGCGTTTCAAAATAAAGTGAGAACTTGGAATTTCCATTGGAGATGTTGAAGTTTCGTTCCGACAATCTCATTCGGAGAAAAATACAACTCTGAGAGAGGTCATTCCCATAATCTGAGACAGTTATTCATCCAGTTGCAGTAGTGCACGTGTCTTAAATGCAAACGAGGTAAAAATGAGATTTCCATCCGAAAGAACTGAGTGTCTGAGAAGTTACTTCACTTAATACAATCACTTCACAATCGTACTATGACTCTGAGATAGGGAGAGTGACTTCAGATGTCATGAAGGTCCAGAATCACAAGTTTATGAATTAAACAACGATATACGTTCATAAGAAATTTACAATTTTAAACTACTGAAAAATTTCAAAATTCTCAAATTAAAAGATCCTTCTCAGTATTGATCGTCAAAATTGGAAGGAGGAATAATGATGAATATAGAACAATTCATTAACGTTGAATTTACCAACTTACGCACAAAAATACGCAAGTATATTCAAGACTTTCTCGCGCTATATTAGATAACCTGGTCGACAGAGATAAAAGTCACTGTGCGGTGGCGACTGAAAGCGACTCGATTTTGCGCTATAAAGCTGCTCGTCAGCTTTACCGTCGTTCACAAGTTGCCGGAGTATGATATTGTCTCACGGGCAAAATGACCAAGTCGCTCCAACGAAGTCTTTGATCACTTCAATTGAGGGGAAGTTATTTAGTTCGCCCTGAGGGAGATTGTACTCAACAGTGAAGCGAATTCCCATGATCGTTGGGTTTAGTTTGCATTGAAAAAGTTCATTTGCATCTAAACTTCCGTTAGGAAGTTGGCATAAAGCCTCGTTCGCGGAGAGAAGTTCATGTTGACATTTAATTGATAAAAATACACATGCAGCATAGCAAGTGAATTTCAGTTCTTCGAAATGATGAAAGCTACTCTTATTAGAAAGAATTTCCCAAGGAGCAGGTAGACAAAAGAACCTCCAGAAAGAATTTTAATTTCACGATCGGAAAAAAGTATTGACGCTTCTAGTAAAATATTCCACTCTTACGATCAGAACGAAAAGAGCTTCTGCGTCCCTCAGAACATTTTTACTTCTAGGATTAGAAACAAACAAGCATCAATGTCTCTATAACGAAAATTGCTTCCACAATCACGTTCATAAAAGCACCGTTATTTCGAGGAAATATTCATCTCTACGGGAGGAAAATTAACAAGCATAAGCGCAGCAACTAAAGAAAATATACTCACGCGAGTAGAGAGCGATGAGCCCCGATGCCTCAATAAAGAATCACATCTGCGATGAGAAACAAAAGAGCACAGAGGCTTCCCGAAAGCTAGAGACGACCGACATCATGGTAGACCATGACCGACATGCGTCGCAACTGGAGGTCTATACCCCGTTCTGGAAAGCCGTACGTGTCCCCTATGGTTGAGCCTCTCACAAAGATGAAAGGCATTGCGCCAGACACGAGTCTGCACCGTAACTGTGCATGTAGGCAACCAGGCAACGTGCATTCACACACCCTGACGGCTCATCATAAGCGGCCGCTGATCAAAGGCGCCTTGGAATTATCAGAGAACTAAGCCAAACGGAATATGCTGGAATGCCTTGCAGTTACACATCGGAAAAGCAATCATGTCATCGTTTCCGGGTCTTACGAATATCAAGACGCTAAAATTAATCCTTGTGACCTACATTGCAAACATGGGTCAAAGTAATGCTTGAGCGTTTTACTTATTGAAGTCGAGAATACAGTTGTAGAGTTCTCTAAGAATTAACACGGACACGTAACCAGTTTCCGATTTAGAATATCGGAATGCATGGCTTGGAAATGAAAGCTTGCACATTGCTGATGGAAGCTTTGCTTTGCGTGTTTGAATACGCTGAATTAAGTGAACAATCCCCAAATGATTGAAAGAAGTACGAACTTTACTTTTATCTGTGCCCTGAATATAGTGAATACTCGTTTGACGATGTCCCATAAAGGCTAACCTAGAATATTCATGTTCAGTGAGGTTAAAATATTGGGATAATCAATACTGAATGCTACTTCTCTCGTGGTGAACTATTCCGAACACTAATATCCGTTTCATTCCTATACTTATTTCTCACGAGCGACGCTACGCCACATTTTTCCTTGATTTCAAGATAAAGGGCTAGAGTGAAATCAGAAGATCCTGTCAACTAAACGTAATATCACAGCTCTCAGAACACACTGTGTTTGTCGTTCAATTTGATGAATTTTACGAGCTCATTAGTGAAAGAGAAGGAAGTTCTTCTGTTAGTTTCGGTTTGGCTTCTACCGCAAAAGGGACGGTACTTCTGAGAAGTAATTGATCTGCTTTTGAGGCTCGCGCGTTGTGCCTCGCTAATTATTTTGTATTGAGCTTGTTCAATTCTGAATGGCTTTTATAACTTACGAGTGAAATGAATTCGCTCTCTTTGACAGGTCCATGTGACATGTTGAAGAAAAAATTATCTCAAAATAAGTGCATCATAATAATTTCACATGAAAGGAAATCACAAACACGAAAGTTTTGGAAAAGGAAGTCTTTAGAAAAAACTCAAAAAATTAAATTCACCTAAAATGAAGTCACTAGAGAAAAATCACGGAGTAAGTCTTCTGTAAAGAGTGTCTGGGAAGTTACAGACGGAACACTTACTGTTCCTTATTTCCACAAATTAATCTTATATTAGAAAACTAACTTGTTTTTATGCCTAGGTTCTCAGCGACTGTTTCCCGCGACATTTCTCTAATAATTGTTTTTGAGCTTCTGTTCGCTAATTTCTTTGAAAATTTTTTATATAAAATTTTATTTCTAAGGTAAGGTAAAAAGCAATTTACAAAAGCATGCAGTTTTCAAAAGGCATGCGATTAGGCAACGCATTGTATTGAGGCAACAAAAAGCAAAAAGCCTTATATCGTAAAGTGTATCAACTTCAATTAATGGAGTAATTTGTAGCGGCATTCTACTGATGCAGATAAAAAACTTTCGCGAGCCAAAACCACTTTTTAAAGAGAGGCTGGGCTCTCCTCTCGATGGCTAATCTGATTTCCTTGGAAAATATTCCCAGACGAATTCTGAAGTGTCCGATAGAATTACCGCATCGCTCACATCGCTAATAAAAGACCTACTTAATGTTTTTGACCTGCCTTGTACGTTTCGAAGCAAATGGAAAGTATTACACAAACAGCTGTGCAAATCAATAAGACAAACCAACCTGAATTAGTTTAGAGTTTAAATCACTGAAAAATCGGAAAATTTTTTGTGGCGAGATCGGAGTAGTCACTTTTTAATTTTCTCAAGCACTGTTTTGAAGTTTTTTTTCAAGCGTCCAAGAGCAATCCACCCTCCATATACAGCGTTCACGAGTATTTGTTGCTCGTGACCTATTCCAGGACACTCGCTCTACCTCTACTTCGGTAGTATTCTTGAAATCATGCATGCTGTTTCTAACTATGGTTCCTTTTGCGGGCTTGACTTGGGTAAATTCATAATAAAATTCATTTAGGAATCACGGATACCAGAATGAAATGCACAAAATCCCGCAGAAGTAATATAAGTGAAATTGAAAATATATAAAGAAATTTCCCTTACATGGTTCATTTAGAATACCGCACGTGAAACTATTATTTGGTGGTCTTTATCTCCGAATAGGAGCTTAAAACTAAATAGATGTAAAAATTTCAACGACTAAGTACAATTTTGTTCATCGTCACCGCTCATACACGTGAAAAAGCGAACTTTCATGTTACTTTAACTGGATCAGATTAGATTAGATGTTAGTTTAAGCCTCCCTAACCGTTGATGGAGATAAGGGAACGCGGAATCTATGCAGAAGGGGCATAGAAACAGTAAGTCGAGACAGAAGTCTATGAAACAAAATAAAAGTTAAAGAATAAAGTAGTAGGTGCTGAAAAACACGCCAGCGGTGAACCGAAAAAAGGTGATCCTTAACATAACAGAAAAAATTTTGCTTCATAAAAAAGGCCTACCTAACTCTCAACTCGGGCCCTCACACATTTTCCCCCTGTGAGTGCCAGTTCCCATGGATACAATAGTTGTTTTCCTGGAGTGGATATTACTTTCGTTGATAACAGGCTCGTTTCTTAAACGCTCAGCAATGCTTCAGTTTCATCAAACGAAGAGGCAAACTGAAAATTGCTGGTGAGGTAAATCTTAACACATCCGGTTTTTTATTCACTATAAATTCTTCACCAAATTTTTAAACATCTTAAGGCATCGTAGTGGTACAGCAGGCAGCGTAACTTCTTCTGAGACTCAGGCTGTGCTCCGAGTCCTACAACTCTCAGCCAAGTCGACTTGGAAGACCTTACGCTGTCAGCTATATCGCTATGTTGACCTGGATTACTTAGAAATGCGGCCGCGGTCTCAGCCTTGATCATAATCATAGACCCGCTACAACAGTGTTGTCTGTGCGAGCACACCAAGAGTTTCCATGGCCTGCTCAGGTTCATGAACAAGCTTGAAACAAAGTAAATGAGAGCTGAACTTAAATTATGCTCACTTAGAGGCTGTCTTTGAAATAATGACCATACAACTGCTCAGCTATAATAAAAGTGAGGGTTGGTATAAATTTGCTCCTGATATTTGGGCAGTATTTCAGATAGATTCAACTTTATTCACCATCTAGACTTATGAAATTACAATATGTTTAGGGTAAGTCTTCCTCACAGCAGCTGCTCTATGTCATAAACTTGCACCGGGCATCTCATGGTAACGAAAAAACTTATAATAGAATTAAGAGAGCGATTTTTAGGGAATCTAATGTGTAAAATGGAAAGAAAAATCCATGAATGTGTTTTATATGATTCTTCTTTTCATTTTTCGAAAAAAATATTGCTGAAGACACCACAACTTGCTATAAGTATGAGACTATCAGGCGTATCCCACGTCTGAAACTATGTTAAGAATTAGCATCAGTAAAATCAAAGTCATGCAATTACTTGGGGAGAATAGCTAGTTTAGATGAGCTAGTCTGAGCCTCTTTAACCACAAAAAAGGTGTTCATAAGAAAGGAAGGAGGGTTGACAGCAATAGCATAGAGTTTAGGAAACGAGTGTGTTCCACACCCTTCGAATAGACGACAGTACATATGTTGAAAGCTTGTGAAACAAAATATAAAGTTGCGGAAGCAAGTAATATGCTGAAGAAAAAGACAGCGGAACCGAAAAAGATGGTTCGTAAAAATACAAAATAAAAATAATTTTACTTCCACAAAAGAAAAGCCTATCTAACTTTCAGCTCGGGACATCACACCTTCCTCCTGTGAGGGAGAGAAGAATATTTCAACTGTACCATGCTTTGTCAGTGTCTAGTTTCGAAATGCGCTATCGAGGGTCGGAATAAATCGAGAGAGTTTTACAATCCCCTTTTCTTCAATGAACGATGCATTAACACAAAGTAAGCACTCCAGTTCCAACGAGCGCTAGAGAGCTTCATTGTGCCGCGCACGAGACAAAAGTGCCCAAACACGAACATTAATGACACGATTAAGCCCTGAGTGTGCCAAAAAATGCTCCGTGTTTTGCCCTCTTAGCGAACAATGCGTTGCCTAATAGCATGCTTTTTGGACCGCTCTGTGAAGTATAAATGTCCTCAAAGGCGCTCCGCACCGCGCCACTGATTGAAATGTGCCAGTGGTTGGCTCTCTGCGCAGCGTCTACCTGCAAAACAAATATCCGAGGTACATGTGTGAGGACCTAAAATGCTGGTTGTATAATGTTCACAGCGCTCAAGAGTTCAAAACACCGACCTGTTTACAAATAGCCACACGTACAAAAATGGGAATCTCGCATGAAATGCCAAAGAACGAACTAGCAAGTTGTTTTCACGGCGTAAAGTTGTTCATAAGTTCTATCAGCCGTAATGCAGACCTTTAGAACGGATTAATACTTTGACCGCTATGAGTTAATTAAACTGAAATGCAATATGAAACTAAAATTTAATGTAAAAACTTGTTAGCAATTTTATGGATGCCATACGTTAATTGGGTCCATTAAATACCAATAATTTAAAAGCTTGCTAAAATTTTTCAAACGACCCATCGATGGATCATTTGGCAGCAGGAAGAGCTTGAGCGCGACCCATTGATGGGTCGTATCGTAAGCAACGTGTTATTGCGTGGCAAAGGTTTTCGTGACGATTTCCATGCTTCTGGATCAAGAGCGTTGCCTGCACCGCGGAGTGCGGTCATAGTTTGAGATTCCGAAGAGTCATGGGCGCAGTGGCGGAAGGTATCGTGTGGTAAGAAAGCGCGTTAGACTTGAGTGAAGAGTGACACTACTGTAAAAAAACGATGTTGCAGTTTGAACTTAGGGGCATCATAACTTCAAAGTTTTGTGGCTTGGACGGGTTGGGAAAATGTAAAATTACATATTCACTAGGAATACCTGTTTACGAATTTGTTATGACAACTCAACTAGTGAATAATTACTAATTAATGTTAAAAATTAAAATAGAACAATGTCATAGCATAACGTTGCATGTAGGAAGTAAACAGTGGATTTATAAAGATAGGACAGAATGAATTTAATCGAAGTGATCACCCCTTAAATCTAAGCATGCGATCGGTACTGGTAAGCGCTCAATTCGGGTGAGCTGTGGGCGTTGTAAGCAAGCCGGCGCTTTCTGAGGAGATTGTGATCCGGCTGTGATCACTGGGGTTCGAGTGGCAAAAACGTCAACTAGCTCAGCGTTGACCTCTCTGGACGAACGTTTTATCATACAGATGTGAACTATGTTGGATTACAAGTTAGCTTACGCTTCTCTAAACACAACAAAGAGCACTCCAATAAGAAGAAAGAACAAAACATTTTTTATGGAATAGAAAGAACTGGCTATGCACAAAGTATGTTACCACACTCAGCGCAAATAAATAGCATGATTTAATGAAGTTTTTAAAAAATATAAAATTGAAAAAATCATGGGGGCTGATGATTGCAGTAAAGAGTAAAAAGTTAGTCTCTAATCATTCATACTTGTATGAAAAAAGCTGGTTATCAAGAAACTTATTAATTTATTTAATATATTGATTGATTCTTTACCACCCTTTAACCATTTTCATAGAGGTCTCGTTGTTAATTCTATTAATATTACAAAGAAAAGAAGTGAAATAATCAACGAATAAAATTGTAATACATTTTTTTTTCAGAATCAAAAAGAAAAGAATATATTCTATATAACTCACACTATTTCCTCAAGGTCAACGTGCCTCATGCATATTTTCAGTGGTTAATTTTAAAACCATTATTCCTGAATACATTAATGTTGAACTGTTACACTGTCAAGTTGGCCGTAGTGTGTGACACTCTCCTACTCATGTTTAATGCACCTTACAAGATGGGGAAATTAACTCAATGCTATTTTAACATTATAGCAAAAACTCCATAATTATTTCACAGTGACACAGCCCAAAATATATCGTCAGCGAAAATTGCATTTCCCTACCAATTTCCATGCTTGTTTTAGCCAGTATCCCAACATTCTCAAGTTTGAACTTTCGTAGAAATGAGTCTTTGCAAACTACCGTGATATTTTCAGTTGGCAAAAGTAGCATCATTTAAACATCGCTCCAAAAACAAGGCACGTTATTCATACATTTGTTACCTTAACTTTGTCATGAAAAAATATCAGTAACTTAAAAACTTCTTCGACAAGAGTTCAATAATTGGGCAATATTCACTAATAGTGCATTTGAGTTTCACTCTGTCTAAGCAATGGCCACAATTTCGCTTCTTATTAATTATTGTAAGCCCGATTATATTATCTGGGATTCATGGGGCCAATTTATATCCGTACTCTTAACTAGCTCTGAGAGACTGAAGATTCAGACCCGCACAGAGAGGAAGAAGTCTTTGAAGCCAGCAAGAAATTCATATGAGGAAATTCACCTTTGGTTCGCTTAAACTTATAAAGTTCTTATCAAGTCTGCGGAGGTTCCATGCCAACTTTCCTCCTTTAGATGCGGAGCAGGGTACGCTGTGGCAGCGAGGTCGTCGAGGAAGGATGGACTTTGCGAAACTGCGCACACTTCTGAATTAAAAGGATCTTCAGAAGCAAAATTCGCCCGTAATTATTTTAGCTTCCCAAATTAACCTTCTTGCAGTTCATGAGCTGCTAATGAATCTCCCTCGGCATCACGTTGATCTTTTAAGTAACAAATTATGTAGTAGAGTACTTGAATTTGTCAGTCAATTTCAGTGACAAAGACGTCATGCTCGGGAAAAAACGCATTCCTGTATTTTTTTAAAAATTCCGTTAATTAGCTTGGAAAATAGCGCATTGAAGTCACAGGGTACATATCTTTTTGCTGTATATCTTTTACGAACACGATGGAACCGCTCAAATAATCGACGCACAGTAAAGCATCATAGGGCTAAGCCAAGCCAGAGGAATGGGTATGCCTTAATAATTAACATCGAACTGCAATGAAATGGGATTCAAATTGAGAGTATAAAAAACAAGCGCTCTGAAATGGCGACAAATCTTATTAAATGTGAATGGCAGCAACAAGGCACCCCAAATGAAAGAAATACATCGCCTAAATTGTGATGTACGGTATGGAAAGAATGAAACAGAAGTAAGTAGAGAGGCAATTACGAGCAAACATTGCCTATAAAGTGAATGAACTCAAGTGGATTCTCATATTGGACAGGTGTTTGTAGTCAAGTGATAGGCAGTATTTAATGCGAGAGGCGCCCGCAAAATAAGTTCAAATGAATCTCTGAGATCGTCCCATAGAAAAACTAATGTTGCACTGTATAGGGTAGATAGAAAAATATCAGTATTCCTCCTAATATAACGAAAATTTTTCAAGCTGTTGAATTTTTATATTCCACACAAAAGGAGTAACATTTGTGATCAGAACTACATAGTAACTTGATCTTTGGGTTATGCAGGCTTTTTTAAAGTCGAGGTCCAGAAAAGATCTTTTGCCAATAAATTTTCTGCATTATTACTATTTTATCTAACAGAACAGACAAGGTATGAGGAAAAAACAAAATTTTTAAGAAACGAAGATCAACGATGATCCCATCTTACTAAGAAAGTATCAACGATAAGAGAAAAAAATTATTGAGAGTCATATTGAACTTTGTGAAAACTTCATTCCTGGAGAAAAAAGACGGGAATAATCAGAGTGAAGCCTACCTGTACTCCATGGAAGAAAGTAGCACCATATTTCAATACTGCCCCTGACGTGTGAGCCACTTGGTATTGAGGAACGTCTGATGCCACAGAAATGTATGGATAAAAACAATGTGCTTGAGGTAAAATAGAAAAGACGTGGATATGGAGACCACGGAGGGATGTCGAAGGCCACGTGAGGATTTACCTTCCGTGCCAACTTGTTTTACCCGCTCTTTTTAAGGAGATAAATTGTTAAGTTTCTTTTTCTTTTTCAGAGTCTCAAAGTTGTTGCTATTAATTTATTCCAGTTCTTATTGATGGTTGTGTTTAACATTTGAACAAAAAATCCAAAATTTCATTTGCCATTAACTAGCCATATTATAGAGTGGAACGAGTAACTGATCCGATGAACTGATCATATGTACATGTCTGAATAAATAAAAACATTCTATCATGAGAATTCCTTCCGATTATAGAATGTGGGACCTCCACAAGGTAATGACTGCATTTGGAAGTTTAGCCATAAAACATGACAATTATTATTAATATATTGTTATTATCATTATATCAATTGTTTCCAACTTCAAACATCAAATTTGGCAAAATTTCCTGCGCAAGGACTACACTACCACCCACCCAATTTCAGTGAATAGGAGCTCCTTGCGACGGACATCCTGTAACTAAGGAGGTAATCTGCGTATGTCTTAAATAGTGAAACTTTCAACTTTTCACGATCTGTTTGACGCTAAAACATGAACGCTAGGTACCTGTTAAGTCAGTTTAGGATAAAATAACATGGCTTAGGTTAGCTAAATTAGGGTTCGGTCATTAAATGAAAAAAACGCACGGAAAAACCTGGGACCAGGGATGTCTTAAATAGGTAATGATACCTATTGCTATTATTATTATTATTTTCGTTTTCATTTACAGGATCCCCAAAGTATCAGAGACTAAGGCGATATCACAGCACAACGAAAGATCGATCGAGTAGGAAGTTGCAAGGTGTAAGTAAAAAAATGAGACACATCTAGGAAATCGAGGTGCACCGGGCTTTTTGGACAGAGTCATCTAAGATCTAGAGAAAAGGAGATGTGAGGTGCATGGGCGCTGATAAGGGTCGAGGACCTCTAAGCAATCATAAGAAAGTCACATACGAGACGGCAGGTCAGTCTAACTGTCTAACTTAGCTTAATGTCTACGGAGGGGAACTTCAGCATCAAGATGGCTTGTGTTTCCAGTTCAGCGTGCTAATAAAATTTCAAGTGATTTAGCTAATAGGGGACTATTTTGAAATAGATAACGAAATAAATGCAATTTATCGCATTCATAGAACAATTCTTTTACAGATTCCTGAAGCCTTGCACATGCAATTTTCCATAGATATCCTCTTCTTCTTCTAGACACATGGTCCGTGCAACACATTAAATAACCTTTCTGTTTAATTTCTGAAAGTTTTTTCTAACCTCCATTTGTTCGCTGATTATTTTGAGCAAAATATTTAATTGATTTTTTTTAATTTGAGAACTTTACTTTGACGTCTAAAATTTTCTGATCAAAGGATGTATTTTTAAAACATGGAGAATATTTTACCATAGGATAATAAAAAGAAACTCTTGCTTAAGTGGGAAAGACTCACAATAGAACAATTTCACCAAAATTTCAGGTCATTGACGACATTTATTCCTAAAAACTTTTTCCTAAACTATTCAAGTTTTGAAACACAAAGAGCTACAGTAGGTAAAATGGGCACCTCATGAAAGTGAGCGTCGTGTAAAAGACAGAATACTGGGCGACCGTGGACCTAAGAAAGCGGAGCTAGCCAGTAATTCAATGAAGAACCCTAAAATTATTGAACCACTGGGAAATTTAGGGAAAACTTGGGCAAATATTTCAAGAGAACTTCGTCTGTTCGAGTACACAAACCAATATCGCTGTGAAGTTAAGCCGTTACATTCAATATACCCTATTACTGAGCTGCACAAATAGATGTTTCAATAAAACAAACGGAAGAAAAGATGAATTTTTCATTCAACGAATGTATCGCAAACAAAAGTTCCTAACCTCTTCTATGGAGAAACGAGTACACTCACGACTGGCAGTACAATTTCCAACTTCGTAAGACCCCATTAACAAACCCACATTAAACAGTTATCCGCTGTCAATAATTTTACACTGGCAAGTCACCGAAAATCCACTCCATGCATGTACTATGAATTTCTCTTTCACCGCCCAAACGTCAACGCCGATTTGACGTTTCGTCGTTGATTGAATAATAGCGCTGAGCTCTCACTACTACTTTAGAACATCTGAAGCGTCGGGTAGCTGCTGCAGAAATATCCCCATAGGTATACATGGAGTTTTCCAGGCTTTTCCTTCCGCAACAGTGGCTTTTCGAATGCGTGGTGGGAGTATCACTTCGTTTTTTTTTCATCATTCTTACAACCAGTCCTATTATTATAGACTTTACCAGTATTGAATGGTCAACACGTTAACTACCTTTGCGCGGTTGCTACAGTTCGCTAAGTTAACTTGCAAGCAGCAGAGTTGAAAAACAGATTATACAGCTCGAATGCATTGCACTCTCTTCTGTGAAGCATAATAAGACCTATTATTATTATTATAAATATTAAAAAGGTTGGGACCTTATATGATTGTTAAAAATGTAATAAAGTATCATCTTTGGCTCGAGGTCTGACACTTTCTCCCAGGGAGAGCTTATTCCCAGAGACACAACAGTTGTAACCCTCTGAAGGACGTGAGTATAGGTTAAGTGGTGTGGGCACTCCTGCCAGCAACTGGTGATGTGCCTGAATTCACACAAGTAAGTAAGAGGTGTGGGAGAAAATCCCATCGGGCACCGCAGAATCAATAGAGTCGTACTCAAAAATGTATCGATACTAAAAGCCTCCAGTTTCTGCATTTGATCTAACATATGGGACATTTAGTTTAACACGTTGATTGCCTATTGGGCATAAGAGTACCACTAGGTACCTACTCTCTATGATATTTTCACCCTTCTTAGGAAAGATACAATTTTTTTTTTCGAGCAGTAAAGTCGTTTAGTAAACTCTGCTACTTACAACCTTATTTAACATGAGACCGCTGGACGTACATGGCCATCCAACAGCAGCGAACGTGGTAACCAAAAAGTATACTTGAATGTCAAATAGGAATGCAACTTCATCTATACTGAAACCTTACCTTGTAGCCTCGAAAATAAAATTTTTTCAGAATTTGAAGTGTGTAGACATTTTGTTCAAGCTCTCTATATTGATTCTCTCCACTCTAAAATACCCTCAACAACTGAATTGGAATGAAATAGAACAGCAAATTGATTTGGATCTCGAATGCCGGAGCTAGATGATCTAATAAGGATTTGGAGAGGCACAGGCGTCGGCTCGATCATCACAATAGAGCATGAATACATTCAGCTCCCACTTCCCGAACGCAATTTCATAGCGTAAAGAAAAGTAACAACAACGGAAATCAAATAACATTAATGAACTACCAGTACACAACAAAATCTTTGGAATTTGAAAATCACCAAAAGCAAGACAATATCTATTGCGACAGGATTATGGGTAAACGAGATGATCATATTTTATGGGACGAGAGCCTTTTTATATTATAAGGTCTTCCTCTACATACAGTGGACAAGTGATATTGTCGGCATTTGATGTTCTGACCAAAACACGTTTGAAAACTGACCCATCAATTCCACCAAGAGGATTGTGCTCAGTTGCGATGTATCGAATCCTGTACGAGCCTCGTTAAGAGCTTGCTTTGCTAAAGTGGTCACTTGTTTGCCTGGCCACAAAAGAAATAATTGACCAAAGTTTGAAGCACTCTACATTTGAAGCACTGGATTGAAAATATATGAAGAATTCTGTCTTGATCCTCAATTTATAATCTTTCTAGTATCGTCTGGAAAACGTAGTTTTGATCTGCGAGCATCAACTAAAATTCCTTCAAACGACGCATCGTTGACGTTAAAAGATCGAAATGTTTTGCCTCAATGTAGAAAAATTCTGTCTGTGAAGGATCACATCAAATTCTACATGGTCCAGATGGTACGATAAAATAACAAACTCCCGAGACCGACTCGCAGCAAAGTTGCATGAATAAAATATAAACTATGTTGGCAAAACGTTTTGTAAAGCGGGAAAAAATTTTCCTTTCTACTTCATCTGACACATACAGCATGACGGGCACAGCTGAGAGGAAACCGTTGCAGCGTTACCAGAGGAACCTACAGTAAATTGTCAAGTTTGTAACGGCATAAGGTTGGGCGAGTTATCGAACTGTCCCGTCCCTATTGTTAAAATCAAAACTGAACGTATTTGGCTGAAACGGTGCTTGAATGCAAAAATCTACAGCGGTTAGGAGTAACAAAATTCAATGTTTTACTATAAAAACTGATCTTTTGGCAAACCTTAGCGCTTAAAACACACAGACTAAATTATATTGCACTCTCAGTGGAGGAAGAGAAATGAATACAATTTTCATAATATATGGCTGTACAGATCTACGATTTTCTGAACCAAAATTAAATCTGTTTATTTACATGAAAATTTATTACAAAGGAAAGGAATTTATACAGAAATTAACGAAGGTGTATAAAACTTGGATATATTTTCGAGCTAATAGTGCGCAAATACCATTAAAACTTAGTCCAGGACTGCCAAATTTTTCGTGACAGTCACCCAAAGTTATAACTTGCATTGAATATTTTGTGACGCTCGACAGTGAAAAAGTAATGCAAAATGTGACAGATACATAAGCACCGCAAATTATTGAGGGTGCGCACGAATGTGCGCTTTACACTATATCACATTCTGATACCAAATGTGAAATCAGAATGCAAATAGCATAACTTAATTAAACGTTATGATGAAAAGAAGGAAGGGCTTGCAATGAACATGTTGATAGCGAACTGGCTTTTTCAAGTAGTTTTTATCAAGGACGTCTATCTCCTGAACTACAAAACTTTCACCATATTTGAAATTGAAGCTGATATTAGTTATGTAAATAAAATGTCTTGTTAAAAGTGTATCACTCTGCAGCCCCTAGCGCTACATCTTCGGAGTCTTGCCTTTTTGGCCAAATTTGTCAAACTTTTTTTTGCTCTCGATGGTCTTAACTTAAAACTTCATTGTTCTGCAGGGCATTCCGAATGTTTGGCGTATTTGTAAAAATGAGCGCAAATAGAGAGTGGCCCCCAAAAATTACCTCACTATTTGACTGCCCTGAGCTCACGTGTTTTGTTTTGATGCAGGTGTTCATTGACTCGGATACAAGTCTACTAAGTTAAAACAAAAAGAAAAAGAATTAAAGTTAAGAAAATTAAATTTAAAGAAATTAAATGACATAATAGAGAACTTAGTTTTACCAGAGACAAACTAGAAATACATTTAAGAAATAATAAGTCAAAAGAAAAATTCATTTTTTCGAGGACATTATTTAGTTACTTCAAAATGTCAACTGACACGGGTTGCATTGAAGTTCAATATTCAACTCAAATTATAGTCAAGTTTTCAGTTCACAAATCTGAAAATAACGTGAATCAAATGTATTATGCCTTCAATTAGTTTTCAAAAATCAATTCAAGAATCAAGAATCAATTCAATTTCTTCAATTCAAGAGAACTGAGTTTATGACCACGAATGGGTCACCCGCATCGTGAAACTCCCTTTTGGAGCCAAAGGCGCGACACAGCAGTTAACGGGTTAAATTTGCCTCCTTCAACTGTCAGTTTTAACTCTAAACGCCACGACTGGCATTGCATCGCTGCATTCGAGGGGAAGAGTTTTACGAAATTTACATTTCGTAAAATGGCGACCTCATTTGAAGCACCAGGGTGCGCCTGTGTCGTGAATGTTTAAAATTGTAAATTCCCAGCGACCATTCGGAAGATTTCCCAGAGGCGGTAGAGGCAGCCGGCCGTCCAATTCTCTTTGAATTCTGCCTAATGCTGAACCCCAAAAAAAGTCTCTTAACTTTAGCTTGTCATCACCAGAGCGGCTCTGGAACTAAAAACTAGCGCTCAAAAGTTCTGTGAACCAACAGTGGTGGATTTTTTGCTTTCACGGGCTTGATAAAGTCGAGTGACCAGCTCTGAAGAGTGTCCTACGACAAGACTAGAAAAACTTTCTGCTGCCTCCAAAATTTCAAATTAAACTCGCCGTAAGTCTAGGACTTCAACTTGTACGAAGAACGCATGTTTTAAGCGTTGTCCTCTGTTGTCTATGACAGTTTAAATACCGTACCGTGAAGTCTGCTCTGGTTTAAATATCAAGTTCTATAATATTCATCGTTATACACGTTCATCGCGTTTCTGCAGTAGTAAACGGTTGGTTTGGTTAGACTGTAAGAACCAAAATAGAGAAATCGACTTAAATGCTCGAATACGCTTTTATCCTTCAAAATAAACATGAAATTACAATTGCACGATAGCATTTCACCTCGTTCGATAACAGTTATTCATGAAAAAAGTCGCGAAACATGAAATATCGTTTATTTATATCAGAACGTGAGTTAGAAACTTACCGATTGGGACACATACTCGTATGGCGCAATGAACGTCGAACGTGTAAAGAAATTCCTGTTTCGAATACTTCGCTGCTCAAATCTGAAATTTACCGGATGTTTTGCCAGCCCTCTCATCGAGTGAAGAATTATTTCAAATCTACACCTGACACAATGATAATTTTCTAGTAGGTTATTTTTGTCTAAGCTAAAATTGAAGAACCACATCTTTCATTGTCAGTTAAGAACTATTCGGTTATTTCCATCAAAATATAGATTAAAGAACGACGTCTTTCCAATAAGTTCAGATTTGTTGAAAAGGTTTATCTAACATATTGGAAGAACAACACACTCAACACACATTAAACTCCGACCAAATTCCCAGAACTCATTGATCCATCACAGAAAATTCACACGTCCTCGAGACACTAGCACGGAATTGGCACATGTCTGATTAGTGATTCATTAGCGCAAGCCATCCCTCATCATTAAGAAAGCCTCTTGGTGGGTATCAAGCCTCGTGTGCAGCCCTAACCTGCTCTTGAATGTCATGAATCATGCCAACAGATGACGACGCCGAGGTTCCTCTCTCATTAAGCTTTGAGTTGTGTGCTCTGCTAGCAGAATACTCAACCTGCTTAGTATCGTGGCATTATCTTCCGGCTTTATATCTTGTTTTTGAGAACATTGAGCCGCTCACTAAGCTCACTCTGGTTCACTTCACTCTCATGTTACACTCGCGAAAGATCAGTACATTCTTAGGTTCTGTTTGGAGGCATTTCTTTCTTAAATTTAATGCGTATTCTGGCGCTTCGAATGCATGAAGTTTCTAACCAGCGAACGTAATTCTGCTGACAGAATGCATAAACTTTACAAAAGTTGAACGTATTCTGCTCCTCTGAATTCATGATCTTTTTGAAAATCGAATGTATATCAACGTTTCTTGCAGTGAATGAAATGTATTACCTTTCAAAATAAAGCATACTCAGGCGAAAAAAAATCCATTATAAGGCCGAAACAGAACATTTCCTTGCAGAAAGTGTACAAATTGTTCGAAACCTTCAAGCTCATGACGCTTGTGAAGATCGTGAAGCAACGAGACCCGGCTCATCCTTCAAACTTTTTTTCAAGACCCGCGCCCGAAAAATTTGCCAGGGTTCAAAATTTAGTCGTTATATTTAACTACATTTTTACGAAGTAAGAATTTATAATTTCAGGTTCTACACTATCGAGGCTTTTTCGATAAAGAGTTCAAAACTAATCAGCATCAATAAATAGAAAGCAGATACGGTGACACTGTTTTTAAACACACTAGTGCACACGTGCTGGTCGGCATTAACCTGAAGAATTTCATCCCTTCTTTCTTGAGTTAAATTCGATTGTGCAAGTCGATGCTGTTCGGCATTAGTCTGAAGAATTTCATCCCTTCTTTCTCGAGTTAAATTCTCTCGTGCCACTCGATATTATCCAGCGTTATGACAAAGAATTCCCTCATTTCTTTCATGCGTTAAGCTCTCTCTAGCTACTCGGTGTTGCTATGCATAATTCCGTAAGATTTCCAAACGCCGTTCAAAGGTCAATTTAGCCCTAGCTTCTCGTTGGCGAGCAGCATTACTTCGTCTTGCTATTTCGCGTTGTTCATCCGATCGTCTTTGGCGTTTTTCTTGCTGTCGTAGTCGTGCTACTTCTCCCTTCCGGTTGGACACATTTCTATCCATGGTGGCCTCTTTTGCCGGAACTTTATTCTGAAATTTCGTCCATTATCTCTTCGAAGCTTTTCAAGAACACAACTTCGAAAATAATTACACAAGTTTCAAAATCTTAGGCCTTATTTCAAGTGGTAGCCAGGTTACTGGTCAAATGAATTTAAAGCATTTCTTTTCGCATTATGAATTAAAAACATCAAAGCGACATGATAAATTTCAATAGAGAAAGCTCCATAGAAAATATTTATTTGCAAAAATAAGCCGATTGCGTATTCTGGATACCATAATCAAGAGGGGGTCACACGGACGGAGGGACGGACGCGGCTCCATTTCTAATGGTGATTTGCCAAAGAAGAACAAATGAGTTTCACCGACAAGCAAGCCAAAGGGCGAATTTTCAGAACATTCCACGTCATCATAGCTGAACTGCTAGCACAGGATAAATTTATTTCATCTGAATTGGATAGCCCTATATGCTACAACATGTATTGTAGCTACGCCGACTGAGAAGCCCTGACAGAGCGAGCTACAGCGTTGCAGCCACGTTAAGTACACGGAGAATTAATGTGGCCGTACGGCGAATTACAGCCTGACGTCGAGATGGTCCATCATCACGTTGTGTGCAATGAGGCTCGACCTGGTCATCATTGGCCGCCCGTGCCTGGGCTCATTCCTGCGCTGCAAAACTCCGCCTTGACAACAAGAATTAGGATGGTATTGAGAATCGATGGCTCCCGTTGCCAGGTCTGTCAAGACACGACACTTTACCAATAACGCCGCGGTGATAATTATAGTTTGAAGGTAAAACGAAGGTTTATGAACCCCGTGAAGCAAGGTGGCGCTTCACACCCGTAAGGATCAGGTTATTTACATACCCGTTAATGCTCATTGTTGAACAAGCGCTAGTGTTCTGTCCTGTTTTGTTAAAAATGATTGCAAAGTTTATAAGTTCGAGGTGAAATTTGTTCATGAAAACTGGATTTAGATAAAAAAAGAAGCCGTCTCAGATCACATATCCTAGCGTTCGCTCTAGGAATTACGTAGCCGCGCTACTGACTTAATCTTATGGTATTTTGAAATAAAATGGGCGGACACACGCCTCTTTCATTATAACATGCAGTAGGCTGATAATGGTACTGAAGGGTGCTGACAAAATCAATATTGAAGCAATGAGGCAAGTCTTTTACTGCGAATTTTAAAACAGATGAGGTTCCTTATCTTCTGTGCATCAAGTGTTTCAGTGAACTATGTTTCAGTTATATTGAATGCCAAATGTATTACATGAATTTTTATTTCGTGATAATCAGGAAAACAGTTCTCTTATCACATTTCCTCTTATACTTCAATATCTATAACTGGTTTGATGATTGTTCAATGAATAAATTTGTTCATGTTATCAGTATCTTAATAAAATTTTTCACAGTATAAAACCAAGGAATATGTTGCAGTGAAGATCAACTTCACATTTCTGTTTGAAAAAATTTAAATATTTTAGAAATCGTTCGAGACTGGAATACTTAGTTCGACTAGAACACTAAATTAACACATTTCTGACTGATTGTTTTTTGAAAAACGAACATTACTATTTTTTCAGAAGAACGCGAAATCGCTGACTCACCTACTTCGTCACTTGAACAATTTACAGAGATGTTTAATTGATAACCCAAAAGAAACGGTAGACAACACTAGCATGCTGCGTATGGAGGTCTCGCGCAAGCCTGCTTTAGGCGATAGCTTGTACACATGGTGATTTATGCGTAGATCTCATAAACATCTTCACTCACCATTTTCAAAAATACAATGTATCAAATGGACCGTAATTATGGAGATATAGGTTTTGCATCCTAACTTGTTCTATTTCGATAAGTGAAGCAATTCAAAGAAACATTGATGAAAACACGATTTGTCATCTAAAATTAAAATTTTTTAATGAAAGTAGGTGAGAAATATTTATAAAAAACTTAACTTACTTAATAAGCCAAACTCTACAACTTAGAAGTAAAAAGAAAAACACTTTGCTGTGAACTACGCGTTTCCTGGACGCTGATGGAATTTTCGGTATTGAAACCCCTACTCCATTAAAAATATTAGTCTTCGTGCATTAGTGGATTTGTATTTAGCGCATAACGGACCCTTCATGTGGAGCAACTGCGAGGGGTGTGATGAAGGTAGCTGTGATACAGGTTTCTCTACGTCACGGGTATAAATAATGCAATACCTAAATGTAGCTTAGACGGTATTTTTATCGGAAGGATTTTATAAGGGTCAAGTGTGGGAGGTAGCGAACTGTGTTCTACACATTAACAACCTAATTGAATGATTTCCGTCTTCCATCGAGCATTATGAAATCCCGACAGTTTTAACCGGACTATTACGCTACACTATGTATAATAACAACAGTGGTATCGAAACCACGACTCAGCACGCTGCAGGGTATAGTGACTCTCTCCCGATCCTATCAGTACGCCATCAAACGCAACCATGAGAAGATTTGAATTATCAGAGCACAAATGACCTATTGTAATTGGTTTATTCCCTAACGGCTTCGAGCGTAATACAACCCCGGCAACTAAAGTGGCTTCATTAGATTACATGCCAAGCCTGCGCAATTAGCGCTGGCTCCGCGCAGCGCTCTGTTCCCACATCATCAGTGATGGCTGTAGACGAGTCTATTGCTACATTATAGCTTCAAAAACTCCTTCAAAATTTTTAACTTTCTACTAAAATTGAGTCTTCTTTACGGAAAATATTAAGGAAATTGGGTTAATTCAACATGTTATTATGTACGCATGATGGAAAAGTGTGTTATTACTCACTCTGGCGCACAGCATGCGCTTCATACCTGATATTTACAGTGGTTATTTGCATGAGAGAACAATTAATTTGTCGGATTTATTAAGTAAACAATTAATAAAAACTCGTCTTGTACCATTCCTACGCCTCAAACGAATTGAGACCATGCTAGAAATAATTAAATTTTGCTTTTCAATCATTCTACTGATGGATTTGAATTTAAAGAGATTTTTTTTAAATGACCTTACTTGAGCGTTTTAGACAGATTAACTGATCTATTGGCGATTAAGAATAGATTGGCAATTTCCACTCAAAGAAAAAGCCAAGAGAACAACGCAAAAGTAAAGCATGTATATTATGCTTAAAGTTCACGTAAATCAGAAAGGTTTGAAACAAAATTTATTGATGGTTGAGTGATAGGCTCCTATTGTCATGCCCAACTTTTGCACTAGGAAACACCTGCTTCATTACTTATAAAACAAAATCTTTGAAATTGTAAAGATTTAAATTTTATGAATTGAGTTCAGACGAAAAAGCACTTTTTAGTTGCTAAATGCTTCAAGTTCTGTTATCTTTGCGTCCTGAGAACCTAGACCATTTTTCCGCGACGCTCTACAGGATAATTTAATAGGACATTTACCACAACAAATTCCACGTTCGGCAGTTGCTCTCATCCGATCATGTTTATATGATTATTTTTTTCTAAGCGGCTGGGCTCCAATTCAAGGTAGTAAAGAGCAAAAATACATCATAACGGAATATGAAATACAAGGAAGCCGTTACTTCTTGCTGTAAAATTACAGATCACCATAGCACTGACATCTGAATCATAAACGACGCACGAAATCAATACTGTCACCGAATCAAGGAGAATAAGCAACAATTTATCTTCATCTCTGTGAAAGAATGATGACCGTATTATTTCGAGGTATTACTTCTAAATTCAAAGCTAAGAGACCCTCCTGAGCCGAACATTTGCTTCATAACCCAGGGGGACGCGGCGGCATTCAAGCAAGGGGATACACACTTCACAAAAGGGCAGAGTCAAGTAAAAGAGGAAGGAAGCGACTTAATACCTGGGAATCAGAGTTCTGCCTACCTGATTTATGACAGCAATAGCTTCAATGCAAGTAATGCCTTCCTGGATTTATTATGATCATCCATCGTCAATAATTGCAGACTCCATTGGAGAATCGTGAATGTGTCGACTGTGTGGAACATAGCGCGTATATAAGGCTGCGCTGGGACAGAGAAACGGAGTGAATAGAAATTAGGTGCGCATAAATGCTATTTAGAAGTTGACCGTAAATTATGCTTGGTTGGTGAATGCACTGCGATAATTTCAGGCGTGCTCACCCACGTAAAACTATTGAATAACGTGAGTTGGTTATTAACTGCCAACTTTAAGAGTTTAAGAGTATTTCAGAAAGATAAGTCTTCAGTGATGATACAAGCTTGCGAGTATAAGTATATAACCATATTTCATCGAGAAATGTGCCACCAAATTGAATTCCATGCTCAACGACGACAAATGGTTGCGTTCGTCAAAACGAACTTCCGCCTGCGACACTTCGTGTGCAATGATACGTAAACTAGAGCAATCTGAAAACCTATTAGTTTTCTCTCGAAGGTATAAAGAGTTCATCAAAACTACTCGGCAAAAAGCACTTAATTTCAGTTTCACATTGTCGTGCATCATCAGTGAGAACCTTCATACAGCCAAAAGGAGTTTGAGAGTTACTTGAGTTGATTCAGATGAGCCAGTTCCACTTCCAAATTTGAAACATAGTATATGATTATGATACTATCATACATTGAAAGAAAATTGCCAATCTTTTTCTCGGGATGACTTATGAAGCACAAATTCTCGCAGAGCATAAATGATTACTCGTCCATTTAATTGACAAACGATTTACACTCGAGAAATCTTCCACCGAGCTGCTCCCAGGTTTGTGGCATCGACCACCACACACGGCAGCCATGACGAGCACGAAGAACGAGGCCTTATAGTCAAATTGTAGCTCAACTTGCGCTTAATGGAGATCAATGGGAACTTCACTGTTCTGTCGGCAACTTTACACAGAAGTGGTAAGTGAAAATTTAACTCAAGTGCCGTATTTTCTTTTGGGAATTGTCAGACCTTATGTATACTGAATTAAAGGCGAACGTGACAGGTTTCCAGTTGTATTCAACGAGTTTTTGTGACTAATTTTATTATTACAATTTACGGACGTTTAACTTATCAAAGGGCTCACAGAATGTTTCGAATTTATGGGAATAAATGAGCTAGTACCAGCAAAGACAATTAATTGGTGAAAGTTAAATTCTATGTACTGGAAAATGAAGTGATTATACTTTAGGTTCGACCACGACACACTCTAAAAACACTAAAACATAAAACACTCTAAAACATAAACATAAACATAAACATAAAACATACTTGAAGGCACACTCTAAACACACTCTAAGAAACACGCACCAAGAAAAACGCTCTAAGAAAAACGCTCTAAAAACATCAAAACAAACATCTAATGATACCTTCCGTGGATATCAATAATTCAATCGAAGAATATTCTTAAATGTAGCGAACAAAGTTGGCACATTTTTCTGGAGTGAAAACATCAGTCTCAGAATGTCTGACTACATATGGTGCACCAGTGATACCATGTAAAATAGGAAAATTTTCTAGAATTAATCTATTCTTACTCAAATTGAGACGCTGTGTTATAAAGGATGCTTTTACCAATAACAAGTTATGCAAGTGAAATAATGCTTCGTGAGCGTTTTTCACCTCAATCGAAGCAGCTTGAGAGCGTCAATGTCAGCCGCACGAAACCCGAGAGGGAAAATTCTGTGATTCATCGATCGAGGTGTCAAACAATTTTTAGTTCTGCATATATAAGATGTAACTCTCTACACTTTTTCATGAGGAAAGGCAACAACTTCATCTCATGAAGCACCAAAATAATGCATTCCCGACAAATTTTCATCACTCATGAGTAGTCGTCACGATACATTAATGGTAAATTACCTTTCTGCAAGCAATAGAGAGTAACGCCTATTCGATATGATCAGCGTATTGCTCTGATTATCTTTAAAGAACAGTCGTTCCGCGATACCAAGTGTGAAAACGTTTATTCATTGCCTGCTCTTGTTGATCGCTTGAAGTATGCAACGAGTCAGTCACGACTCTCAATATTAGTTGGAATATTTTAGAAATTAAGCAGGAATTCTAAATGAAAAAACTAAAGCTCTGATCACGATACGCAGCGTAGTCGGAATTACAGATATTTGTCGGAATGCTTCGGAAGAAAGATGTTATCTTTTCCGGACATAGTTCTCGAAGAAAATTTTTAAACCGTCACATGAATCTGACGTCAAAACTGCTTGAAAAACAGGTCTAAGTCACTCTCCACAATTTGAATGAAAGGGGCTTGTTAGGACCCATGAAGAAAGGGTGAAACATTTGTCAAAAAAATTATCCTGATTCGTCTTTTAGAGGGCGAAGGCTAAGAAAACACGAGTAATGATAGACTGACGCTGAATAAAAGATGAGGGATTAACTAAGGAAGAAAGGTTCGTCAGGAACTCCGCGGATCATGAGAGACAGTCAGTTATGCGAACAAATCGCACACTAGAGAAAAATGTTACCGCGCATATTGAAGAGGGAAGACCATAGCAGTGTGTAAGAAAACTGCGTGCATACTGACTTGAATTTTGCGAGTAATGTGTTTAATAGAAAGTTTTGAAAATATTAATTACATGAAGATCCGTTTTACACACGAATCAGTCCTTGAAAAATGACAATGCGTGAAAATTTCAAATGCTAATCAGTACCCCCACCATAAGTTCTAATGAATTCAAATTTACTTAATTCACTTTGCTCACCATATACGCTCATCAAAAATTCCCTAACAACGAGGTGTGAATTACTTGGAGGAAATTTTACGACTTGAAAAGAACAGGGCGAGTTAAACAAGATAAAACGGTATTATTATACAACGAATTTCTTTGACAGCTGATTACTCGTGCGATATCTGGATACATAGATAAAAAATCACTGAAATTCGCAACAATGGGAAACTACGCAAAAAACTTAGGAATATTAGCACGTTGACTACGTTTGCGCGGTTGCTATGGTTGGTTAGGTTTGGTTGTTAGTGGCAGGACTGGAAAACTGGCTTGGTTAGGTTTGGTTGTTAGTGGCAGGACTGGAAAACTGGCTATACTGGTGGAATAAATAATTGCTGTACTTTATTACAAGAGTAGAAAATATGATGACACACTGATATTTTGCCTTGTACGTTTGAATCTATCTTGAAATTGGTAATGAAATTATTGGCAAGCTACGTTTGTATGCTGGTAAATAAAAGAGCAATATACCTAGTACCACAACGTATTCAACGTGTTAGGCAGCCTACAATTCTAAGAAGCAATTAATCAATTTTAAAGCAATTAACATTGCGACCACAAAATACATAACAATCTACGAATATTATCCTATATAGTCCTCAACGAGTCCAGGGTAATGTCCTTACAGCCCAAAGCGAGTCCTCTTGTCTTCGAGGGTTAACCACACTTCGGCGCACTGGAACCAAGTGATCAATCCGACGCAACGTAAACTGATCCTGGAGACTGAAATGAGTGTCTAAGATTGCGTAGCAAAGAATAGCTAGAGTTAATGCTGGGAATTCTCTACCCCCTCGGCGAGTGAAGTATTGGCTGCCGCTGAGTTGGCGGTCAGCTTGTACTTTGTCCCAGTTAATTCCGCTTATGAGTGCTGTCATTTAATAGCGCTTCTCGAATATGGAGAGGCATTTTCGAGTACCTTAGGAGCGCGTGATTAATTATTTATGCTCAAGTCCACGGTCTTTTGATTTAGCGTTTCATTAACTCGTGTTCTTGGCTGGAAATTGGTAGGCAGTAGGCAATCCAATCTATTGGGTGCTTACCATGCGACTGAATAATACGCTGAAATAAATTTTTAATAGTCTCACAAATTTGTTCTATAAAGTAAATGCTCCTGTCATAAAAAAAAAACAAGAAGGAGACATCGAGAGAAACGATGTCAGATTTTGCGTCTTAGAGCCGAAACTTAGATAGTACCCCAAAATCATTTTTTCACTCTTCATTGTTGCACACGCATGTGTGAGGACCAATATTAATGCTATGCAATATATCTTGGCCGTAACCCATAATACTCGTAAATTTCATTAACAGGTTGTCGTAGTAAGCTCATGCATGAGTACCCATTTCAATGCTTTATAATGTATCATGATCATGACCCGTTATCAATTTTACTTACAGGTTGATCGTAGCATCTGTATGTGGGAGTGCCGAAATTAATGCTTTGTATTCTACCTTGATTCGGTTTGTAGAGTGGGTCATATCCTCACACGGGGCTCGCATTAACTCAAGTTAACGATTGCCGACGTGACACACATTTGAATACAACGCATTTGCATCCTCCACAAAAGGGACAAACATCACAACCAATCTCCCTGAATAAGTATTATGGATACCTACACACCTAGTCCTCGAGGAGCATTTATTGTTTCAGCCTCCCTTTACCTCAATGAAAATTTTCAAAGAGAGGAAAGATGAGCGCACTATTTAGTATTGTGTAAAGAAAACGTGGAATCTCCGCACAAGGTGCATAAAACAGTAAGATAAGAAAGGAGTTCTTGAGACAAGATAAAAGTTGAAGAAGAAAGTAGCAGGTGCTGAAAAACAGGACTGCAGTGAACTGAAAAAAGATGGTCCATAAGAAAAAAAGGCCTATCCTATTTCTATGAAGAGAAGGCCTACCTAACCTTTAGATCGGGGCCTCCGCCCCTTTCATTTTTCCCCTGGGAGCGCTAATTCCCACAGAAAAAATAGTTGTATTCTCCTAATGCCAATATTTGTCAACAGCACACACCAATATTACCTTCCTTGTACAAGAACACTGCATTTCCACGAATAATTTCTGAAGTAGAATTAATTAAACGTCCTGAGTAAGGCGGCGTTCACACGAGAGAGATAAGATGCATGTCTGTAGGTCGCAAGCGGTAGGCGATAATTGTCTTGTGAGATACGATGCGCTCAGTTCCGTTGAAAATACGGAGAGACGACAAAACTGGTCCACACCGGTACGATGGCGACATCTGTCGTAAGATACGTGTATCAAGAGACAAAGCGTGCTTGTCTCTTCCTTCAGTGTCGTACGATATTGGCTGATTGATTGATTATAAGAAACTTTTAGCCTCCCATTACTACGACAAAGATGTTCAAATAGAGGAAGGATGTAGGCACTATTTAGTATGGAGTTAAGGGAACGCAGAATCTATGCACAAGGTGCATAGAAACAGTAAGCTAAGAAAGAAGTTCATGAAACAAGAAAAAGTTGAAGAAGAAAGTAGTGGGTGCTGAAAAACAGGACAGCAGTAAATCGAAGAAAGATGGTCCGTAACAAAACAAAAACCTATTTTATTACAACAAAAAGGAAGCCTACCTAACCTTTAGCTCAGGCCCTCACATAGTCCCCCTGGGAGCGCCAATTCCCATAGATACAATAGTTGTATCTATGTATTCCCCTGAGGGGAATTATATATATTTCTACAAAACACTAGTCTGTCTACAATTTTCCACGTTGAAACGCGATTTGGGTCTCATTCGACGCGGTAAAACAGTGGGAACAGCTTAGCAAAGTGCAATTCCAATTGAACTACGAATTAGAATTTATTGTGAAAAATCTTACTTTCTGAAAGAAATTCCTTGGACATGTATAAATAACTTTTTTCTAATACAAAATTTTAAAAAATCTTTCATTTTCCAATTTCAACAATCTTTCCAAGTCGAATGAGACCAAAATGCAGCTTCTAAGTTGGAAATTGTAGAAGGAGTAGGGTTTTGCGCAAATATATATAGTTTTATATGTTTGCTCAATAACTTGTTTCTATTGCGAAAATCGAAAAATTTTATGAAATCAAATGTGTTCAGAATTCAATTTTACACATCTGTATGCAATTTCATTCCCCTAGGTGCAATAGAAATGTGAACCGTAAAATTTGAAACTCAGGCAAGTTCGGTGATGTCAGGGTAGGAGGCCCCTTTGATACAGAAACGCCTTTAAATGACATAACATTCAACATAATTGATGTATGATGAACTTTGGTATATAATGCTTGTAAAACTTAGAAATCCACTGTCCAGCAATTGAAATATCCCTCTGAGGAAGCATTCAATAAAAGACATGCATTTCTTAAACGACTTTGTGCCTATTTCTGGGTTTTTAATTTGCTCTTAATGAAATTTCAAGTTCTGTTTGAGTGCTGCTGGTGGGATGCAGCTATATATACTGGCACCAACCGAGCCATCAGGAGTTCAAAGACCAATTTTCTCAGGCTCAAAAGAGATTCTTTTTTAACTTCTTGTCAGTGAAACACAAAGTCTACCTAACTCGCACAAGATTGTCGGTTACAATTTTCAACTGAATCTATCTAATTATAAATTTATTGAATGATAATCAATGCAATGATATTGAAAATACTTGGAAAATTAAAGTAAAAACACAAATAAAACGTCCTTGACCGAAATATTCCTGCACTATTTTTTCATTAAATTGACTTTAATTGGTTTTCTGTGTTGAAAAAATACTGAGCAGCAATAGTAGTTGAAGTATTTCAAAGTCGTCATTTCAAAACTTATGAAAAGTGGGACTGAAGTACTGGACTAATGTTATATTTTAAAGTCAGGGGTGGTGCTATCTAGATTAGCGATCAATCTAATAATGTGCATATCAAATCATATATGACATAAAATTGACAAATAATGCCGAATATAGTCTCATGCATGAACATTGAAGCGCGATAATGTTAAAGCGTGCTATCCATGATTCAGGGCGAAAAATAGCAAATTAGAAGCTGCTACGGAAAAAGCATTTCTAGAGACTTTTGAATGCATTCATAACCGAGCTAAATGAAACTTCAGAATAAACTGAAGTAAGCCAAACGTTTTTTAAAGTCCCTCATTCTAAAAAATTTATACGTCATGCACAACCTACAATATGTTATTTATATCCAAAGTGTTATGAAAAGATGAGAAAAAAGAGCATCTCTACTGACAGCCTCATATTATAAACGTAAATTTAACTTCAATAACAAACATCATTTTTAGTTCAATTTCTAGAAAGGAGGGAACGAACCACAAGCTCACTGAATAAAACGGCTTATCCCATAACTTCTTCTACCCATTTTGCTATCTTTTCACATCACCAGACTCATTCCCCAAAATTTAATCACGGAGCGAGCTATTAAATGAAATACTGTAACTGGTGACCATCATACAACCTTAAAGAACATTGTTTTCTTGTTACTGAGCCAGATCTAATAAAATCTGTCCTACATTCAGCTAGTTTAAAAATGGTTCAGTAATTATCCAGTAACATCAATGAAACAATTTTCAATGTTCTTCATCAATGTAACATTTTACACATGCACTCTATATGAATTTTCAACACTGGGTTGCCCTGCTCAACCTGATGTAATTTTAAATTTCTTGTTGACTTATCATGTTCAACTACGGTTGTTTTATTCTATACAACCCATCAAAAACTGCAAATGTTGTTTGAGTCGTCTTCCTTTTATGTTAATTACTTTTCTATGTATATAATCAGGAGTAAAATGAAATCTCGTACATTCTTCGAATGAAATTTCAAGCGCTTGAGGGTTTTTCTTCATCTTTGATTCTCCATCTACTAGTTCTGTGAAAGATAAGAAATCCATACCCCAAATCCTATGCGTTTCAATGTGATGGCATATTCTATAATTTGTTGATCCACCTTCTCAACTCCAACAATCAAAATTCAGTCTAAAGAAAATTAATTTTTTTAGGCCCTTATATCACGTCAACAGCCTTCAAAGCGGGATTGAGAATGGTTTGAAGCATTGCACCATACTTCTTGTCCATCAACAAAAAGTTCTCACTTCACCTCTCTAAAATGCTGCAACTTCCAATTTTTCTAAACTTTTCCCCTTTCATCTGCACAAATAATTACTTTCTATTCAAACAAACGGAGAGTTCCATAAGAGAGTTCCACTATAATGAAACCGTCAACCAATTGCGGGCTAGTTTAAAAGTCATCTGCAGTAACACAAAATTGCCTTCACGAAAAAACTTGATCAGAAATAACTCAAAGTAAAAAACACGGAATATTCATTGTAATAAAATTCGAAGTTTTCCTTTATGCAAAGAAATACTAATTGTTCTACCTAAAAATTTTTGAAACAAAAGTAAATTCACTCGTAATCTCCTCTTTAGAGAAATATGCTTTCAACAACCTAACCTTTCTTTACACAGCTTAACGCTTAATTTTGTCGACAGCTAAATCATGACTAAAAAAACACCTATAAGTAATTCACTCAAAAGAGGTCACTCTGCATCCAATGATTGCTACACGAACACTAAATATGCATCCCGATGTAGAAAAGACAAAGCTTCTTTAAGAGTCTCCGAGTATAATTGTCAACAGCTGAGAAGGGCTCTGAATAGACGTACAAACTTTTCGCTGGCTTTTTTGGCACACAGAGCTTCAGAAGGATCCACCCGCCACACACTTAAAAAAGATATTAGGTGAAGGGAAGTAAACTATAAAATGGTCCGTGTATTGTCTGAAAAAAGTAAGTATTTTCAACCAACACGCATTGCTGCCAAAAAAAATTCCAAGCCTACCCTTCTCATTCGACTGATTTTGAAAATCTACTTTTCGCGATGAAAAGTTTCACGAGTGTTTACATACAGAAAAACATCCCAAAGGGTGCTAAAATATATGAAACGTCTTCCATACGAACGATTCATCCAGCTAAATTTCAAAATAAGTGCCATGTTCTACCCCTACCAGGGATGCATTGAAATTCAACTGACCCTTACTAAACAAGCAATTAATCTTGTTTACACTCAGAGCAGGGGGAAAATTCAAACCTAACTACGAACCTTTCGTCCATCCTTAAATCAAGACTGTTGGTCTCTGGTGAAGTGATTTTTGATTCAAAATTGATGGGGCTGAAGAGGAGATGTGGACGGGAAACAGATCTTATTCTTGGTTTCAATATGGCACATCTAAAAATATGAAACAGCTCCAATATGTTGCAGACTAATGGAACCAAACTGGCAACATAATATTTATTATAACACTAGTTGTGGTAACAGTAATAATACTTCTTGACTTAAAAAAATTAGTTATTGCATCTAGAATATATCTGAAATGAACATTTTTCACGATTTTCGAATTTTGTTCAAAATACCAGTTAGGCATTGTAAGTTGTCCACCGCGTGAGCGTTTGATCATCACTATGACACCCACAGAGTGAGCGAGACGTTTAATTTCTCGCTCTATACCAGCATACTAACAATGTACAAAATTAGAAAACATGTGTAGGCTAAGAACCCGTACGTGTCGCTAAGGAAGGACCTACAATCAAGAAGAAGTGTCGAATCGACGTAGGCTCAACGAGCGCAAAGCGATGATAAATAGGTATGCAGGAAACCAATTACAAGGCTTCTTTTCGTGGCAGTTTAGTCAAGACTTCTGAAAAATAAATCTAATGGTCATGTCACTCAACTCATTTTCGATATAGGGCTAAGGCATAAAGGCTGAAATAAAGGCTGCGAGGCACGAGCGCTCGTTACGCTGCGATTCAAGCGAGGAGATTAATGCTGCTCTGGAGCAAGCGAGCGCCAGCACGCGAACTTGCGAATGTCTCTCTGGATGGAATTCATTCAGCCACGGGATTACAAAAATTAAAACTGGGACTCATACTGAAGATAAAATGGTCGCCTCCAATGAAATTCATGCCCTAGTATACAAGCTCTAATGAGGGGGTTCTGAAAAATAATTTACGGTGAGTTTGAACAGAGATATCTTTGCTTCATGAGCACAAGCTGGCTATGCATTAATATTGCTTCCACCTACGTATCCCAGCAGTTAATATAATAAATAAATATATTATATATTATATTAAAATATATTAACATATGTATATAATATTTATACATGGATTGTAAAAGCGCCGTACATATTATGTCTTTACGTTGAACTCATAAAAAATCAGATGGGAATATTTGCTGGAATTCAGAGTGATGATGCAATACCTAGAAATTTAAATATGAGAAATGATTTCCCACTAGACGAGCAGAAATCGATCCGTCAAATAACGTATTACCAATAAAGAATGATTAATTTAGTTTAATCACCCACTTCTCACGCAACAGGTTTACCTAGCGCAAATGAACCCCTTATTTGCTGAAACTTTTACACCCCGTATGGGAATAAATTTAAAAAAGAGTAATCATCATACTGAAATCAACTATAAATTCATTTTAAGTGGGTGATCCTACCCATACTTGGGGATCTCACCCACGCTTTTGGATTACTTACTCATTTTATTCGTAAGACTTCACCAAGGCTCAGGAGATCGTTAGGTGACAAAATCCTTTTAAGAATCTAAAAATACTGTTTTCACATCACGTTCTGTGCGCGATGTTTGAAGCTCGACTTATCAGAAATGATTGAAATAACAGTAAAAAGGTTTCTTCAAGGGCGTTCAATCGATCGACGGGGCATAACGGATCTTACGATGCATCGGGCGCAGGAAATGCCTCGGAAGTGGAAGACGAGGGAACGGCCGCCGTTGGAGCGCAATGCAAACATCGCTTACATATTCATCGGCGCATCAATTCAGGAAATCTGCTTGGGCGGCGGCGAGTTTTCCTCCAAAGCTCGGCGAGAGTAGTTCCATTGTTTCTCGTCTCATTAAGATGCAAATGCTAGGCATTCATTACCTGCAGCTGCTGCTGCTAGTTCCCTTCTTAAAAAAATCTGCTTCGTCTAGCGATTTCCGTAATGAGATAGAGCTCCTCCTTTGGCTAACAGTTTTGTAATCAAGAATTAGTACGGTAGACTACTCCCTTTCGTTTAGACAGTCACAGGCCAAACATTGCGAGTGTAGACTCATTGCATTAACGCTTGGTGTTCAAGTGAAGTTAAAGTTTTACTTAAAATTGTCCTATGCTTGGCATTACTCAAAATTTATGTGCGTAATCGTGCCTTGGAATAAAATCTTAATAATAAACATAGAACCAGAGGCCTTAATAAAATATGATCGCGTAACGATCGCACTTGAACAAAGAAAAAATTCAGAAAATACCAAGTGGTAAATACAATCTCGAGCAAGAAAATACGATCGTTTAACCATTACACACGGGCAGACATTTATGCCAAATAATGCAAACAAGCCAGATTAAAAAACACATGATCGTGAAATGATAGCACATGAGCAGAGACAAAAAGCAAAAAATACTATAGAGTGAAAACGGGGACACAAGAATACAGTTACAACCTGAGCGCCTCGAGTCAGTGCCGAGAGTAGCTTTGCAGGGGATTGAGATTATTGAATTCGAGAATGAGAGTTGAGTGCATTGAAAGTTTGGTCATTACAGAGCATCTGGAGACGCACGGCCCCCGATGTTGCTTTGAGTCTAAAGCGGTGGCTGCAACCTGGTAGTAGCCGCTGTTTGCAGCTGTTATGTTCTGACCTCTTTACAGACCGCCCATATTACAGTCCCTTCATCTAGTTTACTTCATTCCTACTCTCATCCTCCCACGTGTAATTTCATTATTTGCACGTTGATCAGATTATGTAAGATCATTTGGTAGTTTAAACCTCCCTAACCGCTACAAAAAGAACGTATCGAAAAGAGGAAGGACGAAGGCACCATTTTGTAAGGAAGTGAGGGAATGCGGAATCTATTCAGAAAGGGCATAGAAACAGTACGTTGAAAAAGAAGTTCATGAAATAAGATAAAATAGAAAAAGAAAGTAGCAGGTGCTGAAAAACAGGACAGTAGTGAACCTAGAAAAGGTGGTCGTTAACATAACAAAAGCATTTTATTTTAACAAAAAATAAGGCTTACCTAGCTCTCAGCTCGGGCCCATACATTGTCCCCCTTGGAGTGCTAATTCCCATAGCAACAATAGTTGTGTCCCCCGGAAGGGATCTACACGTTGCCTTAAGCCTCAGGCCATAGGTGGATTATTAAGTGCCTCACTGAAGAAGTTAATTTCTTGATGTAAGATACTATAATGATGCCTGATCATGCATCATTCCCAACTGAAAATAGTAATGAATACTAACACAAATGAGCGATTTGAAGACGGGTACCTAGACTGGTAATGAACATGTAGCTCCAGAATAAGTACAAGGCGTGATACGGTTCTTGTTAAAAGCCAGTTTAAGGCTCCCTAAACACAACAAAGGTGTTCCATTGAGAGGACGGAAGAGTGCGCCATTTAGTATGGAGTTTAGGGAGCGAGGAATTTATGCCCAACGTGTATTCCCACGTAGGAGTCCTGTACATAGAAGCAGCAAATTAAAGTTAGAAGTAAAACAAAGTTAAAAGAAAGAAAATCCGTACGAAAGAAAGCGGAAAAGTCAAGAAACGGAAAGAAGAAAAGTACGAAGGAAAGATAGAAGTCCAAAGGTAACTGTACAGGGTCTCCCTTTGCCGGCTAGACTAGCCTAAGCCTATTGGCTATACGCTTCTTGAGGGGAACTCAAAAGACGGCAGCCAGTCACGAGCAACAGATAAGGTTTAATTAAATAGCGAAACACCCAAGACAGCGCATGTTGGTGTGCAGTGCATTGAGTTGTAACCTGAGATTGGGTCATCTTCGAGTGAATATCATTGTCCAGAAACCCTTAAGAGTAAAATTTTGATGCAGCCACTGAACAATAGAAAGAAACTTCTGATACAAAAACAAAGGGTGGGATAAGCGAGATATAATGTTACCAATCAAGAATTGGAGAAAAATACAGCACCATGGACTTAATAATTTAATTTAAAATTAAGATAACAAGTTCATAGTTTGAAAAATATCCCAAATATTTAATTTGAATTTTTAATTTATGCATGTCCGGAAAAATAGATTACACTTGTATTATTTACTAACGCGTAAAAAATATTACAATAATTCATGACCCTGGAATAATTTTTCATTGTTACTAAATAACATTGTTAAGACGGGTGTCGTGCACTGCACATGGTCTGTGACTCCAGGGCCAATGCAGCAAGAAAGACTTAAAGAGAAACGAGGTACGTGTGCGAAGAAAAACGACCTCAGCTTCTAAAGCGTACTATCCTAAAATGGTACGCTTTTCTGTGAGTGAATTTCGATGGCCGGAAGCAATTTTGACCCGCAGGAAGCTCGTAACCATCTCGGAAAGAGTTCAGTCAGAGTTGAATAATAATATTATTCTTGAACTCATCAGCGCGAGACGGCAAGAAAATACACCAGAGCCGGTAAATTTTTGTCCTTCATGAACATAGGCTGCAAAGTCGCCTGCTGCTTTGAGAGATGTTAATTTAAGCTAGCAAAATAGAGCTCATCATTTGTCGGTAAGGAAATTAATTTAGCCATGGCGCTGTACACGTTCTAATTAGCTATTCCCGCTACAGCATCGTGAAGGGGATTATCAAAATTGCTTTTTTGAAATCGGCTTTCAGTGAGGCATTTTCGAACGCAGACAGTTTTCGGACTGAAAAACGAAAGAACGGCGCACTAACAACTCCATTTTAAACTCGTACATTGGAATACTACTATTCCGATTCGTTTTTTGAATTGCTGGAATACTCGCTGAAGAAAGTTAAAATCATGCTCGTGAACCGTCATGATTGGGAAAAGCATAACAAAAATATGCACACTCGTTCTGTATAACACCAGACTACTCAGAGAACGCCGCTTACAATTCATCAAAAAGGCCAAGTAAAAATGTTTCATCGTATTTTTATTTTGGAGGATGTAACTTGCGGGCAAGTAACACTTCAGCGCTAGTTGATGCAAAGAGCGTAATTGCTTATTCGCGATGTTTGAACTTGTTATCAAGTTGTTCATAATGCAAGTTAGCTGAATATTTAGTGGCGAAGAAAATTTTATTGAAGGTAGGCAACACAGATATTTTGAGTGGAAGCTCTATCACCATTTCTCTGAAATACAATCTGTAATTAATACTTCGAAAATAAAAGAACAAAAGTTAAGTAAGTTCCATGACTTATCTGAAAAAAGATAACCAATATCATAGAAACAGAAAAGAAGAATGTAAAATCATACATTTATTCTGTGAAACATGCCATTTTAAATCCAAATACAAGAACTCAGGAACAAACTAATGGTAATAATTGTAACGAGTTTCTTCAACAGAGAAATTAAAAGCCCCCATGAGGACTTCATTGCGGCGACAATCAGTACATCGGCTCTTTTTCAAACATTTCTTTTAAACTAAATAAGAGAATAAATGTTACTACAAGCAATAGAAAAACAGATACGGACTCACACTTAGATTACAACAATCTACTGGCTTACTGTGTTTTTTAATCATTACATGTTAGTTCAAGCTTCCCTCGTCGTAACAAAGGCGTTCAAAAAGAAGAAAAAAGGAAAGTCCCATTTAGTACGAATTTAAGGGAACGTAGAATTTATGCACAAAGTGCATAGAAAGAGCACGTTGAGGAGTTTATGAAACAAGATGAAATTGAGGAAGAAAGTAGTAGGTTCTGAAAAACAGAATCGAAAAAAGATGGCCAGTAACAAAACAGAAACTTTTTCCATTATAACAAATGGATGGCGCACCAAACCCAGAGCTCGGGACTTCACATATTTTCTCCCTGGAAGCGCTAATTCCTATAGATACAATAGTTCTATCCTCCTAAGGAGAGTACCTAGAAGTAGAATTCTACAGTTGCACTAATACGGAACGCTTATTTAGGGAATGCATCACAATCTGTTTCCTGAAGCTTGAACCATTATATTATAAGCATTAAAATTGCATCATGTGTCGTCCTCGAACTCAGCTTCGACCCAAGCGGGACTCAGTGGCTTTAAATTAATAAATTCCTTTCGTTATTCAATTTTGCTCTCCCGTCGCTTCGCCACGGGACGTCGGAAGCCGAGAGTCATCTCGCTCTGTTCTCCACAGGTGAATTGAATCTGTGTATCCCCTGCCCACTTCAAGAGTAACCGTACGGGCAAAACAAAATGTTGCTGAAATAGTAAGAAATTATACGAAAATCAACCTGGCAGAGCCTAATTCCTACCATTACACTAGCTATACATTTGAATTTCACACTAGCGTTGTTCTCATCATAAACGTGTACAGGTCTTTTAATCATGCACTGACAAGATCAATATTTTAAGGAAATGAAAACTTTTCATGAGAGTAGAGATGACTATAGTATACCAACCGATACATCGAAAGTTACACCTCCAAGATCAATATTTTATAGTTCCCACAAGGTGGAGAGAAAGTAAGTGCGAACTTCTGTTAAGTAGCATTTTCTAAAAAAGGACACTTTTGTTCCACTAGTAAATGTCCTTGTAGAATACATTTCTAAATTTTCAATTGACTTTGAAGAGGTTTTCCCTTAGATATTTCACATGCCATTTTCGTAATCAGTTGATATCATTTTACCACGATAACTTAGAGAAGGCGGAGATAAGCAGTTGAGGGGATGATTTCGGAAGTTGAGTACGTTCTATCTTAACCTCTCCAGCCTCAGCTACCAGGAGTACTGTGTCCTTGATCAGTCATGAGCCTCGAATTTCACTAACGGCAAGTTAACCAACCCTCCCAGTGTCATAAATCATTTATCAATCACGCCAAACGCCCCCCTCTTACTACTTGTGACATCGATTGGTTTGAGAAACTTCATATCCCTCACGAGCACGGATCGAGCTCGTGATTACTGGGTGCGGTGGCTCCACCTCGTTAGACTCATCTGTTTACCGGATACTTCAACATCAGAGTGCAGCATTCTTGACCATTCATTCATGTTTAATAACCTCTCATTTTGATTCTCCATGTATGTATGCTGAGTTCAACTGACGAAATTCTTTTACAGCGAAGGGTAGAGTAACAGAATTTTATTGCCCAGTGTCTTCAGAGGTGAAAAGGCTACAAATGAAGAAATGATACTGATGATGAAAACGATGATGATAATGATATGATTAATGAGAAGATTAAGCTTTCAATGCCATTTCGGTACGGGTAAAATCATCGATTAAATTGGAAGGGTTATCTTTTTTGTGTCATATTAAATGGCTACGCACCTTTAACAAGTGTCAAGTTTCACGTTACATACGCCTTAACCCATTGTTTAATTCTCATTCAAAATAATTACAATTCCTTCGACCGATGGAGGCTGTTACTGTTTCAGCTAATTTTTCTACCGAAAAGAAATTATTTCAGAACGTCGAGAATATTTAATATCGCAAAATCCAAGCAAGCAATAATTATCACGTGTTTCAACTGCCTTTCAATTGAAATAATTTGACGTAAAAGAACATGCTTTAACAACTCTGTGAACGGAAAGATTAACGAGAAGGGAAAGAGAGATCTGAGGTCACAACGTCGATGGTTGCTTACGAAAGAAAAGAAGGTCTGATGAATAAACGCTGAGACCCAGCGATCACGATATACTGGTTTTATATTTATTTCTCGGTTATTTGATACCATTCTCGTGAATATAAAACTATGTAATAGCAACAACATTCAGTCTGTCGATAATGCATTCCTCGCACGGGCAAATCTAATAAAAATCTCAAAAAGGTAAAGAAAAGGGGCAGCCCGCTTTCCATTCCCAGACAAACAGATATTTTTGAGGATGTTTAGCAGCAGTAAGACTCCTTTCAGACACACAATGGCCAAAATGACATGAGCACGCGACCGCACAGCTTGTGTCCCACCGAGGGAGGACGAGGGAGCAAAAAGGCGGCCCAGCTGCCAAGGGACGTGAAGGCAAGCGAAGTAATTCCCCTGGCCTTGGTTTCTGGAGAGTGCGCGCGCCACAAATGTGGGCCGAGTGATGCACTTGAAGGGCGGGATCGCCTCAAAAATGTGAGTGTTGTGGCGCAAAGTTTCTTCATGCGGGGAATTTCAACATACCCGAGTGGCACTTTCACGAGCCTGTGTAAGTGCCTGAACATAACATTTTTAACATACTGTATCAAAAACAGTAAGCCCTTATCGTCGACTTAAATGCTTTTGTGTCGACTGTCGACCTAATGCAACTATGCACTCACACCTCTGCTACAAAATGACATTTATCTCGAAAAACGGTACTTTATCAGTCTCTTAACAGACAAAATAGGAAGTCTTCCATGAGCACTGAATTTATTTAAATGTCATTCCTCGACTTGCAGGTCAAATCAATGTCATAACTGTCTCTCTCTCTCCCACGAACTTCGCGGTTACTCTCACATAATTAAAAATTATTATTATTAAATAGTGATTTAGTCCTCATCACTAAATTTCTCAGGCTCACTGGGAAGATGTGAACCATAAAATACTCTCTGAAACGCACGAGCAAAATACTTACGCCTCGCTAATCAGACATAAACCGAGGAAATTTCGCCTTAAATTTGTCTTTCGGAATAATTAAATGAAAATGCATCACATTCGGCGGTAAGAGAATGAGGCAGCTACTCCGAGTGCAATGGATCGGCAGTGCTCGTTGAGATCATTGCATTCGATTTTAATCATTCATGACGATGGGGAAAAAGCAGGCATTTTTACGAACACTGAATAATTGCAAAAAGGAACTCGAGAATTGAATGTCCATTTCCGCGGACAAAACGTGATTACCAAGCTCTCCTGTCCTATAAAATAACTACTAACTTTTTTGCTGCTCAAAGCATGCAATTAAGATAACGAACCATTGCTAATGCAAGAAATTTCTATTTCGAAACTTTTCTTCACCGCGGTAAGAAGGACTTTATTCCTCTCATTCAACAGTGAAGGAACCAGTTGCATCTTTTCTGGTGCTTCATGCAAATGAAAAATGTATATTTTGTTAGTATTTCATCAATGAGGCGATTCAAATCGAGTTATCTATATAAGTGTCAAAATCTATCATATCTATGCATCGAAAAAGTCTAATTAGAATTCCTAAGAGATCTTATGCAATCAGCATCTGCCAAACCTGACCATCACGATTATTCAACTAGAAGCCGAAATCAATTTGTATTTAATTAGTATCACAAAACTCGATCTCAAGACAGTTTCACTTCATTGGCATTCGGGCTTGTAACTTGATACATCTAACATAGCTAAAAACCTGTAACGCAGCATTTATTTCAGAAATATTTAATTTAGGTTATAAATTAGTTTAGACCTCCCTAACCTCTTGAAAGGCGTTCATAAAATAATAAAAAGAGCACCAGTTTGTATGGAATTGCGCAAGATGCATTGCCACATCCTGCGCAAAGAGACCATAAGTTGAGAAGGAAGGCTGTAAAACAGGATTCGGTGAGAGCAGAATAGAAGAATAGGTACTGGAAAAAAGAGCAGCATTGAACCAAAAAAAAGGTGTGTAAGAAATCAAAAACCTATTCTATTTCAACAAAACAAGGCCTACCCAACTTTCAGCTCGGGAAATCACAATTTTCTCAACGCAGGGACACCATGATGTGTTGAGTAGATACAACAGATTTTTTTCTCTGAGGGGGATTTAAAAAGAGTCATGGTCATTCATAATTTAGGTGCTGAAGAAGCTAGCTACTGAGAAATAACCGTCTCATATCCATTCGATGGTTCAAAATAACAGGCCTAAATTGCTCTAAAAATTAAACGAACAATTCTTACGCAGTTCTCACACCAATACATGTATCAATTTTCAATCCCTCACGTAAAAAAACCATTAAAAACCAGAGAACGCTCTAGTTAATTAATGTGAATTAAAGTGTGAACGTATGGATAAAAGCAGGTTCTCAAAAGAGGCAATAGACATAACTGAAAGTAGTCGAGCTTATAAAAGGATAAATCACCACCTGTTTATGGTGGTAGTTCAAAGTGGTGATTCTTCTGATGTATAATTTTAATTATAAGATAGTTTAAGCCTCCATAATCACTACAAAATAAGAGCGTATCGAAGAGAGGAATGAGGAAGGCACCATTTAGTATGGAAATAAGAGAATGGGGAATCTATGCAGAAGGGACATAGAAAGAGTAAGATGAGAAAGAAGTTCATGAAACAAGATCAAAGTTGAAGAAGAAAGTAGTTGGTGCTGAAAAACAGGACAGCAGTGAAACGAAAAAAGATGGTCCGTAACACAACAAAAATCTATTCTATTTTGACAAAAAAAGCCTACTTAACCTTTATCTCGGGACCTCACATTGTTCCCCTGGGAGCGCTAATTCCCATAGATACAATAGTTGTATCCCCCTGAGGGGTTCTTCTGATGTATTACTGGTAAAATTAAATGGTTTAAAATCTTGCGACACACGTTTGAATTGTTTCATAGTTTGTTACTAAACATAAATAGTGTTTGCTTAAAGAGCCAACTTAGATTTGACTTAGATTAGATTAGACAGACTTAGATTAGATTAGATGCTAATTTAAGCCTCCCTAACCGTAACAAAAACCTTCCGAAGGAATGAAGGAGGAAAGCATCATTTAGTATGGACTGAAAGGATCTCGGAATCTATGCTCAAAGTGCATAGAAACAGGAAGTTTGGAAAGACGTATATGAAACAAGATAAAAGTTGAAAAAGAAAGTAGTAGCTGTTGAGAAACAAAACAGCGATGAACCGAAAAAAAGTTCGTAACAATACAAAAAACTATTCTATTCTAATAAAAAAAAACCTGCGTAACTTTTAGCTCAAGATCTGATATATTGCCCCTGGGAGCGCTAATTCCCATAGATGCAATAGTTGTATCCTCCTGAGGAGCCAACCAACAGACGTCCAGAAACATTCCAATACCAGTGATTTTCGGTGAACATTCAGAAGCAAAAACGTCACCATTCCCCCCTCCAAAAACTAGCATTCAGCCTCCAGAGTTTGCCATAATTCTGCGACTACTTTCAATAACCGACCAATTTTGTCTTAAGGATAAAGGCTCCCGTTCTTGCGACTCATGGCTGCAGCACGTCCACACTTCTGAACCAAGGACTCAAGCTTGTTTCAATTTTAATCCTGAATATAGGACAGGATATAAAAACCAACCCCTTGCGATGATAGTTTCGAGAGCATTACTTTCGACATGGCGCAGAAGAGCAGGTCTCTGTGCGAGCTGAGGAGCTCGCGCGCATGCCTGGACGCCAGGTGCTGGCGAGAAGATGAGGCGAGTTTGGGTGGCTATTTTCTAGGGCCCAAGGTAATGATGCACTCAGAGGCCCCTGGCGAGACTTCCTAACAAAGATCAAACTGCTGATAAAATCTGTGCAATGCAAATCGGTGAGTGTTCCGGCCTCCCCTAGCAGGTCTCGGGCGGCAGTAATGCGAGATTCGCTTGTCTCTCTGAGCTGGAGCGCTACACGCGAAGTAGGTTTTCAGTATTAGCAAGATCATTTTAGGGTTAACAGATTTTAATTTACGTTAAGAAGCAAGGCAAAACTACTCATTTTCCTGATGTATTTCTTCTTCCGGAAAATACTTCTTTCTTTTCGTTTGATAAGAAAAATATTCCCAAATTTTATAGGAAAAATACAACAAGGAAACTATTTTCCTAATGCCAGTGCGACCGAACAGCGACAGCAATTTGTAAATTCAGGAGAGAAAGTCGCTTGTCTCCGAGGAGCGACCAGACCTACCTCTGAACTAATTATCTACCTCAGCAATCGCGATGAATTTCTCAAATGAAAACTTACACAAACCTCCAAACATTGACATAAGCTTGCGCTCCGCAAATACTGAGAAATTCTGCTTCGATTCCGGCTTTAGTCCAGACTCCTGCCTTCGCAACTCGACCTAATTCTGTTTCCACAACCTCAACAAATGTCGCAACTCCGGTGCAACTATCCACTAAGTTGCGATACAATCATAGCGGTTCAAGGACCTAGTTCATAACCACGATAAAGTTTCTGAGACGCGTCACACTGTCATTGAAGCAAGGTTAAAAAATTTGGTCACTCAAAACACGGATGGGAGTTGGTTCAAATGACAACGCGTGTTTTACAGGCCCAAAGTTTTTATGAAGTTGTTTACTCAAAATACGCACGAGGTCGATAGATGGACGAATTTAGAGAGAATGAGCGGGAAAATACAAGCACCGTGTACCTAGAACACAAACTCTGTTCACCTTGCTGTAACCAGCTCAAAGAAACATATTGCAAGGGAGGCTACCACCTTGAGGGAGCGTATTCACCTCACCCACATCCTGAAATAAGACATGCACAAGCAGTGAGCTGAATCGAAGGATTTCAGGAATCCTATGAAGGCAGAAAAAACCTTCGCTACTCGAAACCTTCAAAAACGTAAAATCTCGGATCAATTTCGTTATTCGAAGGACATATAGAGCCTAGGGCCCTAGAGGCTCTGAATTTAATTCCGTATCTTTTTTTGTAAGTGGGGGGAGGGAGGGATGATTTCGTATTTATCAATTTTTTCAGTTTTCAAAAGATATTATGGTTGAATCTGGGTAACTGAAGAATCTACCGAATTTCAAATCGGAAGACCTCTGTTGATCGGCGAAAGACCCACCTACCTTCAGGGACCATCTATTCGCATTAGTAAAGTAATTTGGGAAAAATTACCTTTTTCGTTTCACTCTTGAAAAATGGAGACTTCCTTTTTCGGGCTATTGCTTGTATCATATCCAAAAATACTTCTTTATTCAAACTGAAATTTTGGTTATTTTTAGTTACTCAACCAGAGAAAGAATAGACAGTTTAAATACCTAGAAACATAGATTTAACTTCTGAATAGCTGCTCAATAATTTCCTGGCAGCAACGCGTAGTAAGAGATCCTGCCTTGTATATATTAAAAATGCTCAACAGCCAATCGGCCTCGTTTCTTTACTTTAGTTTTCTCCGTAAATTCAAAAAGCGTGAAGCAAAAATTACTGTTATATTCATAATATTGAGTGCCTATTGATACCACGAAGTATATATAATCTATTACCATCCAAATGGGGATGCACCTACGCAATTCAGTGGAGATCAATAAACTGAAATTCAAATCAACATGTTCAAAGAAAAAGCATCATAAGATTGCTAATTTCCTGCGTTTAGATCAGTGGTTTTTGACCTTTTTACCTCACGTCCCTCAGAAGAATTGTCAGGGGAAACTGTGTCCAGATGGACTGGTAAATAAGAGCTCACAACGAAGAATATTGTGAATAGGTCCTCAGACATTTCAGCAGTGAAAGTTCATTCTGTGGTCCAAAATATTACTGGGGAAAACCAGGCTGTACTGCGGAGGCTCGCGCCCCCTGGTTAAGAGAACCACAGGTCTAGATTGACAGAGCTTATAGAAAGAGGCAGAGTCATAGCCTTAGTAGAGTGCTAAGAATAGAGGAATTATAAAAAGATTCAAAAAGATCCTGCAAAAGCTCTGGGGTAAAATTGCGGTGCAGCACGTTGCGGTGCAGCTGGCAACGTTAATTCTTCAAGTCTACTTGGCTACGCTCCATGACCAAGCTATGAGCTTCAGCACGTAGTGCGCCTGAGTCAACGTAGAAGAACTTACTCTGCCTTCCAATCATTGATCTAGACCAGAAAAACAACCAATCATTTTCATTAACACATTCATTGCGGTATGACCCACCGGTGGGTCGTAGTTAGGTTTTTCCTGCCGCGAAACGACCCATCGATGGACCGTTTTGAAAAATTCTAACAACCTTTCTGAATTACTGGTATTTAACAGGCCCAGTTAATGTTTGATATTCACAAATTTGCTTATCACTTTTTACTTTGAATTTCAGTTGAATATTGAACTTCAGTTTAACCCATCGCAACTAACGTGTTAAGCTAAAAAACACAGTTACATGCAGTACCTGTGCACGAGTAACGCATGAAAAACATTGAATTTGCACTGGATTGAAAACCGTCAAAGAGAATAATGCTATTCGATATACATTGAAGCAATATTAACACACATCCTGAATTGAAAGAAAGCTAGGAAAGTAAATTGAATAAACACTTCTCGCGTCAGCGATACTTTCAAGAGCCCCGCGTTGCACAGAGTAAAGAACTTCCTGAGCACCACCATTGAGACACGCTCTGAGTGATGACATTTTCTAAAAAAATAAGTTAAATCAGCATTTTCCGAGACAGCAAAACTTTCAAGAACCACGCGTAGCACAAAGTACAGAACTTCTCAAGGCACCGGACGTAAAATAAGCCGAGGACAACGAATGTTGTGCGGTGCATTGCAGAGCGCGCAAGTCCGTAGCTGATAACTGGAGGTCCGTGGTGCGTGTAAAGCAAACGACTGCAATTAGCGCAGTCTAACGATCAGCTTAGGCGATTGAAAGTTCAACTGCCCTTGAATGAGAACTATTTGCGATGGAACGCTCGCATTGCGAAAATTGCGAACGAGTATTTGTGAGGTCAGAAAGAGACTAGATAGACTTCTGAATGGAGGAAGGTTGTGTCTTCGCTGAAGTGGTGCCTGCTGACGAAGTTCTTATCAAAGCTCGGTATTGACATTTCATTATGATTGGAATTCATTTTAGCGCGTGTTTTTGGTTGTGATCGTTAAATCTCTGGCCCAAATTATTTTAGAAAGTAAGTTTCCCAAGAAAAAGGTCGAATCAAAGACTGAGTTGAGTAACATTGAGGAATTAATCATTAAACGGTGTATTACTATACCAACATATAACTTACAGCCCACCAAACATGTAAATCAAATAGACGAGGCATAAAAATCAGAGTGAAAAGTCTAAAATTAAAAGAATTTTTGTGAAATATGAAAAAAACTACATCGAAACACTATCATCCAAAACATCACTGAGAAAAATACTTAATGCTCGACACTTTCGGCCTCTAGCTCAAGTTTGCATACACTATCACCAAGAAGTATAATTAAAATTTTGTACTTCAAAGCACGTCTACGATTACTTAAATTTGATTGCTCTAGTAATTCCTTCATCTATTTCTTCCACAATCTGAGCGTATTTATTTGTTAACAATCAATTCGTCTCATTTCTTAAAATCATTATTACTTAATTTCTTTTCCAGCATTTCAACCCTACGAAATTGTTACAATTCTTCGCGTGTTAAAATACGAAGAAAATTGCTCATTCTTTTTACTGTAACGATGCCAATCTTTCAAACTTTATATCTCTGTCAGTTTAGGAGAAGCGATGCTTCGATGTAACTAGCACCACCTTATGCTGAAAATCTACAGAAAATTTTACATAATTTTTTCAAATTCTTATCTCTTAATTCAAGATTCCTATCTTAAAGACCGAAGTCTCTTTACGCTTTTCGAGTTCCCTTAAAGAATCATTGACTTCTGAGGAATGCCTATTTTTTTCTGTCGTAAGCCTTTTTCGCGCGTTAACTGTGGCGGGTTAAAGTGAAGTTCAATATTCAACTCAAATTAGAAATAATTCAAGAAATAAAGTTTAAAAATAATAAACACTAAATAGATCGTGCCTTTATTTAGCTTTCATGACGAATTTATGGAAATTGAGTTTTAGAAAATCCTCTCAGTAACCAGATGTGGGTCACGTTGAAGTCTAAGTGTTAACAAGCAAACCATTCAAAACGTGGTTCGGTCGAGTAAAAGTTCTTCGGTGATCGAACATCGTTGCTTCTTCAAAAAAAAGCCCCCTCCAGCTTGATAACTTGCCATGATAACGTCTAACGTACATACGAAGTATCTGAAAACGGCATCAGCACCAGTAATAGGCGACTGACACGTTTCTTAGGCCATTGCCATTATGGACAACAAATGCACGACAGGCTGGAGTTACAAGTACTCGGCATCTGCTTCTTCAGAGCTTCATGTCACCTCAGCTGCTTTTTCTCAGTGCCTCCAGAATTTTATTTCGCCGACATTTTCCATGCGTTTGATTGAGGAAGGGTTTCCAGAGGGTTCTCTTTATTCACATGCAGAGCAAACATCGTGGTTTCCCTATACAGATATTTAGCCTGAGTGACACCAAAGGCCGCTAGTTAGCAAGACTCTAAGTGACATCATTAAAGTCAACTTATCCACTCGTGTCATATTTTGCGATACAATAAATTAAAATAATGACGTGAAATACTCCGTAAGGATGCACGGTTACCAGAAACGTGACCTCACATCAAAATGATTAAATCGGTTTCGTATCCTGGCTCTAAACTAAGGCGAAGACTTAAAGTGGACACTTCTAATGCTTCGGGGGCTTAGGGACACAAATAACACCCGAAAAAAAACAAGGGCAACTGCCAAATAGCAGGAGGAAGAATTCTTCTTTCGTGTTCGAAATTGGCGCTACTTTTGGGAGGTCACTGTTGCCATTGTGAGCTGGACTAAAACAAAGAGCTAAGATTACTTCGAGAAACCAGTGGGTTTCTTGGGACCTTTCCAACAAAATCTTAATGCAGGACATCCCAATTGCCGCCAGTACAACTTCTCGGCAGGAGCGCCATAGCGGCACAAGGCTCCAGCATTTAGGAAGAGGCTTCCCTGCTCTGCACTCGTATTGCCTCTGCTTTGGATTGTTCCTCGCGACGACGAGATTCTTTTCCATGCTGACAGCATCGGGTTAAAGCGCGCAATCATGCAGGGAATTGAGTTCACCCTTGGGTCCGACGCTGGGAAAGGGCGGAGCAAAAATTGGGGTCTAAAACATTGTCATGCACCAGAACTTATGACGGAGCCTCCCATTCACTTGCTGAATTTTCATTAGCGTAAAGAGTCAAAATACAAGGGTTCTTAAGTGCTGGAATTATGAGATTAAACTTATCTCATAAATGGCTGCTCCGTTTCTTTCTGGAAAAGAACGACGTGCTTTGTAATATTTCAAATAAAGACGGGTGCAACCAGAAGGCAAAAAAAGAGCAGGTGAGGTTGAATAGCTAAAGAACAACCGATTACTTGTAAAATAATTTGTAGGAACTAATCAGAATGCTTTCAATGCCAATGCTTTTCTGGTAACAAGTGCACCATAAAAACTTTCATGGTTTCGAAACAGAGGGGCTATATATTACTTGATAAACACTTCGTAGTTCCTACGTCTTCCAACTGGAAGAAAACGCGGTACCTGTAAGGGATCTTACAGAGTGCATCTTTTGCCTCGAAAAAAAATACGGCAGAAATGAACGACGCTGCCGCTTCTGCTGATGCGGATGCACGAGCTTTATCGACGAAAACCAAATGTTCTCGAGGTTTCATTTCGAGGTTCATCAGGAGAAATGAGAGGCGACTGGTATTTGTGTGAGTATGGGAGATAAATCTTATCAATATACAGTATACCGTGTTAACGTAAGTTTTGTGAGTGTGATTTCTCTTTTATCAAGTCGGTCATTTTATTGGTAAATTCAAATATGATGCATGGAAATATTGATTTCAATTAAAATACGATACCCCAAGAGCTTACACCTACTAAAAGCTGAACTATCGAAGACAAGTAATACGTAGTTTCCTAAGCTCTGCAGGCCGATACCAAAATTTGGTTCAAGTTCCGCTTTGGATTCTTTGGAAAATGCAATGGGATATACAATACATTTTGCGTAGTTAATTATAAGATGAGAACTGAAAGTTTAATTCGATTATAAATTATATGAAGCAACCCTAACCACAACAACAATGTTCCAATGAACGGAAGGAGGAGGGTACTATTAAGTGTAGAATTGAGAGAACGGATAATAATTAATCTATGCACAAGATGTGTCCCCAGACCCTCAGCACAAAAACAGTATATTAGGTGGACAATTTAAGAAACAAAATTAAAATAAAAGAATAAAATAATTGGTGCTGAAAAACGGATAGCAGTGACCGGAAAAAAGGGTAAAAGGATGGACTGTAATACAACAAAAACCTTATATATTTCTTCGTAACTTCCAGCTCGGGAACTCACATGTTCCTCCCCGGGAGCTCTAATTCCCGTCGGTACATTAGTTGTACCCCCTTGCGGGAAGAACTGAGAGTTTCATTAATATTAAGGTAGCAACTTCTGGTTGAATACATTGCGCGTGTGGAGGAGCGTAAGCAAGTACGCACAGTGTTGACTTCGTGACGAGCTGCGCAAACAAGCGCATGGCCCTCACTAAATAAGGCCAGGGTTGTTGGACAGGACTTTCTCTGATCACAACTTTCAATTTTGGGATTTTTCAAATATAATTTGGCCATGAGAAGCATTCAATACCTGGCAGCCATGGAGGAGTGTCAGACGCTGACTACTTTTTATGACAAGGTGTTATTTCGAACTCGAGTTTTCATGCCAGGACATTCCAAAAAAAAATATGCGGCAACCCTGACCACGGCTGCCTTTATCCATGAGGTTCTACGATTGAGCAATAAAACGATTCAAATTTGAAAGCCAATGATATTAGAAACGTTAATATTCGCTGTAATATCTTTCTCTTGTAAAGAAGATTAATCAGTGAAGCTGTTCTTTCCGAGTACAATTAAAGAAGACTCACGATCATGCTATGCATTCTCGCTTACATGTACATGCAAACATTTTCCAACTTAAAAATATTTAGGTTTGATTAAAAAGAAAATATCAAAAAGTACAAACATTACAAATCTCTTGAATTTTAATTATATTAGTTAGTTTAGGACTTTCTAAATAAAACAAAGACGATCTCAAGAAAGCGTAGAGAAGGAACTATTCAGTATGTATTATAGGAAATAGACGAGCTGTGTTCCACTCACAGGACCCTAAAAATAGAAACAGCCAATTAGGAAAGAAGAGGAAGAGAAGACAAAAGAGAGATAGCAAAGAAAGCATGAAAACTGAAAGAAGCAAAGTGAGAATCTTACAAGCGAAAGATAGAAGTCCGCGAGGTCTATTTACAGCAAGGAAATCAAACAGTATCTCTCTGGAAGGAAGGAGGACGGACAAATTTTCTGAATCAAAGGAATACACATAATTGATCAGAACGTATCTACCATATTTTGTAGAGTAACTTATATTTTGTCCATTTTTTGCGATTCCATTTGTAGAGTGTTGCAAATGGGCAGACTTCAAGTCCTAAGCCTGGTTGATTAACTAATTGAGTCAAGCTTAGTCGAATATTACGAGCGTAAGATAGGAAGAGCTCACTCTTCAAGGAAATTAGACTCTATTCCAATAAAGCTTACGCGTATTGTGGTGTTCTCCCCCAGGCTGCAACACGCTTCGGGTAGACTTTGAGCTATCTTTTTCGTGATAGGATAGCCCGAAGCGAGAGCCTGAGGTACAACCGTATTCGGCAGGATATGGACAACACGGGGGTAACACGGTAATTATATTGGTGACTGTTAGGTACACGGAACACGGACCATTACACTGGGCCCTCGGTGACTACTATGAGCCCTGTTCGTTACTCGTAAATTACGTAATGATTGGAACACAGCACTAATACGTGATGGTTGAAATACAATACTATTCGAGAAGTACGTAATGATTGAAACACAATCCTATGTGAGAATAGTATAAATATGTGGTGATGGTAGTACAATCCTATTCGAGAATGACATACATTGAAACACAATCCTATGCGAGAATAGCACAAATACGTGATGATTGACGCACAACCCTCTTCGGGAATGACGTAATGATTGAAACACAATCCTATGCGAGAATAGCACAAATACGTGATGATTGAAGCACAATCCAATTCGGGAATGACGTAATGATTGAAACACAATCCTATGCGAGAATAGCACAAATACGTGATGATTGAAGCACAATCCTATGACGTAATGATTGAAGCACAGTCCTATGCGAGAATAGCACAAATACGTGATGATTGAAGCACAATCCTATTCGGGAATGACGTAATGATTGAAACACAATCCTATGCGAGAATAGTACTAATACGTGATGATTGAAATACAATCCTATTCGAAAATGACATAAATTACATAATGACTGAAACACAATCCTATGCGAGAATAGTACTAATACGTGATGATTGAAATACAATACTATGCGAGAATTACGTAATGAATGAAACAAGCACCAGTAGCGGGTAACGTCCGCGAGGACGCTACTTACGAACGCAGCGGCGAGACGTGATGATTGGTGCTACGTCGTGCGACTGTTACGAACAGGTCAGCTGGTGCTAGCGGGGCGCCGAGACGAGGCTAGTCAGCTGGGTCGGGCCCAGCCGCCACGCGGTTCACCGTTGTAGCTGGTAAGTAGCTACGGCGAGGCTAGCCGGCCGGAGCGGGCGAGAGATGTCGTAGAGCGGCTTGGCCGACGACGCCGGCGCGGGGCGTTGCAACGTGACTTTTTAAGGCTTTGAAACACCTTGAAGCGTCAAGACGCTACTAGGTTTAAGACCTTGCAACGCCTTGGGGCGTCGATAGGCAGTGCCGGTCTCCGGAGCTTGGTGCAGGTACGCGAGAGACAAAGTCGATCTCGGAAGCTAGATGCAGGAACACGAGGCTGGTGCTGGAGATGTGACTTGAACGAGGACGAGGGTTTGAGTGAGAGCGAGCCTTGTTGGGGTCGCCTTATGTAGGCCTCGAGTGCAAGCCTTGAGTCCGGGCGTGAGTCCTGATTGGTCGCGAGTTTGTGATCCTGTGGTGCTGGAGGCAGGAAGCCGTTGTAGCTTACGGGCACCTTTTCTCATAGTCGCGAGGCGGCTTCTCTCAGGTCCCGTGTTTGGTTGACTAGGCGCTTCGGGTCCGGAGGTGCTCTGGAACGGATGCGGTTGTAGTCTGGAGGCAGCTTTTCTCAGGTCTTGTGGAGGTCCGCGGCTTGCCGCTGGGATCACCACAGTATCCTTTTGTCGAACATCTTATGCCAAAGCCACCACGTGAGGACGTTTATGATCGGTCGATCGAGATCTCATGACAAATTCCGATGAAAGGAGGCAAGTTGTGACCAACTTTCTTCCTTTTTACAATAGGGAAGAAGCATAGAGCTCGCAATGACGGGTTTCAAACCCCTCAGTAGAGCGCTAGTTGGAGGGTGTCGAGGTTATAAATCCCTCAGGCTTAGCGCTAGTACACGATGTACTAGCGCTCTAACCTACCAAGTCTCGGTAACCATAAGAGGATGAGAGGTAAACACCTGCACTGTTCTATGGTGACTCCGGCAGCAAGGCCCGCTGAACGGACCACTCGGTCACGTTCCTGGAATTTGATTTCGGAAAAGCAATACCCATTACGAGTCACCACTATGTATATCCTAATAATTCAAAGTTTGCAAGTTATTGCAGCGACGTTCTATTCCCCCCCAAGTCAGTGGCACAGCGGAATTTTGCTATACCCATTAATGGTATAATTTTTATTGAGTCTTTTGATGAATTAACTCATAACCTAGTATAAATCTATTTAGTCGTATGAGCGATTATCATTTTCACGACTGCATTGACACCTAAAATATTAGCAGGCATATTACCTGGAATGAATGATGCAGGGAAAAGTGAGTCTGCAATTAAAAGCCCTACCCAATTTAGGCACGAACGTCTCTCGACAGACAATCTTTCAGGATTAAACAAGTCAACGAAAGCAGTTCTGCCAATTACGAGGACGCAAGGAAGCAAAAAGCCTTACAGCGAAAGCAAAATGAGTCCCTCCATATCTCTTCAAAATAACCAGCACGATATTTGTTTTCAGCATTAGACAAGAGATTCCACAAATTTTGGTGATCTCCAGAGTAAAACTAAATGAACACTTCACTCAAATGGCGCATCATAAGACCGCGAAGCTTTTGATGCTGCGGCTGGTGCGTCTCGCTGTTGTGTACAAAAACAGAAGCAACGAATCTCATGGGCCAAATGAGTGGTAATGAATAAGAAAGAAAAAATAAAATTTCTTACGGAAGATCGGGGCAACATTCACTGCAACGCGCTGGAGTGAAGATTAGATTAGTTTACGTAATTTAGTTAAACCACCTTAACCCCCACAAAGGTGTTTCACAGTGAAGTGGGAAGAAGGCAACATCTAGTATAAAGTTGAGGGAGCTCGGATCTATGCACAAGATAAATTCCCACACAAAACCCTCTACTCATACAACCAGTATTTTATAGAAAAAACTACGAAACAGGATTGAAGTCAAAGAAAAAAGTCAGAGAGGCTAAAAAAGAACAAGAGCAGTGAACCGAAAAAATATTGTTCGTAACAAAACAAAATCCTGTTGTTTCAACAAGAGGAAGGCCTATCCTTTAGTTCGGGACACATTTCTACCCCCTGGGAGCGCTAACTCCGATAGATACCATAATTATTACTGCATCCCCCAAGTACCTGTCTGAGTATCTCACTCTTCTAACACACACAAAACAATTGGATCAGAAACGCCTTTGAGAAACATAGCATTCACATTAAAATTGTTGCGTGAGCTTCACGATTGCAGAATAAGGACCAATATTATAGAGAGTAAGATAAGTAGAAATGAAAAATGGTGCTTTGTAAACAGAAATGTTTACTACTCAGAAATTGAAACCGTGTAAAACAGCGAGCATTGAACGAAGTGAACATAATTACCGCATGATTAGTTTAAATTATGTTTTAAGTTAGTTCAAGCGTTTCTAACTACAACAGAGAAGTTCCCAAAAGAGGAAGGAGAAAGTAATGTTTAGCAAGGAATTAAAAGAACTGGAAATCTATGCAGAAAAGCGCTTCCCACACCCTGCTCATAGAAACACTACGACTGATGAAGTTTAAGAAACAAGAAAAATTTAAAGAGAAAATAATGGGTACTGTAAAGAAAAAGGAAAACGTCAAAAATTGCACTGAAATAATACCATTCTAAATGATTTCTGAGTAATGTAAAAGGGTTGGTGAATATATGAGCTGGAACATTCGAACATTCTCTTTAAAATATTTATTCTTACTCCTGGCATCCAGAAAAAAAAATAATAATCAAACGATTATGAGAAAATATCAAAATTGAACATGACTTCATTTCAAAAAACCTTTAAACTCTTAGACTTTACAAGCCATTAGCTTACTCCTCGCGCGTTCAAATTTTCTGTAACTTTCGTAGCTAATGCAGTAACGTTTTCAGGCACCTTCTCTGGGTGCAGATAATGAAGCAGTTCAGTACCATTACTGCGATACAAATGAAACACCGTCCATTTTGAAAATGGAAAGAGATGTCAATGTACCAGGGTACACCAAAAATATTATCACACAAAAAACTCATTACAATTTATGACGGATTCACAAATTGTAACAATCTCTATATGTTACCAGAAAATGCACACAATTACATACAGGAAAAGGTCCACAATTTTCAAAAGGCCTGCCACTTATTCCTGGGAATTTTTAGAAATATCCTCAACTGTTTTCGAAGTGATTTCATCCTAGGCTTTTTAACGAGCTCACTTCAAGGATTATCATGAACAAATATATTAAAAATACATAGATATGGCACTAAAACAGCAATACAAGCACAGAAAAGGACGGATTGCACAATTGAAAGAAATTTTAACGAATAACGCAAAAGCCTACAACGAGTAAATTGCGTATAGTAGTATTTTTGAAAGGACCTTGTATTTCTGTTTTCACTTCGTTCTTCGCCGCGTGTTATTAACAGCATAGCGACACCTTTCCCTACACGAACAAATTAAATGTAATGCGTACTTAGCTGCTATTTTTCTCTTCTCATTTCAAAAGGTTTCAGAGGTGTTCAACCTCTTCTAAATTTCTTTAAAGTCTTTGATTCAATCCAGACTGACATGTACAACTAAATCCAAATTTAGTAACAGAGCAGGCCCAACCATCATGCGAATATTATGTTGGTAAAGAAAAGTTGTTACTGGCGTTGCTGTGTGTGAGAGAAAATTCTTCTTTCTGGAATAAAAGATTTCCATGAGAAGCTTGCGAAATGATTCTAACTTATCGTATGAATCGCTCATACGATTCTTGACGAAGAAGCAGTTGTTTTACTGAGCAGAGCGACAAAAATTCCAGTCGCTGAAACTAGCGTAAATTCCTTAATAATCCGTGACACACCTCAAAACTCATCATCATTTCCATTGCAATGAAGGGAGTAGATCTCATTAGTGATGCGACGGATAAATCTTTAACCTTCTGATTTCAACATGTTAAATTTCAGTACTCACTACAATGAACGGCTTTCCCATTAGTCTGCGTCAACTATTTTTACAAATTTCACTACAGTATTTCGGTTCTTGTCGAAATTTTCGCAGCAGAGGCCCGACAGAACACACTCATTTCGTTCAGTCTGCGAGACAAAGAATGTGTTGGATTCTCAATAAATCACCATAAGACCAATCATTAGATTCCCGTGAGAAAGTTGCAGCTGTTGAATGTAATGGAGAAACTTTCCTGGCTTTCTCATGTGAATCCAGTGACTGTGTTTTTTGGAGGGCTTATATTATTATTGGTTTGTATTTGAGTTTTGGATTTCACACTAGTGATTGGAAAGTTAGCTAAAATATTATGAACTAATTTGCTGGCAATTAGTGAAATTGCTCCAACAGACGTCATATCTTGATTCAAGTGAAGGGAACCAATAATCAAAGAAAGCAAGAATGTAATTTTCATTACAACGAAAGAATTTGGCTGAAGAAGGAACGATGCACAAAATCTGAACGCATTAATAAGTATTTTTGCGTTTAAAAATTTCTGTCATCAAAACAAATTGTTCTTTTTCTATCGCTACGATCATCACAATTGAAGTCCAAAACATTCTATCTATTAATTACGAATTCCATTTACCGGGAATTATAAAATGAGGCAAAACATTTAGTACTTAAGTCAATACATTCAGAAACAATAAGAAAACACAGTATCTACTAATGGCTCCAAAGTTTAATCTTAAAAATGTTTTAGAAAATAGTATTAGCACTTTTATGATCCGCCTGTATTGTTTTGTGATCAGGCTCGATAGGTTATGAAGTAAAGGCGTAGCAGAGAACATTTTTAAGTGTATACCTAAATTATCATCTCTGCTTTAATGTAGTCGATAAACCAAATTGTTTTCCAGTAACCAAAATCACGCAAAAACATTAAAGGCTAAATTAGCTTTCATGCTTCCACGGGGAATACCGTAAATAATAAATTTGAGACTAGCGCCCGACTAGAACCAGCTGAAAAGACTGCGAAAAGAAAGGGACCGCAACAAATGAAATCTCGAGAGGGCGGCCGTATACTGCGGAACTCCTTTTCGAATGACAGAAGCTCTGCCAGGGCCCCAATAAACAACGCCATCTTCGAAACTAAGGCTTTTAAATCAGGGAGAAAATGGTGCAAGAAGTGCTCAAAAGTGTGCCTGGAGCCCTCACTGGGGCCATGGACCCAAGCGTCCAGAAGTAGCCTAGGCGCCCGTTGCTGTAGCGCCTCTGTCTCGCTCCACCAACTTTAGATTGAAGTCTCGGACTTCACATCCTCTGCTTTTCTTCGGTGCCTCCGGAAGGGAACTTTAATTCACCGAGTTTTTCTAGCGTTCGATTAAGAAAGAATTTTGAAGGAGTTGTGTTCGGGAATCTAATCAGACATGGTGCGCCAAGAAGCGGTCGTCATGCGATGGGAGATTTTTTCCCCTTTGTTTACTGAGATTGCAGCCAATATTGCAAGGCCTCTTGAGGTGAACGATTTTGAAAGAATGTCTAAGACAAACGTGGGAGTGAGTAGTAAGGCCAAAACTAAATTTCGTTGTCAAGCAATGAGAGATCAAATGGACACTTTTGACATATTATACATTTCAGGCATCGATAGAACGGAAACTAACTTTAAACTAGACAGGAGAAAGTTTGCCCCCAAAATTTAACGACCTTCGAAAAAAACTCGTGCCATGACAGACAAGTTAGGTAATGCAGTGTTTGTACGCATATAAATGTTAGAGTGCTTGTGAAGGAAATTTTTTAGGAAACTACACGGACAAGAGCAATATCAGAAATTTAAATAAGAAACTCGATAGTTTCAACAATCTTTTTTTTTTCCTCCGTCCGTGATAGTTTCTTCCTCCAGCCCCACCTTCACTTTGTTTCTACTTTCACCTTTGCCTCCTTCACAGCGAGAGAAATTTTTGCCTCCGTGCCATTCAATTCAAGAAACGACGCAAGGGGAAATCAGACTTCACTTGTGTCTGCGCATAAGAAAGTGCGATGTCAGTGTTTGGTATCAACCCAACCCTCAGACATAGTTGTAAAGTGTTCCTGCGAGAATGTATTCATAGACCAAGGAACCGAACTCACCGCCTGAAGAAATGAGACATGACACCGGGACAGTTAAAGCAGTGACGAAAGTGACAATGAAACAGAGACTCTTGTTCCCCAAAATATGCTCCGCTACAACGTAAGAGAAGCTGCGGGTGGTCTGGACAATCGTATTGGCTACAGTCTCGCTGCGGAGAGGTCAGTGCTGCTAACTCTGAATTCTAAATTGAAACTATTGAAAGCGTTTGTTGAGCACGAGTGGAGTGAGAAGTCTTTTCACTGTGCTGCTGCTTGGATAAGTGACTTGTAGAGCTGCTCGGTAGAGAGTGTGCCTTATTTAGGCCTCGCTTGGAAGTCGCGGGTGCGTAGGAGGGCACATTATTGGCCAGCTATGCGGTGGCAGCGTACTGTACGATATTCGTACGAGTAGCTTGCGCTCGAGTCGTGGTACTCGTTACACAGGAAGGAAAGGAATGGATTTGACGTGCTCAGCTGTTGGAAGCATACGGGTGCGAGTGGATACATGACAATCGTAAGATAAAATAGTGATTATGTTGAAGGAGCGAGAGACCGAGTCAAGGCAAAAGAATCCATGCCACAAATAATTCAGAAGCTTTATGTTTAAATTCTGTTAGCATCACTAATGTAATGAGAATGTAAATATGAAGTGTAGAGAAGTAATATTTATGATACAACCATCTCACAATGAAGTGGTGAACAGAAGTCACTAGCAATTAATTTAAGGAATAGCAATATGTAACTTGATTACTTAGCTAAAGTTATCATAAATAGGTTATTTTAATGTATTTGTTCACATTTTTCTTAGTCTCATGTTATGCGAAATATTCAAGAGAAATGAAAGAGTTTATGGAAAAGTGTGGTCCCATTTCACCGCCAGAGATGGGCTAGCTAACGTGGATATTTAGCTAACATGCATATTTAAGGCATGCAACTCTTACCAATTATTCGGTCATTTTGTAGCCAAAAGCACGGTAAGTCATTACAATGTCATTTCAACTTAATAATGCACAATATAATTTTAAAATAGTGGGTTTCATTTTGCAGTCGTAACGCACTGTTTTACGTAAATGATTCATTTCTCACTGAGTTATTCCCTGACTTACTATGCTAAATCTATAAATCTAATAACATCAATACTGACTGCTCATCCTACAGGAATTCCACAGTAGATTGATTAAGGCTTCATTTTCACAGCCAATACTTTCACAGAAGAAAGAGAAGGGACAACTTAGTACAGGTAAAAAAAAGTGGAATCTTTACATAAGTAAATATTGAAACAGTAAGTTGGGAAAGAAGAGGAAAAAATACTGGGGAAAGACGGCGAAGAAGGTATGAAAACTGGAAGATGCTAAGTGTTAGATAGATTAGTTTAAACTTCTCAAACCACAAAAAAAGATGTTCAAATGAGAGGAAAGAGGAAGGGGCCCTTTGATATGGAGTTTAGGGAACGGGAAATCTATGCATAAGGTGTGTTCGAAAACACGACCCTTGTGCACGACCCTTGTGCAATTTCAAAATAAAATAGATAACAATTACGAAACACGCCCAAATTAATGTGTGTAATTAATAAGAACAATTAGAAATATGGGTAATTCCATCAGTACCGACGCACATTTATTCACTTGCTTCCTCTACCGCGCATGATTCACGGATGTTTACTACTACTATTGGTGTTTAAATCTACCAACCATTAAGAAATTGAAAAACAAAATGGTCAAATTAACACGTTGAGCGCGTTCGTGCGGCTGGTTGCGTCAGTTTGGTTAGGTTAGAAGTAGCGGAATTGAAAAGCTTTATTAACTGATTGATTGCATTTTTAACTCTTTTAAGAAGTATTAAAAATATAATTGCACGATAACATTTTGACTAGTACATCACTATCTAATTTAAAAAAAAGGTAGCGAAATGATTTAAATGCCATTCAATGATACAATATAGTACGAAAACGAGCGATTCACCGAGGTTTACATATGTGTACCTCAACGCAGTCGACGTGTTAAGCACGAGATGGTCAAATTATAACAGTTCATTGACTTGAAGACGGCGATGCTTCGCCCAATGTAACCAGCTCGGCGGTTTAATATTATCCGGAGTTTTAAATCAGTTCCATATTTAATGATCATCAGAAGTCACTTAAACCAAATGCCATATTATCTGCAAAACTAAGTTCAAACTTACATCCTTGCTAACCGCATCGGTACAATGCAAAGTCTGTGGTACAAATTCTACGGTGGACTTCATTTGGGGAAGTTCTGGAAGTTCTCGATGGTTTTCGACGATCGAGTCATATTCTGATTATTAATTATCAACGAAACTATCATGAACGAAGTCCTGGGCCTTGAGAGTGCTTGCGGGTTCAGTAATGCCTATCTCTTCGGTGGAAGTAATTTTAACTTTCTAATTCTTTTTTCCTGGAATCAAAACTATTTACAAAGTGTAGGTGTAAATTTAACAATACTTGAATTACTCTTCATACACGAGCGACTGGAGTAGGGTTATCACTATGATATTAGTAAGTTTGAGACTCCCTGATTACAACAAAAGTTATCTCAGGAGAGCGAAAAGAAAGGATCATTCAGAATACACGGTAAGCAAAGACGAATCTTTGGACGCGTTCCCTCACAAGATAGTGCATAGAAATGGTAAGTTAGGGAGGAAGAGGGAGAAAAAATGAAGAAGCGATAGCGAAGAAGGTATGAAAATGAAAGAAACAAAGTGGTCACGAAAGATAGATGTCCTGAAAGCTCATTTATAGCTAAGGAAACCTAGCATTATGCCATGAGGGTTCAGTCACTCAGATAATGTTCCGCAAGAAAAATTGAAATTTTCCAACACTTTCAGCGTTACTAAAAGAAATTATATTCATACATGTGGGCACAGTATACTTAAATACTCATGCTGAAACACGACTCTAATCTGCCATGTTTTTAACGTATTTATGCCAAAGTAAGTTACTTGGAAACAAAACTGAAAAAAACATTCGAAACTCTAGCCTTGGTTAAGTGCGATCAGCTCTAAACAAAACCTCCTTAATAAGCTGGACAGTTGGAGCAGCATTGAAAAAAACTTTCTAATTAACCACTCGTGGATTTTTCTAGAGATAAGTAACAGAGCATAGTTTGGAACCCACGTTCTTGAATTTAGGTGCTAGGCTTAAGATCTCCCATAACTCGGCTATTCCCCACACACCTGACAATCCTCTTCAAAGACGACGACGACGACGACGATGACAACGACAGGATGCGTCTTTCCAATAGTAGTGAACTTAACACTATGATGTGAAAAGCTTTAACCTTATCTAGAGTGAACTCGTAGCTAGTGAACCTCATGCCGCTTTAAAGGATGTGTTCAAGTCGTCACATAAGTTCTTGTCAAAGATGTCTCAGAAATTCTAAAGTCACTGAAATTTGCTTCAAAAATTCGTGGTAATCTTCAAGTGTTATTCATTTTTCATTTTCTCCGGTACGGGCAACAAAAACGTGAAATATTTACAGCCTTTCTAGAGGCTGAAATAGAGTTGCACACTGTACAGTTCAAAATTATCATTAAATGGTACAATTTTTAGGTAAAATTTATTAATGACGTAAACTGCAGTGTCCTCATCATTCTTCATTATCTTAAGTTCTTCATTGCAGCGCTTTGAAGATTATTTATGTCAAAAGACTGAGCCAATATTTTGGTTAGTATACGACACATATTGTATTTTAGGTCAACGTAAACCTTTCTAACCACAACACAGGCGTTTAGAGGAAGGAGGAACAGCGCTATTTAGCATGAAATTAAAACGAACACACAATCTATGCTTGAGGTGTGTTCCCCCCACCTTACTCATAGAAATAGCAAGATTGGAAAAAGTTAATGAAACAACATTAAAGATGAAGATAAAAGTATGAAGTGTTGAATAAATAGTTGCGGTAAATCGAAAAGAGATGGTCCGCAGTAAAACTAAGAATCTGTTCTATTTCAACAAAATGAAAGCGTGCCTAAATTCCTGATCGAATCGTCACATCTTCCCCCTGGGATAGCTAATTCCCACTGATACAATAGCTAACCCTGGCAGGTTGGTCTATAGATGTGGGTGCGCATCATGGCAGATAATGCGCTTGAGGGTATTCACTAATTGAACTAATTTGATGGCCGGATTGCATTCCTGTTGCGATCTGTGACAGCGGAACACAATTTATAAGCTCCAGCAATAAAATGGTGCCAAAAAAACATTTCCCTGCATATCTACCCAAGTTTGAGCCATCACAAAACGACGTGAAAACTGGACACATAAATATTAGTTACATGAAAACAGGTAGAAATAACAGCTCTCACTTACGAGTAGGAGAGCTGTCCCATTTTTACATGGAGCGTGGATCGCTAGTCTTCCTCCAATAGCCACCTCAGATTGATGCCCGCCGGTAAAATGAAATAAGTTGCTGGAAGCACATGAATATTAATTTCCAGTTGCGCTTTTAAAACATTAAATGAATAAATTACGGATGGTATTATATTGCGCAGCATAGATATGCATGAAGGATTTGACGACTGAGCACTGAATCTTTGCATGTCTTTCTGTTGGCGAACAAACATGATGTAAAATAAAGGAGGGATAATTTCTTGGAAAAGGTACATATAATAAATCAGGCTGATATGAAAACCCTCGAGCTCTACCGATAATGAAAAGAATTGATTTGATACTCGAGTAGTACAATTGGAGGTGAGTTATCGGGAAAGTTCTTGATGAGGTAATCCTATAGACGAACGTATGCATATTTGGATCGAAGTTGACTTTTACGTCACTGAACCATAATAACTAATACCAGAGTGCAACACACGCTCACATTTTTGCATATTTTTACGTCCAATGGAGCGCTGCGATATTCTTTGTTTCAACATATTCATCTTAGCAAATCATTATACACTGATATCTAGTGTTCCTCAAGTGAATTGCAATGGAAATTTTCGAAGTTTAGATTTGATCATTAGTTAATTAACTAGAGCGTTCCTAACCACAATAACGGCGTTCCGAAAAGTGGAGAAAAGAAAAGGTCATCAAGTATAGAATCAAGGGATCGGGCTTTTATGCTCAAATTCTGTCCTCACATCCCGTGCTTCGAAACTGCAAGATTGAAAAATTTTACGAAACAGGATAAAATTTGGAGAAGTAAGTAATAGGCGCTAAAACGAACTCCAGAGAACTGGAAATGTGGTTCTTAACATAACAAAAAAACTGTCCAATTTCAGTAAAAGAAAAGCCTACCGAACATTCAGCTGAGGATCTCGCATCTTCCTTTTGGGAGCACTAATTCCCAAGGATGGGATTCCCTCATACCAATATTTTGAAACTTGTTTCCAAGACTAAAGCAAGTCTGCCAGATATTGATCCTAATTGGCGTTATTGAATAAGCGATAATATAAAGCTAGCCGACGACACGCACACATCAAACAAAGCGCTGAGGCAATCATGAGAACGATGAGATCTCTTATATGCCCGGACAGATGGAAGTCAGGCATAAAATTTTAGTGGCGCTATTGGACTGCAAACTCTTGCAGTTATGACGGCGCCTCGGGGCACTGGCGTCCTAAATGAGCTAACTTTTTACAGTGACTGTGTACCAAAAAATTGGATGATTCCGAGGTGCCTTTTGTTAAGAGCCTCTGAAGTTTTCTTCTAGTCGTTGAAGCTAATCGCGAATAGCCGATAAGTTTGTATGTAGAGGGTTGGATGTTAATGTGAAGTCCGCGGTGATCACAGATGATGAAATGAACTCTCAATAAAATTTCAGTACGTGTGAGTAAAATAAACTCATAAAATAAATGCTGAAAAAAAAGGAAAAACTGTAAGTCTATTCTAACTGTAGAATTGAGCATTGGTAAGAAACTTTGACTCACTTTGTAAAAAGATGACTCATCGAGCATCATAAAAGGGACTTTGAGAACATCCTGTTTTTTAAAAATGACAAATCCCGTTGCACAACTTTTTGAAAAAGAATTGTAAAATTAAATGATTTAATAAACACAGAGATAAGAGAACTATTTATAGTCTGTATTATATACCTGGTATGGAGAGAGACGCAGATGCTCGTTGAAAGAACTGTTGTAATGATTAGGATGCACGAGAAAGATCCTGATGAGACAAGATGTAGGTTTGAGGTAACAAGAAATCATTATGATGGAGATAATCAAGCGTACATTAATTAATTAATGACACAGGGATAATTTAGTTATAGGAAATCAAGAACGTAGCAGTCGAGCAGGAGCTACTGGGCGGTCGTGATGATTCAAGGGTCAAATTTTCATGAAAGTTGCGCGTTGTAGCGGCACAGCCGGCACCTCAAATTCTTCTGTCGACCTGGCTACGCCTCGCACTGGGTCTTCTCCCAAAAATACTCAAGCTCGAAATTCGAGGAAATAAAAATGGAAAAAGCTCAGGTCACATTATTTACACCAGAAAAAAAGAATTCCACGGTAGGTAGAAAAGTTGACAGAAGATCGTTAGCTGCCGGCTATTCTGCTCTAACACATAAATTGTTTGAACATTTTACATCTGATTAAAATCATGCAGCAAAACGAGCGATGCCACTGGATACAGCGTGTAATTATAATTTGGCAAAAGTTTTTGGTTGATTCATACAGTTCAATTATCTTTGGCTTCAACATTTTAATTGAAATCAATGACTACCTATTGATTTTAATCATTCAATTACCCATCGACTTTAAAAATTGAGTGACAATTGATTCGCTCATGATACCATTTACTTTCTACCACTGAACCTATATCAACCTATTATATGAAAACCTCTCTTCACTTCTGAAGAACTATCAAATTTGTATTCATTATATCACATCATAAAATACTGCATCACGTCGCTTTGCATTGCTTCCATTTTATGAGAAATAATTTAATTTTTAGGTCCAAGTTTTCTAGCTTCCATCAAAAAACTTTCAGAGCTTTTTTCATATGTTGATTTTATTTGCTCCGCTGAAACGCGGTGAAGCCGATGCAAGGAGAAAGAGGTCCATTTCCGAGCCCTTCATAGTTTTATGCATCAATTTTGTGAGAGGAAAATCCCAGGGACTGAATCACTCGAATCCATTGTCTTGGGTTCATGACCGCGCCTGGCGAAGAATGCGCCGCAGGCGTAAAAACGAACTTAATCGTAACTTTCATTCCGAGATACGACTTTCTCAATCGACTTATTGCCTAAGGATCTCCACATTCTCGCGACTTTGGCCTAAACTGGAACAGAAACTCTGATCCGGCGTCTGTTTACGAGACATGAAACTCCGCGTAAAATTTCCCTCGACTTTTATTCACGAAGAGCCGTCTAATTCAGAGATTTAGTTCAACCCTAAAAACTTTATAACGGCATCGGCAGCAGGAGCAAATGACGTTTCTTTCAAGATGAATATTTTTTAACATAAGATTTCAAACGAACACTCAAAGCATAGTACGCAGTTGAGCATCAATATGACTTAGCAGGAAAACTGCAGGAACGGAAATAAACTTATCAAGTTCAATATTTTCCTCAATTTTCCTTCATAAAACAGAGCGCCCAGTGAATAAAGTTATTAGAAACTTGTTTGAATTCATCTCCACAGCCATCAATTCATCTTGAACTTTACTTTTTATTATACGCGTAATTAACTCGTCACTCGTTCACTGTGTTGCGCACTCATTTGAGCTTAAGCTAATATCCATTGAACTTCAATGATTTCAGTATACTTGGAACACCAGATTGTTTAAAGTTTGCTAAAGAGGAAGAAATTCCCAGAAAGCGTTGTACTGATTTGACTTCGTAGAATTTTTCACAGGGCCCCACTTCCAGGAAGGCGAGTAAAAATGTCGCTCCAAAATTCGTAACGGGCTAAAAGCTCAAAATTAATTTCCATTCAAGGTCAGCATCGAATTCAGTAGGCCACCATTGCTCAAAAAAACTCACCTTTCGAAGCAAACAAGGCTTGTATCGTGTCAAAAGGCTCGTGGCCGTCGCTGCTTAAGTGTTTTTCGATGCCATAAATTTTTTATTCGGGACATTTGAATGAGAGCTAAAACTGGGCCCACGAGGAGCGCAGTGCGAGCTTGCTCTCGCTGCAGCGGCGACAGAGCAAATTGCTATTCAAAAGAATGTTATCACAACAAATTGGATTGGGTAAACTATTGGGGCGGAATAGAATTACAGCCCAAACCATTCCCAGCTAATTCGGCCATTATCGCTGGTCTAATTATGCCATGAATGTGAGTCGGTGCATGGCCTGTCATGGGGCTAGCTTTAGGGCCGACCAGATCGGATCATGCAGCAGGAGGCAACATTACTTCAGAACTGATGCCATAATAGGCCTGTCCAACATTTTTCTGTTTTTAAATTACAACGTATGGGATTAATATAGTTGAATCAAGATGAACATGATTTTTTCTCTCCTCATAAGTGATCGAAAAATTTCTACACTATGGAAAATCAAGTTAAATTTTGCTAATTATTTGTTTGCTGAATGCAGACTGTGGATGGTGACAAGCAACCAAACAACTGGACAATCAAGTAAACAAGCACACATGCAAGTGTGCTTCAGAGGCTTGTTACTATACTACATGATGAAGTACGGCAAGCTCAGCGAAAATTATAGAAAAGGAACTACACAAAGAGTGATTGGGAGAATGATGAAAAGAATGAAAGGAATGATTGGGAGGCAGTTGCAAGAACTTCAAAAGGGAACATTAAAGGAGTGAAAGAAAGTTTGAAGAACAGACCTGCTGTTTTGAAAAAGGCGGCAGTAAATTGAGGACTATCGACAATATCAAAGAGCAAATGATAGCTGCTGTCGAAGCTATCCTTGCCACATCTGCACGCGCACTTTTCCTTTACCTTCCAATTAAATTTACGAGTCAATACGATTAGAAATTGATTGAAGAGTTGTTCGCAGTCACAGGTGTAAGAGCTTGAATCAATAACGTGAATACTCCCAAAAATAACGTACAGATCAACGTACATGGCAAAAATTTATATGCAAGATTTACGAGAATGAAACTGTTCTGGATAGACGAAACAAACTTCGGTCTCCATTGCGAACGAAGAGAATTAAAATCCTAGATCGGGATTTGAGCATCAATTTCGCCATCTATGGGTCAAGGAGCTAATTTGCGCTGCATTGAGGCTATGTCTCTCAGTAGTGCTGTGCGTTTCACAACAAACATGTTTTTAGGATTCGTTTTCAAGCATATAATATATACTTACCTACCTACGACTGAAGACTATATTAGTCATCAGAGCGATTGACCCACTTGGGGAGAGAGTACTATATTACTGGCGTTTTTACCCTAGTGCAAGCCCTAAGCATGAAATCATAAATCTTGATCATTCGTTAGCTTTCTTTAAATAATGCCACTCAAGCCATGTATTACACTTGCATGTGAACCTCGAAAAATCAAGGCAAAAATTCCATTCAAACAAAGAACAGTCATTTATAAATCCCACAGAACCAGTCCAAAATTCCCTCGTCCAGTAACCTCGTATATAATTTGGATTGCGTTAGCAGGACAAATTACAGGGCAACGTAGAGTTTGCACAACTACCTGGGGCTCGGCAATTTTAAGGTAGCGCCATCGTGTGAAGCTGCAGACAAGGAAGTCGCTCATCCAGTTTGTGTATGAGCCATTTCTCCATCTTTAGGTGCATCATAAGTGCCTCATTCAAGAGGAATTAGGCTCGTAACAATGTGCTGCATCACCGTTTAATATCCCTAGGCAATGCACGAGGCTGACGAGAACGAATGAAACTTTTACTGGCAACCAAATGCGAGCCTGGTAAATGAGGGCGGGGAACGGACTGACTAAATTATTCATTAGGAACAATTTAGGCAACTTGCGATGTTATTCAACGCAAAATATCGTTTACACTCTAATAAACATGTTCTCTTGAAATAGTATCTCGAGCGAACCCACCTTTCCGAATAAAATTTGTAATTTTCTTTCAAAAATTTGAAAAACGAGCTCAATTTACTGATTGCTTCGTTCTGATGTAATATTTTGAGTGCAGCATGTACGCACAGCAACTTGTGGCGGTATTCAAGTTTAAATTATTATATTAAATTCCACTAAATGGAATAAGTGTTCCTTATTGTCTGTTACTTAAGTGCACCTCAGGCGCAACATGCGCGACCGCCAGCGCTAACTGGTACTAACTCATTTACTACACTGTAGTCCCAGTTGGATCTCTATCAGGGGCCCATTAACCACCATTTGAGCAGCAGGAGATCGTAAAGCACAGGCTTGACAATCAGTGTTGATGTTGGATTAGCGTCTTGCTTCGCACTGGTGTTTGAAAAAAAACAACAGCCACTGAAAAATGCTCGGCACAATTTACTTTAACTTTCGAGAGGAAGAAATGTGTGTAAAAAATTAAAAATTGTACATCTGTGATGTGTTTAAACAAGTTATAAAATAACTTATTAGTATGAAATAACAAGGAACTTCAGAAAACCAATTTAGCAGCATGCAAAGGATATGTGTCTTTCCTTTCATTTGAAATAATTTCCAGCTGTTGTCTTACCACTGCCGATGGTTGATAAAAGCCTTCGATGAGACAAAGGGTTTCAAGAGTACGATTGCAATTATCCAAGCGTCTTACAGGCTCAAATACAATGTGAATACCCTCGATGTACATAATTTATTTTGCCGGTATTATATGATAAGATGAGAACATAACTTAACCCCCACCGTTGGCAAACGTCGGCTTCCGTTGGAACCGAGATCAGTGGTAGAGTTTACTGTAGATGTGCAGGGCTATTCGTGAAATTCATTTAAATAACCCGAAATACGAAATAAATAGGCGAAGATCATGTGCACATGATCAACTTTTATTCAAGTCATTCCATGGAGTTCTTAAATCAAACCAGCTTCACAGTTTACCTTCTTCCAATAAGAAATTTGTATTTGTATTTATACGCACTCATTCGAAAGGCTGAGTTTTTTTTCATTCGTCGTACAAGATAGATGTATCATATCGAGATCACAATTACAATTTTTTGTAATTTGTATGAATTACAATTCATACTTATAGTATACTTACTTATATAGGAGTGCATGAATAATTATATATATATACATATATATATATATATATATATGTATGTTATTCATTTATACATATACGGTAACTCACGAAAGTATTGGTTACATCACATTTTTTTGACATAACTTTAGTTTAAGTTGGCAATTTTACCTCATATTTGGTGAATATTATCCTATTTGCAGTAGTATTGTTAATTGTAAGAGGAACGATAGTTTAAAAGTCAGTGTTGAAACTGCTTTATTTTATTAAAATCAAAAATGATCCCCCGCAAAAGTATTGGATACATTCATTTAGAAGTTGGTTTCAAAGCCTCTATTTCATTGAACTGCTTTCACTTTCCTTAGTTGTACACAAGATTTTTACGAAGATCTGCTGGTATTTTTTGTCATACGTCTGAGCAAAGCTCCTCTAATTATGTGATATTTCAAGTAATCCTCTTGTGAACTTCATTCTTTAACATTTTCCGTTATATTAAGCCATTCTTGAGTTATTTTGGCAGTGTGTTTGAGAGCATTGCCGTCTGGAAACACGAAATCACGACCTCGCCCCAATGAAACTGCAGATTTCCAAAACTTTTTTTCAAGAATCTCCCTGTACATGAGACCATTCATCCTACCATTGATAATTTTCAACCCACGGGTGCCGTTAAATGAAAAAATTCTCATGTCATAATAAAATCACCTCCGAACCTCACTGTTTGGATGGTATTATGTTTGCTGTGAGCGGTGTCTTTTACTGACAAACGCGTGTTGCTGCTTCTTCCAAAGAGGTCGATTTTGGTTTTGTCAGACCAAATAACATTTTTTCAGGACTCCTTGCTTTCCTTTCCAAAGTTTTAACGAAATTCAAACGGGCTGACATGTTAATTAGCGTTTCATGAAAGACGTTTCTTTTAGTAGTCGTGAAACCAAGCCAGTGCGGTTTAGAGCTCCACCACTGGTATCCTTCCTTACTTCAATCGCAGCTCCTTCGAGGGAGGTTTGAATTTCAGAACAGGTAATAAAAGTTTTTTCCATACTTTTCTGTTTATCCACTTTGAGTGACTTACGTTTAGCTCCGTTGGATGACTAGTTCTTGGAAGGTTTGTAATTACGTCAGCAAACTTCTCATACTTTCAGATTATTTCTTCCAGTATTATTTAGAGGCAGATTCCTTTCTTTGCATGTTTTTCGATTAACTTTTTTTCTGGCGTTCAATTACTTTATTGCGCATATCGTTTGGTAAATCCTTTGAGGACGGTAGCTGAAGGTTTTTTTCTGAACATTTCTGTTTATCCACTTTGAGTTGCTTACGTTAAGCTGCCGTGGTTGACTAGTTCTTGGATGGTTTGCAATTACGTCACCAAACTTCTTATACTTTCAGAGTGTTTCCTCCAGTATTATTCGGAGGCAAATTACTTTCTTTGCATATTTTTCGATTACCTTGTATTTTTTCTGACGTTCAATGACTTTATTGCGCATATCGTTTGATAATTCCAAATTTTTAGCCATTTTTAAACTGTAATCTGGGGATTAATTAAACATCGGCTTAATACGTTCCTCACGTATTGGGCCACGTGTGTACCATTCGGTAAATTGCTCATTCACGCATCGATATTATTATTATTATTTTAATATAAGAAAGTTTTAGCCTCCCTTAACCACGACAAAGATGTTTTAACAGAGGAAGGAGGAAGGCACCATTTAGTATGGAGTTGAGGGAACGCGGAATCTATGCACGAGGTGCACAGAAGCAGGAAGCTAAGAAAGAAGTTCATGAAACAAGAAAAAGTTGAAGAAGAAAGTAGTAGGTGCTGAAAAACAGGACAGCAGAGAACCGAAAAAAGATGGTCCGTAACAAAACAAAAACTTATTCTATTTCAACAAAAAGGAAGCCCACCTAACTTTTAGCTCGGACCATCGCATAGTCCCCCTGGGAGGGCTAATTCCCACAGATACAACATTTGTCTCCCCCTAAGGGGAATCACGCATCGGTATAAATGAATGACATTGAATTTGTTTCGCCATCTTTTTGAAAAATAACTTATCATGCGTGGTGAAATGTTATCGTGCAATTTCATTTTCAAATTTCTTGGAAAGGATAAAAATGTCTTCGAGCAGTAAAGTCGATTTTTCAATTCTGCTGATTACAACCTAACCAAATTAACCGTTAAAAACCGCGGCAACGAGATGAACGTGTTAAAAGAACTTACGATGCCAGCTGCAAAACCATGAGGACGTGAATCGTTGGAAACTCGGGAACTTGCAGATACTTCAGAGGGTCATTCTCGCTTTTGGCTTGCATATTCATCAAAAAGTCTTGCGACCACTCGGTGTCTGCTGTCCCGCGGATTGGAAAATATTTTTATGTTGCGTGCGGCAATTCGATTGAAGCCCCTCAGAATTAAAGGGAATCTCCGCACAGGAGAATGCGTTCAGCGAAGCGTGAGCCTCGTATAGGCTGAAACCTTTTGAGCACGTGCGCCAAATTGGGCATTTGTTGATGCATATCTGCTTGGCGGCAGTCAACAACAACTTTTATTGATAAGCCAGGCCCGTCCTCACCCCGAGATATCGATGAGGAATGTTTCACAAAATGAAATGTGCAAATGAACAAAAGGTATCAGTTTTGATGCTATACACAAAATGAACATTTCAAAATGCGAATAATCTTCGAAGCGCAATTGGCAAGATTAGATTAGATGAGTTAGTCTAAGCCTCCTGAACCACAGTGAAGCTGTTTTAAAGAGGGATCGAGAGAAGACGCCTATTATAATCCGGAGTTAAGAGAACTGATATTCTATGCGTAAGGTGAGCTTCCACGCAATATCCTGTGCACATCCAAGCATCAAGTTAGGAAGTAAGTTTATGAAACATAATAAAGTTGAAGAAGGAAGTAGTAGGTACTGAAAAACAGGGCAGCAGTGAATTGTAAAATGAAAGTCCGTAACAAAACAAAAACTCATTCCACTTTATAAGAAGAAAAGCCCACCTAACTTTCCGCACGGGATCTCTCATCTTCCTCCCAGAAGCAGTAATTTTTACAAATACAGTAGTTATATACACCTGATCGGGCAATTTAGAAGATGGAAGAGGGAAATCAACAGGCAATGTTGACATTTCTCTTTCAGTTTTTGATTCAGCGGGTTCGGTAACAGCACCAACACTCCGTCATCCACGTTGCCAATACGTCAGCTGCACCAGCATTGCGTAAGCTGCACCAGCATTGCGTTAGCTGCACCAGCATTGCCGCAGCTGACGCAATTGCATGTTAAATATGTACGGAAAATATATGAAGTGAAGCATCATATGAAAGCTTCTTTTCTCAACCAAATTATTCCACTTGTGTGGGTTTATTTCCTTCACTATTTTTCACAGTTTGCATGATAGTGCAAACTGTGAAACCATGCAAACTATCATGCAAACTGTGAGAAATAGTGAAGGAAATAAACCCACACAAGTGGAATAATTTGGATGAGAAAAGAAGCTTTCATACGATGCTTCACTTCATATATTTTCCGTACATATTTAGCACATAAACGAGAGCTGAATATTTTATAAGGGCTTTCACTCCAATTGTATTTCAGTCAGCCGTCGCATCACAAAACGAAAAGGTTACCAGTTTTGGGAATCAGCAGAACTATTAGATTATATAGAATTAGACAAGTTAGTTCAAGCCAACCTAACCGTAACGAAGGTGTTCCAAAGAGAGCAAAACGGGAAATGCACATATGCAGTTGAGAATGCATGTGCGAGTTCCTTAAATGAACAACAACAGCAACATGCATGACGCATGATTAGATGAAGCAAAAGCTGTAAAGAAAGGCACCGAGTTCAAACCGGAGCCATGCACTCGCACCCGTTAGTTCTTCCAGCGACTTACAAGTAATTGCTTCCTTTCAATATCTCGCTGAAACTTTGATGAAGTAATCTCAAATTCTGCACCGCACAGAATGCTCAATTTAAATTGCGCTGACCGTGTGGCTAAGGTTGTACTTGTATCTCGAATAGTTTTCAACTCAAATTGATCGTCGAAGTGAAATTGAAACAGAACTTAATAAAGTCATTTGTATTCTGGAAGTTAAAAATAATCAGAATTCTAGTTTATATTCAGTGTTCGTTTTGCATTAAAAAAACAGCCTTTAGCATTTAATTTAAATTCACCAGCATTGTACATAGGCTTCTCTCTATTTTACGGTACATATTTTGGTGATCAAGTTAGACTCAATGACTGGAGGCAATCACTATAACTTAAAATTACGTGTTGCTGTTAATTAGGAGTCGTATAATTCACCCATAAATCAATAGCAATTATTCAAAGAAACACCCAATACAACTGAATTGGCACCATTGAAACAAAATTACCCATTAGCATAAAAGAACATTTCTGATATTACACAACAACAAAAAATACATAATACAGGTATGGCTGCACAACATTTCTGACGCTACACAAACAATAAAACGAAACTACCTAACAGCGCGGCACAACATTTATGATACTACACAAACTATGAAATAAAACTACATGACAATTTTGATGAAACTCAAAATATAAAACACAGCTACCTAACAGCGCGAAATAACATCTCTGATGCTACGCAAATTCTATAACAAAACTACATAATAAGAGCGCGACACGACATCTGTGATGCTACACAAAGTAGGCGAACATCTCCCGAGCACCTAAGAGCACAGCACGCAGCTCTCCCCTGCTCACGTCGATCATTACCCGAAGAGCGTGGATGGCGTCGGCCGCTCGCCAGAGCATCCCACCCCGCTCCTGAGAACGACTTCGGAGGCGCGACTGCGACGGTCATGAAGACGGCAAATTGAAGCGCTAGGCACCCATTGCTCACGAATCGCAATGCGCTGGAGGCGACAATGCCCGCGAATGCATCACGGCGGACGGTGACAATGTCGTCAAATGAGCGGCAGCGACGACGAGCAGAGGAAAGAGAGGCGCAAGTTCAGGTGTTATTGGAGGCGTGCGCTTCGACTTAGGCTTATTGCAATGAACACGCCGAGACCAGGGCGGCGCCGTGAGTGCGCTATGTGTCTGGATGCAAATGAAGCTCCTGCACAGGACTTGCTATGATTGGATCGCTCTCAAATGCGCATTTAGTTAAAAGAGCCATGTCATAAATGGTTTACATCATCTGGATAGCTTTCATGTATCGAAACAGACGCTTCTGTAGAGTAAGTTTAGAGCAAGTGCTATTTTTCATGAATCCTGCTTTAATTTCAAGATGATATGGTGCTTAATAAATATTAATTTCATGGAACTAAATTACAGTACTGACTTCTCTGCTTCATTTTTTTATAAAATCGGCCCACATTCCTTAGCTGCGCAGTTTTAGAGTTATTCTCAGATTGATTTGCCCTTGGAAAAACACACAATTAAATTTACTAATTTAAGTCTTTTCCCAACAGAACTTCATAAGAATTTTGTGAAATACCTGCTAGGGTTTCTGTTCCAAAAAATTTTTTTCGCGCACCACACGTATTTACTCGTATGATAGATACTTCAGCACAAAGCTACTGGATGATAAACCTCAGCATTTCTTCATTCATCAACAATGTGACTACTTCTAAGAGACGGAGACGGCGACCAGCCCATGAGGACCATGGCTCGATACTGAAACCAGACTTGAGAAGGCCATAAATAAGATCCCGTAACTCATTGTTTTTATTGGAGAAGGCGCATCGTTAGAGTCTGTTGAGAAACCAATAATCATTGCAACACTCGTAAAAGGATCGTCACAGCGCTGCTTTTCAACAGCCCTGCATACTTGGTAATCTTGTTAGTGTGCTTAGTTGCCACTATCCGAACTCTGCTTTCATTGGCCACGAAGATTATGCGTCATTTGGAGCCCCTGAACGGTTGCAAAATGCAATACACAATCCCAGGTGCTCATAAATGTCCCAATTCATTCTCGGTTTTCTATTATTTTCATTCTTTCGCACTAGATTGCGATCAGAGACGATTTTTTGATCGTATACCGAAATAAACGGATAAAAATGAGTATCAAGTAAGACACAATGCCCTATCACATGCTTTCTTGCTCTTTGTAATCCGCAATACTTGCTACCATTCAACAGGAAAAGGACTTCAAAGGACTTTACTTCTATTTCAACTTCCTCATCTCGTGCCTCATAAAGTGGGAAGCATCCTGGGGAGGTTCAGGTCAAAAAATCTCGATCACGAAAATTTGTTCGTGGAAGAAAAACTTTACGAGATTTTTTAGGATTTGCTCATCTGCCAGGGCCACTTGAAGAGCTCGCTTTTTAATAAGAAAGTCAGCACCCCGAAGTCAGGCCCCAAATTCCTCGGATATTCCTGGCTGAGCTCATTTTTGTTTTACGGAATTGAACGCTCGATGATAACGAAAGCCGGAAATTATGTCGAGGAGATTATTAATGCTCCTCAGACGAAAGCCAATGAATTTTTGAGAAGATCAAGACTTATTCAATTTAAGAAGAGGTATTTAACATCGAGCCCACTTAGCTAAGTTAAGAATAGGTATGTAACAACGACCCGACTTATTTTAGTTAAAAATAGGTATGAAAGCAAGAGCTTACTTATTCAAGGTAATGAGAAATATATGTAACAAAGAGCCGATTTGTTTTGGATAAGAAGAGGTATGTAACAAAGAGCCCACTTATTTAAGTTAAGAAGAAGTATGTAACAAAGAGCCCACTTATTCAAGTTAAGAAGAGGTGTGTAACAAAAGAGCCGATTTGTTTTGGATAAGAAGAGGTATGTAACAAAGAGCTGATTTATTTTGGATAAGAAGAGGTATGTAACATAGAGCCCACTTATTCAAGTTAAGAAGAGGTGTAACAACAGAGCAGATTTATTTTGGATAAGAAGAGGTATGTAACAAAGAGCCCACTTATTTAAGTTAAGAAGAAGTATGTAACAAAGAGCCAACTTATTCAAGTTAAGAAGAGGTGTAACAACAGAGCAGATTTATTTTGGATAAGAAGAGGTATGTAACAAAGAGCCGATATATTTTGGATAACAAGAGGTATGTAACAAAGAGCCCACTTATTTAAGTTAAGAAGAGGTGTGTAACAAGGAGCAGATTTATTTTGGATAAGAAGAGGTATGTAACAAAGAACCAGTTAAAGAAGAAAATTACAAGTGGCATCAATCCCCTTACGTTACAGAACATATGTTTAATGAACGTACAAAATTTTCCTTCTACTACACTGAGCAATTTAAATTCATGACCTTGAGCTAACAATGCAATTTTTTACTGTTATACGCATGCAAAACGTGATACACGGTCACAACACGCGGGCGCTACGGGTGTTGTGGCGTGTATCGTCCATTGGGTGTGTCATTGTGAGTTGACTGCAACAAAGTTACTCACGATGAAAGCCGAAATATCCCAGTGCGATGCTGGCTTACGTGAATATATATGGCATCCAACGTGCAATGTTTCGCTTCCAAAAATGTTCGATATAAATTTTGAAGTAGTTAATATAAATAAAGCAAATGACTACTTTACCACTGGCGCATGTATTATAAAACCAGTAGATGCGAATGCAAATATGAATTTTGCATAGAAGCCATAAAAGCTTTGCTCGCTTTAAAAAGACTTTCGATACAACATAGCTTGCATTTCACGAGAGGGTCAAATATTCTATTCAGCTGGGAAAACTTTCCAGGCCAGTTTCAAATGAATTCTTGATAATGTTACAAAAGAGTATATATTCTACCGCAGAATCAGACAATTCATCCAGTTAAAAAACTTTCCGTCAGTTTCTAAAGGAGTAATTGATAGTGTTAAATTAATCCATAACGGCCGCTCATCTCCAACACAGGTTCATTAATAGATACGGATGAAATTATGAAAAAATCATAAAAACAGAGAATAATTAACAAGTTTAAGCATTCTGTCCATACTAAGCTATATAAAGTGAAGATCATTACGTTGTAATATTCCATTATAAGCCTGGAAGAGGACTTGGGATTTTCTTGTTCAGAGTAGCACTTCATACGGGTTGTCGAACCCGTATATAAAAATATCTTTACTATTCTGAAATTTTTCAGGGTTTTTTATAATTTCATAGTTTTTAGTTCTTTTCACTGAAGAAACTGATAATAAAGCATATCATTTTTTAAATAACACATTCAAGTATGTGTTGGGAAATATATTACTCGGGGAAATTTAAGAAATACTTTATTTGAGGAAATATTTCACTTTAAAAATACTTTACTTGAGGAAATACAATATCTTGTTGAGCTAGGAACAGTGGACAGGATGTTGTAACCGCAGAACTCCACAAGGACAGCGTTGTTCTCAGGTTTCGAAAAGAGTCTGGCTATAAATCTGTCGAGGTCAAGTGGTCAGCGTTTCGCCCAAACTTGCTAAGGCTCAGACATCCAAAAACACAAACACATACAGGCAACACATAACACAAAAGCACACAAACACAAGATTCTATAACACAAACCAGCGATAATCTAAGATGGGAACCAGCAAGGAGCTTTAATGGAATGGAGGCGGCATCGCTATCTTTTGCCAGTCAAGCGAGTGAAGCCAATTTTGCCGACCCAAGCCCCGCCCACCCGGCATTGGGTCCCAGTGTGGAGGTGGTGTTGCAGTGGGGGGGTAGCACCACCTCCATCATCAGCGACTGAAGACCGCGCTGTTAAATGGCAGACTTGCGCTACTCTGTGCTATACATTTTTTCTTAGGCATATATTTCAATTGCGTCCTCGCTGAATGATAAAGAAACTCATATTGAAAAAACTCGTCCTTGACCGCAGCGTGGATAAGCGGCGCCCTGTCACGCTGAGTGTCTGACACGCACTTAGCCCCATCTCCGTGTGTGTGCCCGTATACCCTACAGCTACCGAAAATTGGCTTCACTTTAGAGCGCTGATGCCGCCTCCATTCCACTAAAGCTCCTTGGGAACCAGCGACGGCCTACAAGGGGCGTGGCATACAGCGAGCCTTCCGTCTCCAGCCAATCATACCCTTGAAATAACGTGGTCATCGAAGCTGTGCACCTTACAGACCAATTGGGTTGGCGGACGGTGAGCGAGCACCAGCACATAGCCAATGGAAATCAAAAACGTCAGGACAACGACAAAAAGCACAAATCAAAAGAGAAGAACTTGATCTGAAACGGCGAAGGATCTGGACTTTTCGAGAGAGTACGAAGCGACGGGGATATAAAGAATTCATGCCAATAATTGGGAGGATTCTGGTCTCAGTGACGCTAAAAGAGACACGACAGGCTTTGGAGTGCAAAAACCGGGAAATCTCGGCAATAGGCCGACATTTCCCGGTCTAGTATTAATTCAGGATTGACTTCACACGAAAAATCGAAGCCGATGTTTAACTCCTTCAATGACGACAAGATTGTGCAACAAACACCCGCTCGAAGTGTGTGCTGATAATCTCTCCGAACGCTCAAGGAGACTGCGACTGTACCGTCGAAGTGTTACCCTGCAACGAGCACTCGCTCGAAGAATTACGGCCTGAGCACATCAACAATTCAACGTGAAGAGAAACACGCATGGAGAATCTCTACGCCAATTATAAGCTCACAAACAACCGCAGCATTAAAATGTGGAGTCACGCGTTCACCAACAATGCGGAGGGAAACAAGAAAAGATCTACAGTTAGCCAGCCCTTCAACGCCGTCAAGACTCAGACGTGCGAAGCATGAGTGTGCGAAAAATGGAGGGCAGCAGCGCATGCCCGACGGAGCATGAGTATCACCGCCGCCGCGATAGAACACTGAGAACTCTGTTGAGAATCCCGCGAAGCTGGAAGGACTCGACACCGAACATTCAGCGACCGCGCATCACAGGAGAAGTAAAATTTTGTGGTGTAGAGAACTTTGGAACAATGCAGTAAAGTGGAATATTGCAAATCAAAATAGCACACAGAACGGTGCTTTCAGATTACCGCGCAGTCCAATGTGATTAATGTGGTGTGTTTTCTTAGCTGAGGTTCTCATTTTGTGTTGTGCATAATGCGAAGAATTCGATTCTTTGACACTGTTGTGAGTCAAGGTTCTATCATTTGGCATAACCATTTCATTTCATGTGTGCGCTGGTCAGGACATTCATTTCATGTTTCTAATTTCATGATATTGTGCGTAAATTCCATGTTTGATAGTTGCCAATAAATTCTGTGTTGCGTTAAATCATGCAATCGCTCGCTGATGCTCAGTAATTTTTAAACTTGTATCTCTCATGTTGTGTATCATGTTGGGCCGAAATATGTTGACCCATTCAGTACTACACGAAGCGCACGCTAAGTGCGATTTGTGTCAGTTGTTGTCTAGGCAGCTCAGGTGTAGCTATCTCAATGTGCCAGATGGAATTGTTACGTTATTATCATGAGCATCTTGCAATATTGCACTGGTGCGCATGTCATTACAATTGTTGCACTCGTAATCTTCAATCATTGCATTGGGATATTTTGTGTGCTCGTAATTTCGATCCAAGTGTTTCTGAAATAAACCTCATTTTCATTTTCATTTCAATTTTTTTATTGTCCGTGCTTTTATGCAGTATTCACATGAACACAAGGTGTACATTATATTATTATTATTATATAAGAAAGTTTTAGCCTCCCTTAACCACGACAAAGATGTTCCAAGAGAGGAAAGAGGAAGGGACCATTTTGTATGGAGTTGAGGGAACGCGGAATCTATGCACAAGGTGCACAGAAACAGTAAGCTAGGAAAGAAGTTCATGAAACAAGAAAAAGTTGAAGAAGAAAGTAGTAGGTGCTGAAAAACAGGACAGGAGTGAACCGAAAAAAGATGGTCCGTAACAAAACAAAAACCTATTTTATTACAACAAAAAAGAGGCCTACCTAACCTTTAGCTCGGGCCCTCACATGGTTCCCCTGGGAGCGCTAATTCCCATAGATACAATAGTTGTATCCCCCTGAGGGGCACAAGGTGTACATTGTTAATTAATTATTTAAGAGGTTGAAAATCCTCTCATGCATACGTGATTAATAACCCTTTTCACGTATCGCGACATATGATCGTTGTTGGACTTCAGTATAGATACTCGTAAAATAAGATTCGAACTGTAGCGCAAAATTTTCAAACTCTATTCTAACTACTCAAAAAACATTACGCACAAAAATTAATGACATCTTCTCAAGAAAAGCAAGACCAACTGATAAATTACGTATTGGCTGCGTGATTGCAGACTGGCAACAAACAAGCTCGTGGCGACAGTATATATATATATATAGCTGACATGGCCCATTGCAGTGCGTCACTATCATTTTGCTGTGAGCAAGGCCACGTGTGCGAGGAATTAATTTCATGCACGCTCTAGCACTTTCACGAAGCACATCACGAAGTCGACTCCAGCTATGAATAGGCCATCAAAACCCGTAGTCGAGCGGCACCTGGTCCCTGAGGGCATTTATAAAGAGCAATCGCTCGGCTCTTCTCAGATTCGTAACCTTGGCTTTGTTCAAGTTCTCTTTGAGGTTAATGGTAAATTCTAGTTTTCTCCTCACAATTCTGCTCTATTTTTGCAAGTCAAATATCCCTGAGGACAGGGCGCTTTGAAGGCCTCATCACGACGGTACGAGAGTTAAAGAGTATCGAACTGATGGCTCAGAGACGGAGACCGTAAGCAGACCTACAGATCACGTTACTATCAGAAAGCCTAAGGGTCATGCAAAAGCTTCCCTGAGAGAATCGTAATGAGTGATTCAGCGACTCACATTGTATGCAAATTAGAAGGTGGAAGTTCAGCCTTCTCTGCCAGATCATTCTCTTGTTCATTGTACTATACTGCAACCATTACCGGTACACCTTAAGCTCATCGTGCTCGATATCAGACATAATTCAGGAGTAATTTGAGTATGACATGGGTGAAGCCTACTAAAATTTGACTCTACACTCACAGAAATTCTGATGTCTAATTCAACGTGATTTGAACAATTCCTTGTGACGCTTATGAAATAATTCATCAAGTAATGATCAGAATTATGTACTTTATTCGATAGTAAATTAATATACTTAACAGAACATTGATTGCAATCACAGTTTGATAAATTAAACAAGATAATTTTGAATGTCTTCACACAAACGCTGGTAGGCAGGTTCTTCCAAGTCACGCCATAGAGTATGAAGGAATATCCAATATATGAGCACAAGGAAAACGTTATCAAACTTGCGATATGTAACAAATGCGCAGCCAATACGCTTAAGTAGTCTCGCATGACTAGAACATGAACTGAGTTTTGTAATAATATAACACGTTTTGCAAGCTTCACTCACACTCAACGTAAGCATCATACCTTTAGAAGCAAAACTTCCGTAAGCTTCATACCTATTGAAACGAAACATCCGTAAACTTCATACCTATTGAAACAAAACATCCGTACATTTCATAGCTGTTGAAACAAAACATCCGTACATTTCATTCTTAAGCACTGTAATATCAATTCAGCACTGTAAAATTATTTCCGTCACGTTGTATATACCTTATCTTTTTTAAAGAATGAATGAAAAGTACTCAGAGAATTAGTTTATACAACTTGGCTCAGACAGAGTCTAAGAGCTACTGAGCAAGTCTACATGCAATTTCCATCCTTCCATCGCTAGAAAGTTTCTCAGCCGGACATCACTTTTCGAAGATTAGTATTTTCCTTAACATGTATCTGCGCAACCCATTCTATCAGGTCATCATTTCTCACCTCTAGGGAGCTCATTTTTATCCGTAATGAGAGATTGCAAAAGTTTCCTAATAAAGTCATTCATCAGGTTTACTGCCTGCAAAAGTGGAGCTGTAAAAACTTGTAAGCGCTCATCCATCACCTTCATTAGCACGGTGGAGTGTTTACCATAAGCTCGCTTGCTGCAGCAGCTCCCATTCATTTTATAAGGCGTACGGGGAGAGTTCAGCAAAGAAAGCTCGTAAGCCTTTCAAAAGACTCGGCTGTAAAAGCTTGCGCTCGTTCTCTCATCGTCTGAAACTTGGCTCGTGTTTGCCGTAGACTTTTGTTGTTGGATGACTGGGCACTGGAGCTCACGACCCCACCAAATGACTTTCAAAGCTTGTGGTCTGGAAAATAGGAGATTGCCTCACAAACTGGACGCCAGCGCGAGAGAACTGGAGAAACGGAGATCTTCCAATCGAATGGAACCTTTAAGTGCGGGACTAGTGCATGCAGGTCGCAGCAATGAAGTAACATGATGAAATAAGACGGACAGTGCTCTCAAACTACGTTTCAGATTAAGAGCGACAATTGGAAACTGCTACCAAACTCTTTCTGGGGTAGATTGGACGATTCCAACCTGCCAGTTAAGACCACAATTTATTTCAGAATTCTTTCCAATTTTCATCAGAAATTTAATGCGATGTGCATTTCTGTTCGCACGTTCCAGTGCCACTCAGAGTTGTCTTTTGGATGCTGTGATGCCAGAAACTCAGAGGGCTGAGACCAGCGTGTAAGAAGACTGTCAGGGCTACGATGACTTATGAGGCGGTGTTGTGAGCAGCTTTGTGCCCCCGCACTTTACAAGCCGCCCTAAACTTTCAACAGAATTGCAGGAAATGATAAAATTTGCTCTGACTCGTTCAATTGCATCTGTACGTGGTCTAACCACAACAATATTCAGGACATGAATTTCCCCCTACTGACTGACGGTCGACTGACGGTTTCACGGACGGTCGGTAGGCGGTTATATGTTGTGAGAAATCTTAAGGAACACTTATCAGGCTCGTGTTTTGTAGAAGCTGAAGATATAATTTCGCCGTCTTGTATCATCTCTTAAAACGTCTGTTAGAACTGCCCTCGGTAGCGCTAGAGCAATGACATGTACATCAATGCTATTTTGTAGCTATGCAGGAATGTATAACGAGGCTGCTATGAAATAAGCTTCCAAACTACTTTTTTTTCCTTTCGTACGGAGCTCAATTTTATGTTTTTCGTAGTAAATAAATCGAGGTTTGAGTACAGCCTGACTAACGATACGCGTCATTTCGAGGGCCAATATTTTACCAAATTTCAACTAATTTTCGAGCGTCAACATTGTGCGTTCACAAGATCAGTGTGAACTCCCTAGTGCATTGTGTAAAATAAGCACAAACAAGAGCAGCTTATGAGGCAGCTCAACTTAAATTACGCCCACAAAACATTTTCGAGTTTCAGCTCCAAAGATTTAGAGGAACCTCAAAACAGCCAACGGAGAGGCGATTGATGAGTGCAGCTTCTATATACAATGAAAGTGAAAGGTGATAATCCTCAAGTCTTTGAACCCTAATCATTATAATTTAAGTATTTAGTTTGACACACGCTTCGTAACTCCAACGAAGAAAATCTCAAGAAATCGAAAAGAAGAGACCATTTAGTTGAACTTTTGAAAATGGGAAATCTGAGCACATGATGTGTTCCCACATAAGATACCTGGCGCATGGAAAGAGTAAATAATGAAGGAAAGGGAAGAAGAGACAAAGATAGGATAGCGTACAAGGTATGACAACTGACAAAAAGCAAAGAAGGTACGAAAGATAAAATTTTCCTAAGGCCTACCAATAGTAGAGGTAACCAAACTACGTCTCACATGGAGGCGCCCGTCTTGACAGCACAAGATAGACAAGGCAAACCTAAGTTACCTAAGCCTATTGTTTATCCTATGCCTTCTGACGGGTCCAGAATTTGATTGAAAGGAATCTTTGCAGGAGAGATTGAGAAGTCAAGTACGAAAGGGTACGGAAACCTAATCTTTTAAACCACAATTTATTTTATTTGTAGCGCTGCGCTGATTCTACGCTTGCCGCTCTTTTGACATCGTTCCTCCGCGGATTTTTCGCAAAGCATTTCTTCCTTCTCTTCTTTCATTGCCTGATAGAGTACAGAACTCCATACAGAGATCTGCATCCTTCACTGAGCACCGGAAAACTTAGCCATTGAGTCACAGCTCTGCGGTTTACCTTGGCAGGAGCAAAAACTATTTAAAATTTGGTTAATATCAAAAGACTGAGGAAAGCACGAGTAAATACAAATCGCCTCTCAGCAATAGACATCACTCTGGCCTATTACGAGGCTGTACGCATACAAGGACTTTATAATGAAGTGAAAGAGACGGAGCCATTGTAAGCAGCCTCTTTAACCATAAAAGCGCATGTTATTTGCGTAGAGCAAAGAAAAAGAATCTTTTCATGAGAAAAGCATCCTTTCAGAAACCTCCGCATGAACTTGCTCGGCCGGCGCGCCAAATTTAGAAGTTTTCTCTAACGACCCCTATGTATTCTAGAGAAAATTTAGCCAGCAAAGGCGTGCAGGCTGAGCAAGAATAAAGCTATGCAAAGCGTGGTGGCGTTCATCCCTCCCTGAACGAGAGGTCGCCGGCGCAAATTTGGGCTCAGGTTTCGGGCCGCACGACACCCACAACCCGCCTGCGCGCCACACAATGTGCAGACACGGTCTAGTCTGGGCGTGTGTGCATTAATTGCGCAGCTCAGCCCAGTGTAAACGAGCTCAGCTTTTGAAAGCCTGCAAAAATTATTAGAATTTTCATTACCTTCCTCCTTTGCTTCTCAGGATACCCGCATGGAAAACTACGAGGTTAAGGATTACCAACGGCGTTAGGATGCACCGGGCAGAAGACGGCCTAAACAGCTTCGTTAAAATTTTGGTCAAGAACTCTCTTTGGGCTTCCTGTCAATTTTATTTTTCTACGACCGTAACAAAAAATGATTAAAGTTGATTAGTATTTTTAAATAATTATTTTAATGTTATGATGTGGAAGTTTAGCCATTTCGTTCGTTTGAACCATGCAAAGAAGCCCCCACCGAAATTTATTGGTTAAGAGAAGAATTTCCTGAACAGATGGAGGTTATTATTATTATTATTATTATTATTATTATTATTATTATTATTATTATTATTTTGTAAGAAAGTTTTATCCTCCCTTAATTGCACGAGAAAGATGTTCTAAGAGAGGAAGGAGGAAGGCACCATTTAGTATGGAGTTGAGGGAACGCGGAATCTATGCACAAGGTGCACAGAAACAGGAAGCTAAGAAAGAAGTTCATGAAACAAGAAAAAGTTGAAGAATAAAGTAGTAGGTGCTGAAAAACAGGACAGCAGTGAACCGAAAAAAGATGGTCTGTAACAAAACAAAAACCTATTCTATTTCAACAAAAGGAAGCCTACCTAACCTTTAGCTCAGGCCCTCACATAGTCCCCCTGGGAGCGCTAATTTGAACAGATGGAGAAGCAAAAACAGTACGAAACCTAGGTCGGTTGCAAAAAAAAGGTCGACAGCCTCGACTCAATACGAGAAAAAGTAAAAAAATTAAAAAAAACATCTGACTATAAAACAAAGCCACTACGGCTTCCTCTCATATGAGTAGCTGATTCTGTGCTGAATTACCACGCTTACTACTAAGGTTATTATCTTCCCGTCCGCTCGAATTAAAGTCATGAAGAGAATTGTCATATATTACATGTTGCAGTAGCGGCATAGGTGTAGTGTTTTTCAATCAATTTTATTTCTCGTTCAACTTCATTGGAATCAAATTTGAGCACCGAGCATTTGGGAAGCCAACAGAGTATGCCAAATGCGATCACCTCTTAAAGGCGAAGTCAGACAGATCGTAGAGCCTTCGCTGCTGGATGTACCGCAATGACTGACGATAATTATTCTAAAATCCGCCTGTTGATCTCCTCAAGGAGCGCAAACTCACTAAAATACGCTCTGAACTGAACCCAATCGGCCCTCTTCTCCGGGGTGCCACCGCAGCTGGTCACAGGAGACTTAAACTTTACAGCGAAGAACGCGAATATCTTTAAGGCAATCGAGTTGAGCGTAAAGTGGAGGAGCATGAAGTAGCACCGCAGATGCGCATAAAGACGCCAAACACTGAACTATGAGCGTAATGCAAGCCAGAAATATCAGGCTCAAGCTCCCTGCGTGCTGGCAAAATAATGAGGTAGGAGGGATACACGACAAAGCTTGGTCGACACGGCGCCCCACAAAACAAGGCAGGCCGAGCATGAGTGTAACTAATCATGCATAGAGCACGAAGGTCTGCTCGAGTTCCCCCAAAAGGAGGGTCACGCGGGCATTTTCGCTCAGGTTTGCTGTAGCACGTCGCCCATTACGGGCTTGGTCAGCCAAAAATACTCCTGGAGTCAGCATTAATTATCTCTGCCGGCAACTTAGCTGGCGCACCCGGATTTTGTATCCAGGTTTTTCAGGGCGTGAACGGCTTAGTGTGAGCGTCATCATGCGCATTTTGTAAAGTAAGAATTTGCAGTGCAGTGTCTGAAGTGTGTCTACGGTATACATAGTAATGTTTAATACTGTGCAGTAGAAGCAATGGAGAGAATTCGTAAATGAAAGGAACGATCTTTTCTGAAAAATGAATTAATTTATTAGAATTGAAAAAATTCATACACAAGGATTTATAAAAGTTGTTATTTTCGCTAGCATGAAAATGTCGATAAGATAGCTTCTTGGATGATTCGAAATTACCAATTTAATATCACTGCCAGAAAATTTAGAAATAACTTCCGCATAAAAAGTAGAAAAAGTAGTAATAATAAAAAAGAATTGCAGAGGCATAGTCTTTTGTGCTTTTACAAAAACGACGAAACATTCTCAAAAATGAGCCAGATGTACATATTCCATCAACGAAGTTTTCATAAACTGTTGTGCAAATGGCTGTAATTACACACCACCATGAAAAAAAACAATCAATGCAGTTTCAAGAAATAAACATCAAAGTATTCATGCGTATGCTTTATCTCTGTAACCGTATTTCAGAATTAATTGTAAACTGTGGAGCTCATTTCTGAGTAAGGAGAACAATTAGCCATATATAGTTGACTTGCGGTGAGAGCTGAACTATGGGAACGAGTATAATTAATTACATGGTCGAACTAAGTCAACACACTCTAAAACGTTTTAATGGACCTGCCCTTTACAAAATTATTGATGTTTAATTTGGGTCATAGAGTCGTGAATTCATTTGGTTTCAACATGGAGTTAAATCGCTATGACTTTCATCATGTGCACAATGTAATTTTATGTTTACATTCTACTACTAAAGACAGCAGTTATCTCAGTATAATCGTGGCAAGATTTGTGATCCCAACTCAATTCCTGAGAATGTTGACGCACAATTAAGACGTTAAATATTAACCTAACTGAAATTCGGGAAGTAAATAATTTATTTATTTAGCTGATCGACAGTTGATGAAAAAATGAAGAAGAGCGTTGAAAATTTGAATTCATGATCATTTTTATTTCCCTGTGAAAAAGAAATTTCTCAGTTGTTTGAAGAGTACTTCAGCTGAGGTACAGTACAACGGAGTTGTTCATCGTGCAATTAGGAGGCGTTATCAGAAATCGATTTTACGTCCAACGAAATCGCATGGCAAGCCAAATCAATGTAATGTTCAGATTTCGATCTCACTCAGTGTTAGAAAATTGGTATCGAACCCTTCACCGTCTAAGTAGATATAAAGATATTTTAAATAAGCAATTCTAATATGTTTCACTTCTCGGAGAAATTGTACCCGAATTTGAAGTCTACTGCCCAGTGCAATTTCTTCTTCATTCTGATGTCGGCGACAACCTGACTCCAGTTCAATATTGGTGGATGTAATGAAGGTAGAAGGCTAAATACTTTTAAATCAATAACTAACACATGGAATTTACGGGACATAAATTTCTATGTGCAATGAAAAATGTACCCAGATTTATTCACCTTACTCTCCGATCACTCTTAATTACGATCAACTTCAACACCATAAATAATATGGGTTATATATTCTGAATTTATTTATTGGTAGAAGAATACCAGCGCTGTCTAAAGCAACGGTGATATTTTTGAGTTAGAGCAATAATTCATATCGAAAAACTGTTTTCAAATAAATATTTTGAATTCGTATTTCTTTCTCTTCTATTTTTCAAATTTTTCTGAGAATATAAACGAAATAAAGTTTATCCAATTAATAAGGAATGTATTTTTTTTTTAATTTGTAATCACCACGTAGTGTTCAGGTTTCCAGTTTACTGGGTAATAATAGTCACGAACAGAACACCCAAGCAATCAATTATATCGCATGTGATATAAACCGCAGAGCGTATGCCACAAACTCTGACATCCAGTGACAATAGCTGAGTAATTAATTCATTTTGGAGTGTTGCTTCCATTGTTGAAATAAGAACTGCACTAGTGATGCATATTTTTAATTAGAACCTGGGCTAAGGGTTTTGTAAGCAACCTTTTACAGGATAGTGAAAAATTAATTTTTTAATTCATTTTGAAGTGCTCCTTGTAAGTTTTCTTGAGGGCTATGTCTGACCATGAGCTGATTGCTTTACATATTTATTTCCACCATTTACCAAACATCGAAATTACAAAAAATTAAGCTAAAATGAGGTATATCTCCGAAAATTCTGCAATTCTGTAAAGAGACAACAATTCTGCAATCTTCACAAACTCGGTTGCAACAATAACTTTTTTGAATTCAGCCTCCACCTAATAATATTTTGCTGGAAATACTACTCAATACCTGCCAACACTGCCAGAGTTTCTAGATGCTGAATGATGTCCATGGCTACATGAAAAGAGGTCAAATGGGAAAATTTGGGACTCTAAAGAGACTATGCGGTAATATTGGTCACAAAACCTTTGACAGTCTCTATATCTTCGAGCCCTTCCTCCTTGAAGTTTTTACCGCAAATTCTACTATGATATTTAAAGCCCCAATGTGAAGATATTTCAAAACACATTTTCTTCAAATGATATAAAACTTTGTGAAAATCGTAACAAACAAGGCAGGCTTATTTGAACCAAATTCACCTTTACTCGATTGAAACCTTACTCTATTCTTTCTGATTCAACGCAGTAAAGGAGTAATTAATTTTAACTCACACTATTTTAATGCGTAACAGCTAGTACCTCAAATTAGACCAATGTCGACTGGTAGGAAAATTGAACTTTTCCAGCTCAATCTGCGGTTGAACAGAATGTCTTATAATGGCGGCTTTCCGATAGTTTTTGCCAACTCTGACGCAGACATTTGAAGTTACTGAATATTGATAAAATCCTCAGAGTTACTCACTCGAATACAGGGCGAGTAAATAAAATCGGTCCACTAAAAATGAATTCGTGAATCCAGTTTACAGTTATGATGATTTTCGAACCGTAACAACCCATACAATTCTCGTATCACCAGAGGATATATTCGATTTTGTGTAGGATATGCTTCAAAGTTTTTGAAATAACCGTTAGTAACTTTCAACAATCTTCCAAAACACACTCAATTATGGCTTTAGTGGATTGATATTAATTTAAAAATTCTGTATAATAATGAAAATTTACAAAAATTTAAGCAATCGAGCGGAATAGGGGAGACAAAGCTCTCCATCGTAAGGTTAATATATGCTTCGTCTTCGTAAAGTACAGTAATTAATGATTCCTTCTATCACTATAACCTTATCTGTAAGATTACTAATCATTGTTTGAACAAACGCTGATCATCGGCTATTCCATTCGAGGAATTAACACAGGTGAATTCACAGAACAGCTTAGGTCATAACCCAATTTTTTCATATTTTTTGGGAGTAAGTTTCAACAAAACTGATATAAATTAAAAGCAGGAGAGTCAATTCAAAGGAAACAAGTGAAAACGGATCGACAGAGTTACAGCAGCAACCATAAAATATACGGTGTTTTTATTGACTAGGATTACGTAGCCTGGCTACCAATGATGCGCCTTCTGCTCTACACAAACTAACTATAAATAACGAGCATCAAACGGGGAATAAATATGGGCTCTTAGTCCCTTAATTTGACCTAAATTTGCTCGCTCGCCAGCGAGGAGGAGGAAAGAGGAGACTTATTTGAGCTCGGGGTCATAATTAGCGATCCTCGGAAACTAGGTAGAAATTTACTCAGCCAGGCATCTAAACTTTACCAGCGAACGCGCTTCTATTACCACTAACGAGCCCCACTTTCGGTCTCGCATGTAAACAAATTATTTCTTCCCAAAGAAGAGGATAAAACATAGCATTCGTTATATTATAGTATCGACAACACTTCAACTAGAATTGAGACTGCTGTCGAGATCAATTGATATTTAGCTGAATTCGTCTCATTCAAGTGCCTGCAGATTCGCAGTAGACATATATCGGCTGATCTTGCAACAACCACGTTGCCACCCACTGCAGGAACTCTCGGCGTGCACTTTGTACATCTTATTAACGTTGCCAGTGTTTCATCAAACTCCAAGAATCCAGTGAGGGAAATTTTCGCGTTCGCTGATAACATTGTTTATATTTTCTCCGACAAAGCTTGCGAATTAACCTATGAACACTTCTGCCCTCTAATGCTCTTGAAAAACGGATTGAATTTCCATTAAAATTCAAGCGTGTTGGAAGGGAACAAGATATAATTTTTGAAGACTGATTTAATTTTCTCACAGCTGTTGATTATCTGCAAACTCTGTTGTGATATAACGGCTCGAGGTAGCGAGTCCAGAACTTGAATCGTGACCGTCTCCTAATTTACGCTCTGTTCATTACTGAAAAATGAACTTAATAAAACATGATATTTCGAGGACGTATTAGTATAAGTCGTTTTTTTTACTCTTCAATTTTAGGCCTACACGCATAGCTCACAAGGAGTCCTGCTTTCAATAATTGGAAAGGCTAGTTTTTAAGCCAAATTAGATAAACTTTTTACACTTCAGCTGTCCACTCGACGTGGTTCATTTTACCGTTCTCTGTTCCTTCAGCATTGAAATTCGACTTCTTTGGGCACTGAAATGTTGAACCCTACGGCATTTATTACTCTATTTCGGGGCGTGAACTTTTTCAAGAAATAATACTGAGTACCTTGCACACGAACTTCACTAGTTTATGATCACACATAATACTCGAGCAGGTACTGTACACCTATAGTCCTAATTACATCAATAACTCAGTTCTAAAAGCTACTGCTAAACTAAAATCTATGGCACCAGACAGACAGTGATCCCTCACCACTTCGCGGACCCTCTTTCGCGGCTTCACCACTTCGCAGGCTCAGCCGACCCCCCCACACACATATATATACATAAAAATAAACATTGAATCTAAAATAAAGCATTAAATACCATTAAAACATTCAAAATAAATATAATTACCAAAGAAAAGATTAAAAAACAAGCAAATTTTGAAATATAAACATGTTTGAGTTTATTACAGCGTAAACATAGAAACAGAACCAACTGTAAAGGCTATAATAGATGTACGCATTGTGCGCCTGCGAAGGCTACGCGAGATCAGCTTCGTAGCGCAGCGATGTGCAAGACGGGCTATAATTGGTGCAGAAATGAAAGACGGCCAATGACAGGCACAGATTTTGATTTTAGGCTTGTGATCGGTGCTTTCAATTTTCATATTTGGTGAACCTCTCAGTCTGTTTGAAACAACGTGCTACGCGGTTCAGATCGTTTTACGCTGTGTCATGTGATTTTTTCGTGTGTGACATTGTTTCAGCACTAATGAACCGTCCTGTAATGGGAGGGTTAAAAAGTTGTACAGGCAGTGTTTCAAAAGTCTAAATGGACATGAATATATACATAAAAATTGGCGATCCTACTTCGTGGAAAATCGTCTTTCGCGTGGGATTTTGGAACGCATCTACAGCGATACACGAGGGAACACTATTCTAAGTCATCACTGACGGGACCGAAGCCTATGTTTAATTAGATGAATCAAAACAATAAAACCCATGACATGTGTCTTCATCATCCTTAATTAGAAGGAATGGGGCCACCAGCTTCTCAAAAACTTACCGCTTCTTGCATCAAAGGATCAAAGCAAAAATGCAAATTACCTCTCATGCTCGAAAATTTCAATTTGTGGTCACCCCCAGTCGAGTTTTCGAAGCAAAAACATCACCAAAGACAGATTATGTTTTATCATCTCGCACCCTCAAATTTAACACGCTTTGAAAAAGTCCGGATTTGACAACAGAGTTCTTAATTTCGATGTGAACTTTTCAGGAGTCAAACATAATAATAAAGGGAAAGACCGGCAGCATCTTGGACGGATATGCTTTCGCTAAAACTGATTTCCCCCCATCAGTCAAAACTAACATCGGCAATGAGAGGTCGATCGTTTCCCCGGGTCACAGAATTCCTTGAGAAATTCGGGAACATATTTCTGAAAGCCAGAAATCTGCAATTATTGACTCTCAAAATTTTCACAATATGTATAATTTATTGAGTAATTAAAACTTATCTTGAACGATTAGAAAACCAACAGCGTAATGTAGACCACTCCATTGCCATGACAACCTTTTGGGGGGGAAACGTTCCGAGTTCAGCCGAATTTTTTGCAGCTTTTTCATACCTCTCATGATATAGAGCTCTTTGACAACTGAGCATGGCTCTGCATCGACGTGTCTAAGGCTGTTTCTGATACACCGTGTTTTTTTCGAGTTTACTTGTCGTATTCTAGAAACTTTGAATTAGATGACGACGAGTTAATTTCGCCTAGCCGAGCAACGAGTAACGAATCCGCAATACTTCAGAACAGCATTTACGTCAACGAAGAAATAAAATCCACCGTGAGATAAATTGTACGTAGCTCAGTTTTCTATTCAAAGAGAAAACTAATACTTGCCTTTCAAGCATCATTTTAATGGAAACATTATTCTATAATACTATTCTCATCTATGTTAGTTCCAGAACATATTTCGTTGACATCCTCCATAACCAGTGGATGTACTGGCCTTCCAGCATTGATAATGAAGGTAGAACGAAACTTTTTGAAGCCAGAAAATATGGACATGCGTGCTCAGAAGAGTCACCAACACGAGTCCTTAAGACTGCGGGAGTTCTCTCGGCTTCCCCGCCTCGCCTCACTAATCCTCGCAGTTTCCAATAGCAGTTTGCTCGCCGAGCAGTAGGTGTGCATTAGCTTCCAAATATCCTTCATTTGAATGCGCAATACCGCACGAGCCGCTCTAGGTTTACTCGCGTTCGCTCACTGATTCTCGCAGTTATCAATACCAATTTGCTCACCTAATACAGCGCTTGTGCATTTGCTTCTGAAAATTCTCTTGTTTTGCACAAGACCGCTCGGAGCGACCGAGGGGGAGGAAGGGCAGGTAAAGGTGTGGTCCCCTCTAAACAAAGAAGAATTCTTCCCTGCCCACGCAACCGTTATGATTGCATTGTGCCAAAACAACGAGAGATTGGCATGGATTGTACAATTCCGAAAGGAGGCAACATTCCAGCTCTCTCAAACAGAAGTCAATCAATAACAGAAATGTGCGAGAGTGGCAGAGAGGAATGGAAAAATTTACTCGTCTTCGATATTAGCAGGACAACGTGTCAGCCTAGAGGAAGCCTTTAAGTTAAAAAACAGACTCTTCGGACTAAACATCGCACGATTTTACTAGAAAAACACACATTTGACGGCATTGATAAACACGAGTACGTCTTGCTCCTATAGCAAGTTGACAAACTATATGCGAGGAACTTGAAATTCGAGAAAGAAAGATAAGAGAAAGTGTATTTACTATGTGAGTTGCAGTCGGATGAAAATTATTGCAATACTGCGCAAGCGAAAAGAAACGAACAATCTGCGACTATATTTGACGCTGTCTTTGATCTCAAGAGTGTACGTGAGTGATTTTCAATGAAATTGAATCTTCCACGCCCGCATCTAAAATCCTGAACACGAGAGAAATTTTGCAAATCTTTTTTAGATAAAATTTTCAAAACACACACGTCAAAGCAATTTCTGAAGTTGTCAATTTTAGAGCTTTGAGACCACTTCAAATTTTGTGTATGTATATGCCGTTTTTTCCATGAACAAGTTTAGAAAATTTAAGGTGGTAAAGTGAGTTGCGCTTGTAAATTAATTACAGAGCAGCATGAAGGCTAAACAAATAGTGACACTATTTTATTATTTTCATTACTGCATGTCATGGTTCTATCTCACTATCTGCTTACTGAGGTGATTGTCATCGAGAAACACAGTAAAGTTTAAGTTCAGGTATAGCACAAGGGTGCCAAATTTGAGTCACAGGGTTAAGGCAGATGTCATGGGGGCGAGAGAAGGAGTCTGTTAAGTCCGATGAGACTGAAAGATAAAAAATAATAAAATGAAAAACATTACACTCGTGCCAGGAGTCCATTGTACGTCTTGTCAGTCATACTGATGAAAAAGGCTAAAAAATAACGAATGACATATTAAACTTACCTATTAATAACTTTATGTTCATTCTACTAATTCCACTACGCCTTGCCTTCAGAATGGTATCTCAAGAGATCGGAAAGAAGGGATCATTAAGTACTGACTGCAGAACACGAAGAACCTATGCACAAAGTGTGTTCCCATACAGGATCCCCTGCTCATAGAAGCAACAGGTTATCATTGAAGAGGGAGAAATAACAAAGAAGGAATGAAAATTTAGAAAAACAGCAGGCACGGAAGACAGAAGTCCCGAAGGCCTATCTATATAGGTGAAGCAATGTAAGAGTCTCTCTCTCTCTCTCCTCTGGAGGCACCATTCATGTACTATAGGCTACACACCTTTAACTAACCTATGCCTATTGATTACGCAATGCTTCCTTAGCTGATTCACCAAATAATTTTTTTATACAGTAGATTCTAAGTTAGTTTCAACTTCTCTAACTTCAACAAAGGTATCCGCAAATGAAGAAGGAAAGCAAAATTTTGTATGGAATAACGGGAACGGGAAATCGGTGGACTGTTTCTCCCCACCCTGCGCATAAACACAGCCAGATTGGAACCAGTTTATGGGAAATCAAAGAAGCTTAAGAAATCGACTAATAGATGGTGAAAAAACCTCGAAAAACTTCACTTCGAAACATATCTTCTTCTGGAGGCGCTAATTCCCGTAGACACAGTAGTTGTTACGGCCTGAAGGGGCTTAACTCGTTGACCGCGTTAGGATATCTGAAGTTCAATATTTACCTAAAATTTTAACTCAATTTTACTGAGAAATTCAGAAAAAATGAACTGTTTCTGGACCATTCCTTTATTTAGCTTTGATTAAGTATTTACATGAAAAAATTGATTTTGTGACTACTGGTCGGTGAGTAGCATTACGAAAATTCCCGCCGTGTACACCGGCGGCTCACATCACGACTCGTGCGTTAACACGTACGTTCACCGAGTTTCTGCGGTTGTTCCGGATGGTTTGGTTAGGTTGTAAGTTAGTACAATTGAAAAATAATGTTTCACCTCGTATGACAGCAGTGATTTTTTTAAACGGTCACGAAACAGATAAAATGTCATTCATTTACACCGGCACGTGAATAAGCAATTTTCATCTCGGTACGCATATGACCCAGTACGCAGGGAGCGTGTTAAAAATAAATTTAATTCTATAAAAGCCTCAAGCAAAAGTGTTTTTGTAGGGGGCAGCTGGGGCTGCGAATGCGGACGCAAGTCCGTGAGGGTACGCAGATGAAGACAAACACTAAAAGAATACCCCCTCGTGAACGTGGCTCAGGAATCCTGCAAATCCCATAAGACTGCAGGTACATTGGACAATCCCCTTCATCGCAACCTCCTGGGGAGGACAATTAGTGGTCTTAACTCCAGTCTATGCCTCTCAGCTCTCTGCTAATGCCACTAAATGATTAAAGAACGACAGAATTCAGCGAGTCGGCTCGGATATTTCATGTTATTTTGGTCAAAGAAAGCATGGATAGGGATAAATCAAATAAAAGTGGTTATTTTACAAGGAAAGTGAATGCCTTTGCAGACATTATGGTATGAAAACTCACCTGGCTATTGTTTTTCTCCGTTCTTTGCAGTGCGAGAAGATTAAATTAGTCGTTAGTTTTAGCCTCCCTACCCGCAGCAACAAAAGCGATCCAAAGAGAGGAAGGAGGAAGGCACCATTTAGTATGAAGTTAAGGAAACGTGGAATCTACGCAGATAGGGCATAGAAACAGTAAGTTGTGAAAGAAGATAATGAAACAAGGTCAAAGTTGAAGAAGAAAGTCAGAGGTGCTGAAAAACAGGACAGCAGTGAACCGAAAAGGTGGTCTTAACATAACAAAAACGTTTTATTTTAACCAGAAGAAAGCCTACCTAACTCTCCGCTCGGGCCCTCGCATTCTCCCCCTGGGAGCGCTAATTCCCATTGCAGTGCGAGAAATGATTCTGAGTCAAATCTTATTTTTCCTAAAGTGAAGTAAACAAAATATAATGAACACGAATGGTTGAAACCCACAGAAACCTTCAACTTCATCTCTTTCTTATCATATCCTCATAAATTAGGGTTTAAACGTTCTTCATTTAGAGAGTGGTTCAAGATACATTTGGTATATCTAGTAACATTTAATCCAAGGGTTTCAATAGCAAACTGTTTGAACGCTGTCGTTTTTTCAGTATCGATAAATCTTAACCTAATATACTATGATAAAATTAACAACAAATTAGGAAAAAGCAGCCAAATCCTTGTAAGAAAGTCACACTACATATCAGAAGTAGGATTCAGACCGGAATGTATGACGAAAGCTCCTCATACTATATTCTCTTCATGAAATAAAACACGAATTAGCCGCCCAACCGTACATCAACGCATACTTTGACATCTACGCACACAAAATTGTTTTTACCATGCACAAATTCCTCAGTTTTTGTCCATAAAATCGAATTTATACCTGTTTAATCAGCACGTAAGCATACGCTGAGCTCGGCGGGCCGTCCATGCACCCAACTGCCATGGGCCGCACGAACGGCAGCACTTCCCTCCGCCGAATCAATACCCGAGACTCAGACCATTCAGTCTACATGATGATTTTTCAAGCATTGCCAGACACGTTTTGTCAAATTACTTTGCTGAATAGAATGCATTTAAGGTTTAAGGCGCGCATCATACCATCAAAGACTCTCCTTCGTTTTGTCATCACAAAGTCGCAAGCGCTCATTCTCAGAGGGATCGAATTGAAACGGGCGTGTGAAGAAAGAAAGTAAGACTCTTCAGGATCTGAACATAGCTGGGAAAATGAACAACGAAGGCGAGAACAGGTCTATAAATCTCACGCGAGAGGTGCCATCCAACTGCCTGCGACAGATTTTCTAATAATTTACGTCGTTGGAGCGGTAGACTTGGCAGGGCATGCTCTTTCAAGTCAAATGGACGACGTCACAGAGTGTTTTTTCATCAAATGCTAAAGTTTCAAATTTTTTAAAAATATTAGCACTCAGCATCTAAGAATTTTGGGCTTTTCACCTGACAATTGCTCTCGCAGCTTCTGAAAAAGGCTCAAAAAGCTAAAGGTTGCCCCCCCAAAAAAAATTTCCACGGGTAACCACGCAGGGCAGTCAGCGGCTCAATGATGAAACTTAAAAAAAAAACTCAAACCTAATTTGGGAAGCTGGCCTCAGATTGACGCACAGCCTCAAACAGAAATTTTCAACAAAGGGAATACAGGTTCCAGGCCTTTTCCTCAATCACTTGTTTCGATTATTGACGTGGGTGTCACGGTACCCATGACCATTTATCAACTAAGGATATTTATGTACTGTTTTTCTTTCTTTTTCTTTCTTTCATTGGAGGACAAACCCCACAAATCCACCAAGTAGGACTGTCTTACATATAGAAGAGTGGGAGTTGAGGAGTGGTCAATCTCTTGCGACAGCATGGATCAGTGAAGGAATAAGTGAACCTGCGAGAGAATCACTTATAGCAGCTGAATGTGTTAACGATTCCAGGTTATGTCATAGTGAGTGTGACTTGTCATCGCATCATTTCGTGCTGTCCAGTGTAAGAAGGTTCTTAATTGAAAGATTCTATTTCACAAGTCGTTTGTTTTATACTGTTTGTTTCTGAGAGTAAATGGTGTTGTACAAATATGATCTATAATCTGGGTACTTTGAACAGCGGTGTTTGCAAATCGTTTCTAGATTCTTTCTTTCTTGCGTGTTTGGGCGATTCTACTGTTGAGGTTCCCTCCTCCACCTACCTATGCATACCGTCGTTAATGACGTCGACGCTAAAAACAAGGAAAATGCATCCAACACGGCCTTGCATTGAATCTTAGAAAGAACTGCGTGCTCACTTATAAGAGATATGCTCTCTTAGAAGACATCAAAACATCTGCACGATGTGCATGACACTCTCCTAGACGATTTCCTTCGTCATGAATATTTGATGTGAAGAACTCCGCGGTCCCATCGTCCTACACAGCGCTACCATCATACGAACGCCGACGTTGCTTCTATTCATGAAGGAGCATAAAATTTTTCCCTTTATTTTGTGTTCGTCTACATAGGCTTCCTCTCCCTACCACTGCAAAGCAACTACACCTCATTAAACCGCGTCACTTCGATGAATATGTTTTTATGTCCTCTATTCTTGGTTGCAATAGGATCATTATATAATTTTACAGAGGTAAGTACTGCAACGAGGATTCTAGATATCTATATGAGTTACTAGACGTATACACTTGCTCCATGCTTTGATACTGTGTCACAATCGCGTGGAGTGATCGTATCCTTGAACATCACAGCCGACGTCAGCGCCCCAGAAGAAACATTCAGAAGGGGACCACGGTAGCGATCATGCACGTGCGGTGCAGCACGAGGGTCCTAAAGTTCCTATTCTCATCGCGGTGTCCTTTATTCAGGGAAATTAAGCACAAGTAACTATACCCTTTACGTCCGGTGCATTAACCCTTTCGATACTGATGGTACAAATTAGGACCTCTTCATTTTTTCTAGCTTAGGAAATAGAGGAGAGCGAATTGCGACTTTGCATTGCTGGTGGTACAATCTATACATAGTACCTCTTATGGCATTGATATCCAGCTCCATCTGGCTGCTTCAGCTTCCAAACAAAGAGTTACATCACAATTGATTTTTCGTCATGGGTTCCCAAAATAGTGACGGTACATATACGTATCGATAAAAAACATTTTTTCATTCTACATATTTAATTGCTTCTATGAGCTATATACCTTTTATGAACCTCAAATTTAACCAAATTTAGCGTAAAAAGTATGAAAAAAATTATTTTTTCAATTGTGGTATCGAAAGGGTTAAAAATTAACCTGCCTCAGACCTGCGTCAAAGGATGCGGTACTTTTCGTATTCTTTATTATTTTTTATTTAATCCTAATTGACATTCATGACTTTAATAGGCAGTTTTCTATCGACACCGTCTCCTTCAAGGATTTTTAAGTTATTTGATGTTATTTCCATTCGAAGGTTGTTCTTCTACTAGATGCGAGATATGATTAGCAGATTGGATTAAATTATAACTTAATTTACGCATCCATAACCACAACAAAGCTGTTCTTAAAAAGGAGAAGGACGCAAACACCACGTACAGAATTAAGAGAACAGGAGTCTATGCACAAATTGTGTCCCCCATACTGCACATAAAAACAGCGTGAAGAAAGTAGGCTTACGAAACAAGAAAAAACTGAACAAGAACGTAATACGTGCTGAAATAAGGACAGTCGTAAACTGATAAAGGATGGTGTATAAAAACGCAAAAAGCCTATTTCATTTCAATGGAAAAGGCCTAACCTATAGCTCGTTTCTTCTTCCTATGAGCGCAGGTTTTCGTAGATCCAATAACTGTATGCCCTGGGGGGCTTTCAATAAATTGTAAAAAGGGAATTTACGAATGTGCTGAATAACACATGTATGATGTTATAAGCGATATCTGATTAGATTAGATGTTAGCTTAAGCCTCCCTAACTGCAAAAAATGAGTTCCAAAGAGAGAAAGGAGGAAGGCACCATTTAGTATGGATATAAGGGAATGCAGCCTCTATGCAGAAAAGGCCTAGAAGCAGGAAGTTAAGAAAGAAGTTAATGAAACAAAATTTAAGTTGAAAAAACAAGTAGTAGGTGCTGAAAAAAAAGACAGCAGTGAACCGAAAAAAGGTGATCTTTAACATAAAAAAATAACGTTTTATTTCAACAAAATGAAGACCCTAACTTTGATCTCGGACCCTCACATGTTTCCTTCTGAGAGGGCTAATTCCCATAAATATAATGGTTCTATCCCTCTGAGGAGTCACTGAAAGAACATATTTTGTTCGAAGTCTACATACCCGAACCTTTCATTCGCGATGAAATGGGATCTTCTGAAAACACACTTAAAATAAATCACTGCATTGAGTTAATTCACATTACTAGACGTCCGTGCAGGAGAAGGTAGCAGATAAATTGGGTTTCCATTCACAGAAGTCATGAAGCTAATTTATAATTACTCGAAGAACAGAGCAACGTTTTAAAAATGCCTTCCACCATCGTAAACTGACGGAATGGTAGATTTACCAAAGCGTAGTGATTCTCTCAGAACGACGTGAATTATGTACATTTGGAGACTCACAGAGAGTTGAGCGGTTGATATGAATCATTGCCTGGTTTGGAGTTTCTCATTCTTGAAAAAAATCAACTACTGTACAACTGCCTCAGAGAAAGCGTTACTGACTCCTGCTAACGAAAGGTTTAGCCATTGAATGAAGAGGTATTAGGTTCACTGTAGAAACGTTAATTAAACTAATCCATTCTGTGTTGACATGGTTAACTACGTCACCGAGGTCGGGGTAGGCCGCTGTCAAACACCGTCGCATTTGCGTGCTCGGTACCGCGAGCGCTGCGCAGCGGCCGCGAAAAAATGTCTACCTTACCCAAATACTTGTCATTTGCGCCACCATAGTAGTCTACGCGGAGCGGCGCTGTTTTGAGCAGCCACAAAGGCAACCTCAGTCGCTATTTTAGATGCTACAGCGATTCAAGTTTACACGAATGTTCCCTGCATTGCTGTTGGAGTGCGCCGCGTGGCCTTGCTGTGCTAATTAGCGCAGAGGCCGGCAGCGATTTTCAATTTTGGAGGAGAGAGCTCGACTCAACCCTGAGGTGCAGGTTCGGTGGGAGAAGGTCCGTGACGAGCTCGAATACAATGTTGAATTTCGCGTCCTCCCGGGGGCAGTTGATGTAGCTCTCGCTAGCAGACCTGAAACTTCTTGGTAGGTGCTAAAAAATGAAAACTCCTAAATTAACTTGGCGACCTAACTTTTATTAGAGCTCCATTTTAAATCTGGTGCATGTAAAATCATGTCCTTATAAATGAATCATAGTCTTTCAGGTATAGGTAATGAATTTTTCAAGAGTGGATCACATTTTTTCATGAACAAATAGCAATTTATATTAATTGTGAGAAAACATGTTATCGATTATGCAATACTATTCAAATTCTGGCGAAATCTTACAGATAATCATTAATCAATGATAATTATAATTATTACAATTACACTAATATTATTCATAATTTTAATTTACGTTTACTGAAAAAAAATTTATATTAATACATTTTAGCCCGTAAAATATTTTCCGTGCTCATTAAATTAATGGCGGAGTGTGTTGACAAGTCTTCATTACTACACAGCCATTAAATTTGTCCAGTGTTATAACAATGGAACGCGTGGACAACGCAAATGTACTTCATAAAGTATTTCATCAAGAAGTGAAGACATTCAAATTATTTAGCTAGTACTAATGACTGAAAATTATCATAATCATGGTATTACTTTACATGGGTGTTTACAAAAGCCCTTACATAGGTCCAGCATTGACCAGCCAGCCATTTAAAACCCAGCCCGTAATAATATGGTCTTGATGTCATATTTGAAGCACCGTTACAAGCTGTCGGAATACACGTAATGTCAGGCTAGTCTGCAATCGGTCCTTTCGTTACAGGGAATACGATAAAAAAGCACGTACTCAAACATCTTATATTCGTGTTCGAATTGTACTAAGCGATAGTTCATCCTTTCTCTTAGTCGTAAAGTAAAATAGTTGAAACCCACGCTATCTTAAATCTTAACAAAGACCTTCGAAAGTAGATTCAATTTTATGCATGCGAGCCAGTGTTCATTCTCGAAACGGTCATTCAACTGCTTAATCACATTACTCTAGGATAAAGAAATGGTAGTTAGTATCTTTTATAATGGCATTCCAAGCGATTAACCCTGAAATTACGCGCTTTATTACTTGATACATTTTCGATCTCAAGACTACCAACAACGTAATCATTGAATTTTCAGACGATGAAATCAAGCAATGGAAGCAATCTATTTGTAACGCACATTCACACTACCACCTCTAAATAACTATAAGCAATACCCATGAACAACTCTCATCTAGTACAAAGATTTTCATGGTATGACGCTCGCACAAAGTTCTTTCTTCGACCTAGTGATCCTACATTTGAACACCTACGCAGAAATTAAAAGCTTATGAACCTTTATACCAAGAAAAAATACACAAACAAACCGCCGCAAATAACAAAACTTGGCCACCGAACGTCAAAATCCGCCTTATCCACCCTTTCCTTGCCAGCCTTCGTGCCCTACACAAAACAGAAAATACTTATACTCCTCGCAGTGCCTTTGCTGCAAAGATGTCGAGTATTGTGTTCCAGATGCTCAACTTTTGAACGAAGCAAAATTTCAGGCCCCAGAGCACTCGTCTTTTTCCGAACGAAAAACTTTGGCTCAAGAGCCTTGCAATCGAACCTGCCCACTTCAGTGCCTCTGGAAACTGGGAATGTGAAGTGAGCGATCGCTCGAGACGGTCTACGCAATCGGGAGTACACTCTTTGAGTGCCAGTTATACAAAACGCGTTCGAATTAGCGTGAACAGATTTCAAAAACATAGAAATCATTCTACAAGCCTGACAAACTATCAAATGACGCCTTGAGAAACTGAGACATATCAAGACGTAGAGAATTTGAAACACTGAACGGTTCCTACAAAATGCTACCACTTAAATCTTGAAACGAACATGGTCAAACCAAAACGCTTTCATGATAGCTGGTAATTGCACTCTGAAAGCGTTAAAAAAGCGCAACTTGCGAACAAAAATTTACACAAATTCCTCCAACGTGCGCAATGAAAGTCGATTGACGCAATGAAAGGCGATATGAGGGTGCTTATATCGCACTGAAAATATCAAAAGCAAATATATAAGATATCAGAATTATACGTAAATGTAGCGTATGATGAGTTAAATTCGGCGTATTTGACAACGTTCTTAGTGATTTCCGACAGAGTTTCATTACATTCTCTTATAACTTCATTTTGCAAAAAATCCGAGAAAAATTCTGCTTGTCTAAAAAACTGGCCAGAAGCATCGTACACGGGAAATTGAGTACGCCATTGAAGGTAAACGATCGTCCAGGAGACTGTATCGGAAAATCTTCAAAGATAACTGCTTGCTGACGAGATCAATCACTCTTTCGCAAGCGCTGCCTTAAAAAAATGCTCGACGTTCAGCGGTAGACAAGGCCACTGGCCGGAGGCGTCTTTAGCTTCTCTATTACAGTAGACTGCACACTCCTAAAAAATGACACGGACATTGCAACACCATAACCCTAAGAGCAGGATATGATCACGTAATCGCCTCCACGTAGCTGCCGGTTTAAAAAAGTGATAAATTTTCAATGGCGCAGAAAGCAGAGCTCATCAAAAGGCTTTTGAAGTGTTAAAGTCGCTTTATTAGCTTGACAAAACTTCAAAGGCGTAATTAAGAAGCGCCCCGAAGACGCCAGGAGACCTAAAGGACGACCTAGTTAGAGGACGATGCAGTTTGACATCATGTGATGCGTCATTCAAGGCGATGGACTCACCGAAAGTTTCCAAACTCAATACATCGACGCGCAGTTGACGGCGTTTTCCTGCATGTAACCGAGCAAATACAAGAGCAAAATAGAAGTGGTTGTAATTTCATTCATAGAATACAGAATTTTTCGCAATACTTCTAATAGTTTTTTTCCATAAATCATTGAATACACTCGTGCAATCGGGAGGAAAGTCTCCTAAAACTCAATTTGCTGTGAGCGAGAAATTTCTATTATCGCGGAGCGAGCAGCAAACATAAGACGCAAAATCATTACTTCGATTGATCACAAAATGCAACGCTGGTGATGTACCTCCTACCCACACCAAAGCCTCTACGGGGAAAATTATTAATTTATAACCTAAAACGTAGTTTTATTGACATAGAGAAATTTTTCCCTAAGTCTTGAAAAAAAGACAGACTCATTACACAGTATTTTCCATGAAGGTTTCAGAATCATCCAGAACTGTTTCACGATTATGGCTAAAACACAGAGAAAATACAAGCGGGTGCTTATGATTGACCATCGCTTGATGAGCCTCCAACAGGTTTCGTGCTTCCTTAATTAGCTGCAACAAAGTTCTTTAGCAAAAATCACAATTACAGTGCTTCCCTTGCCTAATAGTCCCTAATTCTGGAAATTATACCCGATATTAGAATGAAATTGGTTCCAACACAAGTCAATGATGAGGCTTCTTTCGCTGAACCATCACGTGTCTTTTTTCGAAGACACGACTGCTGTGACTGATGTTCTGAAAGAAGTCTTCTGTGAAAACAGGGATTATAGCAGTAATTGAAGTCCAAATTTTCAAGCTTTATGACTGGCTTGTCATCAGTATACGAGCGCGTTCGCTCTCTATTACCATATTAACATAAATGATCCTCGTCCAAAAGAGTGATCTCAATTTGCCCATCAGGGTTCCTCATTAACTTCGCTAGCTCCTTGTTGAACGCAGAGCAAATTACGTAATTTGGGTCTCAAGCAGGTACAGCACGAGCCACTTCTCTCACGCACACGGTATGGACTTGCACTAAGTGTTGCCGAGGTGGCCACGATGGAGTTTTTCATGCCCAAATCCTCAAGCAAGGGTTTTCTTAAATAATTTTACTGTACAGAACTTCTAACGTTGGACAAGGTTTCCACACACTTAATAGGCTTTTGAGGACAAGTTTTCAGTTTGGAAAAGCTCAAAAGTAAGAATTTGGGCGAGAAAAATGCTCATCTGGAGACCCTTAGATTGAGTCGCTTCTTCATGTTCTAATCATGAACTTTGTGAACATTAGAATAGTTTTGTATGGGGATAGTTTTCAAATGGGGATAGTTTATGGTTAGAATTAAGCTATCTTACAAAAAACTCGTTGTTTTAGCGAATCCAAAATTCAAAATTTTTATCAAGAGATTTAGTAAAATTTAATTACATGCAAAATATTATTCCTACTGTTTCCATTACGGTTCACTGCCGAATGACACTTTCTTCCTCATTCTAATGTTGGTAAGAGCCTGAAGCCAGGAATTATCCATTTTTGGTGAACGTAAAACGCTTAAAGCAATCAGCTGGGAAAGTGTTGAGGAAACCGTTAACAAAAAATATGACTGGGGCATGAATGAACCGTAAATAAAGACAATCTACGGATTAGAAAACCAGAATTTAACTAAGTTGAATTCTTCCGTTGTACAACTAAATTATGAGTGAAATGTAACCAAAACTATTTAACGTTCAGCGGAATGAACCATCGACTCAAATGTTAAAATGAATAGATATCATCTTTTGACAGAATCATTGACTGATACTTCATCAGCAACGCTGATATCAACTACGATAAACAAAAAAGCGACTTCGTTCAGAAATTCAAAAGAAATAATCGAGCGCAAACTGATGAAGTTAAAACCTCACGTCAATGCTGCAGTTTTAAAATTTATTCAGAGTTTTAACTCCGTGAAATATTGATAAATCCAAATGACCAATTAAATTTAAGAATTAATCTCTTGTCACATAAAAACTAAAAGATAAAACACCTATTAATTCAGCATGTCGTTCGTGTACTCACATCGTCCAGTTGCTGAAACAGCATGATTAAAAGAGATATATGATTTGAAATTCGAATTCAAACCTAGTTTGTAGCATACACATGCATTACAAATTCAAAACGTGCATGTGTGTGCATATGGCTTTGAGAAATCTCCTGAATAATAAATTAAAAACTACGTAAATAATGGAAAAGACAACGCGTGCGAGCTCAATATTCTCCCACATGTTCGTGCTACTTGTTGAAGAGCAGGAGTATAGAAGCAAAGAACACTTTTTATCCACATCACGTGGAATTTTAATACAAGTCAGCGTAGGAAACTTCGAATCAAAAGAACTGAGGATGCCAAATTGCCTAGAGACTAAAACAGCGGCTAAGTTGCCAAGGGAATAAAACTGAAGGGAATGTGCGGAGTGAGAAAAAGAGTTACTGAGGAGTGTGAGGCTTTTTATCATGGAGTTGGGAGGCCTGGAGTGATGAATGGAAGGGTGAGAGGAGGCAGGGTTGCATTAAAAGTGAATGAATTGAGCAGAAGAAGGTGTTAGCGAGATTGATGCTGGTGATAACGCAGCCGAGCGTGAAAAGTGGTTATGGCCAACTGCCTTCAGCGGAAAAAAACTACCCAGGCAAGAGAATATTTTTGGGTATAAATTGACCGATTGCGCTGGTGACGTCCATGCAAGAGTAAGAGATGTAGCGACTTGTGAAGAGTTGAAGAAAGCTGTGAAGCGACTCGTGGGGAAAAAGACATGCGGAGAGGATGAGCAGCCAGCCGGCCTGAAATGCTGATGCACTCGAATCGATCAATTATCGAGTAATTGGATTTGCAGAATATAGGTGTGGCTATAAAGTGGCAGAGGTTCTGGAGTGTGGCCGTATGATTTGTTGGATGTTATGGGACAGGCATGAACGGAAGAGGAAAATGGAATTACTAATTTCAATGTGAAATAAACAAAAGCACAGAGGTTCATTGGAGTTAAAGAAGTCTCCATATTCTGCAGAAGTTCGTGATGAAATTGGAAGTATAATTCATACTTTCGTATAGTATAAGTATGTAGTATAAGTTCACACTCATAGTTCTTTTTTTATAGTTCATATTTCGTGGTGAAAAATGCAACGAGATTATCTTGAGAAGTTCAAAATCATTAAGATCCAATGGAAGCTACACGCAGAAAATAGGCGATTAATTCAAAACATTAGTTCCAGTGTGCAGTGGTTAGAGAAGTGTGCAGTGGTTAGAGAAGTGTGCAGTGGTTAGAGAAGAAGTGTGCAGTGGTTAGAGAAGAAGTGTGCAGTGGTTAGAGAAGAAGTGTGTCGTGGTTAGAGAAGAAGTGTGCAGTGGTTAGAGAAGAAGTGTGCAGTGGTTAGAGAAGAAGTGTGCAGTGGTTAGAGAAGAAGTGTGCAGTGGTTAGAGAAGAAGTGTGCAGTGGTTAGAGAAGAAGTGTGCAGTGGTTAGAGAAGAAGTGTGCAGTGGTTAGAGAAGAAGTGTGCAGTGGTTAGAGAAGAAGTGTGTCGTGGTTAGAGAAGAAGTGTGTTGTGATAAGAGAAGAAGTGTGCAGTGATTAGAGAAGAAGTGTGCAGTGGTTAGAGAAGAAGTGTGCAGTGGTTAGAGAAGAAGTGTGCAGTGGTTAGAGAAGAAGTGTGTCGTGGTTAGAGAAGAAATGTGCAGTGGTTAGAGAAGAAATGTGTAGTGATTAGAGAAGAAGTGTACGGTGGTTAGAGAAGAAGTGTGCAGTGATTAGAGAAGACGTGTGCAGGGATGAGAGAGTTGATTAGAGAAGTGCCTACCTGAGAATTTCAGAAACAGCGTCACATGAAAGTGTGTTTCGCTATAATAAACATCGTGAGAAAGTTTATTTGCGTGAAGAAGACGTGATGAGAGCCTCTGTCACCAAGGAAGCCTTTCAAATAAGAGACACAAATTTAACATAAGAATAATTGAGAACAAACTTTACAGTTTGGACGACGGAAAATAGTTTGTCCAACTCACATGCAATATAAAAGAGTAATGCACCCATTATTCATTATGTTTCAAGGTGCTAGATGATTTAACATCCAGTGATAACGCTAAAATAGTTTGTACGTTGTAATCTAATCTACCAACTACAGTGATAACATTAAGATGATAGATCCTCAAACAGCCACAGAGATAACATCAAGATGAAAGATGCTCAAATTCAACAGCCATAGTGAAAACAGTGAGTTAAGATGACAGTTTAAAAGCCCCGTACTTGCAGTTTCACGCAGTTCAATAAGAATAAAACCAGGAAGTGAAATTGTGAGGAACAAATGATGCTGATACATCTGAACAAAGCTCCTGAGATAGATGGTTTAAGAATCAATTGTCACCATCTCAATGAGAAGATTTTCAAAATTCAGGTGTCCCACTAGAGATCACAAACCGCATTTTGATTTACGTATCGTCAATGAAAATAAATAAGGGCAGGTTAGTCATAATTTTCTTAGTTTATCGTGATATTGAATTTTAGCGCTGAGTTTCATTCAAACTGAATTTCGACCGGCTATTGGCATGCTTCTTTTAATGTATCATGTATTTTAGTAATGAATAATGAAATTAAACACAATTAGAATTTAACAATGAACTTCAGGAGGCACGCACGCTAACTATTGATATAATCGCTCATTGAGTTCAACGCTGAATATTTCAAATGAGTTTGACTGACGTTAATTATTAAACGAATAAAATTCAAACATCAGTTCAAAAACACTCATTTTGGGTAACACAAAGAATATCTTAAGGAGCTCTTAATGGGATGAGAATCATTTCACACGAATAATTTTCATACCTGCCATTCATCACTGAAAAGGCGTACCGTGAAAATAATATGCATTTTGTGAGGTGAGATGCCCCTAATTCACCCCCTCGGCTTTTTCTAATAAGCTTCGGCTTCCTTATATTACCTTCGTTAAATATTCATTCCTAATAGACGGGTGATGTTTTTGAGAAGTACCCTCACTCACAGTTTTCACCCAGCACTCGTTTTCCGTCGCGGCATCTAAAATTCCACTTAGCTTCAACATTAGCTCTCTTTTAGTACGCGTACAATCCATCTTCTTCCATTCACCACCCCTAAATTTCATTGAAAAAACGCTCAGAGCTTAAAGAAGACACTCAAGCCACCAGTTTCACGGAGCCACACCATTAAAAAAATCCAAAAGTTCAAATTAAATTTTGTCGAAAACAGCGATAATCAACTCTTGTGAATGCTGCCAATCTAACTGTACTCTGTACGTAGAGCGGAAACGTAATTGAGAGCATTTGTTTATCCCTGGTAATATCTACCAGCAAATTGACTGTTAGATTATAAATTAGTTTCAGCCTCCCTTTACCACAACAAAGATGTTCAAAGAGAGGAGGGATGGAGGCACCATTTAGTAGGGAGTTGAGGGAACGTGGAATCTATGCACAAAGGGTGTTCCTGCAATGGATCCCGCGCGCATAGAAACAGTAAGATATGAAGGAAGGTTATGAAATAATGAAACAAGATAAAAGTTGATGAAGAAAGCCAAAGGTGCTGAAAAATAGAGCAGCAGTGAATCGAAAAAAGATGGTTCTTAACAGAACAAAACAAAACAAATTATTTCAGCTAAAAGAAGGCCTTTCATTATTACTATACAAGAAAGTTTTTGCCTCCCATAACCACGACAAAGATGTTCCAAGAGAGGAAAGAGGAGGGCACCATTTAGTATGGAGTTGAGGGAACGCGGAATCTATGCACAAGGTGCACAGAAGCACAGAAACAGTAAGCTAGGAAAGAAGTTCATGAAACAAGAAAAAAGTTGAAGAAGAAAGTAGTAGGTGCTGAAAAACAGGACAGCAGTGAACCGAAAAAAAAAAGGTCCGTAACAAAACAAAAACCCATTTTATTACAACAAAAAGGAAGCCTACCTAACCTTTAACTCAGGCCCTCACATGGTTCCCCTGGGAGCGCTAATTCCCATAGATAAAATAGTTGTATCCCCCTGAGAGGTACAAGAAGGCCTATTTAACTCCTAGCTCAAGACCTAATATTTTCCCCTCTCTGAGTGCTAATTCCCATAAATACAATAGTTCCTAGCAGCAAAATTATTCAGTTCGAGATGCTGAATGAATGATTGATTTACTTCAAGTAAGTTTCAGCTTCCCTTAACACAAGAAAGTTATTGAAAGAGAGGAAGGATGAAGGCACAATTTAGTATGGAGTTAAAGAACGTGGAATCTATGCACAAGGTGTGTTCCCCCACAGGATTCCGTGAGCCTAGAAACATTAAGTTGAGAAGAAAGGAAAGATAGAAGTTGAAGAAGTTAGCCATAGGTGCTTAAAAACAGGACATTACTGAACCGAGAAACATGGTCCTCAACGAAACAAAAACGCATTTTCATCCAACATAGAGAAGGCCAACCTTTCTCTCAGCTCGGGACCTCATATTTTCATCATGGAAATACTAATTCTCATAGATACAAACGAGATGCTGAAATCACAACTGATTGGGTGCAGGTTGATTATTTTACTTACCACATAGCACTACTGAAATGAAGAAACTAATGATAAGAAAATTTGGGAAACTCGTAAAGTGATGGAATGAAAACTTATTAAAAAAAACATTGCTTTCTAAACGAACAAAACATGCAAACTAAACGCACATCACCAAGAATGTATGATGATGAAACATCTTATGAACCTACAATAATAATCTTAATTTCTTACATTTTCTATATGAATCTAACATATTCCTCATGCTAAACATTCCTCCCTTAAGAACCGAGCACTGCAAAAAAAAAAAGAAATGGACTGCCAGCTTTGTCTCCCCGCCGCCTGATTGAATTAGGGGACAAATTTGGTGCCTAGAAATGCAGGATAGATTGTTGGAGCCGGAGGCGGTCTGAGGTCAGCCCTCGGGCAGGTATGAAACGTCTCTCTCCGGCGCTTGGTGTACAAACACCGCGTGCGCCAATTCTGTGTGGATGTGTGCACTGCGTGCGAGGAATATCCAACCTCGCGAGCCTTCCGTCTAGGTAAGAGGAAATCGTTACTGTAGAATAATTCTACATGCGGAAAGAATAATTCGACGGTTTAGCGAGAAACTGCGTCGCTTTACCATAGGGTGTATATATAATTTAGCGTAATTCTGTATTATCATTTCAGACGGGGAAATTTTATGAAGGCTTTCTAGTGTTAAGCCGGAACGCTTCACCGCAAAACATCGAATTCAGTGGGAATCAATAGTAGATTTTCAAATGTGGAGATATGATACCGACATTTGGTTTCAAACTGTATTAGCGCCTCGAAGTACTCTAAGCTGTATTAGCGCCTACACAAGTGACAAAGAGGACGACTGGTTACTGACAAAAAGGACAACAGTGGCATACAACTTTTTTTTTATCTTCTGAAGAATCGTGAAAGGAGACATGAATGAGTTCTATTACAACTGTAATCCGAACTTCAAATGATAGAACCCGACAACTGACAACGAAGAAGTGTTGATTCTAGGAGGTATTCTTGACCTTTTTGTGGTAGATAAACACACGACAGAAAGAATAACACTTAAAACAATACTGATGTCATGGCGAAATGAACTGTTGATAAGACTAGCTTTCTGAGTCATGGGCGAGATAAAATACGATCAACGTGATCAAGTCGGTAGACTTATCGAATGCGTACTGGTAGCAAATCATTCTGATTCAGATTTTCAGATTTCCGACGCTCAAACAACTCGCAGCATCAAATAAAATAGTAATTCGAGCTCTTATTACTTACCTGGCATTAAGCAAAAAATTCAAAACTGTAAATTGGAGTTTCCTTAATGCAGAGATTCATGAAAAATTGCGACAGCGAGTTTGAAACCTGAAAATTGAGCAACTTTAATTTAAAGCGTCGCTACACATTAGTGTTACTCAAGATTGGTTTGATTGACGTATTGGTAGGCACTCGTACTCTTAAAATGAACAAAATTAGGAAGGCAGGTAGGAACATCGTGTTCAATTTTAAAAGAAAAAAAAGTTTCCAGATCATCACGCGTTAAAAAAAGGGTGACAATTGAGACGTTAGAAAAGAAATGAAAGTCATGAAATGTGAACGTTGGGTCTTAACATTTCGACGCTATATGATGAGGCGACTTCGTTGTCGTGGCCCGAATGTATTTCAGGGAATCCGCTCCCGTGATCTAACCAAACACACAGCATTAATTATTCAGCTGTTCGAACGGCGCTAGGACAAACAGTATATTGTCTGACGCAGATGATATTTCCAATTCAAATGGCTAAATCAAGTGTTCCCGCCGGGTGATATTGGATGAGAGTTTGATGCCACAGAGCTGTCACATTAGATTGAGGGCATTGGTGCCGCAGTGCAGCCACATTGGACAGAGGGCACTGGTGCCCCACAGAACTGCCACATTTGACAGAGGGCACTGGTGCTACAGAGCTGCCACATTGAACAGAGGGCCCTGGTGCCGCAGAGCAGCCACATTGAACAGAGGGCACTGGTGCAACACAGAACTGCCACATTTGACAGAGGGCACTGGTGCTACAGAGCTGCCACATTGAACAGAGGGCCCTGGTGCCGCAGAGCAGCCACATTGGACAGAGGGCACTGGTGCCACAGAGCTGCCACATTGGACAGAGGGCACTGGTGCCACAGAGCTGCCACATTGGACAGAAGGCACTGGTGCCACAGAGCTGCCACATTGAACAGAAGGCACTGGTGCCACAGAGCTGCCACATTGGACAGAAGGCACTGGTGCCACAGAGCTGCCACATTGGACAGAAGGCACTGGTGCCACAGAGCTGCCACATTGGACAGAGGGCACTGGTGCCACAGAGCTGCCACATTGGACAGAAGGCACTGGTGCCACAGAGCTGCCACATTGGACAGAAGGCACTGGTGCCACAGAGCTGCCACATTTGACAGAGGGCACTGGTGCTACAGAGCTGCAACATTGGACAGAGGGCCCTGGTGCCGCAGAGCAGCCACATTGGACAGAGGGCACTGGTGCCACAGAGCTGCCACATTGGACAGAGGGCACTGGTGCCACAGAGCTGCCACATTGGACAGAGGGCACTGGTGCCCCACAGAACTGCCACATTTGACAGAGGGCACTGGTGCTACAGAGCGGCCACATTGGACAGAGGGCCCTGGTGCCACAGAGCTGCCACATTGGACAGAGGGCACTGGTGCCACAGAGCTGCCACATTGGACAGAGGGCCCTGGTGCCACAGAGCTGCCACATTGAACAGAGGGCAATGGTGCCACAGAGCTGCCACATTGGACAGAGGGCACTGGTGCCACAGAGCTGCCACATTGGACAGAGGGCCCTGGTGCCACAGAGCTGCCACATTGGACAGAGGGCACTTTGTGCCACTGAGCTGCCACATTGGACAGAGGGCCCTGGTGCCACAGAGCTGCCCCATTGGACAGAGGGCCCTGGTGCCACAGAGCTGCCACATTGGACAGAGAGCCCAATTGCCACAGAGCTGCCACATTGGACAGAGAGCCCTCGTGCCACAGAACTGCCACATTGGACAGAAGGCCCTGGTGCCACAGAGCTGCCACATTGGACAGAAGGCCCTGGTGCCACAGAGCTGCCACATTAGACAGAGGGCCCTGGTGCCACAGAGCTGCCACATTGGACAGAGAACACTTTGTGCCACTGAGCTGCCACAATGGGCAGAGGGCCCTGGTGCCACAGAGTTGCCACATTAAACAGAGGGCTCTGGTGCCACAAAGCTGCCACATTGGACAGAGGGCCCTGGTGCCACAGAGCTGCCACATTGGACAGAGGGCCCTGGTGCCACAGAACTGCCACATTGGACAGAAGGCCCTGGTGCCACAGAGCTGCCACATTGGACAGAGGGCCCTGGTGTCACAGAGCTGCCACATTGGACAGAGGGCCCTGGTGTCACAGAGCTGCCACATTGGACAGAGGGCCCTGGTGCCACAGAGCTGCCACATTGGACAGAGGGCCCTGGTGCCACAGAGCTGCCACATTGGACAGAGGGCCCTGGTGCCACAGAGCTGCCACATTGGACAGAGGGCCCTGGTGCCACAGAGCTGCCACATTGGACCGAGGGCACTTTGTACCACTGAGCTGCCACAATGGACAGAGGGCCCTGGTGCCACAGAGCTGCCACATTGGACAGAGGGCCCTGGTGCCACAGAGCTGCCACATTGGACAGAGGGCCCTGGTGTCACAGAGCTGCCACATTGGACAGCCAGCACTGGTGCCACAGAGCTGCCACATTGGAGAGAGGGCCCTGGTGCCACAGAGCTGCCATATTGGACAGCGAGCACTGGTGCCACAGAGCTGCCACATTGGACAGAGGGCCCTGGTGCCACAGAGCTGCCACATTGGACAGCCAGCACTGGTGCCACAGAGCTGCCACATTGGACAGAGGGCCCTGGTGCCACAGAGCTGCCTCATTGGACAGCGAGCACAGGTGCCAAAGAGCTGCTACATTGGACAGAGGGCACTGGTGCCACAGAGCTGCCACATTGGACAGCGAGCACAGGTGCCAAAGAGCTGCCACATTGGACAGAGGGTCCTGGTGCCACAGAGCTGCCACATTGGACAGCGAGCACTGGTGCCACAGGGCTGCCACATTGGACAGCGAGCACTGGTGCCAAAGAGCTGCCACATTGGACAGAGTGCCCTGGTGCCACAGAGCTGCCACATTGGACAGCGAGCACTGGTGCCACAGAGCTGCCACATTGGACAGCGAGCACTGGTGCCACAGAGCTGCCACATTGGACAGAGTGCCCTGGTGCCACAGAGCTGCCACATTGGACAGCGAGCACTGGTGCCACAGAGCTGCCACATTGGACAGCGAGCACTGGTGCCAAAGAGCTGCCACATTGGACAGAGGGCCCTGGTGCCACAAAGCTGCCACATTGGACAGCGAGCACTGGTGCCACAGAGCTGCCACATTGGACAGAGGGCCCTGGTGCCACAGAGCTGCCACATTGGACAGCGAGCACTGGTGCCACAGAGCTGCCACATTGGACAACGAGCACTGGTGCCAAAGAGCTGCCACATTGGACAGAGTGCCCTGGTGCCACAGAGCTGCCACATTGGACAGAGGGCCCTGGTGCCACAGATCTGCCACATTGGACAGAGGGCCCTGGTGCCTAAGAGCTGCCACATTGGACAGAGGGCCCTGGTGCCACAGAGCTGCCACATTGGACAGAGGGCCCTGGTGCCACAGAGCTGCCACATTGGACAGAGGGCCCTGGTGCCAAAGAGCTGCCACATTGGACAGAGGGCCCTGGTGCCACAAAGCTGCCACATTGGACAGCGAGCACTGGTGCCACAGAGCTGCCACATTGGACAGAGGGCCCTGGTGCCACAGAGCTGCCACATTGGACAGCGAGCACTGGTGCCACAGAGCTGCCACATTGGACAGCGAGCACTGGTGCCACAGAGCTGCCACATTGGACAGCGAGCACTGGTGCCACAGAGCAGCCACATTGGACAGCGAGCACTGGTGCCACAGAGCTGCCACATTGGACAGCGAGCACTGGTGCCACAGAGCTGCCACATTGGACAGCGAGCACTGGTGCAACAGAGCTGCCACATTGGACAGCGAGCACTGGTGCCACAGAGCTGCCACATTGGACAGCGAGCACTGGTGCCACAGAGCTGCCACATTGGACAGAGTGCCCTGGTGCCACAGAGCTGCCACATTGGACAGAGTGCCCTGGTGCCACAGAGCTGCCACATTGGACAGAGTGCCCTGGTGCCACAGAGCTGCCACATTGGACAGCGAGCACTGGTGCCACAGAGCTGCCACATTGGACAGCGAGCACTGGTGCCACAGAGCTGCCACATTGGACAGCGAGCACTGGTGCCACAGAGCTGCCGCATTGGACAGCGAGCACTGGTGCCACAGAGCTGCCACATTGGACAGAGTGCCCTGGTGCCACAGAGCTGCCACATTGGACAGCGAGCACTGGTGCCACAGAGCTGCCACATTGGACAGCGAGCACTGGTGCCACAGAGCTGCCACATTGGACAGAGTGCCCTGGTGCCACAGAGCTGCCACATTGGACAGCGAGCACTGGTGCCACAGAGCTGCCACATTGGACAGCGAGCACTGGTGCCACAGAGCTGCCACATTGGACAGAGTGCCCTGGTGCCACAGAGCTGCCACATTGGACAGCGAGCACTGGTGCCACAGAGCTGCCACATTGGACAGCGAGCACTGGTGCCACAGAGCTGCCACATTGGACAGAGTGCCCTGGTGCCACAGAGCTGTCATCAAACACTAGCATGTGTCTGTTTACTAATCGAACCAAAGAAATACGAAGGAATATAACAATTGCAGGCACGACGGAAGAACTATTCTCTCATCGTCGTGTTGTGACTTATCTCGCTGTCAAATTTTAAAGAGTTAACTTCTTTAAAATTTCACAGCGATCAAGTGAGATCATACATTAAAAATTGTGTGATCAATAAAAATAAAAATTCACAATAAAAATTTTCACTGTCAAGTGAGATCACACAATAAAAATTTCGTTCTAAAATGCATAAGAGTGACAACACTGAGCGCTTTACAAAGTGTAGGGACTCAGTTTTACAGAAAAGCAATACATCGGCCCCAAAATAGTTGACGGCCGAGATCAACTCCCCCCTGTGGACTGCGGAGAGCGAGCCGTTCAGATTATTGCGCCGCAAAAACGCGTTTTCTATGAAAACAACAAAGAAACACAACGCCAATCAACGCTTTTTCCGAATTGAAGATTAACAAATAAATGGAGTGAAAGAAACGAATTCGGTGTAGTCAGAAAATGCCGGTATATTGCGAAAATAAACCTTAAAGTGTTGTATGAAATCTTATTAGTTTTATGCGAGTGAAACTCTGCGAATTAAAAGTGTCGTATTTATTCAACAATCCATAAACGAGCGTAAAAATGAGCAAATTAAATCATCCAGAAACAAAACACGAGGCCAATAAAATTAGGGGGATAAGAAAGTAAGGTACACTTCTCATGAAGCAGAAATAAATAAAAGTGAAATGAACATGAACTATGGCATTGAAATCTGAGGAGAATTCGAAAGTTCGACTCAAAAACAAATCTTGCAAATTATGAAAAACACTGCAAATAGAAAGTCAAATGGACTTGTGGCGTCCCATATTGGAAAAACTGAAAAATTACTAAAGAAAACAATTAAATTGCCAAAAAAAAGTAGAATTACAAAGGCATCAAGTATATTTTTCAAACGCGAGGAGGAAGTGGCATGTTAATGAAAACGTTTGAGTTAATCAACAGAGAACACGCAATGGGCTAAAAAACACACAAACATGCGGAAATGGGAATTAATAGGGCGAAAGTTTAAAAAAATGCTGAAACTTACTATTAAAATACGTGAAATTACATTATGAAGAGAAAATGTTCGATAAACAACTTTGAAATTTATGTATAATATTAGGAAATGTAAAAAACACTATCATGCAAGCAGTCAAACACAAAGATAAACAGGAAAACAATAGCAAAAGAGTTCTCTAAAGAGTTTCCAGGCAGAGAATGACGAGGCATTTTAGCAGCACCAATTTATGATGGCATTAGAATTTCCTGTGATGGAAGCACGGTAGAAGCAAATTAGCACGGAGACAGTCGGGTGATGGAAGCACGGTGGCAGCAAATTAGCACGGAGACAGTCGGGTGATGGAAGCACGGTAGAAGCAAATTAGCACGGAGACAGTCGGGTGATGGAAGCACGGTAGAAGCAAATTAGCACGGAGACAGTCGGGTGATGGAAGCACTGTGGCAGCAAATTAGTACGGAGACAGTCAGGTCATAGAAGCACGGTAGAAGCAAATTAGTACGGAGACAGTCAGGTACTAGAAGCACGGTAGATGCAAATTAGTACGGAGACAGTCAGGTGATAGAAGCACGGTGGCAGCAAATTAGTACGGAGACACAGTCAGGTGATAGAAGCACGGTGGCAGCAAATTAGTACGGAGACACAGTCAGGTGATAGAAGCACGGTGGCAGAAAATTAGTACGGAGACACAGTCAGGTGATAGAAGCACGGTGGCAGCAAATTAGTACGGAGACACAGTCAGGTCATAGAAGCACGGTGGCAGCAAATAGTACGGAGACACAGTCAATTGATAGAAGCACGGTGGCAGCAAATTAGCACGGAGACAGTCAGGTGATAGAAGCACGGTTGAAGCAAATTAGTACGGAGACACAGTCAGGTGATAGAAGCACGGTGGCAGCAAATTAATACGAAGACAGTCAGGTGATAGAAGCACGGTAGAAGCAAATTAGTACGGAGACAGTCAGGTGATAGAAGCACGGTGGCAGCAAATTAGTACGGAGACACAGTCAGGTGATAGAAGCACGGTGGCAGCAAATTAGTACGGAGACACAGTCAGGTGATAGAAGCACGGTGGCAGCAAATTAGTACGGAGACAGTCAGGTGATAGAAGCACGGTAGAAGCAAATCAGTACGGAGACACAGTCAGGTGATAGAAGCACGGTGGCAGCAAATTAGTACGGAGACAGTCAGGTGATAGAAGCACTGTAGAAGCAAATTAGTACGGAGACAGTCAGGTGATAGAAGCACGGTGGCAGCAAATTAGTACGGAGACACAGTCAGGTGATAGAAGCACGGTGGCCGCAAATTAGTACGGAGACAGTCAGGTGATAGAAGCACGGTGGCAGCAAATTAGTACGGAGACACAGTCAGGTGATAGAAGCACGGTGGCAGCAAATTAGTACGGAGACAGTCAGGTGATAGAAGCACGGTGGCAGCAAATTAGTACGGAGACACAGTCAGGTGATAGAAGCACGGTGGAAGCAAATTAGTACGGAGACACAGTCAGGTGATAGAAGCACGGTGGCAGCAAATTAGTACGGAGACACAGTCAGGTGATAGAAGCACGGTAGAAGCAAATTAGTACGGAGACACAGTCAGGTGATAGAAGCACGGTGGCAGCAAATTAGTACGGAGACACAGTCAGGTGATAGAAGCACGGTAGAAGCAAATTAGTACGGAGACAGTCAGGTGATAGAAGCACGGTAGAAGCAAATTAGTACGGAGACACAGTCAGGTGATAGAAGCACGGTGGCAGCAAATTAGTACGGAGACACAGTCAGGTGATAGAAGCACGGTGGCAGCAAATTAGTACGGAGACACAGTCAGGTGATAGAAGCACGGTGGCAGCAAATTAGCACGGAGACAGTCAGGTGATAGAAGCACGGTAGAAGCAAATTAGTACGGAGACACAGTCAGGTGATAGAAGCACGGTGGCAGCAAATTAGTACGGAGACACAGTCAGGTGATAGAAGCACGGTGGCAGCAAATTAGTACGGAGACACAGTCAGGTGATAGAAGCACGGTGGCAGCAAATTAGTACGGAGACACAGTCAGGTGATAGAAGCACGGTGGCAGCAAATTAGCACGGAGACAGTCAGGTGATAGAAGCACGGTAGAAGCAAATTAGTACGGAGACACAGTCAGGTGATAGAAGCACTGTGGCAGCAAATTAGTACGGAGACAGTCAGGTGATAGAAGCACGGTGGCAGCAAATTAGTACGGAGACAGTCAGGTGATAGAAGCACGGTAGAAGCAAATTAGTACGGAGACACAGTCAGGTGATAGAAGCACGGTGGCAGCAAATTAGTACGGGGACACAGTCAGGTGATAGAAGCACGGTGGCAGCAAATTAGCACGGAGACAGTCAGGTGATAGAAGCACGGTAGAAGCAAATTAGTACGGAGACACAGTCAGGTGATAGAAGCACGGTGGCAGCAAATTAGAACGGAGACAGTCAGGTGATAGAAGCACGGTAGAAGCAAATTAGTACGGAGACACAGTCAGGTGATAGAAGCACGGTGGCAGCAAATTAGTACGGAGACACAGTCAGGTGATAAAAGCACGGTGGCAGCAAATTAGTACGGAGACACAGTCAGGTGATAGAAGCACGGTGGCAGGAAATTAGCACGGAGACAGTCAGGTGATAGAAGCACGGTAGAAGCAAATTAGTACGGAGACACAGTCAGGTGATAGAAGCACGGTGGCAGCAAATTAGTACGGAGACAGTCAGGTGATAGAAGCACGGTAGAAGCAAATTAGTACGGAGACACAGTCAGGTGATAGAAGCACGGTGGCAGCAAATTAGTACGGAGACACAGTCAGGTGATAGAAGCACAGTGGCAGCAAATTAGTACGGAGACACAGTCAGGTGATAGGAGCACGGTGGCAGCAAATTAGTACGGAGACAGTCAGGTGATAGAAGCACGGTGGAAGCAAATTAGTACGGAGACACAGGTGATAGAAGCACGGTGGCAGCAAATTAGTACGGAGACAGTCGGGTGATGGAAGCACGGTACAAGCAAATTAGCACGGAAACAGTCGGGTGATGGAAGCACGGTAGAAGCAAATTAGCACGGAGACAGTCGGGGGATGGAAGCACTGTGGCAGCAAATTAGCACGGAGACAGTCGGGTGATGGAAGCACTGTGGCAGCAAATTAGTACGGAGACAGTCAGGTGATAGAAGCACTGTAGAAGCAAATTAGTACGGAGACAGTCAGGTGATAGAAGCACGGTAGAAGCAAATTAGTACGGAGACAGTCAGGTGATAGAAGCACGGTGGCAGCAAATTAGTACGGAGACAGTCAGGTGATAGAAGCACGGTGGCAGCAAATTAGTACGGAGACACAGTCAGGTGATAGAAGCACGGTGGCAGCAAATTATCACGGAGACAGTCAGGTGATAGAAGCACGGTGGAAGCAAATTAGTACGGAGACACAGTCAGGTGATAGAAGCACGGTGGCCGCAAATTAGTACGGAGACACAGTCAGGTGATAGAAGCACGGTAGAAGCAAATTAGTACGGGGACACAGTCAGGTGATAGAAGCACGGTGGCAGCAAATTAGTACGGAGACACAGTCAGGTGATAGAAGCACGGTAGAAGCAAATTAGTACGGAGACAGTCAGGTGATAGAAGCACGGTAGAAGCAAATTAGTACGGAGACACAGTCAGGTGATAGAAGCACGGTGGCAGCAAATTAGTACGGAGACACAGTCAGGTGATAGAAGCACGGTGGCAGCAAATTAGTACGGAGACACAGTCAGGTGATAGAAGCACGGTGGCAGCAAATTAGCACGGAGACAGTCAGGTGATAGAAGCACGGTAGAAGCAAATTAGTACGGAGACACAGTCAGGTGATAGAAGCACGGTGGCAGCAAATTAGTACGGAGACACAGTCAGGTGATAGAAACACGGTGGCAGCAAATTAGTACGGAGACACAGTCAGGTGATAGAAGCACGGTGGCAGCAAATTAGTACGGAGACACAGTCAGGTGATAGAAGCACGGTGGCAGCAAATTAGCACGGAGACAGTCAGGTGATAGAAGCACGGTAGAAGCAAATTAGTACGAAGACACAGTCAGGTGATAGAAGCACTGTGGCAGCAAATTAGTACGGAGACAGTCAGGTGATAGAAGCACGGTGGCAGCAAATTAGTACGGAGACAGTCAGGTGATAGAAGCACGGTAGAAGCAAATTAGTACGGAGACACAGTCAGGTGATAGAAGCACGGTGGCAGCAAATAAATACGGAGACACAGGCAGGTGATAGAAGCACGGTGGCAGCAAATTAGCACGGAGACAGTCAGGTGATAGAAGCACGGTAGAAGCAAATTAGTACGGAGACACAGTCAGGTGATAGAAGCACGGTGGCAGCAAATTAGTACGGAGACAGTCAGGTGATAGAAGCACGGTAGAAGCAAATTAGTACGGAGACACAGTCAGGTGATAGAAGCACGGTGGCAGCAAATTAGTACGGAGACACAGTCAGGTGATAGAAGCACGGTGGCAGCAAATTAGTACGGAGACACAGTCAGGTGATAGAAGCACGGTGGCAGGAAATTAGCACGGAGACAGTCAGGTGATAGAAGCACGGTAGAAGCAAATTAGTACGGAGACACAGTCAGGTGATAGAAGCACGGTGGCAGCAAATTAGTACGGAGACAGTCAGGTGATAGAAGCACGGTAGAAGCAAATTAGTACGGAGACACAGTCAGGTGATAGAAGCACGGTGGCAGCAAATTAGTACGGAGACACAGTCAGGTGATAGAAGCACAGTGGCAGCAAATTAGTACGGAGACACAGTCAGGTGATAGGAGCACGGTGGCAGCAAATTAGTACGGAGACAGTCAGGTGATAGAAGCACGGTGGAAGCAAATTAGTACGGAGACACAGGTGATAGAAGCACGGTGGCAGCAAATTAGTACGGAGACAGTCGGGTGATGGAAGCACGGTAGAAGCAAATTAGCACGGAGACAGTCGGGTGATGGAAGCACGGTAGAAGCAAATTAGCACGGAGACAGTCGGGGGATGGAAGCACTGTGGCAGCAAATTAGCACGGAGACAGTCGGGTGATGGAAGCACTGTGGCAGCAAATTAGTACGGAGACAGTCAGGTGATAGGAGCACGGTAGAAGCAAATTAGTACGGAGACAGTCAGGTGATAGAAGCACGGTAGAAGCAAATTAGTACGGAGACAGTCAGGTGATAGAAGCACGGTGGCAGCAAATTAGTACGGAGACAGTCAGGTGATAGAAGCACGGTGGCAGCAAATTAGTACGGAGACACAGTAAGGTGATGGAAGCACGGTAGAAGCAAATTAGCACGGAGACAGTCAGGTGATAGAAGCACGGTGGCAGCAAATTAGTACGGAGACACAGTCAGGTGATAGAAGCACGGTGGCAGAAAATTAGTACGGAGACAGTCAGGTGATAGAAGCACGGTGGCAGCAAATTAGTACGGAGACAGTCAGGTGATGGAAGCACGGTAGAAGCAAATTAGCACGGAGACAGTCAGGTGATAGAAGCACGGTGGCAGAAAATTAGTACGGAGACACAGTCAGGTGATAGAAGCACGGTGGCAGCAAATTAGTAAGGAGACAGTCAGGTGATAGAAGCACGGTGGCAGCAAATTAGTACGGAGACAGTCAGGTGATAGAAGCACGGTGGCAGCAAATTAGCACGGAGACAGTCAGGTGATAGAAGCACGGTAGAAGCAAATTAGTACGGAGACACAGTCAGGTGATAGAAGCACGGTGGCTGCAAATTAATACGGAGACAGTCAGGTGATAGAAGCACGGTAGAAGCAAATTAGTACGGAGACACAGTCAGGTGATAGAAGCACGGTGGCAGCAAATTAGTACGGAGACACAGTCAGGTGATAGAACCACGGTGGCAGCAAATTAGTACGGAGACAGTCAGGTGATAGCAGCACGGTAGAAGCAAATTAGTACGGAGACACAGTCAGGTGATAGAAGCACGGTGGCAGCAAATTAGTACGGAGACAGTCAGGTGATAGAAGCACTGTAGAAGCAAATTAGTACGGAGACAGTCAGGTGATAGAAGCACGGTGGCAGCAAATTAGTACGGAGACACAGTCAGGTGATAGAAGCACGGTGGCAGCAAATTAGTACGGAGACAGTCAGGTGATAGAAGCACGGTGGCAGCAAATTAGTACGGAGACACAGTCAGGTGATAGAAGCACGGTGGCAGCAAATTAGTACGGAGACAGACAGGTGATAGAAGCACGGTGGCAGCAAATTAGTACGGAGACACAGTCAGGTGATAGAAGCACGGTGGCAGCAAATTAGTACGGAGACAGTCAGGTGATAGAAGCACGGTAGAAGCAAATTAGTACGGAGACACAGTCAGGTGATAGAAGCACGGTGGCAGCAAATTAGTACGGAGACACAGTCAGGTGATAGAAGCACGGTGGCAGCAAATTAGTACGGAGACACAGTCAGGTGATAGGAGCACGGTGGCAGCAAATTAGTACGGAGACAGTCAGGTGATAGAAGCACGGTGGAAGCAAATTAGTACGGAGACACAGGTGATAGAAGCACGGTGGCAGCAAATTAGTACGGAGACAGTCGGGTGATGGAAGCACGGTAGAAGCAAATTAGCACGGAGACAGTCGGGTGATGGAAGCACGGTAGAAGCAAATTAGCACGGAGACAGTCGGGGGATGGAAGCACTGTGGCAGCAAATTAGCACGGAGACAGTCGGGTGATGGAAGCACTGTGGCAGCAAATTAGTACGGAGACAGTCAGGTGATAGAAGCACGGTAGAAGCAAATTAGTACGGAGACAGTCAGGTGATAGAAGCACGGTAGAAGCAAATTAGTACGGAGACAGTCAGGTGATAGAAGCACGGTGGCAGCAAATTAGTACGGAGACAGTCAGGTGATAGAAGCACGGTGGCAGCAAATTAGTACGGAGACACAGTCAGGTGATAGAAGCACGGTGGCAGCAAATTAGTACGGAGACAGTCAGGTGATAGAAGCATGGTGGCAGCAAATTAGTACGGAGACAGTCAGGTGATGGAAGCACGGTAGAAGCAAATTAGCACGGAGACAGTCAGGTGATAGAAGCACGGTGGCAGCAAATTAGTACGGAGACACAGTCAGGTGATAGAAGCACGGTGGCAGCAAATTAGTACGGAGACACAGTCAGGTGATAGAAGCACGGTGGCAGAAAATTAGTACGGAGACACAGTCAGGTGATAGAAGCACGGTGGCAGCAAATTAGTACGGAGACACAGTCAGGTCATAGAAGCACGGTGGCAGCAAATAGTACGGAGACACAGTCAATTGATAGAAGCACGGTGGCAGCAAATTAGCACGGAGACAGTCAGGTGATAGAAGCACGGTTGAAGCAAATTAGTACGGAGACACAGTCAGGTGATAGAAGCACGGTGGCAGCAAATTAATACGAAGACAGTCAGGTGATAGAAGCACGGTAGAAGCAAATTAGTACGGAGACAGTCAGGTGATAGAAGCACGGTGGCAGCAAATTAGTACGGAGACACAGTCAGGTGATAGAAGCACGGTGGCAGCAAATTAGTACGGAGACACAGTCAGGTGATAGAAGCACGGTGGCAGCAAATTAGTACGGAGACAGTCAGGTGATAGAAGCACGGTAGAAGCAAATCAGTACGGAGACACAGTCAGGTGATAGAAGCACGGTGGCAGCAAATTAGTACGGAGACAGTCAGGTGATAGAAGCACTGTAGAAGCAAATTAGTACGGAGACAGTCAGGTGATAGAAGCACGGTGGCAGCAAATTAGTACGGAGACACAGTCAGGTGATAGAAGCACGGTGGCCGCAAATTAGTACGGAGACAGTCAGGTGATAGAAGCACGGTGGCAGCAAATTAGTACGGAGACACAGTCAGGTGATAGAAGCACGGTGGCAGCAAATTAGTACGGAGACAGTCAGGTGATAGAAGCACGGTGGCAGCAAATTAGTACGGAGACACAGTCAGGTGATAGAAGCACGGTGGCAGCAAATTATCACGGAGACAGTCAGGTGATAGAAGCACGGTGGAAGCAAATTAGTACGGAGACACAGTCAGGTGATAGAAGCACGGTGGCAGCAAATTAGTACGGAGACACAGTCAGGTGATAGAAGCACGGTAGAAGCAAATTAGTACGGAGACACAGTCAGGTGATAGAAGCACGGTGGCAGCAAATTAGTACGGAGACACAGTCAGGTGATAGAAGCACGGTAGAAGCAAATTAGTACGGAGACAGTCAGGTGATAGAAGCACGGTAGAAGCAAATTAGTACGGAGACACAGTCAGGTGATAGAAGCACGGTGGCAGCAAATTAGTACGGAGACACAGTCAGGTGATAGAAGCACGGTGGCAGCAAATTAGTACGGAGACACAGTCAGGTGATAGAAGCACGGTGGCAGCAAATTAGCACGGAGACAGTCAGGTGATAGAAGCACGGTAGAAGCAAATTAGTACGGAGACACAGTCAGGTGATAGAAGCACGGTGGCAGCAAATTAGTACGGAGACACAGTCAGGTGATAGAAGCACGGTGGCAGCAAATTAGTACGGAGACACAGTCAGGTGATAGAAGCACGGTGGCAGCAAATTAGTACGGAGACACAGTCAGGTGATAGAAGCACGGTGGCAGCAAATTAGCACGGAGACAGTCAGGTGATAGAAGCACGGTAGAAGCAAATTAGTACGGAGACACAGTCAGGTGATAGAAGCACTGTGGCAGCAAATTAGTACGGAGACAGTCAGGTGATAGAAGCACGGTGGCAGCAAATTAGTACGGAGACAGTCAGGTGATAGAAGCACGGTAGAAGCAAATTAGTACGGAGACACAGTCAGGTGATAGAAGCACGGTGGCAGCAAATTAGTACGGGGACACAGTCAGGTGATAGAAGCACGGTGGCAGCAAATTAGCACGGAGACAGTCAGGTGATAGAAGCACGGTAGAAGCAAATTAGTACGGAGACACAGTCAGGTGATAGAAGCACGGTGGCAGCAAATTAGAACGGAGACAGTCAGGTGATAGAAGCACGGTAGAAGCAAATTAGTACGGAGACACAGTCAGGTGATAGAAGCACGGTGGCAGCAAATTAGTACGGAGACACAGTCAGGTGATAAAAGCACGGTGGCAGCAAATTAGTACGGAGACACAGTCAGGTGATAGAAGCACGGTGGCAGGAAATTAGCACGGAGACAGTCAGGTGATAGAAGCACGGTAGAAGCAAATTAGTACGGAGACACAGTCAGGTGATAGAAGCACGGTGGCAGCAAATTAGTACGGAGACAGTCAGGTGATAGAAGCACGGTAGAAGCAAATTAGTACGGAGACACAGTCAGGTGATAGAAGCACGGTGGCAGCAAATTAGTACGGAGACACAGTCAGGTGATAGAAGCACAGTGGCAGCAAATTAGTACGGAGACACAGTCAGGTGATAGGAGCACGGTGGCAGCAAATTAGTACGGAGACAGTCAGGTGATAGAAGCACGGTGGAAGCAAATTAGTACGGAGACACAGGTGATAGAAGCACGGTGGCAGCAAATTAGTACGGAGACAGTCGGGTGATGGAAGCACGGTACAAGCAAATTAGCACGGAAACAGTCGGGTGATGGAAGCACGGTAGAAGCAAATTAGCACGGAGACAGACGGGGGATGGAAGCACTGTGGCAGCAAATTAGCACGGAGACAGTCGGGTGATGGAAGCACTGTGGCAGCAAATTAGTACGGAGACAGTCAGGTGATAGAAGCACTGTAGAAGCAAATTAGTACGGAGACAGTCAGGTGATAGAAGCACGGTAGAAGCAAATTAGTACGGAGACAGTCAGGTGATAGAAGCACGGTGGCAGCAAATTAGTACGGAGACAGTCAGGTGATAGAAGCACGGTGGCAGCAAATTAGTACGGAGACACAGTCAGGTGATAGAAGCACGGTGGCCGCAAATTAGTACGGAGACACAGTCAGGTGATAGAAGCACGGTAGAAGCAAATTAGTACGGAGACACAGTCAGGTTATAGAAGCACGGTGGCAGCAAATTAGTACGGAGACACAGTCAGGTGATAGAAGCACGGTAGAAGCAAATTAGTACGGAGACAGTCAGGTGATAGAAGCACGGTAGAAGCAAATTAGTACGGAGACACAGTCAGGTGATAGAAGCACGGTGGCAGCAAATTAGTACGGAGACACAGTCAGGTGATAGAAGCACGGTGGCAGCAAATTAGTACGGAGACACAGTCAGGTGATAGAAGCACGGTGGCAGCAAATTAGCACGGAGACAGTCAGGTGATAGAAGCACGGTAGAAGCAAATTAGTACGGAGACACAGTCAGGTGATAGAAGCACGGTGGCAGCAAATTAGTACGGAGACACAGTCAGGTGATAGAAACACGGTGGCAGCAAATTAGTACGGAGACACAGTCAGGTGATAGAAGCACGGTGGCAGCAAATTAGTACGGAGACACAGTCAGGTGATAGAAGCACGGTGGCAGCAAATTAGCACGGAGACAGTCAGGTGATAGAAGCACGGTAGAAGCAAATTAGTACGAAGACACAGTCAGGTGATAGAAGCACTGTGGCAGCAAATTAGTACGGAGACAGTCAGGTGATAGAAGCACGGTGGCAGCAAATTAGTACGGAGACAGTCAGGTGATAGAAGCACGGTAGAAGCAAATTAGTACGGAGACACAGTCAGGTGATAGAAGCACGGTGGCAGCAAATAAATACGGAGACACTGTCAGGTGATAGAAGCACGGTGGCAGCAAATTAGCACGGAGACAGTCAGGTGATAGAAGCACGGTAGAAGCAAATTAGTACGGAGACACAGTCAGGTGATAGAAGCACGGTGTCAGCAAATTAGTACGGAGACAGTCAGGTGATAGAAGCACGGTAGAAGCAAATTAGTACGGAGACACAGTCAGGTGATAGAAGCACGGTGGCAGCAAATTAGTACGGAGACACAGTCAGGTGATAGAAGCACGGTGGCAGCAAATTAGTACGGAGACACAGTCAGGTGATAGAAGCACGGTGGCAGGAAATTAGCACGGAGACAGTCAGGTGATAGAAGCACGGTAGAAGCAAATTAGTACGGAGACACAGTCAGGTGATAGAAGCACGGTGGCAGCAAATTAGTACGGAGACACAGTCAGGTGATAGAAGCACAGTGGCAGCAAATTAGTACGGAGACACAGTCAGGTGATAGGAGCACGGTGGCAGCAAATTAGTACGGAGACACAGTCAGGTGATAGAAGCACGGTGGCAGCAAATTAGTACGGGGACACAGTCAGGTGATAGAAGCACGGTGGCAGCAAATTAGCACGGAGACAGTCAGGTGATAGAAGCACGGTAGAAGCAAATTAGTACGGAGACACAGTCAGGTGATAGAAGCACGGTGGCAGCAAATTAGAACGGAGACAGTCAGGTGATAGAAGCACGGTAGAAGCAAATTAGTACGGAGACACAGTCAGGTGATAGAAGCACGGTGGCAGCAAATTAGTACGGAGACACAGTCAGGTGATAAAAGCACGGTGGCAGCAAATTAGTACGGAGACACAGTCAGGTGATAGAAGCACGGTGGCAGGAAATTAGCACGGAGACAGTCAGGTGATAGAAGCACGGTAGAAGCAAATTAGTACGGAGACACAGTCAGGTGATAGAAGCACGGTGGCAGCAAATTAGTACGGAGACAGTCAGGTGATAGAAGCACGGTAGAAGCAAATTAGTACGGAGACACAGTCAGGTGATAGAAGCACGGTGGCAGCAAATTAGTACGGAGACACAGTCAGGTGATAGAAGCACAGTGGCAGCAAATTAGTACGGAGACACAGTCAGGTGATAGGAGCACGGTGGCAGCAAATTAGTACGGAGACAGTCAGGTGATAGAAGCACGGTGGAAGCAAATTAGTACGGAGACACAGGTGATAGAAGCACGGTGGCAGCAAATTAGTACGGAGACAGTCGGGAGATGGAAGCACGGTACAAGCAAATTAGCACGGAAACAGTCGGGTGATGGAAGCACGGTAGAAGCAAATTAGCACGGAGACAGTCGGGGGATGGAAGCACTGTGGCAGCAAATTAGCACGGAGACAGTCGGGTGATGGAAGCACTGTGGCAGCAAATTAGTACGGAGACAGTCAGGTGATAGAAGCACTGTAGAAGCAAATTAGTACGGAGACAGTCAGGTGATAGAAGCACGGTAGAAGCAAATTAGTACGGAGACAGTCAGGTGATAGAAGCACGGTGGCAGCAAATTAGTACGGAGACAGTCAGGTGATAGAAGCACGGTGGCAGCAAATTAGTACGGAGACACAGTCAGGTGATAGAAGCACGGTGGCCGCAAATTAGTACGGAGACACAGTCAGGTGATAGAAGCACGGTAGAAGCAAATTAGTACGGAGACACAGTCAGGTTATAGAAGCACGGTGGCAGCAAATTAGTACGGAGACACAGTCAGGTGATAGAAGCACGGTAGAAGCAAATTAGTACGGAGACAGTCAGGTGATAGAAGCACGGTAGAAGCAAATTAGTACGGAGACACAGTCAGGTGATAGAAGCACGGTGGCAGCAAATTAGTACGGAGACACAGTCAGGTGATAGAAGCACGGTGGCAGCAAATTAGTACGGAGACACAGTCAGGTGATAGAAGCACGGTGGCAGCAAATTAGCACGGAGACAGTCAGGTGATAGAAGCACGGTAGAAGCAAATTAGTACGGAGACACAGTCAGGTGATAGAAGCACGGTGGCAGCAAATTAGTACGGAGACACAGTCAGGTGATAGAAACACGGTGGCAGCAAATTAGTACGGAGACACAGTCAGGTGATAGAAGCACGGTGGCAGCAAATTAGTACGGAGACACAGTCAGGTGATAGAAGCACGGTGGCAGCAAATTAGCACGGAGACAGTCAGGTGATAGAAGCACGGTAGAAGCAAATTAGTACGAAGACACAGTCAGGTGATAGAAGCACTGTGGCAGCAAATTAGTACGGAGACAGTCAGGTGATAGAAGCACGGTGGCAGCAAATTAGTACGGAGACAGTCAGGTGATAGAAGCACGGTAGAAGCAAATTAGTACGGAGACACAGTCAGGTGATAGAAGCACGGTGGCAGCAAATAAATACGGAGACACTGTCAGGTGATAGAAGCACGGTGGCAGCAAATTAGCACGGAGACAGTCAGGTGATAGAAGCACGGTAGAAGCAAATTAGTACGGAGACACAGTCAGGTGATAGAAGCACGGTGTCAGCAAATTAGTACGGAGACAGTCAGGTGATAGAAGCACGGTAGAAGCAAATTAGTACGGAGACACAGTCAGGTGATAGAAGCACGGTGGCAGCAAATTAGTACGGAGACACAGTCAGGTGATAGAAGCACGGTGGCAGCAAATTAGTACGGAGACACAGTCAGGTGATAGAAGCACGGTGGCAGGAAATTAGCACGGAGACAGTCAGGTGATAGAAGCACGGTAGAAGCAAATTAGTACGGAGACACAGTCAGGTGATAGAAGCACGGTGGCAGCAAATTAGTACGGAGACACAGTCAGGTGATAGAAGCACAGTGGCAGCAAATTAGTACGGAGACACAGTCAGGTGATAGGAGCACGGTGGCAGCAAATTAGTACGGAGACAGTCAGGTGATAGAAGCACGGTGGCAGCAAATTAGTACGGAGACAGTCGGGTGATGGAAGCACGGTAGAAGCAAATTAGCACGGAGACAGTCGGGTGATGGAAGCACGGTAGAAGCAAATTAGCACGGAGACAGTCGGGGGATGGAAGCACTGTGGCAGCAAATTAGCACGGAGACAGTCGGGTGATGGAAGCACTGTGGCAGCAAATTAGTACGGAGACAGTCAGGTGATAGGAGCACGGTAGAAGCAAATTAGTACGGAGACAGTCAGGTGATAGAAGCACGGTAGAAGCAAATTAGTACGGAGACAGTCAGGTGATAGAAGCACGGTGGCAGCAAATTAGTACGGAGACAGTCAGGTGATAGAAGCACGGTGGCAGCAAATTAGTACGGAGACACAGTAAGGTGATGGAAGCACGGTAGAAGCAAATTAGCACGGAGACAGTCAGGTGATAGAAGCACGGTGGCAGCAAATTAGTACGGAGACACAGTCAGGTGATAGAAGCACGGTGGCAGAAAATTAGTACGGAGACAGTCAGGTGATAGAAGCACGGTGGCAGCAAATTAGTACGGAGACAGTCAGGTGATGGAAGCACGGTAGAAGCAAATTAGCACGGAGACAGTCAGGTGATAGAAGCACGGTGGCAGAAAATTAGTACGGAGACACAGTCAGGTGATAGAAGCACGGTGGCAGCAAATTAGTAAGGAGACAGTCAGGTGATAGAAGCACGGTGGCAGCAAATTAGTACGGAGACAGTCAGGTGATAGAAGCACGGTGGCAGCAAATTAGTACGGAGACAGTCAGGTGATAGAAGCACGGTGGCAGCAAATTAGTACGGAGACACAGTCAGGTGATAGAAGCACGGTGGCCGCAAATTAGTACGGAGACACAGTCAGGTGATAGAAGCACGGTAGAAGCAAATTAGTACGGAGACACAGTCAGGTTATAGAAGCACGGTGGCAGCAAATTAGTACGGAGACACAGTCAGGTGATAGAAGCACGGTAGAAGCAAATTAGTACGGAGACAGTCAGGTGATAGAAGCACGGTAGAAGCAAATTAGTACGGAGACACAGTCAGGTGATAGAAGCACGGTGGCAGCAAATTAGTACGGAGACACAGTCAGGTGATAGAAGCACGGTGGCAGCAAATTAGTACGGAGACACAGTCAGGTGATAGAAGCACGGTGGCAGCAAATTAGCACGGAGACAGTCAGGTGATAGAAGCACGGTAGAAGCAAATTAGTACGGAGACACAGTCAGGTGATAGAAGCACGGTGGCAGCAAATTAGTACGGAGACACAGTCAGGTGATAGAAACACGGTGGCAGCAAATTAGTACGGAGACACAGTCAGGTGATAGAAGCACGGTGGCAGCAAATTAGTACGGAGACACAGTCAGGTGATAGAAGCACGGTGGCAGCAAATTAGCACGGAGACAGTCAGGTGATAGAAGCACGGTAGAAGCAAATTAGTACGAAGACACAGTCAGGTGATAGAAGCACTGTGGCAGCAAATTAGTACGGAGACAGTCAGGTGATAGAAGCACGGTGGCAGCAAATTAGTACGGAGACAGTCAGGTGATAGAAGCACGGTAGAAGCAAATTAGTACGGAGACACAGTCAGGTGATAGAAGCACGGTGGCAGCAAATAAATACGGAGACACTGTCAGGTGATAGAAGCACGGTGGCAGCAAATTAGCACGGAGACAGTCAGGTGATAGAAGCACGGTAGAAGCAAATTAGTACGGAGACACAGTCAGGTGATAGAAGCACGGTGTCAGCAAATTAGTACGGAGACAGTCAGGTGATAGAAGCACGGTAGAAGCAAATTAGTACGGAGACACAGTCAGGTGATAGAAGCACGGTGGCAGCAAATTAGTACGGAGACACAGTCAGGTGATAGAAGCACGGTGGCAGCAAATTAGTACGGAGACACAGTCAGGTGATAGAAGCACGGTGGCAGGAAATTAGCACGGAGACAGTCAGGTGATAGAAGCACGGTAGAAGCAAATTAGTACGGAGACACAGTCAGGTGATAGAAGCACGGTGGCAGCAAATTAGTACGGAGACACAGTCAGGTGATAGAAGCACAGTGGCAGCAAATTAGTACGGAGACACAGTCAGGTGATAGGAGCACGGTGGCAGCAAATTAGTACGGAGACACAGTCAGGTGATAGAAGCACGGTGGCAGCAAATTAGTACGGGGACACAGTCAGGTGATAGAAGCACGGTGGCAGCAAATTAGCACGGAGACAGTCAGGTGATAGAAGCACGGTAGAAGCAAATTAGTACGGAGACACAGTCAGGTGATAGAAGCACGGTGGCAGCAAATTAGAACGGAGACACAGTCAGGTGATAAAAGCACGGTGGCAGCAAATTAGTACGGAGACACAGTCAGGTGATAGAAGCACGGTGGCAGGAAATTAGCACGGAGACAGTCAGGTGATAGAAGCACGGTAGAAGCAAATTAGTACGGAGACACAGTCAGGTGATAGAAGCACGGTGGCAGCAAATTAGTACGGAGACAGTCAGGTGATAGAAGCACGGTAGAAGCAAATTAGTACGGAGACACAGTCAGGTGATAGAAGCACGGTGGCAGCAAATTAGTACGGAGACACAGTCAGGTGATAGAAGCACAGTGGCAGCAAATTAGTACGGAGACACAGTCAGGTGATAGGAGCACGGTGGCAGCAAATTAGTACGGAGACAGTCAGGTGATAGAAGCACGGTGGAAGCAAATTAGTACGGAGACACAGGTGATAGAAGCACGGTGGCAGCAAATTAGTACGGAGACAGTCGGGAGATGGAAGCACGGTACAAGCAAATTAGCACGGAAACAGTCGGGTGATGGAAGCACGGTAGAAGCAAATTAGCACGGAGACAGTCGGGGGATGGAAGCACTGTGGCAGCAAATTAGCACGGAGACAGTCGGGTGATGGAAGCACTGTGGCAGCAAATTAGTACGGAGACAGTCAGGTGATAGAAGCACTGTAGAAGCAAATTAGTACGGAGACAGTCAGGTGATAGAAGCACGGTAGAAGCAAATTAGTACGGAGACAGTCAGGTGATAGAAGCACGGTGGCAGCAAATTAGTACGGAGACAGTCAGGTGATAGAAGCACGGTGGCAGCAAATTAGTACGGAGACACAGTCAGGTGATAGAAGCACGGTGGCCGCAAATTAGTACGGAGACACAGTCAGGTGATAGAAGCACGGTAGAAGCAAATTAGTACGGAGACACAGTCAGGTTATAGAAGCACGGTGGCAGCAAATTAGTACGGAGACACAGTCAGGTGATAGAAGCACGGTAGAAGCAAATTAGTACGGAGACAGTCAGGTGATAGAAGCACGGTAGAAGCAAATTAGTACGGAGACACAGTCAGGTGATAGAAGCACGGTGGCAGCAAATTAGTACGGAGACACAGTCAGGTGATAGAAGCACGGTGGCAGCAAATTAGTACGGAGACACAGTCAGGTGATAGAAGCACGGTGGCAGCAAATTAGCACGGAGACAGTCAGGTGATAGAAGCACGGTAGAAGCAAATTAGTACGGAGACACAGTCAGGTGATAGAAGCACGGTGGCAGCAAATTAGTACGGAGACACAGTCAGGTGATAGAAACACGGTGGCAGCAAATTAGTACGGAGACACAGTCAGGTGATAGAAGCACGGTGGCAGCAAATTAGTACGGAGACACAGTCAGGTGATAGAAGCACGGTGGCAGCAAATTAGCACGGAGACAGTCAGGTGATAGAAGCACGGTAGAAGCAAATTAGTACGAAGACACAGTCAGGTGATAGAAGCACTGTGGCAGCAAATTAGTACGGAGACAGTCAGGTGATAGAAGCACGGTGGCAGCAAATTAGTACGGAGACAGTCAGGTGATAGAAGCACGGTAGAAGCAAATTAGTACGGAGACACAGTCAGGTGATAGAAGCACGGTGGCAGCAAATAAATACGGAGACACTGTCAGGTGATAGAAGCACGGTGGCAGCAAATTAGCACGGAGACAGTCAGGTGATAGAAGCACGGTAGAAGCAAATTAGTACGGAGACACAGTCAGGTGATAGAAGCACGGTGTCAGCAAATTAGTACGGAGACAGTCAGGTGATAGAAGCACGGTAGAAGCAAATTAGTACGGAGACACAGTCAGGTGATAGAAGCACGGTGGCAGCAAATTAGTACGGAGACACAGTCAGGTGATAGAAGCACGGTGGCAGCAAATTAGTACGGAGACACAGTCAGGTGATAGAAGCACGGTGGCAGGAAATTAGCACGGAGACAGTCAGGTGATAGAAGCACGGTAGAAGCAAATTAGTACGGAGACACAGTCAGGTGATAGAAGCACGGTGGCAGCAAATTAGTACGGAGACACAGTCAGGTGATAGAAGCACAGTGGCAGCAAATTAGTACGGAGACACAGTCAGGTGATAGGAGCACGGTGGCAGCAAATTAGTACGGAGACAGTCAGGTGATAGAAGCACGGTGGAAGCAAATTAGTACGGAGACACAGGTGATAGAAGCACGGTGGCAGCAAATTAGTACGGAGACAGTCGGGTGATGGAAGCACGGTAGAAGCAAATTAGCACGGAGACAGTCGGGTGATGGAAGCACGGTAGAAGCAAATTAGCACGGAGACGGTCGGGGGATGGAAGCACTGTGGCAGCAAATTAGCACGGAGACAGTCGGGTGATGGAAGCACTGTGGCAGCAAATTAGTACGGAGACAGTCAGGTGATAGGAGCACGGTAGAAGCAAATTAGTACGGAGACAGTCAGGTGATAGAAGCACGGTAGAAGCAAATTAGTACGGAGACAGTCAGGTGATAGAAGCACGGTGGCAGCAAATTAGTACGGAGACAGTCAGGTGATAGAAGCACGGTGGCAGCAAATTAGTACGGAGACACAGTAAGGTGATGGAAGCACGGTAGAAGCAAATTAGCACGGAGACAGTCAGGTGATAGAAGCACGGTGGCAGCAAATTAGTACGGAGACACAGTCAGGTGATAGAAGCACGGTGGCAGAAAATTAGTACGGAGACAGTCAGGTGATAGAAGCACGGTGGCAGCAAATTAGTACGGAGACAGTCAGGTGATGGAAGCACGGTAGAAGCAAATTAGCACGGAGACAGTCAGGTGATAGAAGCACGGTGGCAGAAAATTAGTACGGAGACACAGTCAGGTGATAGAAGCACGGTGGCAGCAAATTAGTAAGGAGACAGTCAGGTGATAGAAGCACGGTGGCAGCAAATTAGTACGGAGACAGTCAGGTGATAGAAGCACGGTGGCAGCAAATTAGCACGGAGACAGTCAGGTGATAGAAGCACGGTAGAAGCAAATTAGTACGGAGACACAGTCAGGTGATAGAAGCACGGTGGCTGCAAATTAATACGGAGACAGTCAGGTGATAGAAGCACGGTAGAAGCAAATTAGTACGGAGACAGTCAGGTGATAGAAGCACGGTGGCAGCAAATTAGTACGGAGACACAGTCAGGTGATAGAAGCACGGTGGCAGCAAATTAGTACGGAGACACAGTCAGGTGATAGAACCACGGTGGCAGCAAATTAGTACGGAGACAGTCAGGTGATAGCAGCACGGTAGAAGCAAATTAGTACGGAGACACAGTCAGGTGATAGAAGCACGGTGGCAGCAAATTAGTACGGAGACAGTCAGGTGATAGAAGCACTGTAGAAGCAAATTAGTACGGAGACAGTCAGGTGATAGAAGCACGGTGGCAGCAAATTAGTACGGAGACACAGTCAGGTGATAGAAGCACGGTGGCAGCAAATTAGTACGGAGACAGTCAGGTGATAGAAGCACGGTGGCAGCAAATTAGTACGGAGACACAGTCAGGTGATAGAAGCACGGTGGCAGCAAATTAGTACGGAGACAGACAGGTGATAGAAGCACGGTGGCAGCAAATTAGTACGGAGACACAGTCAGGTGATAGAAGCACGGTGGCAGCAAATTAGTACGGAGACAGTCAGGTGATAGAAGCACGGTAGAAGCAAATTAGTACGGAGACACAGTCAGGTGATAGAAGCACGGTGGCAGCAAATTAGTACGGAGACACAGTCAGGTGATAGAAGCACGGTGGCAGCAAATTAGTACGGAGACACAGTCAGGTGATAGGAGCACGGTGGCAGCAAATTAGTACGGAGACAGTCAGGTGATAGAAGCACGGTGGAAGCAAATTAGTACGGAGACACAGGTGATAGAAGCACGGTGGCAGCAAATTAGTACGGAGACAGTCGGGTGATGGAAGCACGGTAGAAGCAAATTAGCACGGAGACAGTCGGGTGATGGAAGCACGGTAGAAGCAAATTAGCACGGAGACAGTCGGGGGATGGAAGCACTGTGGCAGCAAATTAGCACGGAGACAGTCGGGTGATGGAAGCACTGTGGCAGCAAATTAGTACGGAGACAGTCAGGTGATAGAAGCACGGTAGAAGCAAATTAGTACGGAGACAGTCAGGTGATAGAAGCACGGTAGAAGCAAATTAGTACGGAGACAGTCAGGTGATAGAAGCACGGTGGCAGCAAATTAGTACGGAGACAGTCAGGTGATAGAAGCACGGTGGCAGCAAATTAGTACGGAGACACAGTCAGGTGATAGAAGCACGGTGGCAGCAAATTAGTACGGAGACAGTCAGGTGATAGAAGCATGGTGGCAGCAAATTAGTACGGAGACAGTCAGGTGATGGAAGCACGGTAGAAGCAAATTAGCACGGAGACAGTCAGGTGATAGAAGCACGGTGGCAGAAAATTAGTACGGAGACACAGTCAGGTGATAGAAGCACGGTGGCAGCAAATTAGTAAGGAGACAGTCAGGTGATAGAAGCACGGTGGCAGCAAATTAGTACGGAGACAGTCAGGTGATAGAAGCACGGTGGCAGCAAATTAGCACGGAGACAGTCAGGTGATAGAAGCACGGTAGAAGCAAATTAGTACGGAGACACAGTCAGGTGATAGAAGCACGGTGGCTGCAAATTAATACGGAGACAGTCAGGTGATAGAAGCACGGTAGAAGCAAATTAGTACGGAGACAGTCAGGTGATAGAAGCACGGTGGCAGCAAATTAGTACGGAGACACGGTCAGGTGATAGAACCACGGTGGCAGCAAATTAGTACGGAGACAGTCAGGTGATAGAAGCACGGTAGAAGCAAATTAGTACGGAGACACAGTCAGGTGATAGAAGCACGATGGCAGCAAATTAGTACGGAGACAGTCAGGTGATAGAAGCACTGTAGAAGCAAATTAGTACGGAGACAGTCAGGTGATAGAAGCACGGTGGCAGCAAATTAGTACGGAGACACAGTCAGGTGATAGAAGCACGGTGGCAGCAAATTAGTACGGAGACAGTCAGGTGATAGAAGCACGGTGGCAGCAAATTAGTACGGAGACACAGTCAGGTGATAGAACCACGGTGGCAGCAAATTAGTACGGAGACAGTCAGGTGATAGAAGCACGGTGGCAGCAAATTAGTACGGAGACACAGTCAGGTGATAGAAGCACGGTGGCAGCAAATTAGCACGGAGACAGTCAGGTGATAGAAGCACGGTAGAAGCAAATTAGTACAGAGACACAGTCAGGTGATAGAAGCACGGTGGCAGCAAATTAGTACGGAGACACAGTCAGGTGATAGAAGCACGGTAGAAGCAAATTAGTACGGAGACACAGTCAGGTGATAGAAGCACGGTGGCAGCAAATTAGAACGGAGACACAGTCAGGTGATAGAAGCACGGTAGAAGCAAATTAGTACGGAGACAGTCAGGTGATAGAAGCACGGTAGAAGCAAATTAGTACGGAGACACAGTCAGGTGATAGAAGCACGGTGGCAGCAAATTAGTACGGAGACAGTCAGGTGATAGAAGCACGGTGGCAGCAAATTAGTACGGAGACACAGTCAGGTGATAGAAGCACGGTGGCAGCAAATTAGTACGGAGACAGACAGGTGATAGAAGCACGGTGGCAGCAAATTAGTACGGAGACACAGTCAGGTGATAGAAGCACGGTGGCAGCAAATTAGTACGGAGACAGTCAGGTGATAGAAGCACGGTAGAAGCAAATTAGTACGGAGACACAGTCAGGTGATAGAAGCACGGTGGCAGCAAATTAGTACGGAGACACAGTCAGGTGATAGAAGCACGGTGGCAGCAAATTAGTACGGAGACACAGTCAGGTGATAGGAGCACGGTGGCAGCAAATTAGTACGGAGACAGTCAGGTGATAGAAGCACGGTGGAAGCAAATTAGTACGGAGACACAGGTGATAGAAGCACGGTGGCAGCAAATTAGTACGGAGACAGTCGGGTGATGGAAGCACGGTAGAAGCAAATTAGCACGGAGACAGTCGGGTGATGGAAGCACGGTAGAAGCAAATTAGCACGGAGACAGTCGGGGGATGGAAGCACTGTGGCAGCAAATTAGCACGGAGACAGACGGGTGATGGAAGCACGGTGGCAGCAAATTAGTACGGAGACAGTCAGGTGATAGAAGCACGGTAGAAGCAAATTAGTACGGAGACAGTCAGGTGATAGAAGCACGGTAGAAGCAAATTAGTACGGAGACAGTCAGGTGATAGAAGCACGGTGGCAGCAAATTAGTACGGAGACAGTCAGGTGATAGAAGCACGGTGGCAGCAAATTAGTACGGAGACACAGTCAGGTGATAGAAGCACGGTGGCAGCAAATTAGTACGGAGACAGTCAGGTGATAGAAGCATGGTGGCAGCAAATTAGTACGGAGACAGTCAGGTGATGGAAGCACGGTAGAAGCAAATTAGCACGGAGACAGTCAGGTGATAGAAGCACGGTGGCAGAAAATTAGTACGGAGACACAGTCAGGTGATAGAAGCACGGTGGCAGCAAATTAGTAAGGAGACAGTCAGGTGATAGAAGCACGGTGGCAGCAAATTAGTACGGAGACAGTCAGGTGATAGAAGCACGGTGGCAGCAAATTAGCACGGAGACAGTCAGGTGATAGAAGCACGGTAGAAGCAAATTAGTACGGAGACACAGTCAGGTGATAGAAGCACGGTGGCTGCAAATTAATACGGAGACAGTCAGGTGATAGAAGCACGGTAGAAGCAAATTAGTACGGAGACAGTCAGGTGATAGAAGCACGGTGGCAGCAAATTAGTACGGAGACACAGTCAGGTGATAGAAGCACGGTGGCAGCAAATTAGTACGGAGACACGGTCAGGTGATAGAACCACGGTGGCAGCAAATTAGTACGGAGACAGTCAGGTGATAGAAGCACGGTAGAAGCAAATTAGTACGGAGACACAGTCAGGTGATAGAAGCACGATGGCAGCAAATTAGTACGGAGACAGTCAGGTGATAGAAGCACTGTAGAAGCAAATTAGTACGGAGACAGTCAGGTGATAGAAGCACGGTGGCAGCAAATTAGTACGGAGACAGTCAGGTGATAGAAGCACGGTGGCAGCAAATTAGTACGGAGACACAGTCAGGTGATAGAAGCACGGTGGCAGCAAATTAGTACGGAGACAGTCAGGTGATAGAAGCACGGTGGCAGCAAATTAGTACGGAGACACAGTCAGGTGATAGAAGCACGGTGGCAGCAAATTAGTACGGAGACAGTCAGGTGATAGAAGCACGGTGGCAGCAAATTAGTACGGAGACACAGTCAGGTGATAGAAGCACGGTGGCAGCAAATTAGCACGGAGACAGTCAGGTGATAGAAGCACGGTAGAAGCAAATTAGTACAGAGACACAGTCAGGTGATAGAAGCACGGTGGCAGCAAATTAGTACGGAGACACAGTCAGGTGATAGAAGCACGGTAGAAGCAAATTAGTACGGAGACACAGTCAGGTGATAGAAGCACGGTGGCAGCAAATTAGAACGGAGACACAGTCAGGTGATAGAAGCACGGTAGAAGCAAATTAGTACGGAGACAGTCAGGTGATAGAAGCACGGTAGAAGCAAATTAGTACGGAGACACAGTCAGGTGATAGAAGCACGGTGGCAGCAAATTAGTACGGAGAAACAATCAGGTGATAGAAGCACGGTGGCAGCAAATTAGTACGGAGACACAGTCAGGTGATAGAAGCACGGTGGCAGCAAATTAGCACGGAGACAGTCAGGTGATAGAAGCACGGTAGAAGCAAATTAGTACGGAGACACAGTCAGGTGATAGAAGCACGGTGGCAGCAAATTAGTACGGAGACACAGTCAGGTGATAGAAGCACGGTGGCAGCAAATTAGTACGGAGACAGTCAGGTGATAGAAGCACGGTAGAAGCAAATTAGTACGGAGACACAGTCAGGTGATAGAAGCACGGTGGCAGCAAATTAGTACGGAGACACAGTCAGGTGATAGAAGCACGGTGGCAGCAAATCAGCACGGAGACAGTCAGGTGATAGAAGCACGGTAGAAGCAAATTAGTATGGAGACACAGTCAGGTGATAGAAGCACGGTGGCAGCAAATTAGTACGGAGACAGTCAGGTGATAGAAGCACGGTGGCAGCAAATTAGTACGGAGACACAGTCAGGTGATAGAAGCATGGTGGCAGCAAATTAGTACGGAGACACAGTCAGGTGATAGAAGCACGGTGGCAGCAAATTAGCACGGAGACAGTCAGGTGATAGAAGCACGGTAGAAGCAAATTAGTACGGAGACACAGTCAGGTGATAGAAGCACGGTGGCAGCGAATTAGTACGGAGACACAGTCAGGTGATAGAAGCACGGTGGCAGCAATTTAGCACGGAGACAGTCAGGTGATAGTAGCACGATAGAAGCAAATTAGTACGGAGACACAGTCAGGTGATAGAAGCACGGTGGCAGCAAATTAGTACGGAGACAGTCAGGTGATAGAAGCACGGTAGAAGCAAATTAGTACGGAGACACAGTCAGGTGATAGAAGCACGGTGGCAGCAAATTAGTACGGAGACACAGTCAGGTGATAGAAGCACGGTGGCAGCAAATTAGTACGGAGACACAGTCAGGTGATAGAAGCACGGTGGCAGCAAATTAGTACAGAGACAGTCAGGTGATAGAAGCACGGTAGAAGCAAATTAGTACGGAGACACAGGTGATAGAAGCACGGTGGCAGCAAATTAGTACGGAGACAGTCGGGTGATGGAAGCACGGTAGAAGCAAATTAGCACGGAGACAGTCGGGTGATGGAAGCACGGTAGAAGCAAATTAGCACGGAGACAGTCGGGTGATGGAAGCACTGTGGCAGCAAATTAGCACGGAGACAGTCGGGTGATGGAAGCACTGTGGCAGCAAATTAGTACGGAGACAGTCAGGTGATAGAAGCACGGTAGAAGCAAATTAGTACGGAGACAGTCAGGTGATAGAAGCACGGTAGAAGCAAATTAGTACGGAGACAGTCAGGTGATAGAAGCACGGTGGCAGCAAATTAGTACGGAGACACAGTCAGGTGATAGAAGCACGGTGGCAGCAAATTAGTACGGAGTCACAGTCAGGTGGTTGAAGCACGGTGTCAGCAAATTAGTACGGAGACACAGTCAGGTGATAGAAGCACGGTGGCAGCAAATTAGTACGGAGACAGTCAGGTGATAGAAGCACGGTGGCAGCAAATTAGTACGGAGACACTGTCAGGTGATGAAAGCACGGTGGCAGCAAATTAGTACGGAGACACAGTCAGGTGATAGAAGCACGGTGGCAGGAAATTAGCACGGAGACAGTCAGGTGATAGAAGCACGGTAGAAGCAAATTAGTACGGAGACACAGTCAGGTGATAGAAGCACGGTGGCAGCAAATTAGTACGGAGACAGTCAGGTGATAGAAGCACGGTAGAAGCAAATTAGTACGGAGACACAGTCAGGTGATAGAAGCACGGTGGCAGCAAATTAGTACGGAGACACAGTCAGGTGATAGAAGCACAGTGGCAGCAAATTAGTACGGAGACACAGTCAGGTGATAGGAGCACGGTGGCAGCAAATTAGTACGGAGACAGTCAGGTGATAGAAGCACGGTGGAAGCAAATTAGTACGGAGACACAGGTGATAGAAGCACGGTGGCAGCAAATTAGTACGGAGACAGTCGGGTGATGGAAGCACGGTACAAGCAAATTAGCACGGAAACAGTCGGGTGATGGAAGCACGGTAGAAGCAAATTAGCACGGAGACAGTCGGGGGATGGAAGCACTGTGGCAGCAAATTAGCACGGAGACAGTCGGGTGATGGAAGCACTGTGGCAGCAAATTAGTACGGAGACAGTCAGGTGATAGAAGCACTGTAGAAGCAAATTAGTACGGAGACAGTCAGGTGATAGAAGCACGGTAGAAGCAAATTAGTACGGAGACAGTCAGGTGATAGAAGCACGGTGGCAGCAAATTAGTACGGAGACAGTCAGGTGATAGAAGCACGGTGGCAGCAAATTAGTACGGAGACACAGTCAGGTGATAGAAGCACGGTGGCAGCAAATTATCACGGAGACAGTCAGGTGATAGAAGCACGGTGGAAGCAAATTAGTACGGAGACACAGTCAGGTGATAGAAGCACGGTGGCCGCAAATTAGTACGGAGACACAGTCAGGTGATAGAAGCACGGTAGAAGCAAATTAGTACGGAGACACAGTCAGGTGATAGAAGCACGGTGGCAGCAAATTAGTACGGAGACACAGTCAGGTGATAGAAGCACGGTAGAAGCAAATTAGTACGGAGACAGTCAGGTGATAGAAGCACGGTAGAAGCAAATTAGTACGGAGACACAGTCAGGTGATAGAAGCACGGTGGCAGCAAATTAGTACGGAGACACAGTCACGTGATAGAAGCACGGTGGCAGCAAATTAGTACGGAGACACAGTCAGGTGATAGAAGCACGGTGGCAGCAAATTAGCACGGAGACAGTCAGGTGATAGAAGCACGGTAGAAGCAAATTAGTACGGAGACACAGTCAGGTGATAGAAGCACGGTGGCAGCAAATTAGTACGGAGACACAGTCAGGTGATAGAAACACGGTGGCAGCAAATTAGTACGGAGACACAGTCAGGTGATAGAAGCACGGTGGCAGCAAATTAGTACGGAGACACAGTCAGGTGATAGAAGCACGGTGGCAGCAAATTAGCACGGAGACACAGTCAGGTGATAGAAGCACGGTGGCAGCAAATTAGCACGGAGACAGTCAGGTGATAGAAGCACGGTAGAAGCAAATTAGTACGAAGACACAGTCAGGTGATAGAAGCACTGTGGCAGCAAATTAGTACGGAGACAGTCAGGTGATAGAAGCACGGTGGCAGCAAATTAGTACGGAGACAGTCAGGTGATAGAAGCACACGGTAGAAGCAAATTAGTACGGAGACACAGTCAGGTGATAGAAGCACGGTGGCAGCAAATAAATACGGAGACACAGTCAGGTGATAGAAGCACGGTGGCAGCAAATTAGCACGGAGACAGTCAGGTGATAGAAGCACGGTAGAAGCAAATTAGTACGGAGACACAGTCAGGTGATAGAAGCACGGTGGCAGCAAATTAGTACGGAGACAGTCAGGTGATAGAAGCACGGTAGAAGCAAATTAGTACGGAGACACAGTCAGGTGATAGAAGCACGGTGGCAGCAAATTAGTACGGAGACACAGTCAGGTGATAGAAGCACGGTGGCAGCAAATTAGTACGGAGACACAGTCAGGTGATAGAAGCACGGTGGCAGGAAATTAGCACGGAGACAGTCAGGTGATAGAAGCACGGTAGAAGCAAATTAGTACAGAGACACAGTCAGGTGATAGAAGCACGGTGGCAGCAAATTAGTACGGAGACAGTCAGGTGATAGAAGCACGGTAGAAGCAAATTAGTACGGAGACACAGTCAGGTGATAGAAGCACGGTGGCAGCAAATTAGTATGGAGACACAGTCAGGTGATAGAAGCACAGTGGCAGCAAATTAGTACGGAGACACAGTCAGGTGATAGGAGCACGGTGGCAGCAAATTAGTACGGAGACAGTCAGGTGATAGAAGCACGGTGGAAGCAAATTAGTACGAAGACACAGGTGATAGAAGCACGGTGGCAGCAAATTAGTACGGAGACAGTCGGGTGATGGAAGCACGGTAGAAGCAAATTAGCACGGAGACAGTCGGGTGATGGAAGCACGGTAGAAGCAAATTAGCACGGAGACAGTCGGGGGATGGAAGCACTGTGGCAGCAAATTAGCACGGAGACAGTCGGGTGATGGAAGCACTGTGGCAGCAAATTAGTACGGAGACAGTCAGGTGATAGGAGCACGGTAGAAGCAAATTAGTACGGAGACAGTCAGGTGATAGAAGCACGGTAGAAGCAAATTAGTATGGAGACAGTCAGGTGATAGAAGCACGGTGGCAGCAAATTAGTACGGAGACAGTCAGGTGATAGAAGCACGGTGGCAGCAAATTAGTACGGAGACACAGTAAGGTGATGGAAGCACGGTAGAAGCAAATTAGCACGGAGACAGTCAGGTGATAGAAGCACGGTGGCAGCAAATTAGTACGGAGACACAGTCAGGTGATAGAAGCACGGTGGCAGAAAATTAGTACGGAGACAGTCAGGTGATAGAAGCACGGTGGCAGCAAATTAGTACGGAGACAGTCAGGTGATGGAAGCACGGTAGAAGCAAATTAGCACGGAGACAGTCAGGTGATAGAAGCACGGTGGCAGAAAATTAGTACGGAGACACAGTCAGGTGATAGAAGCACGGTGGCAGCAAATTAGTAAGGAGACAGTCAGGTGATAGAAGCACGGTGGCAGCAAATTAGTACGGAGACAGTCAGGTGATAGAAGCACGGTGGCAGCAAATTAGCACGGAGACAGTCAGGTGATAGAAGCACGGTAGAAGCAAATTAGTACGGAGACACAGTCAGGTGATAGAAGCACGGTGGCTGCAAATTAATACGGAGACAGTCAGGTGATAGAAGCACGGTAGAAGCAAATTAGTACGGAGACAGTCAGGTGATAGAAGCACGGTGGCAGCAAATTAGTACGGAGACACAGTCAGGTGATAGAAGCACGGTGGCAGCAAATTAGTACGGAGACACAGTCAGGTGATAGAAGCACAGTGGCAGCAAATTAGTACGGAGACACAGTCAGGTGATAGGAGCACGGTGGCAGCAAATTAGTACGGAGACAGTCAGGTGATAGAAGCACGGTGGAAGCAAATTAGTACGGAGACACAGGTGATAGAAGCACGGTGGCAGCAAATTAGTACGGAGACAGTCGGGTGATGGAAGCACGGTACAAGCAAATTAGCACGGAAACAGTCGGGTGATGGAAGCACGGTAGAAGCAAATTAGCACGGAGACAGTCGGGGGATGGAAGCACTGTGGCAGCAAATTAGCACGGAGACAGTCGGGTGATGGAAGCACTGTGGCAGCAAATTAGTACGGAGACAGTCAGGTGATAGAAGCACTGTAGAAGCAAATTAGTACGGAGACAGTCAGGTGATAGAAGCACGGTAGAAGCAAATTAGTACGGAGACACAGTCAGGTGATAGAAGCACGGTGGCAGCAAATTATCACGGAGACAGTCAGGTGATAGAAGCACGGTGGAAGCAAATTAGTACGGAGACACAGTCAGGTGATAGAAGCACGGTGGCCGCAAATTAGTACGGAGATACAGTCAGGTGATAGAAGCACGGTAGAAGCAAATTAGTACGGAGACACAGTCAGGTGATAGAAGCACGGTGGCAGCAAATTAGTACGGAGACACAGTCAGGTGATAGAAGCACGGTAGAAGCAAATTAGTACGGAGACAGTCAGGTGATAGAAGCACGGTAGAAGCAAATTAGTACGGAGACACAGTCAGGTGATAGAAGCACGGTGGCAGCAAATTAGTACGGAGACACAGTCACGTGATAGAAGCACGGTGGCAGCAAATTAGTACGGAGACACAGTCAGGTGATAGAAGCACGGTGGCAGCAAATTAGCACGGAGACAGTCAGGTGATAGAAGCACGGTAGAAGCAAATTAGTACGGAGACACAGTCAGGTGATAGAAGCACGGTGGCAGCAAATTAGTACGGAGACACAGTCAGGTGATAGAAACACGGTGGCAGCAAATTAGTACGGAGACACAGTCAGGTGATAGAAGCACGGTGGCAGCAAATTAGTACGGAGACACAGTCAGGTGATAGAAGCACGGTGGCAGCAAATTAGCACGGAGACAGTCAGGTGATAGAAGCACGGTAGAAGCAAATTAGTACGAAGACACAGTCAGGTGATAGAAGCACTGTGGCAGCAAATTAGTACGGAGACAGTCAGGTGATAGAAGCACGGTGGCAGCAAATTAGTACGGAGACAGTCAGGTGATAGAAGCACACGGTAGAAGCAAATTAGTACGGAGACACAGTCAGGTGATAGAAGCACGGTGGCAGCAAATAAATACGGAGACACAGTCAGGTGATAGAAGCACGGTGGCAGCAAATTAGCACGGAGACAGTCAGGTGATAGAAGCACGGTAGAAGCAAATTAGTACGGAGACACAGTCAGGTGATAGAAGCACGGTGGCAGCAAATTAGTACGGAGACAGTCAGGTGATAGAAGCACGGTAGAAGCAAATTAGTACGGAGACACAGTCAGGTGATAGAAGCACGGTGGCAGCAAATTAGTACGGAGACACAGTCAGGTGATAGAAGCACGGTGGCAGCAAATTAGTACGGAGACACAGTCAGGTGATAGAAGCACGGTGGCAGGAAATTAGCACGGAGACAGTCAGGTGATAGAAGCACGGTAGAAGCAAATTAGTACGGAGACACAGTCAGGTGATAGAAGCACGGTGGCAGCAAATTAGTACGGAGACAGTCAGGTGATAGAAGCACGGTAGAAGCAAATTAGTACGGAGACACAGTCAGGTGATAGAAGCACGGTGGCAGCAAATTAGTATGGAGACACAGTCAGGTGATAGAAGCACAGTGGCAGCAAATTAGTACGGAGACACAGTCAGGTGATAGGAGCACGGTGGCAGCAAATTAGTACGGAGACAGTCAGGTGATAGAAGCACGGTGGAAGCAAATTAGTACGAAGACACAGGTGATAGAAGCACGGTGGCAGCAAATTAGTACGGAGACAGTCGGGTGATGGAAGCACGGTAGAAGCAAATTAGCACGGAGACAGTCGGGTGATGGAAGCACGGTAGAAGCAAATTAGCACGGAGACAGTCGGGGGATGGAAGCACTGTGGCAGCAAATTAGCACGGAGACAGTCGGGTGATGGAAGCACTGTGGCAGCAAATTAGTACGGAGACAGTCAGGTGATAGGAGCACGGTAGAAGCAAATTAGTACGGAGACAGTCAGGTGATAGAAGCACGGTAGAAGCAAATTAGTACGGAGACAGTCAGGTGATAGAAGCACGGTGGCAGCAAATTAGTACGGAGACAGTCAGGTGATAGAAGCACGGTGGCAGCAAATTAGTACGGAGACACAGTAAGGTGATGGAAGCACGGTAGAAGCAAATTAGCACGGAGACAGTCAGGTGATAGAAGCACGGTGGCAGCAAATTAGTACGGAGACACAGTCAGGTGATAGAAGCACGGTGGCAGAAAATTAGTACGGAGACAGTCAGGTGATAGAAGCACGGTGGCAGCAAATTAGTACGGAGACAGTCAGGTGATGGAAGCACGGTAGAAGCAAATTAGCACGGAGACAGTCAGGTGATAGAAGCACGGTGGCAGAAAATTAGTACGGAGACACAGTCAGGTGATAGAAGCACGGTGGCAGCAAATTAGTAAGGAGACAGTCAGGTGATAGAAGCACGGTGGCAGCAAATTAGTACGGAGACAGTCAGGTGATAGAAGCACGGTGGCAGCAAATTAGCACGGAGACAGTCAGGTGATAGAAGCACGGTAGAAGCAAATTAGTACGGAGACACAGTCAGGTGATAGAAGCACGGTGGCTGCAAATTAATACGGAGACAGTCAGGTGATAGAAGCACGGTAGAAGCAAATTAGTACGGAGACAGTCAGGTGATAGAAGCACGGTGGCAGCAAATTAGTACGGAGACACAGTCAGGTGATAGAAGCACGGTGGCAGCAAATTAGTACGGAGACACAGTCAGGTGATAGAACCACGGTGGCAGCAAATTAGTACGGAGACAGTCAGGTGATAGCAGCACGGTAGAAGCAAATTAGTACGGAGACACAGTCAGGTGATAGAAGCACGGTGGCAGCAAATTAGTACGGAGACAGTCAGGTGATAGAAGCACTGTAGAAGCAAATTAGTACGGAGACAGTCAGGTGATAGAAGCACGGTGGCAGCAAATTAGTACGGAGACACAGTCAGGTGATAGAAGCACGGTGGCAGCAAATTAGTACGGAGACAGTCAGGTGATAGAAGCACGGTGGCAGCAAATTAGTACGGAGACACAGTCAGGTGATAGAAGCACGGTGGCAGCAAATTAGTACGGAGACAGACAGGTGATAGAAGCACGGTGGCAGCAAATTAGTACGGAGACACAGTCAGGTGATAGAAGCACGGTGGCAGCAAATTAGTACGGAGACAGTCAGGTGATAGAAGCACGGTAGAAGCAAATTAGTACGGAGACACAGTCAGGTGATAGAAGCACGGTGGCAGCAAATTAGTACGGAGACACAGTCAGGTGATAGAAGCACGGTGGCAGCAAATTAGTACGGAGACACAGTCAGGTGATAGGAGCACGGTGGCAGCAAATTAGTACGGAGACAGTCAGGTGATAGAAGCACGGTGGAAGCAAATTAGTACGGAGACACAGGTGATAGAAGCACGGTGGCAGCAAATTAGTACGGAGACAGTCGGGTGATGGAAGCACGGTAGAAGCAAATTAGCACGGAGACAGTCGGGTGATGGAAGCACGGTAGAAGCAAATTAGCACGGAGACAGTCGGGGGATGGAAGCACTGTGGCAGCAAATTAGCACGGAGACAGTCGGGTGATGGAAGCACTGTGGCAGCAAATTAGTACGGAGACAGTCAGGTGATAGAAGCACGGTAGAAGCAAATTAGTACGGAGACAGTCAGGTGATAGAAGCACGGTAGAAGCAAATTAGTACGGAGACAGTCAGGTGATAGAAGCACGGTGGCAGCAAATTAGTACGGAGACAGTCAGGTGATAGAAGCATGGTGGCAGCAAATTAGTACGGAGACAGTCAGGTGATAGAAGCACGGTGGCAGCAAATTAGTACGGAGACACAGTCAGGTGATAGAAGCACGGTGGCAGCAAATTAGTACGGAGACAGTCAGGTGATAGAAGCACGGTGGCAGCAAATTAGTACGGAGACACAGTCAGGTGATAGAAGCACGGTGGCAGCAAATTAGCACGGAGACAGTCAGGTGATAGAAGCACGGTAGAAGCAAATTAGTACAGAGACACAGTCAGGTGATAGAAGCACGGTGGCAGCAAATTAGTACGGAGACACAGTCAGGTGATAGAAGCACGGTAGAAGCAAATTAGTACGGAGACACAGTCAGGTGATAGAAGCACGGTGGCAGCAAATTAGAACGGAGACACAGTCAGGTGATAGAAGCACGGTAGAAGCAAATTAGTACGGAGACAGTCAGGTGATAGAAGCACGGTAGAAGCAAATTAGTACGGAGACACAGTCAGGTGATAGAAGCACGGTGGCAGCAAATTAGTACGGAGACACAGTCAGGTGATAGAAGCACGGTGGCAGCAAATCAGCACGGAGACAGTCAGGTGATAGAAGCACGGTAGAAGCAAATTAGTATGGAGACACAGTCAGGTGATAGAAGCACGGTGGCAGCAAATTAGTACGGAGACAGTCAGGTGATAGAAGCACGGTGGCAGCAAATTAGTACGGAGGCACAGTCAGGTGATAGAAGCATGGTGGCAGCAAATTAGTACGGAGACACAGTCAGGTGATAGAAGCACGGTGGCAGCAAATTAGCACGGAGACAGTCAGGTGATAGAAGCACGGTAGAAGCAAATTAGTACGGAGACACAGTCAGGTGATAGAAGCACGGTGGCAGCGAATTAGTACGGAGACACAGTCAGGTGATAGAAGCACGGTGGCAGCAAATTAGCACGGAGACAGTCAGGTGATAGTAGCACGATAGAAGCAAATTAGTACGGAGACACAGTCAGGTGATAGAAGCACGGTGGCAGCAAATTAGTACGGAGACATTCAGGTGATAGAAGCACGGTAGAAGCAAATTAGTACGGAGACACAGTCAGGTGATAGAAGCACGGTGGCAGCAAATTAGTACGGAGACACAGTCAGGTGATAGAAGCACGGTGGCAGCAAATTAGTACGGAGACACAGTCAGGTGATAGAAGCACGGTGGCAGCAAATTAGTACAGAGACAGTCAGGTGATAGAAGCACGGTAGAAGCAAATTAGTACGGAGACACAGGTGATAGAAGCACGGTGGCAGCAAATTAGTACGGAGACAGTCGGGTGATGGAAGCACGGTAGAAGCAAATTAGCACGGAGACAGTCGGGTGATGGAAGCACGGTAGAAGCAAATTAGCACGGAGACAGTCGGGTGATGGAAGCACTGTGGCAGCAAATTAGCACGGAGACAGTCGGGTGATGGAAGCACTGTGGCAGCAAATTAGTACGGAGACAGTCAGGTGATAGAAGCACGGTAGAAGCAAATTAGTACAGAGACAGTCAGGTGATAGAAGCACGGTAGAAGCAAATTAGTACGGAGACAGTCAGGTGATAGAAGCACGGTGGCAGAAAATTAGTACGGAGACACAGTCAGGTGATAGAAGCACGGTGGCAGCAAATTAGTACGGAGTCACAGTCAGGTGGTTGAAGCACGGTGTCAGCAAATTAGTACGGAGACACAGTCAGGTGATAGAAGCACGGTGGCAGCAAATTAGTACGGAGACAGTCAGGTGATAGAAGCACGGTGGCAGCAAATTAGTACGGAGACACTGTCAGGTGATAGAAGCACGGTGGCAGCAAATTAGTACGGAGACAGTAAGGTGATAGAAGCACGGTGGCAGCAAATTAGTACGGAGACACAGTCAGGTGATAGAAGCACGGTGGCAGCAAATTAGCACGGAGACAGTCAGGTGATAGAAGCACGGTAGAAGCAAATTAGTACGGAGACACAGTCAGGTGATAGAAGCACGGTGGCAGCAAATTAGTACGGAGACACAGTCAGGTGATAGAAGCACGGTAGAAGCAAATTAGTACGGAGACACAGTCAGGTGATAGAAGCACGGTGGCAGCAAATTAGTACGGAGACACAGTCAGGTGATAGAAGCACGGTAGAAGCAAATTAGTACGGAGACAGTCAGGTGATAGAAGCACGGTAGAAGAAAATTAGTACGGTGACACAGTCAGGTGATAGAAGCACGGTGGCAGCAAATTAGTACGGAGACACAGTCAGATGATGGAAGCACGGTGGCAGCAAATTAGCACGGAGACAGTCAGGTGATAGAAGCACGGTAGAAGCAAATTAGTACGGAGACACAGTCAGGTGATAGAAGCACGGTGGCAGCAAATTAGTACGGAGACACAGTCAGGTGATAGAAGTACGGTGGCAGCAAATTAGTAGGGAGACACAGTCAGGTGATAGAAGCACGGTGGCAGCAAATTAGTACGGAGACAGTCAGGTGATAGAAGCACGGTGGCAGCAAATTAGTACGGAGACAGTCAGGTGATAGAAGCACGGTGGAAGCAAATTAGTACGGAGACACAGGTGATAGAAGCACGGTGGCAGCAAATTAGTACGGAGACAGTCGGGTGATGGAAGCACGGTACAAGCAAATTAGCACGGAAACAGTCAGGTGATGGAAGCACGGTAGAAGCAAATTAGCACGGAGACAGTCGGGGGATGGAAGCACTGTGGCAGCAAATTAGCACGGAGACAGTCGGGTGATGGAAGCACTGTGGCAGCAAATTAGTACGGAGACAGTCAGGTGATAGAAGCACTGTAGAAGCAAATTAGTACGGAGACAGTCAGGTGATAGAAGCACGGTAGAAGCAAATTAGTACGGAGACAGTCAGGTGATAGAAGCACGGTGGCAGCAAATTAGTACGGAGACAGTCAGGTGATAGAAGCACGGTGGCAGCAAATTAGTACGGAGACACAGTCAGGTGATAGAAGCACGGTGGCAGCAAATTATCACGGAGACAGTGAGGTGATAGAAGCACGGTGGAAGCAAATTAGTACGGAGACACAGTCAGGTGATAGAAGCACGGTGGCCGCAAATTAGTACGGAGACACAGTCAGGTGATAGAAGCACGGTAGAAGCAAATTAGTACGGAGACACAGTCAGGTGATAGAAGCACGGTGGCAGCAAATTAGTACGGAGACACAGTCAGGTGATAGAAGCACGGTAGAAGCAAATTAGTACGGAGACAGTCAGGTGATAGAAGCACGGTAGAAGCAAATTAGTACGGAGACACAGTCAGGTGATAGAAGCACGGTGGCAGCAAATTAGTACGGAGACACAGTCAGGTGATAGAAGCACGGTGGCAGCAAATTAGTACGGAGACACAGTCAGGTGATAGAAGCACGGTGGCAGCAAATTAGCACGGAGACAGTCAGGTGATAGAAGCACGGTAGAAGCAAATTAGTACGGAGACACAGTCAGGTGATAGAAGCACGGTGGCAGCAAATTAGTACGGAGACACAGTCAGGTGATAGAAACACGGTGGCAGCAAATTAGTACGGAGACACAGTCAGGTGATAGAAGCACGGTGGCAGCAAATTAGTACGGAGACACAGTCAGGTGATAGAAGCACGGTGGCAGCAAATTAGCACGGAGACAGTCAGGTGATAGAAGCACGGTAGAAGCAAATTAGTACGAAGACACAGTCAGGTGATAGAAGCACTGTGGCAGCAAATTAGTACGGAGACAGTCAGGTGATAGAAGCACGGTGGCAGCAAATTAGTACGGAGACAGTCAGGTGATAGAAGCACGGTAGAAGCAAATTAGTACGGAGACACAGTCAGGTGATAGAAGCACGGTGGCAGCAAATAAATACGGAGACACAGTCAGGTGATAGAAGCACGGTGGCAGCAAATTAGCACGGAGACAGTCAGGTGATAGAAGCACGGTAGAAGCAAATTAGTACGGAGACACAGTCAGGTGATAGAAGCACGGTGGCAGCAAATTAGTACGGAGACAGTCAGGTGATAGAAGCACGGTAGAAGCAAATTAGTACGGAGACACAGTCAGGTGATAGAAGCACGGTGGCAGCAAATTAGTACGGAGACACAGTCAGGTGATAGAAGCACGGTGGCAGCAAATTAGTACGGAGACACAGTCAGGTGATAGAAGCACGGTGGCAGGAAATTAGCACGGAGACAGTCAGGTGATAGAAGCACGGTAGAAGCAAATTAGTACGGAGACACAGTCAGGTGATAGAAGCACGGTGGCAGCAAATTAGTACGGAGACACAGTCAGGTGATAGAAGTACGGTGGCAGCAAATTAGTAGGGAGACACAGTCAGGTGATAGAAGCACGGTGGCAGCAAATTAGTACGGAGACAGTCAGGTGATAGAAGCACGGTGGCAGCAAATTAGTACGGAGACAGTCAGGTGATAGAAGCACGGTGGAAGCAAATTAGTACGGAGACACAGGTGATAGAAGCACGGTGGCAGCAAATTAGTACGGAGACAGTCGGGTGATGGAAGCACGGTACAAGCAAATTAGCACGGAAACAGTCAGGTGATGGAAGCACGGTAGAAGCAAATTAGCACGGAGACAGTCGGGGGATGGAAGCACTGTGGCAGCAAATTAGCACGGAGACAGTCGGGTGATGGAAGCACTGTGGCAGCAAATTAGTACGGAGACAGTCAGGTGATAGAAGCACTGTAGAAGCAAATTAGTACGGAGACAGTCAGGTGATAGAAGCACGGTAGAAGCAAATTAGTACGGAGACAGTCAGGTGATAGAAGCACGGTGGCAGCAAATTAGTACGGAGACAGTCAGGTGATAGAAGCACGGTGGCAGCAAATTAGTACGGAGACACAGTCAGGTGATAGAAGCACGGTGGCAGCAAATTATCACGGAGACAGTGAGGTGATAGAAGCACGGTGGAAGCAAATTAGTACGGAGACACAGTCAGGTGATAGAAGCACGGTGGCCGCAAATTAGTACGGAGACACAGTCAGGTGATAGAAGCACGGTAGAAGCAAATTAGTACGGAGACACAGTCAGGTGATAGAAGCACGGTGGCAGCAAATTAGTACGGAGACACAGTCAGGTGATAGAAGCACGGTAGAAGCAAATTAGTACGGAGACAGTCAGGTGATAGAAGCACGGTAGAAGCAAATTAGTACGGAGACACAGTCAGGTGATAGAAGCACGGTGGCAGCAAATTAGTACGGAGACACAGTCAGGTGATAGAAGCACGGTGGCAGCAAATTAGTACGGAGACACAGTCAGGTGATAGAAGCACGGTGGCAGCAAATTAGCACGGAGACAGTCAGGTGATAGAAGCACGGTAGAAGCAAATTAGTACGGAGACACAGTCAGGTGATAGAAGCACGGTGGCAGCAAATTAGTACGGAGACACAGTCAGGTGATAGAAACACGGTGGCAGCAAATTAGTACGGAGACACAGTCAGGTGATAGAAGCACGGTGGCAGCAAATTAGTACGGAGACACAGTCAGGTGATAGAAGCACGGTGGCAGCAAATTAGCACGGAGACAGTCAGGTGATAGAAGCACGGTAGAAGCAAATTAGTACGAAGACACAGTCAGGTGATAGAAGCACTGTGGCAGCAAATTAGTACGGAGACAGTCAGGTGATAGAAGCACGGTGGCAGCAAATTAGTACGGAGACAGTCAGGTGATAGAAGCACGGTAGAAGCAAATTAGTACGGAGACACAGTCAGGTGATAGAAGCACGGTGGCAGCAAATAAATACGGAGACACAGTCAGGTGATAGAAGCACGGTGGCAGCAAATTAGCACGGAGACAGTCAGGTGATAGAAGCACGGTAGAAGCAAATTAGTACGGAGACACAGTCAGGTGATAGAAGCACGGTGGCAGCAAATTAGTACGGAGACAGTCAGGTGATAGAAGCACGGTAGAAGCAAATTAGTACGGAGACACAGTCAGGTGATAGAAGCACGGTGGCAGCAAATTAGTACGGAGACACAGTCAGGTGATAGAAGCACGGTGGCAGCAAATTAGTACGGAGACACAGTCAGGTGATAGAAGCACGGTGGCAGGAAATTAGCACGGAGACAGTCAGGTGATAGAAGCACGGTGGCAGCAAATTAGTACGGAGACAGTCAGGTGATAGAAGCACGGTGGAAGCAAATTAGTACGGAGACACAGGTGATAGAAGCACGGTGGCAGCAAATTAGTACGGAGACAGTCGGGTGATGGAAGCACGGTAGAAGCAAATTAGCACGGAGACAGTCGGGTGATGGAAGCACGGTAGAAGCAAATTAGCACGGAGACAGTCGGGGGATGGAAGCACTGTGGCAGCAAATTAGCACGGAGACAGTCGGGTGATGGAAGCACTGTGGCAGCAAATTAGTACGGAGACAGTCAGGTGATAGGAGCACGGTAGAAGCAAATTAGTACGGAGACAGTCAGGTGATAGAAGCACGGTAGAAGCAAATTAGTACGGAGACAGTCAGGTGATAGAAGCACGGTGGCAGCAAATTAGTACGGAGAAAGTCAGGTGATAGAAGCACGGTGGCAGCAAATTAGTACGGAGACACAGTAAGGTGATGGACGCACGGTAGAAGCAAATTAGCACGGAGACAGTCAGGTGATAGAAGCACGGTGGCAGCAAATTAGTACGGAGACACAGTCAGGTGATAGAAGCACGGTGGCAGAAAATTAGTGATAGAAGCACGGTGGCAGCAAATTAGTACGGAGACAGTCAGGTGATGGAAGCACGGTAGAAGCAAATTAGCACGGAGACAGTCAGGTGATAGAAGCACGGTGGCAGAAAATTAGTACGGAGACACAGTCAGGTGATAGAAGCACGGTGGCAGCAAATTAGTAAGGAGACAGTCAGGTGATAGAAGCACGGTGGCAGCAAATTAGTACGGAGACAGTCAGGTGATAGAAGCACGGTGGCAGCAAATTAGCACGGAGACAGTCAGGTGATAGAAGCACGGTAGAAGCAAATTAGTTCGGAGACACAGTCAGGTGATAGAAGCACGGTGGCTGCAAATTAATACGGAGACAGTCAGGTGATAGAAGCACGGTAGAAGCAAATTAGTACGGAGACAGTCAGGTGATAGAAGCACGGTGGCAGCAAATTAGTACGGAGACACAGTCAGGTGATAGAAGCACGGTGGCAGCAAATTAGTACGGAGACACAGTCAGGTGATAGAACCACGGTGGCAGCAAATTAGTACGGAGACAGTCAGGTGATAGCAGCACGGTAGAAGCAAATTAGTACGGAGACACAGTCAGGTGATAGAAGCACGGTGGCTGCAAATTAGTACGGAGACAGTCAGGTGATAGAAGCACTGTAGAAGCAAATTAGTACGGAGACAGTCAGGTGATAGAAGCACGGTGGCAGCAAATTAGTACGGAGACACAGTCAGGTGATAGAAGCACGGTGGCAGCAAATTAGTACGGAGACAGTCAGGTGATAGAAGCACGGTGGCAGCAAATTAGTACGGAGACACAGTCAGGTGATAGAAGCACGGTGGCAGCAAATTAGTACGGAGACAGACAGGTGATAGAAGCACGGTGGCAGCAAATTAGTACGGAGACACAGTCAGGTGATAGAAGCACGGTGGCAGCAAATTAGTACGGAGACAGTCAGGTGATAGAAGCACGGTAGAAGCAAATTAGTACGGAGACACAGTCAGGTGATAGAAGCACGGTGGCAGCAAATTAGTACGGAGACACAGTCAGATGATAGAAGCACGGTGGCAGCAAATTAGTACGGAGACACAGTCAGGTGATAGGAGCACGGTGGCAGCAAATTAGTACGGAGACAGTCAGGTGATAGAAGCACGGTGGAAGCAAATTAGTACGGAGACACAGGTGATAGAAGCACGGTGGCAGCAAATTAGTACGGAGACAGTCGGGTGATGGAAGCACGGTAGAAGCAAATTAGCACGGAGACAGTCGGGTGATGGAAGCACGGTAGAAGCAAATTAGCACGGAGACAGTCGGGGGATGGAAGCACTGTGGCAGCAAATTAGCACGGAGACAGTCGGGTGATGGAAGCACCGTGGCAGCAAATTAGTACGGAGACAGTCAGGTGATAGAAGCACGGTAGAAGCAAATTAGTACGGAGACAGTCAGGTGATAGAAGCACGGTAGAAGCAAATTAGTACGGAGACAGTCAGGTGATAGAAGCACGGTGGCAGCAAATTAGTACGGAGACAGTCAGGTGATAGAAGCACGGTGGCAGCAAATTAGTACGGAGACACAGTCAGGTGATAGAAGCACGGTGGCAGCAAATTAGTACGGAGACAGTCAGGTGATAGAAGCATGGTGGCAGCAAATTAGTACGGAGACAGTCAGGTGATGGAAGCACGGTAGAAGCAAATTAGCACGGAGACAGTCAGGTGATAGAAGCACGGTGGCAGAAAATTAGTACGGAGACACAGTCAGGTGATAGAAGCACGGTGGCAGCAAATTAGTAAGGAGACAGTCAGGTGATAGAAGCACGGTGGCAGCAAATTAGTACGGAGACAGTCAGGTGATAGAAGCACGGTGGCAGCAAATTAGCACGGAGACAGTCAGGTGATAGAAGCACGGTAGAAGCAAATTAGTACGGAGACACAGTCAGGTGATAGAAGCACGGTGGCTGCAAATTAATACGGAGACAGTCAGGTGATAGAAGCACGGTAGAAGCAAATTAGTACGGAGACAGTCAGGTGATAGAAGCACGGTGGCAGCAAATTAGTACGGAGACACAGTCAGGTGATAGAAGCACGGTGGCAGCAAATTAGTACGGAGACACGGTCAGGTGATAGAACCACGGTGGCAGCAAATTAGTACGGAGACAGTCAGGTGATAGAAGCACGGTAGAAGCAAATTAGTACGGAGACACAGTCAGGTGATAGAAGCACGATGGCAGCAAATTAGTACGGAGACAGTCAGGTGATAGAAGCACTGTTGAAGCAAATTAGTACGGAGACAGTCAGGTGATAGAAGCACGGTGGCAGCAAATTAGTACGGAGACACAGTCAGGTGATAGAAGCACGGTGGCAGCAAATTAGTACGGAGACAGTCAGGTGATAGAAGAACGGTGGCAGCAAATTAGTACGGAGACACAGTCAGGTGATAGAAGCACGGTGGCAGCAAATTAGTACGGAGACAGTCAGGTGATAGAAGCACGGTGGCAGCAAATTAGTACGGAGACACAGTCAGGTGATAGAAGCACGGTGGCAGCAAATTAGCACGGAGACAGTCAGGTGATAGAAGCACGGTAGAAGCAAATTAGTACAGAGACACAGTCAGGTGATAGAAGCACGGTGGCAGCAAATTAGTACGGAGACACAGTCAGGTGATAGAAGCACGGTAGAAGCAAATTAGTACGGAGACACAGTCAGGTGATAGAAGCACGGTGGCAGCAAATTAGAACGGAGACACAGTCAGGTGATAGAAGCACGGTAGAAGCAAATTAGTACGGAGACAGTCAGGTGATAGAAGCACGGTAGAAGCAAATTAGTACGGAGACACAGTCAGGTGATAGAAGCACGGTGGCAGCAAATTAGTACGGAGACACAATCAGGTGATAGAAGCACGGTGGCAGCAAATTAGTACGGAGACACAGTCAGGTGATAGAAGCACGGTGGCAGCAAATTAGCACGGAGACAGTCAGGTGATAGAAGCACGGTAGAAGCAAATTAGTACGGAGACACAGTCAGGTGATAGAAGCACGCTGGCAGCAAATTAGTACGGAGACACAGTCAGGTGATAGAAGCACGGTGGCAGCAAATTAGTACGGAGACAGTCAGGTGATAGAAGCACGGTAGAAGCAAATTAGTACGGAGACACATTCAGGTGATAGAAGCACGGTGGCAGCAAATTAGTACGGAGACACAGTCAGGTGATAGAAGCACGGTGGCAGCAAATCAGCACGGAGACAGTCAGGTGATAGAAGCACGGTAGAAGCAAATTAGTATGGAGACACAGTCAGGTGATAGAAGCACGGTGGCAGCAAATTAGTACGGAGACAGTCAGGTGATAGAAGCACGGTGGCAGCAAATTAGTACGGAGACACAGTCAGGTGATAGAAGCATGGTGGCAGCAAATTAGTACGGAGACACAGTCAGGTGATAGAAGCACGGTGGCAGCAAATTAGCACGGAGACAGTCAGGTGATAGAAGCACGGTAGAAGCAAATTAGTACGGAGACACAGTCAGGTGATAGAAGCACGGTGGCAGCGAATTAGTACGGAGACACAGTCAGGTGATAGAAGCACGGTGGCAGCAAATTAGCACGGAGACAGTCAGGTGATAGTAGCACGATAGAAGCAAATTAGTACGGAGACACAGTCAGGTGATAGAAGCACGGTGGCAGCAAATTAGTACGGAGACAGTCAGGTGATAGAAGCACGGTAGAAGCAAATTAGTACGGAGACACAGTCAGGTGATAGAAGCACGGTGGCAGCAAATTAGTACGGAGACACAGTCAGGTGATAGAAGCACGGTGGCAGCAAATTAGTACGGAGACACAGTCAGGTGATAGAAGCACGGTGGCAGCAAATTAGTACAGAGACAGTCAGGTGATAGAAGCACGGTAGAAGCAAATTAGTACGGAGACACAGGTGATAGAAGCACGGTGGCAGCAAATTAGTACGGAGACAGTCGGGTGATGGAAGCACGGTAGAAGCAAATTAGCACGGAGACAGTCGGGTGATGGAAGCACGGTAGAAGCAAATCAGCACGGAGACAGTCGGGTGATGGAAGCACTGTGGCAGCAAATTAGCACGGAGACAGTCGGGTGATGGAAGCACTGTGGCAGCAAATTAGTACGGAGACAGTCAGGTGATAGAAGCACGGTAGAAGCAAATTAGTACGGAGACAGTCAGGTGATAGAAGCACGGTAGAAGCAAATTAGTACGGAGACAGTCAGGTGATAGAAGCACGGTGGCAGCAAATTAGTACGGAGACACAGTCAGGTGATAGAAGCACGGTGGCAGCAAATTAGTACGGAGTCACAGTCAGGTGGTTGAAGCACGGTGTCAGCAAATTAGTACGGAGACACAGTCAGGTGATAGAAGCACGGTGGCAGCAAATTAGTACGGAGACAGTCAGGTGATAGAAGCACGGTGGCAGCAAATTAGTACGGAGACACTGTCAGGTGATAGAAGCACGGTGGCAGCAAATTAGTACGGAGACAGTAAGGTGATAGAAGCACGGTGGCAGCAAATTAGTACGGAGACACAGTCAGGTGATAGAAGCACGGTGGCAGCAAATTAGCACGGAGACAGTCAGGTGATAGAAGCACGGTAGAAGCAAATTAGTACGGAGACACAGTCAGGTGATAGAAGCACGGTGGCAGCAAATTAGTACGGAGACACAGTCAGGTGATAGAAGCACGGTAGAAGCAAATTAGTACGGAGACACAGTCAGGTGATAGAAGCACGGTGGCAGCAAATTAGTACGGAGACACAGTCAGGTGATAGAAGCACGGTAGAAGCAAATTAGTACGGAGACAGTCAGGTGATAGAAGCACGGTAGAAGAAAATTAGTACGGTGACACAGTCAGGTGATAGAAGCACGGTGGCAGCAAATTAGTACGGAGACACAGTCAGATGATGAAAGCACGGTGGCAGCAAATTAGCACGGAGACAGTCAGGTGATAGAAGCACGGTAGAAGCAAATTAGTACGGAGACACAGTCAGGTGATAGAAGCACGGTGGCAGCAAATTAGTACGGAGACACAGTCAGGTGATAGAAGTACGGTGGCAGCAAATTAGTAGGGAGACACAGTCAGGTGATAGAAGCACGGTGGCAGCAAATTAGTACGGAGACAGTCAGGTGATAGAAGCACGGTGGCAGCAAATTAGTACGGAGACAGTCAGGTGATAGAAGCACGGTAGAAGCAAATTAGTACGGAGACACAGGTGATAGAAGCACGGTGGCAGCAAATTGGTACGGAGACAGTCGGGTGATGGAAGCACGGTAGAAGCAAATTAGCACGGAGACAGTCGGGTGATGGAAGCACGGTAGAAGCAAATTAGCACGGAGACAGTCGGGTGATGGAAGCACTATGGCAGCAAATTAGCACGGAGACAGTCGGGTGATGGAAGCACTGTGGCAGCAAATTAGTACGGAGACAGTCAGGTGATAGAAGCACGGTAGAAGCAAATTAGTACGGAGACAGTCAGGTGATAGAAGCACGGTGGCAGCAAATTAGTACGGAGACACAGTCAGGTGATAGAAGCACGGTGGCAGCAAATTAGTACGGAGTCACAGTCAGGTGGTTGAAGCACGGTGTCAGCAAATTAGTACGGAGACACAGTCAGGTGATAGAAGCACGGTGGCAGCAAATTAGTACGGAGACAGTCAGGTGATAGAAGCACGGTGGCAGCAAATTAGTACGGAGACACAGTCAGGTGATAGAAGCACGGTGGCAGCAAATTAGTACGGAGACAGTCAGGTGATAGAAGCACGGTGGCAGCAAATTAGGACGGAGACAGTAAGGTGGTAGAAGCACGGTGGCAGCAAATAAGTACGGAGACACAGTCAGGTGATAGAAGCACGGTGGCAGCAAATTAGCACGGAGACAGTCAGGTGATAGAAGCACGGTAGAAGCAAATTAGTACGGAGACACAGTCAGGTGATAGAAGCACGGTGGCAGCAAATTAGTACGGAGACACAGTCAGGTGATAGAAGCACGGTAGAAGCAAATTAGTACGGAGACACAGTCAGGTGATAGAAGCACGGTGGCAGCAAATTAGTACGGAGACACAGTCAGGTGATAGAAGCACGGTAGAAGCAAATTAGTACGGAGACAGTCAGGTGATAGAAGCACGGTAGAAGCAAATTAGTACGGAGACACAGTCAGGTGATAGAAGCACGGTGGCAGCAAATTAGTAAGGAGACAGTCAGGTGATAGAAGCACGGTGGCAGCAAATTAGTACGGAGACAGTCAGGTGATAGAAGCACGGTGGCAGCAAATTAGCACGGAGACAGTCAGGTGATAGAAGCACGGTAGAAGCAAATTAGTACGGAGACACAGTCAGGTGATAGAAGCACGGTGGCTGCAAATTAATACGGAGACAGTCAGGTGATAGAAGCACGGTAGAAGCAAATTAGTACGGAGACAGTCAGGTGATAGAAGCACGGTGGCAGCAAATTAGTACGGAGACACAGTCAGGTGATAGAAGCACGGTGGCAGCAAATTAGTACGGAGACACAGTCAGGTGATAGAACCACGGTGGCAGCAAATTAGTACGGAGACAGTCAGGTGATAGCAGCACGGTAGAAGCAAATTAGTACGGAGACACAGTCAGGTGACAGAAGCACGGTGGCAGCAAATTAGTACGGAAACAGTCAGGTGATAGAAGCACTGTAGAAGCAAATTAGTACGGAGACAGTCAGGTGATAGAAGCACGGTGGCAGCAAATTAGTACGGAGACACAGTCAGGTGATAGAAGCACGGTGGCAGCAAATTAGTACGGAGACAGTCAGGTGATAGAAGCACGGTGGCAGCAAATTAGTACGGAGACACAGTCAGGTGATAGAAGCACGGTGGCAGCAAATTAGTACGGAGACAGACAGGTGATAGAAGCACGGTGGCAGCAAATTAGTACGGAGACACAGTCAGGTGATAGAAGCACGGTGGCAGCAAATTAGTACGGAGACAGTCAGGTGATAGAAGCACGGTAGAAGCAAATTAGTACGGAGACACAGTCAGGTGATAGAAGCACGGTGGCAGCAAATTAGTACGGAAACACAGTCAGGTGATAGAAGCACGGTGGCAGCAAATTAGTACGGAGACACAGTCAGGTGATAGGAGCACGGTGGCAGCAAATTAGTACGGAGACAGTCAGGTGATAGAAGCACGGTGGAAGCAAATTAGTACGGAGACACAGGTGATAGAAGCACGGTGGCAGCAAATTAGTACGGAGACAGTCGGGTGATGGAAGCACGGTAGAAGCAAATTAGCACGGAGACAGTCGGGTGATGGAAGCACGGTAGAAGCAAATTAGCACGGAGACAGTCGGGGGATGGAAGCACTGTGGCAGCAAATTAGCACGGAGACAGTCGGGTGATGGAAGCACTGTGGCAGCAAATTAGTACGGAGACAGTCAGGTGATAGAAGCACGGTAGAAGCAAATTAGTACGGAGACAGTCAGGTGATAGAAGCACGGTAGAAGCAAATTAGTACGGAGACAGTCAGGTGATAGAAGCACGGTGGCAGCAAATTAGTACGGAGAGAGTCAGGTGATAGAAGCATGGTGGCAGCAAATTAGTACGGAGACAGTCAGGTGATGGAAGCACGGTAGAAGCAAATTAGCACGGAGACAGTCAGGTGATAGAAGCACGGTGGCAGAAAATTAGTACGGAGACACAGTCAGGTGATAGAAGCACGGTGGCAGCAAATTAGTAAGGAGACAGTCAGGTGATAGAAGCACGGTGGCAGCAAATTAGTACGGAGACAGTCAGGTGATAGAAGCACGGTGGCAGCAAATTAGCACGGAGACAGTCAGGTGATAGAAGCACGGTAGAAGCAAATTAGTACGGAGACACAGTCAGGTGATAGAAGCACGGTGGCTGCAAATTAATACGGAGACAGTCAGGTGATAGAAGCACGGTAGAAGCAAATTAGTACGGAGACAGTCAGGTGATAGAAGCACGGTGGCAGCAAATTAGTACGGAGACACAGTCAGGTGATAGAAGCACGGTGGCAGCAAATTAGTACGGAGACACGGTCAGGTGATAGAACCACGGTGGCAGCAAATTAGTACGGAGACAGTCAGGTGATAGAAGCACGGTAGAAGCAAATTAGTACGGAGACACAGTCAGGTGATAGAAGCACGATGGCAGCAAATTAGTACGGAGACAGTCAGGTGATAGAAGCACTGTAGAAGCAAATTAGTACGGAGACAGTCAGGTGATAGAAGCACGGTGGCAGCAAATTAGTACGGAGACACAGTCAGGTGATAGAAGCACGGTGGCAGCAAATTAGTACGGAGACAGTCAGGTGATAGAAGCACGGTGGCAGCAAATTAGTACGGAGACACAGTCAGGTGATAGAAGCACGGTGGCAGCAAATTAGTACGGAGACAGTCAGGTGATAGAAGCACGGTGGCAGCAAATTAGTACGGAGACACAGTCAGGTGATAGAAGCACGGTGGCAGCAAATTAGCACGGAGACAGTCAGGTGATAGAAGCACGGTAGAAGCAAATTAGTACAGAGACACAGTCAGGTGATAGAAGCACGGTGGCAGCAAATTAGTACGGAGACACAGTCAGGTGATAGAAGCACGGTAGAAGCAAATTAGTACGGAGACACAGTCAGGTGATAGAAGCACGGTGGCAGCAAATTAGAACGGAGACACAGTCAGGTGATAGAAGCACGGTAGAAGCAAATTAGTACGGAGACAGTCAGGTGATAGAAGCACGGTAGAAGCAAATTAGTACGGAGACACAGTCAGGTGATAGAAGCACGGTGGCAGCAAATTAGTACGGAGACACAATCAGGTGATAGAAGCACGGTGGCAGCAAATTAGTACGGAGACACAGTCAGGTGATAGAAGCACGGTGGCAGCAAATTAGCACGGAGACATTCAGGTGATAGAAGCACGGTAGAAGCAAATTAGTACGGAGACACAGTCAGGTGATAGAAGCACGGTGGCAGCAAATCAGTACGGAGACACAGTCAGGTGATAGAAGCACGGTGGCAGCAAATTAGTACGGAGACAGTCAGGTGATAGAAGCACGGTAGAAGCAAATTAGTACGGAGACACAGTCAGGTGATAGAAGCACGGTGGCAGCAAATTAGTACGGAGACACAGTCAGGTGATAGAAGCACGGTGGCAGCAAATCAGCACGAAGACAGTCAGGTGATAGAAGCACGGTAGAAGCAAATTAGTATGGAGACACAGTCAGGTGATAGAAGCACGGTGGCAGCAAATTAGTACGGAGACAGTCAGGTGATAGAAGCACGGTGGCAGCAAATTAGTACGGAGACACAGTCAGGTGATAGAAGCATGGTGGCAGCAAATTAGTACGGAGACACAGTCAGGTGATAGAAGCACGGTGGCAGCAAATTAGCACGGAGACAGTCAGGTGATAGAAGCACGGTAGAAGCAAATTAGTACGGAGACAAAGTCAGGTGATAGAAGCACGGTGGCAGCGAATTAGTACGGAGACACAGTCAGGTGATAGAAGCACGGTGGCAGCAAATTAGCACGGAGACAGTCAGGTGATAGTAGCACGATAGAAGCAAATTAGTACGGAGACACAGTCAGGTGATAGAAGCACGGTGGCAGCAAATTAGTACGGAGACAGTCAGGTGATAGAAGCACGGTAGAAGCAAATTAGTACGGAGACACAGTCAGGTGATAGAAGCACGGTGGCAGCAAATTAGTACGGAGACACAGTCAGGTGATAGAAGCACGGTGGCAGCAAATTAGTACGGAGACACAGTCAGGTGATAGAAGCACGGTGGCAGCAAATTAGTACAGAGACAGTCAGGTGATAGAAGCACGGTAGAAGCAAATTAGTACGGAGACACAGGTGATAGAAGCACGGTGGCAGCAAATTAGTACGGAGACAGTCGGGTGATGGAAGCACGGTAGAAGCAAATTAGCACGGAGACAGTCGGGTGATGGAAGCACGGTAGAAGCAAATCAGCACGGAGACAGTCGGGTGATGGAAGCACTGTGGCAGCAAATTAGCACGGAGACAGTCGGGTGATGGAAGCACTGTGGCAGCAAATTAGTACGGAGACAGTCAGGTGATAGAAGCACGGTAGAAGCAAATTAGTACGGAGACAGTCAGGTGATAGAAGCACGGTAGAAGCAAATTAGTACGGAGACAGTCAGGTGATAGAAGCACGGTGGCAGCAAATTAGTACGGAGACACAGTCAGGTGATAGAAGCACGGTGGCAGCAAATTAGTACGGAGTCACAGTCAGGTGGTTGAAGCACGGTGTCAGCAAATTAGTACGGAGACACAGTCAGGTGATAGAAGCACGGTGGCAGCAAATTAGTACGGAGACAGTCAGGTGATAGAAGCACGGTGGCAGCAAATTAGTACGGAGACACTGTCAGGTGATAGAAGCACGGTGGCAGCAAATTAGTACGGAGACAGTAAGGTGATAGAAGCACGGTGGCAGCAAATTAGTACGGAGACACAGTCAGGTGATAGAAGCACGGTGGCAGCAAATTAGCACGGAGACAGTCAGGTGATAGAAGCACGGTAGAAGCAAATTAGTACGGAGACACAGTCAGGTGATAGAAGCACGGTGGCAGCAAATTAGTACGGAGACACAGTCAGGTGATAGAAGCACGGTAGAAGCAAATTAGTACGGAGACACAGTCAGGTGATAGAAGCACGGTGGCAGCAAATTAGTACGGAGACACAGTCAGGTGATAGAAGCACGGTAGAAGCAAATTAGTACGGAGACAGTCAGGTGATAGAAGCACGGTAGAAGAAAATTAGTACGGTGACACAGTCAGGTGATAGAAGCACGGTGGCAGCAAATTAGTACGGAGACACAGTCAGATGATGGAAGCACGGTGGCAGCAAATTAGCACGGAGACAGTCAGGTGATAGAAGCACGGTAGAAGCAAATTAGTACGGAGACACAGTCAGGTGATAGAAGCACGGTGGCAGCAAATTAGTACGGAGACACAGTCAGGTGATAGAAGTACGGTGGCAGCAAATTAGTAGGGAGACACAGTCAGGTGATAGAAGCACGGTGGCAGCAAATTAGTACGGAGACAGTCAGGTGATAGAAGCACGGTGGCAGCAAATTAGTACGGAGACAGTCAGGTGATAGAAGCACGGTAGAAGCAAATTAGTACGGAGACACAGGTGATAGAAGCACGGTGGCAGCAAATTGGTACGGAGACAGTCGGGTGATGGAAGCACGGTAGAAGCAAATTAGCACGGAGACAGTCGGGTGATGGAAGCACGGTAGAAGCAAATTAGCACGGAGACAGTCGGGTGATGGAAGCACTATGGCAGCAAATTAGCACGGAGACAGTCGGGTGATGGAAGCACTGTGGCAGCAAATTAGTACGGAGACAGTCAGGTGATAGAAGCACGGTAGAAGCAAATTAGTACGGAGACAGTCAGGTGATAGAAGCACGGTGGCAGCAAATTAGTACGGAGACACAGTCAGGTGATAGAAGCACGGTGGCAGCAAATTAGTACGGAGTCACAGTCAGGTGGTTGAAGCACGGTGTCAGCAAATTAGTACGGAGACACAGTCAGGTGATAGAAGCACGGTGGCAGCAAATTAGTACGGAGACAGTCAGGTGATAGAAGCACGGTGGCAGCAAATTAGTACGGAGACACAGTCAGGTGATAGAAGCACGGTGGCAGCAAATTAGTACGGAGACAGTCAGGTGATAGAAGCACGGTGGCAGCAAATTAGGACGGAGACAGTAAGGTGGTAGAAGCACGGTGGCAGCAAATAAGTACGGAGACACAGTCAGGTGATAGAAGCACGGTGGCAGCAAATTAGCACGGAGACAGTCAGGTGATAGAAGCACGGTAGAAGCAAATTAGTACGGAGACACAGTCAGGTGATAGAAGCACGGTGGCAGCAAATTAGTACGGAGACACAGTCAGGTGATAGAAGCACGGTAGAAGCAAATTAGTACGGAGACACAGTCAGGTGATAGAAGCACGGTGGCAGCAAATTAGTACGGAGACACAGTCAGGTGATAGAAGCACGGTAGAAGCAAATTAGTACGGAGACAGTCAGGTGATAGAAGCACGGTAGAAGCAAATTAGTACGGAGACACAGTCAGGTGATAGAAGCACGGTGGCAGCAAATTAGTAAGGAGACAGTCAGGTGATAGAAGCACGGTGGCAGCAAATTAGTACGGAGACAGTCAGGTGATAGAAGCACGGTGGCAGCAAATTAGCACGGAGACAGTCAGGTGATAGAAGCACGGTAGAAGCAAATTAGTACGGAGACACAGTCAGGTGATAGAAGCACGGTGGCTGCAAATTAATACGGAGACAGTCAGGTGATAGAAGCACGGTAGAAGCAAATTAGTACGGAGACAGTCAGGTGATAGAAGCACGGTGGCAGCAAATTAGTACGGAGACACAGTCAGGTGATAGAAGCACGGTGGCAGCAAATTAGTACGGAGTCACAGTCAGGTGGTTGAAGCACGGTGTCAGCAAATTAGTACGGAGACACAGTCAGGTGATAGAAGCACGGTGGCAGCAAATTAGTACGGAGACAGTCAGGTGATAGAAGCACGGTGGCAGCAAATTAGTACGGAGACACTGTCAGGTGATAGAAGCACGGTGGCAGCAAATTAGTACGGAGACAGTAAGGTGATAGAAGCACGGTGGCAGCAAATTAGTACGGAGACACAGTCAGGTGATAGAAGCACGGTGGCAGCAAATTAGCACGGAGACAGTCAGGTGATAGAAGCACGGTAGAAGCAAATTAGTACGGAGACACAGTCAGGTGATAGAAGCACGGTGGCAGCAAATTAGTACGGAGACACAGTCAGGTGATAGAAGCACGGTAGAAGCAAATTAGTACGGAGACACAGTCAGGTGATAGAAGCACGGTGGCAGCAAATTAGTACGGAGACACAGTCAGGTGATAGAAGCACGGTAGAAGCAAATTAGTACGGAGACAGTCAGGTGATAGAAGCACGGTAGAAGAAAATTAGTACGGTGACACAGTCAGGTGATAGAAGCACGGTGGCAGCAAATTAGTACGGAGACACAGTCAGATGATGGAAGCACGGTGGCAGCAAATTAGCACGGAGACAGTCAGGTGATAGAAGCACGGTAGAAGCAAATTAGTACGGAGACACAGTCAGGTGATAGAAGCACGGTGGCAGCAAATTAGTACGGAGACACAGTCAGGTGATAGAAGTACGGTGGCAGCAAATTAGTAGGGAGACACAGTCAGGTGATAGAAGCACGGTGGCAGCAAATTAGTACGGAGACAGTCAGGTGATAGAAGCACGGTGGCAGCAAATTAGTACGGAGACAGTCAGGTGATAGAAGCACGGTAGAAGCAAATTAGTACGGAGACACAGGTGATAGAAGCACGGTGGCAGCAAATTGGTACGGAGACAGTCGGGTGATGGAAGCACGGTAGAAGCAAATTAGCACGGAGACAGTCGGGTGATGGAAGCACGGTAGAAGCAAATTAGCACGGAGACAGTCGGGTGATGGAAGCACTATGGCAGCAAATTAGCACGGAGACAGTCGGGTGATGGAAGCACTGTGGCAGCAAATTAGTACGGAGACAGTCAGGTGATAGAAGCACGGTAGAAGCAAATTAGTACGGAGACAGTCAGGTGATAGAAGCACGGTGGCAGCAAATTAGTACGGAGACACAGTCAGGTGATAGAAGCACGGTGGCAGCAAATTAGTACGGAGTCACAGTCAGGTGGTTGAAGCACGGTGTCAGCAAATTAGTACGGAGACACAGTCAGGTGATAGAAGCACGGTGGCAGCAAATTAGTACGGAGACAGTCAGGTGATAGAAGCACGGTGGCAGCAAATTAGTACGGAGACACAGTCAGGTGATAGAAGCACGGTGGCAGCAAATTAGTACGGAGACAGTCAGGTGATAGAAGCACGGTGGCAGCAAATTAGGACGGAGACAGTAAGGTGGTAGAAGCACGGTGGCAGCAAATAAGTACGGAGACACAGTCAGGTGATAGAAGCACGGTGGCAGCAAATTAGCACGGAGACAGTCAGGTGATAGAAGCACGGTAGAAGCAAATTAGTACGGAGACACAGTCAGGTGATAGAAGCACGGTGGCAGCAAATTAGTACGGAGACACAGTCAGGTGATAGAAGCACGGTAGAAGCAAATTAGTACGGAGACACAGTCAGGTGATAGAAGCACGGTGGCAGCAAATTAGTACGGAGACACAGTCAGGTGATAGAAGCACGGTAGAAGCAAATTAGTACGGAGACAGTCAGGTGATAGAAGCACGGTAGAAGCAAATTAGTACGGAGACACAGTCAGGTGATAGAAGCACGGTGGCAGCAAATTAGTAAGGAGACAGTCAGGTGATAGAAGCACGGTGGCAGCAAATTAGTACGGAGACAGTCAGGTGATAGAAGCACGGTGGCAGCAAATTAGCACGGAGACAGTCAGGTGATAGAAGCACGGTAGAAGCAAATTAGTACGGAGACACAGTCAGGTGATAGAAGCACGGTGGCTGCAAATTAATACGGAGACAGTCAGGTGATAGAAGCACGGTAGAAGCAAATTAGTACGGAGACAGTCAGGTGATAGAAGCACGGTGGCAGCAAATTAGTACGGAGACACAGTCAGGTGATAGAAGCACGGTGGCAGCAAATTAGTACGGAGACACAGTCAGGTGATAGAACCACGGTGGCAGCAAATTAGTACGGAGACAGTCAGGTGATAGCAGCACGGTAGAAGCAAATTAGTACGGAGACACAGTCAGGTGACAGAAGCACGGTGGCAGCAAATTAGTACGGAAACAGTCAGGTGATAGAAGCACTGTAGAAGCAAATTAGTACGGAGACAGTCAGGTGATAGAAGCACGGTGGCAGCAAATTAGTACGGAGACACAGTCAGGTGATAGAAGCACGGTGGCAGCAAATTAGTACGGAGACAGTCAGGTGATAGAAGCACGGTGGCAGCAAATTAGTACGGAGACACAGTCAGGTGATAGAAGCACGGTGGCAGCAAATTAGTACGGAGACAGACAGGTGATAGAAGCACGGTGGCAGCAAATTAGTACGGAGACACAGTCAGGTGATAGAAGCACGGTGGCAGCAAATTAGTACGGAGACAGTCAGGTGATAGAAGCACGGTAGAAGCAAATTAGTACGGAGACACAGTCAGGTGATAGAAGCACGGTGGCAGCAAATTAGTACGGAGACACAGTCAGGTGATAGAAGCACGGTGGCAGCAAATTAGTACGGAGACACAGTCAGGTGATAGGAGCACGGTGGCAGCAAATTAGTACGGAGACAGTCAGGTGATAGAAGCACGGTGGAAGCAAATTAGTACGGAGACACAGGTGATAGAAGCACGGTGGCAGCAAATTAGAACGGAGACAGTCGGGTGATGGAAGCACGGTAGAAGCAAATTAGCACGGAGACAGTCGGGTGATGGAAGCACGGTAGAAGCAAATTAGCACGGAGACAGTCGGGGGATGGAAGCACTGTGGCAGCAAATTAGCACGGAGACAGTCGGGTGATGGAAGCACTGTGGCAGCAAATTAGTACGGAGACAGTCAGGTGATAGAAGCACGGTAGAAGCAAATTAGTACGGAGACAGTCAGGTGATAGAAGCACGGTAGAAGCAAATTAGTACGGAGACAGTCAGGTGATAGAAGCACGGTGGCAGCAAATTAGTACGGAGACAGTCAGGTGATAGAAGCACGGTGGCAGCAAATTAGTACGGAGACACAGTCAGGTGATAGAAGCACGGTGGCAGCAAATTAGTACGGAGACAGTCAGGTGATAGAAGCATGGTGGCAGCAAATTAGTACGGAGACAGTCAGGTGATGGAAGCACGGTAGAAGCAAATTAGCACGGAGACAGTCAGGTGATAGAAGCACGGTGGCAGAAAATTAGTACGGAGACACAGTCAGGTGATAGAAGCACGGTGGCAGCAAATTAGTAAGGAGACAGTCAGGTGATAGAAGCACGGTGGCAGCAAATTAGTACGGAGACAGTCAGGTGATAGAAGCACGGTGGCAGCAAATTAGCACGGAGACAGTCAGGTGATAGAAGCACGGTAGAAGCAAATTAGTACGGAGACACAGTCAGGTGATAGAAGCACGGTGGCTGCAAATTAATACGGAGACAGTCAGGTGATAGAAGCACGGTAGAAGCAAATTAGTACGGAGACAGTCAGGTGATAGAAGCACGGTGGCAGCAAATTAGTACGGAGACACAGTCAGGTGATAGAAGCACGGTGGCAGCAAATTAGTACGGAGACACGGTCAGGTGATAGAACCACGGTGGCAGCAAATTAGTACGGAGACAGTCAGGTGATAGAAGCACGGTAGAAGCAAATTAGTACGGAGACACAGTCAGGTGATAGAAGCACGATGGCAGCAAATTAGTACGGAGACAGTCAGGTGATAGAAGCACTGTAGAAGCAAATTAGTACGGAGACAGTCAGGTGATAGAAGCACGGTGGCAGCAAATTAGTACGGAGACACAGTCAGGTGATAGAAGCACGGTGGCAGCAAATTAGTACGGAGACAGTCAGGTGATAGAAGCACGGTGGCAGCAAATTAGTACGGAGACACAGTCAGGTGATAGAAGCACGGTGGCAGCAAATTAGTACGGAGACAGTCAGGTGATAGAAGCACGGTGGCAGCAAATTAGTACGGAGACACAGTCAGGTGATAGAAGCACGGTGGCAGCAAATTAGCACGGAGACAGTCAGGTGATAGAAGCACGGTAGAAGCAAATTAGTACAGAGACACAGTCAGGTGATAGAAGCACGGTGGCAGCAAATTAGTACGGAGACACAGTCAGGTGATAGAAGCACGGTAGAAGCAAATTAGTACGGAGACACAGTCAGGTGATAGAAGCACGGTGGCAGCAAATTAGAACGGAGACACAGTCAGGTGATAGAAGCACGGTAGAAGCAAATTAGTACGGAGACAGTCAGGTGATAGAAGCACGGTAGAAGCAAATTAGTACGGAGACACAGTCAGGTGATAGAAGCACGGTGGCAGCAAATTAGTACGGAGACACAATCAGGTGATAGAAGCACGGTGGCAGCAAATTAGTACGGAGACACAGTCAGGTGATAGAAGCACGGTGGCAGCAAATTAGCACGGAGACATTCAGGTGATAGAAGCACGGTAGAAGCAAATTAGTACGGAGACACAGTCAGGTGATAGAAGCACGGTGGCAGCAAATCAGTACGGAGACACAGTCAGGTGATAGAAGCACGGTGGCAGCAAATTAGTACGGAGACAGTCAGGTGATAGAAGCACGGTAGAAGCAAATTAGTACGGAGACACAGTCAGGTGATAGAAGCACGGTGGCAGCAAATTAGTACGGAGACACAGTCAGGTGATAGAAGCACGGTGGCAGCAAATCAGCACGGAGACAGTCAGGTGATAGAAGCACGGTAGAAGCAAATTAGTATGGAGACACAGTCAGGTGATAGAAGCACGGTGGCAGCAAATTAGTACGGAGACAGTCAGGTGATAGAAGCACGGTGGCAGCAAATTAGTACGGAGACACAGTCAGGTGATAGAAGCATGGTGGCAGCAAATTAGTACGGAGACACAGTCAGGTGATAGAAGCACGGTGGCAGCAAATTAGCACGGAGACAGTCAGGTGATAGAAGCACGGTAGAAGCAAATTAGTACGGAGACACAGTCAGGTGATAGAAGCACGGTGGCAGCGAATTAGTACGGAGACACAGTCAGGTGATAGAAGCACGGTGGCAGCAAATTAGCACGGAGACAGTCAGGTGATAGTAGCACGATAGAAGCAAATTAGTACGGAGACACAGTCAGGTGATAGAAGCACGGTGGCAGCAAATTAGTACGGAGACAGTCAGGTGATAGAAGCACGGTAGAAGCAAATTAGTACGGAGACACAGTCAGGTGATAGAAGCACGGTGGCAGCAAATTAGTACGGAGACACAGTCAGGTGATAGAAGCACGGTGGCAGCAAATTAGTACGGAGACACAGTCAGGTGATAGAAGCACGGTGGCAGCAAATTAGTACAGAGACAGTCAGGTGATAGAAGCACGGTAGAAGCAAATTAGTACGGAGACACAGGTGATAGAAGCACGGTGGCAGCAAATTAGTACGGAGACAGTCGGGTGATGGAAGCACGGTAGAAGCAAATTAGCACGGAGACAGTCGGGTGATGGAAGCACGGTAGAAGCAAATTAGCACGGAGACAGTCGGGTGATGGAAGCACTGTGGCAGCAAATTAGCACGGAGACAGTCGGGTGATGGAAGCACTGTGGCAGCAAATTAGTACGGAGACAGTCAGGTGATAGAAGCACGGTAGAAGCAAATTAGTACGGAGACAGTCAGGTGATAGAAGCACGGTAGAAGCAAATTAGTACGGAGACAGTCAGGTGATAGAAGCACGGTGGCAGCAAATTAGTACGGAGACACAGTCAGGTGATAGAAGCACGGTGGCAGCAAATTAGTACGGAGTCACAGTCAGGTGGTTGAAGCACGGTGTCAGCAAATTAGTACGGAGACACAGTCAGGTGATAGAAGCACGGTGGCAGCAAATTAGTACGGAGACAGTCAGGTGATAGAAGCACGGTGGCAGCAAATTAGTACGGAGACACTGTCAGGTGATAGAAGCACGGTGGCAGCAAATTAGTACGGAGACAGTAAGGTGATAGAAGCACGGTGGCAGCAAATTAGTACGGAGACACAGTCAGGTGATAGAAGCACGGTGGCAGCAAATTAGCACGGAGACAGTCAGGTGATAGAAGCACGGTAGAAGCAAATTAGTACGGAGACACAGTCAGGTGATAGAAGCACGGTGGCAGCAAATTAGTACGGAGACACAGTCAGGTGATAGAAGCACGGTAGAAGCAAATTAGTACGGAGACACAGTCAGGTGATAGAAGCACGGTAGAAGCAAATTAGTACGGAGACAGTCAGGTGATAGAAGCACGGTAGAAGAAAATTAGTACGGTGACACAGTCAGGTGATAGAAGCACGGTGGCAGCAAATTAGTACGGAGACACAGTCAGATGATGGAAGCACGGTGGCAGCAAATTAGCACGGAGACAGTCAGGTGATAGAAGCACGGTAGAAGCAAATTAGTACGGAGACACAGTCAGGTGATAGAAGCACGGTGGCAGCAAATTAGTACGGAGACACAGTCAGGTGATAGAAGTACGGTGGCAGCAAATTAGTAGGGAGACACAGTCAGGTGATAGAAGCACGGTGGCAGCAAATTAGTACGGAGACAGTCAGGTGATAGAAGCACGGTGGCAGCAAATTAGTACGGAGACAGTCAGGTGATAGAAGCACGGTAGAAGCAAATTAGTACGGAGACACAGGTGATAGAAGCACGGTGGCAGCAAATTAGTACGGAGACAGTCGGGTGATGGAAGCACGGTAGAAGCAAATTAGCACGGAGACAGTCGGGTGATGGAAGCACGGTAGAAGCAAATTAGCACGGAGACAGTCGGGTGATGGAAGCACTGTGGCAGCAAATTAGCACGGAGACAGTCGGGTGATGGAAGCACTGTGGCAGCAAATTAGTACGGAGACAGTCAGGTGATAGAAGCACGGTAGAAGCAAATTAGTACGGAGACAGTCAGGTGATAGAAGCACGGTGGCAGCAAATTAGTACGGAGACACAGTCAGGTGATAGAAGCACGGTGGCAGCAAATTAGTACGGAGTCACAGTCAGGTGGTTGAAGCACGGTGTCAGCAAATTAGTACGGAGACACAGTCAGGTGATAGAAGCACGGTGGCAGCAAATTAGTACGGAGACAGTCAGGTGATAGAAGCACGGTGGCAGCAAATTAGTACGGAGACACAGTCAGGTGATAGAAGCACGGTGGCAGCAAATTAGTACGGAGACAGTCAGGTGATAGAAGCACGGTGGCAGCAAATTAGGACGGAGACAGTAAGGTGGTAGAAGCACGGTGGCAGCAAATAAGTACGGAGACACAGTCAGGTGATAGAAGCACGGTGGCAGCAAATTAGCACGGAGACAGTCAGGTGATAGAAGCACGGTAGAAGCAAATTAGTACGGAGACACAGTCAGGTGATAGAAGCACGGTGGCAGCAAATTAGTACGGAGACACAGTCAGGTGATAGAAGCACGGTAGAAGCAAATTAGTACGGAGACACAGTCAGGTGATAGAAGCACGGTGGCAGCAAATTAGTACGGAGACACAGTCAGGTGATAGAAGCACGGTAGAAGCAAATTAGTACGGAGACAGTCAGGTGATAGAAGCACGGTAGAAGCAAATTAGTACGGAGACACAGTCAGGTGATAGAAGCACGGTGGCAGCAAATTAGTACGGAGACACAGTCAGGTGATGGAAGCACGGTGGCAGCAAATTAGCACGGAGACAGTCAGGTGATAGAAGCACGGTAGAAGCAAATTAGTACGGAGACACAGTCAGGTGATAGAAGCACGGTGGCAGCAAATTAGTACGGAGACACAGTCAGGTGATAGAAGCACGGTGGCAGCAAATTAGTACGGAGACACAGTCAGGTGATAGAAGCACGGTGGCAGCAAATTAGTACGGAGACAGTCAGGTGATAGAAGCACGGTGGCAGCAAATTAGCACGGAGACAGTCATGGGATAGAAGCACGGTAGAAGCAAATTAGTACGGAGACACAGTCAGGTGATAGAAGCACGGTGGCAGCAAATTAGTACGGAGACACAGTCAGGTGATAGAAGCACGGTGGCAGCAAATTAGCACGGAGACAGTCAGGTGATAGAAGCACGGTAGAAGCAAATTAGCACGAAGACTGTCAGGTGATGGAAGCACGGTGGCAGCAAATTAGCACGGAGAAACAATCAGGTGATGGAAGCACGGTGGCAGCAAATTGTCACGGAGACAGTCAGGTGATAGAAGCACGGTGGCAGCAAATTAGCATGTGGCAGCAAATTAGCACAGAGACACAGCGAGGCGATAGAAGCCATTTCCCGCCGAGGGGAGCAGGGCTGCGGTCATTTCCTGCCGCCGCTGCCGCCCGGAGATCGATAGGGAGACGCGTGCGGCCTGGCGCTGTGGTGGCACTGGCCTGCCTCGCAGGTGTGCCTGGCTGGTGTGTACAGGACAGGTGTGCCTGGCTGGTGTTTACAGAACAGGTGTGCCTGGCTGGTGTTTACAGGACAGGTGTGCCTGACTGGTTTTTACAGGACAGGTGTGACTGGCTGGTGTTTACAGGACAGGTGTGCCTGGCTGGTGTGTACAGGACAGGTGTGCCTGGCTGGTGTGTACAGGACAGGTGGGCCTGGCTGGTGTGTACAGGACAGGTGTGCCTGCCTGGTGTGTACAGGACAGATGTGCCTCAAAACAGCTCCAGGATTATCGTAATTTTTCGGACTTAGGACGCTGGGCAGAAGACTTAACAAGCGAACGGAGCTTTCAAGAAAGTAAAGTTCATTGATCGCTCCATTTTACAAATGCATTTTTACGCAATATCAAAAATTTTCAGTTCAAAACATAGTGAGAGAAAGTGAAATACGTTTCACTATGTAAGCTTGCCTTTTTTATCAGCGTTCTCCGCATCACATGGCGTCAAAGGAGCAAATTGCTGGGACGAACCTGCCAGGCAGTTGTGGGGAGTAGAACCCAGTGTCTTCTCGCCCCAAGGAAAACGCAATGATATTGTGTCACATATGAGCAAAGCCTCGCGCTGGTCACCAACTAATTAGCGATACGGGGCAAAAAGTAGCAGTATGATTGTGTCAATAATTCTAAGCTGAGCATTGTGTTCCTAGGCAAGCGTATGCAATTCTGCAGTCGATTTTGGGGTACAAGTCTTTTTGCGGTTCCAATTTTATGAACGATTAAAATTGTAAAATAGTTCCAGTGATTGCCAGATATTTTATATTCGGATAAAAATAGTTTCAGTTATCACCATTCATCTTGAATACCGATAAAATTAGTTCCAATTATAGCCATTCAACTCATATACGAATAAAAATAATTCCAGTCATAGCAAGTTATTCATCATTCGTGACTAATTACTATTTGGAACTAATTTTTATCCGTATGAGTTGAGGATTTTACAGGATGATCTACACATCATGGATCGACTACACAGCAAGTGATGCAGGAATAGACTAATTATAGATTATAGAATGAATCAGCTTAAGCCTCCCTCAACACAACAAAAGTGTTCGTAAGAATGAAAGGAAGAAAGCGCAATTTAGTACATAATTAATTGAACGGAGAATCGATGCACAAAATGCGTTTCCACACGTGTTTGCTTTTTTTATGCAAATAGAATATTTTTCGTGCGTGTAGTCCCGGACCATCTGTATCCGGTTCACTAGCTATCCTTTTTTTAGAATTTATTTCTTTCTAATGTAACTTCAATTCTTATTCTTTAAGTTCTCTCAATTCTTCTGTTCATATGCGCAGGGTGTGGAGACACACCTTGACTGCTTCCTTGCACACAGAAACAACAACATCGAAAGAAGTTCACAGGCCAAAATAAAAGTTGAAGCCAAAAATAATCCATCCTGAAAAAAAGGAAAGTTAGTGAACCGAAAAATGATGTTCCGTAACTTGATGAAATGAAAAATATACATTCTATTTCAACAATAGAAAGGCGTAACTCCCTTTCAGCTTCGTGACCTCACATTTTGTTGGAATAGGTTATGGTAATCACGACTCCTATGAACACTAACACAATATATTTCGGTGAATGCCACAGCGAGGCACAGGCTAGGCTCGCAAGTACAGACTAAGTTGTTTACATGGCTACAGCGGGAAGGGGAAAGAGGGCGAAGACAGGGTCAGATTAGATTAGATTATAAGTTAGTTTAAGCCTCCCTAACCGCTACAAAAATAGAGCGTATCGAAGAGAGGAAAGAGGAAGGCACCATTTAGTATGGAGATAAGAAAATGAGGAATCTATGCTGAAGGGGCATAGAAACAGTAAGATGAGAAAGAATTTCATGAAATAAGATAAAAGTTGAAGAAGAAAGCGAGAGGTGCTGAAAACAGGACAGCAGTGAACCGAAAAAAGGTGGTCCTTAATATAACAAAAAAAACTTTTATTTCAGCAAAAAGAAGGCCTACCCAACTCTCAGCTCGGGCCCTCACATTTTTCCCCTGGGAGCGCTAATTCCCATAGATACAATAGTTGTATCCCCCTGAGGGGGGAGACAGGGTCGGATACGTGAATACGGTTCGAAGAGCACAGTGCTCTCTAAACACACACAAGAGCGCTGAAACATCATACGCTTAATGAACAAACACTACAATCAAGATTTTAACACATTTTACCCCAAGGAGCGATAATTCCCATGGGAACTATAATTCTATCCCTCTGAGGGCACATGGTGATTGTCTCCTAATCTTTGTAGTAGACTGTGGTGTATCCGATACCTAGGTAACGGAACAAAATTAAAATAATATTCATCACATAAAAAATCCCTGGTCAACTAGGAAACATAATACCGGGCCCAAATCTACCCTCTCCACCACGCTTGTAGATGCAACACAATACGGAGCGCTAGGCAGCGAGGCGCATTTTTCACGCTTGGTAGAAATGCCCTTCTTGAACACAGGCATGACGAGCGTTACGGAGGAGGCTTTGCCGAGGATAATCCTTGTTTTCCATCGATCATTTGGTGGCTTGTGGTCGGTCTCGTTCCCGCAACGAGCCTTCAGCAAACAGCGGGTAAAGGCACAGGGCTTGTTGAAGTACCGCCAGCAAACACACACAAAAACTTCTCTCTCAAGGAACTGTTGCAACGTGGTCTGCAGCGCTTAGACGCTCGATTGTTGCCGGAAATTTGGGTCGTTTTCCCAGGACGTATTTTTATGAGGGCTTATGTGCGTGGTGCTCCATAGATCCAATCGAGATCAAAATTTTGTAAGCATTCGATGATACATAAATGAGAGTAAAAGCTGTTCTTTGGTGCACGGTCGGCAGACTTCATTTGTTGTTGCGAGTTGAGCTTGGCATCGCCTCAGCCAGAGTAGTTTGATCGTCGAGGGGTTTGTATGGTGCACCAAGTAAGACAATAATTCTACCCCTGCATCATACACGTACTATATAGGAAGAAGTAAAATCGACTCTTTAAATTTTTTCGCTTAGTTTTTTCTAAAGGTTCTGAACCCTTAAGCGCCCCAGTGGACTTTTCGGTCCACTTCTGAAAACAGCTTCATAATATTGTATTTCTGATTAAATTTGTTCCCTAATGGGTTCTTTGTAGCTCACTGCACAGTGGCAGCTCCTTCCTCATTCTAATGTAGGTCACTACCTGATGCCTGAGTAAGTCTAATAACGTTGGTTAATTATAATATCGGTGATATGAGTGGAGAAATGCTTACGTTAAAGGGTTAAATGCCGGTGTTGAAAGAAAATTAATAAACAATCATTAATCCAAGGAATTGGCTAAAAATGTTTAAAATATCAAAAAAAGTAAAACGTGTAAATATTTCACAAATGAACGCAATATCTATGAATCCAAAGATTAAAATGCAGGTCATCGCACGTTTAAGTGGGCCCTACCAAATCCAGCTCACAGCTCCGAGCCTTTGCCATCCAAAATCCATCTCAGACTAGAGAGAAAACTCCGCGAGTTGAAAATACTCGTTAAATTAAAAACACTCGTTCAATTTCTAGGTAAAACTTCCTTCACCAAGCTCAGAAAAACTGGCCCACCATTAATCACTGAGAAGCGGTGATTGTTTCCTCTCGGTCAATTTTGAGCTGGAAGCACTTCACTAGTCTAGGATGTGCTCCAATATCATCAATCATGTAGAAGCTGATCCCGATGCTCGAGTTAGCTCAAATCGTTAAAGATGATCAGGAGTGGTGATGCCTCTCAAGCCTGCCCATCACCGACGGTATCAAGCGCTGCAGAAGCTCGACAGCTTCCTTAATTAATATTCGAAGTGGAAATTCACACAACAGCCCACACATGATCATTTTGAGCCCTAGTTCAATATGCTTCTCTTGTTCGCTGCTGGAACGTGAGATGTCACATGGGATAGGCTATCGACACATTTATACGTGAGTTGTTTTAGTCAGACCTCCACCAAAATTGGTATAAATAACATTAAGAAATAAATAGAAGTATCCCTTTTAACATCCATATTACTATAAAATTAGAACATTCAAGTATGTTTCTAAGCTTGTGTGATTTTATGACACTGTCTACGCACTGGTTTCAGTAATAACATACGATAAAATTCATCACCCTGGTTTAAGTAACAATATAGGGCAAAATTCGTTATGCTGCATTCGTTGAAGCCATGGGGCATAATTCACAAACCAGCGTTTGGTACTAAAATGAGACAAAATTTACCTCTCTCGTAAGTTGTTTTGTCGAGCTCTCGATTTGTTGACGTCGACTTCACAAGAAAAATTCATTGTTTGAACAAGAACTGAAAAAGCGATGCGGAAATTTAAGAACTTAGCACAGAAGAAGCTAATAATGATAAATAAAAGCTTCAAACATCTGTTCTGAGAATTACCTACAATTAAATTGTATAAAATTTTGAAATTCGCATTTAAGTTATGACAGCCGATGAAGAAGAAGTTCTGAAATCTTTTTCGGAAGCTTTTCATAATCATGGGAACGTGAAAACGTTGATGACGTGCGTTCTTGCTTCTTTTACAGCGGCGGCACTTAGCCTAGTAAAATGATGACTTGTAAGAATGTCGGCTCGGATTCTACGAAGCATGCGACGTTGTATCCATTGGGAGGAAAAATTTATCATCTGGGTCCTGATTAGAGATGAATTCGATAACCTTTTAGTGGTGAAAAATTCTGAACTTTCTGTAAACGAGTCCCACAAACTTTTCCTTTTTCAATAAAAACTGAAGTGTCGAAATTCCCAGCAATACGTCAAAGAATAAAATTTGCAGATTTCAGTGGCTGTTGGTGCAACCCACGAGGGTTACTCGCAGAGCAGCACCGAAAGTTTTGTCTATTAAACATTCCCGATAAGTGGGAGTGCGAGTCGTCACTGTGGTTTAGCAGTCCTGTTCGAGGAATACTGTATATATTGTTCCGACTCAATAAATTACGGTATTCACTATCGATATCGACGAATTCTTGAGCAAAATGAGCGGATTGAATTTGCTTTACAGCCGAGTAAGTTTTTGAAATCATTGATAGTTTTTTTATTAACCTTCAACTGAGCTGTTCCCATTTTGTTTGACCCTGTGTAAGTAACCTGGTTCAACGGATCACAGATGATCTATTAAAACATAATACAAACGTCGACATATGTTTGTATGTTTTTGTTACATTTTTAGGGTAAATTAAAATGAACAGAAAGATGAGCAAAACATTCCACTAGTTTTCTGCAATTTAAAATCCAAATATTGAGCTTTTTGGTTATTTCAGGATATCAGTAAAAATACCAGTACCACACAACGTGCACCACAAGTTCAGTGAACGCAAAACTGTCAATGTACGAACATTGTCAGCAAGCAAGTAAAATACGGCATCTACGTCTCTAATAGACTTCATAGTGCAAACAACAAGAGCAGAACAAACGGAACAAACAAAAGTGTGGTGGCAACATTGCCCCAGCTCTCATAACTATACTCGCGACCGAGGAGCTGAGCTTCATGAGAGGAACTCTACGGATGCGGCTCCTTGATACTTTACTCAGTTTCCAATGATTGCATCGAAGCCAGGCACATCAATCTTGCCAGTAATTAGCTGCAATCATTCCGCACACGCCAGCCCCTGCTTAGAGCCCCTCCTCCGTTGCCGGCCCCGGCGTAGACTTCCTCGTGAGATCGTGATCAGCAATGAGGGTGCAGCAATGCGACCGCTGTTCTGAGACGGATTTTCAAATGAATACCTCGTTTTTGTTCGGGAAACGAGGGAAAACATGAGCATCTTGAGAAGTGGAATGGACTCAGATCTGGATGGCGCCACTTGACATTTTTGCATTTTTCTTCCCTGCGCTGTCCTTGTTAACACTGTATACGGCTCCCCTCTACACAACGGTACGGTCACTTTACCTACGCTGTGTCTCAGTTTTCCTAATTTCATTTTCAAATATGTTCCCATTCTTTTGGAAGCTGTAGTTCGCAGCGGGGATCAGGCGTTTTTACAGACAAAGTTATGCAAAAAACAACATTTATATTGTTTACAGCGGCGGCACTTAGCCTAGTAAAATGATGACTTGTAAGAATGTCGGCTCGGATTCTACGAAGCATGCGACGTTGTATCCATTGGGAGGAAAAATTTATCATCTGGGTCCTGATTAGCAGAAAAATTCCAGCCCCTTCAAAAATACCCTCAATATATTGTATTTCTTATTCAATTAGTTCCCTAATGTGTTCTTTGAAGTTCTCTGCCGAGTGGCAGTTCCTATCCCATCCTGATATCGGTGACCACTACCATGAACATTTCGATTAATGCTGCTGAACTGATATCAGTTATTAATTTAAGCCTGTTTTATGCAAACTTAGAAAAACCTGTGCGTTGGTGTATTTCGGTTCGTGGTATAGAGAAGGTGAGTCTAGAGTTCGGCAGATTCTCGCTTCTGCAATCGGCTTAACCCTTTAACGCCCCAGAGAACACCAGTGTCCTCTTTCAAAAAGTTTTTAAACTTCTGAAGCTGTTAATTGATTCGTAGAGATATCGGAATTGAAGACAAGCATATGTCACTTCAAGTATTTTTTCAGACAGAGTAAAGCAACATACCTCTCATATGATCCGGTGAAACAAAATCAGTTATGGATGCAAATGTACATGAAACCTTTGCATCGAACCGAATAAGCTACGAAAGTAAATGTAAATAATATCATTTAGCAAAGAAAAACGAGCTTCTTGAGAAAACATCAAAGTGCTCGTTAAAGCACTGAATTCAGAATTAAGTGATCACTGCTCACCATCATGATGAATAATTGCTCGCTTGAGTTCTGGCAAGGAAGCTGTAATGCGAGTTCAAGACATCGAATGGATCGATAATCTCTCTGATCCTCTAGCTCGTGACCTTATCCTCCTCCGACGGTGGTGCTGCAGCAGCATGCCGGTCTTCTATATAACATTGATGCCTTGTACCGATGCTGAACTTCGCAAAGCTGTAAGTGTGGTTCATTACAATCTGTGACAGACTCTGTCCAGGTGCGAGTTTACAGGGAGAGGAACTGAACAAGTTGGTTGTTGGCGTAGTGTTGGTTTTGAGTGCTGGTATTGTGCTGTTGGGGTTGGCTGCTTGCATTGTGTTGTTGGTGTTGACTATTGGAATAATGTTGATGAAGTGGGCTGCAGGTACAGCTGTCATGATTTTATCATGACCGATCCTATATACGGAAATTCCTCTCTCTGGTACAAGTGTTGCGACAGACCTGCATAATAACTTTAACTTTCCATGAAGAATTGCGCTGATGGTTCTCGAAGGTATAATTTTTCATGAGTTTTCAACAATCTTATCTACGACCACACGTTGGATGCACTTGAATTTTCTTTGGATTACAAAGTAATGTCAAACAACGATATGATCCCAGGGCTCTGCCCCGAACGTGTAATATTTGCGCATGCCGACGCGCCATTTGGCTCGCCTACCCACCACGCGCCAGCCATCCTTCGAATGCCATAAAATACAGCCGTAAAATTCCACTGAATACGTTGAAGACAAAATTCCAACATGGAAAGCTCGTGGGATTTCCGCACGTATCGAATGGCGGATACAATACGAGTATTTAAATGAAATAGAATGGCACGCCCTCTGCGGTACTCTGACGAATAAGTTAATGACAGTACCACTACCATGAACATTTCGATTAATGCTGCTGAACTGATATCAGTTATTAATTTAAGCCTGTTTTATGCAAACTTAGCAAAACCTGTGCGTTGGTGTATTTCGGTTCGTGGTATAGAGAAGGTGAGTCTAGAGTTCGGCAGATTCTCGCTTCTGCAATCGGCTTAACCCTTTAACGCCCCAGAGGACACCAGTGTCCTCTTTCAAAAATACCCTCAATATATTGTATTTCTTATTCAATTAGTTCCCTAATGTGTTCTTTGAAGTTCTCTGCCGAGTGGCAGTTCCAATCCCATCCTGATATCGGTGACTGCCAGATGTCAGCGCCAGTTTAGTGACGGTGGTTGTGTTAACGGTAATATGAGTACAAAAATTCGGACGTTAAAGGGTTAACTCCTTCAGCTAAGTACAAGACAAACACAGTAAACTGAACGCATTACACTGAGCAGAATAACTTATTAAACAACTACAAGTTACTTAGAAAATGAATCCCGATTTAGGTAGGAAAGTGACGGTTGATTAAGCTCTACGAGAGGGGTCCATTAAGCAAGGCAGTTCAGCGGTGGTCCGGGGGAGGCGAAGAACAGAAGTCATCCTGCCATTAGGATGCAAGGCTCGTGCATAATCTGCTCTCAAACTGAGCAAGCTGGAGCTCTTTGATTGTGGGCGCAGGAGTCTGTTTCACGGACCTCTTCGCTCTCCCGTCTCTCTCTCTCTCTCTCTCCCTCTCTCTCTCTCTCTACTTCTTTGTCTTGCACCCTTACACCAACTCCCTTCTTAGCCGCGGACAAGGATGATTTAAACCGAAGATATACTTCTCTTCATTTGATGTAATAATCACAAGAAATTTCAAAAGAAGTTATAATATTACGTCTTCGCAAGTACAGGGGCATTTCCAATTAAAATTCCCCTATTTTCATCCCAAACCAAAGAAAGAAGCGGTCATACAGAGCACAAAAATTTTCACTACATTCATCTCGGGCAGAAGTATCGGCAGCCCAGGAATGCTAGCCAGTTCAGAATAAGCGACTGAGATACAGAAGTTCAACTGGCGCACTCAAGAATCACGATGAAAATTTGAGTTAGAGTCAAACTGCTTTATAGTTTTTCACTACGCGGGAAAAAATTGCACTTTTTGAAGGGTTCCATTACAAACAATTATTATCTGGTCAAGTGCAGTTTTTACTGCGCGTCGGAACAAGACATGCAGTGAAAAACTGCACCGTGTGAAGGTGGCCTCAACAGCCACATAGGCGTTCCAGAGGAAGGAAGGAGGACGGCACCATTTAGTATAGAGTTAACAAAACGCAGAATTTATGTGCAAGGTACCTAGAAGCAGTAAGAAGAGAAAGAAGTTTATGAAACAAGATAAAAGTTGAAGAAGAAAGTAGTAGGTGCTGAAAACAGAACAGCAGTGAACCGAAAAACGACGATCCGTAATAAAACAAAGAACCTATTCTATTTCAACAGAAGGAAGGCCTACCTAACCTTAAGCTCAAGACCTCTCATATAAGCCCTGAGAGCGCTAATTAGCATGGATACAATAGCTGCATTCCCTGAGAGGAAAAATATAATGCATTTCAGAAAGAACTTCTGCAAGATCCTTCTGTCAGATCCTTTCAGTAGCGTAAAGATGACAATGTTACTGAGGTGACCGTGCAACGGAAAAAAGGGGCCAGAAAAACATTTAAATAGAAACTGTTTCCAATGCACAGTCCTAGCCAACGTAATAACCTACGGTTCGGTACCGTAAAGTTTCCTCAATAATAATTTTTTAAAAGCTACGAAATTTCCCACAAGAAGTATAAAAAAATACACGAACCCCTATTCTGTCCCATACTGTAATACTACGGACCACGAGCGGTATGGCTTCAGTTGAGAGATTGCGCCTTCAAACTTTGCACAGGCTTGAAGAATCGCAAGTCCCGAGAGCTTGGCATTTTACCGAAGTTATTTGATTTTAGATCTCCATCGTCAGGGGCTTGGAGCATTAGCCGTGCTCTGCTGGAGATCCCTTCGCTTGAGAGATTAGCACTCAAAAGCAGAACTCTAGCTGAGTCCAAAAATATTATTTCCTCTATGGTGGTGAAGATAAATATGGAAAACCTAACTGCGGCACCCGTGTTCTTTGTAGAATATATAGAGAGGGGACATTCGGAATTTTGACGTTGCAAGAGCGTTTCCCTGGAAATTATGGACACATTTCTGATTTTAAAGTAACATTTCGCTATTCGGGTTTAGGAACACGGTCTTTGACACAGGTTCCACATGAAAATATACGGAGTACAGCGCGTTTATTTAAAACTGAAAGTGAATCAGTAGAAACGCAACTCATCAAAGACTCAAGTGAAAGGAATTATGCACAAAACCCTACAGGGCTGCGGGAACGCCCTCTTTATGATGCAAGAAAATAATTTCGGAATGAATGGTTAAACCTGCCGAGCTCGTACGACATTTATTTCAACGTAAAGAAATCATTTTCGCTCTAAAAATGTTCCCAGAAGGAGCCGTTCACTTCCAAGAGTTTCTCCCTGCAAATTTTTACAGAACTATATAATTTTTCATACCTGTAACTGAAGTTGAATAAATATTTTTCGACAGGTAGAAAGACTTGGAAATAACAGCATTCGAACTCGGCCAAAACACAGCTAACTTTCGATAGAAGTTGTGACGTATTGCAATAATACAGAACCTGGAGCAGTTAGGTCAGCTGGACATCAGCTAATAGCAGTTAAAATTTGGCGGTTCAGAATACTGGCAATGTTGTTGTTACGACATTGACGAACTTAATACACTGCGTTCAAAGATATTTTGTGAACGACATTTTTAAGGGGGAAATAAAACCTAATAGTTGCCAATGAATGGTATTTTAGGAAAACGTGTCAAAACGTAAACAAATTGTCCTAAAAGGGGCGAAAGCACAAATTTTACAATTTTTTATTTTATATCAAAAGACTAGTTTCAAGCGTCCAGGGCTATTTTCCGATTATCAATTTTTAAGCTTTAGTCAACCAAGAAAAGCGACCGTTTCACAAATTGGTCTGATAAAGAACATTTATAACTTTATTCAAACATCCTATCGAGACCCATATTTTACTCACTTATTTACTCAAAAGTATTATAAAGTGGAAAAAGTCCCAATTTTCGTGCTAGATTTTGTCACATTTAATCTGCAAATCGTACTAATGAGCGAAGTCTGAAAGACGAAGGCTAGTCATAGCTACGACCCACGGTATTTAGGCGCATCTTTATTCTCACGAACTCCAATATTGAGCCAAAGCTGTGATCGATGGCACGTATGAATTCTCACAGCTCAAGACATCAGATGAGCTCTTCCTCAAGTTCAATGTTGATGGAAAACATTGCCGCTTAAGTGGCAAGTCCTGACGGAGACACAAAAATAGCGAACAAACTTTAAGTGATCGGTCGAGCCAATTTAGTTATCAAGGAAATGCTGCCAGGCAAAGTTGGGAGAGCTAATCTTGAACCATTTGCTGATGGCGTTGCAAACTTGCCGTAAATATTGTCGTAAGGACAAGAATGCGTCTGCAAACACGCCTGCCTCAAGAGCTAGCAGCAGAGCGTTGAAGATGTCCCTTAAAAAGCCTTTGGTTGTTCTCAACAAACCTTAGCGCATGAAATGCTTCACTAATAATTCAAAGTCAACTCTTTAGCACATGAATTACCAAAATTGCCATTATGTACTCGAGAAGTAAATATAATTCAAAAATTCAATCTCATTCCGGTTAAAAGTAATTCAGGAAACTAAATAAAAACCGAGAACGACATTCTTGTTATATGAGAAATAAAATCTTACTTCTTTTGTCAGATTTATTACTTCATACTAGCGAGACCCGAGGAATTTAGATGGCCAAGTGTATTGAAATAATAGAACTGGTCGTGCTTTGCATGAATTTTATTTTCAATGGAATAAATCTCAATTAAAAAAGATATTGTTTCCAATTAAACTGCATGTACAAACAATAGACAAATCAAACTTGTATGGACGCTATATTAATACAATAAAACGTTTTTCCTCTAAGCTAAAAGTACTTAAAGCTTCTTTATACGCAATGTTTTTGGTAATAGTTTACCAACTTCTTACTTCTTGTTCGTAAGTCGGTATAACTTTAACGCAAACATCCGAGAGTCGTGTTATGTCCCTAGTACGAACCGTTAAATTCTACCATAAAAAGGAGTATGGACGGTGGAGTGTGAGAGCGACATCTGGCCTGCTATCAGAAGAAAATCGCGGGTTCAGCATAACACGGAACTCCAGAGGGTGGCGCATACACCATACGAGGCGACGATCACGCAGTAACAGCTCAGCGTTTTTGAAAAAAGAGGGATGTTAGATGAGGAAAGCGACGCCTACGCTCTCAGAGGCGGCGTGGCAACGGGTATGGCAACGGCATGGCAACGGGTATGGCAACGGCATGGCAACGGGCGGATGGCAACGAGCGGCGCGATCTCGATGGCTGGCGCTACCCCGAGAGTGCAGCAGGATCTGGGACATAGCAACAACAACGACGTTCAGCTGCGGCATTGATGCACGCTCCAGATGTAACGGTCACAGCGCGAGGGTACTTAAAGGGTACGACGAGGGTTAGAGTATGATCATTAGACTGCGAAACCCCGTCACTGAAAGGTCTCTTGGTGCCACTTCATTTAACTTGTTTGCATACGGCTGGCACACCGTGTTAGACTCCGATATTGTGTTAACTTCACGTAAATTCAACGTAAAATCCGAGACCTTATTGTAGTACCTCGTCATCGCTACATACTCAGAGTTACGTAAGACATTATTGTAACAATTGTTATTCCTGAATTTGCTAGTTTCATCAATCTCTTGTCATATTTTGTGTACATTCTTCTTTATAACAAGTAAAACGATGTGGCCGCATTGAAAGAAACGTCTTTTCTTTCGGAAAATAACTCCTTTGATTTGAAGATTAGACTTGAAAAAACGGAAATTTGAAAACGATAAACCTGGATCCTGAAGGAAAGAAGTAGGATATAACATTGGTTGGCAGCGGTGCAGGATTGAATATTGAATTTGATATAATTTAATTTGATCTTGCCGGTTCCACGCCTCTGTGAAAGACCGTTTCTCGCCACGCTACCTATTTCAAATAAAAACTTAACGTATAACGTAAATGGCCATTGTTCATTAGGAAATTTATTTCACTCATCATTGAACCCATTCTGTTTTGTAATTTATGTCATTCTATTGATTTATTTTGTGTATTTTCTGTATGAATTAGTGTCATTATTTGCATTTTGTGTCAGTGTATTGATTTATTTCTAAAAATTTCGTGTGAATTTGTACCATATTTACCATTTTGATGCTTTACCCATTTATTGTCTCATTTGCATTACGCAATTTAACCCATTTACCTTTCTAATATGATTATTATGCCTATTCAAACCCTATTTTATCCCTATTGTGACCCTATTTTTCATTACTGTTGTTGATGTTATTGACGACTCATTTATTTCTGTGCATTTGGAAACTTACTGTGCGAAAATTTCGATTGTATCTGTGTATTTGGAAACGTGTTGTACGAAAATATTGCATTTAAATTCCTAATTTGAAACTCAAATTGCTATCAGTGTTCGTTGTAAAACCATTTTTTTGCTTTGCTAAATTTGATCTAATTGTCTATTCAAATCATGGCAGTAAACGATAATGAAAACAACCGAAATGGCCACAATGAGAATAATCCAAATAATAATCCAAATAACTTTGTGACTTTAAATCATGCAATTGAACTGCCTAAATTTAGTGGTGAAGGCTGTGTAACTTCATTTTTAAAGCACTTCCAGACTCGAGTTGACATTTACACTAACGATGTAGACTTGCAATGTCGTTATTTGAAGAATGCACTTACTGGTAGAGCTTGGGATTCGTATGTTCTCAAGTCGGATCAACTTGTCACGCTGGACGATGTCAAAACTTGGCTTGTTTCTGTTTACAAGGGAGCCATGAATTATAGGAAGACAGTCCACAAAATTCTATTTAATTTGCATCAAGAGAATGATGAGACTGTCTATGCATTTGCAACTCGCGTCTTGGCTAGCTGGAAGGACGTATTCGGTCCAGAATGGCACTACGAGGATAGTAAAGCACAAAAAATCCTCATTCCTACAATTGTTAAAAACATGAATCCCAAGATCAGTGAAAAATTATCACATGATTTTGACCCTGAGAGTGTGACCAAACTCCTAGACAAAGCGAGGTCAATTGAGGAGTCCTTGATCGAAGAAAGAACTATGTTGAGCCGGAAGAGACGAATTCACGAAAACGATGTGGTGGTTGAGAAATATCAATACAATTCACCACAAAAGCGAGCGTACCAGCCTAAAAACCCATTTAAGTGGCAAAGTGCATCACACAAAAACGCTCGCCCCTTCAATAATTACCAACGTAAATTCAATGGCCATCCGAATCAGAATGGTGACATCGCCGCAGTAAAGTCAAAAAACTTCCACAGCAACCGAAAAGCTTTTCCCCCGTGATTTTATTAAATGTTGAACAGAGAAAATGCTCCACTTTCGTTGATTCAGGCTCTTCCGTGACTCTTGTGAAATCTTGTGTAATTAACAAATTATTCAAAACCCCACCCCGAATTAAACGATGCACTAAAGTTCTTTGTTCTGTAAATGAAGATAATCTCCACACTAGAGGTACGATTGACCTGAAATTTAAACAAGGTGATGTTGAGTATTGCCATTCCGCTATCATTGTGGAAGATTCTTACTTCCCTGGAGCTGTCTTGATAGGCCGAGATTTCCTTAAGAGATTCGGTGTTGAAATAAAATACAGCCAGCACGAGAAAGGTCATGTGAGAATTAATGATATAATTTACCCATTTCAATCAGTTGCTGCTTCTAATTCAGTAAATTTTGTAAAACAATCAGAGCATGCATCATTCAGTGTCGCAAGAATGTCACATGATCTGACCGTTGAGGGCGGAACTTTGTGTCACTCATATCTTAGAGTACCAAAACACATGAACGATAAAGAGGTTGTAGTTCAACAGAGTTCTGCTTGCAAAGGAGTAGCTATTCCGCGTACTCTTGCTACTGTCCGTGATGGCACCGTGCCAATAGTCTTTGTAAATTATAATGATAAGAATGTTCTTGTACCTAGGAATAAGATTTGTGCTAGTTTGGATGTCGCTGTTGAGGACCCAGAGCCTGACTCAGACGAAAGCGAAAGTGACGCTAGAGCACAGCCACAACACGAGGCCTACGATGCCGTGGCGACAGTGCATGACGCCAGACGAGCGCCCGCTCTGACCGAATGCCCCTTGAGTCAGTGCAACCCTGAGCTACTGCCTAACAGTGAACTGTTGCCAGTCGCAGAGAAACGTAATGAACCTGAATTCGACCAAATGATTGACAACGTCGACTTATCTCATTTAGAGCATGATCAGAAAGCGACCCTTGTAAATTTGATTAACAAACATAGGAATGCGTTCGCGGTTGGAGACGAGATTGGTCATGCGCGAAATGCTGTGCATAGGTTAGATATTCAGGGACATGAGCCAATAAATTCACCCCAATATCGTGTTCCTCATGCAACAAAGCGATTGGTTGAAGAGCACGTCCAAGAGATGCTGAAACAGAAATTTATAGAGCCAGCTTACTCCCCATGGTCGTCACCTATTTTGACAGTCAGAAAAACGATGGAACTCATAGGATAGTTGTTGATTATCGTCTCATCAATAAAATATGTAAGAAGGATACTTTCCCAATCCCGATTATGACTGATACTCTCGAAAGTCTAAAGGACTCAAACTTGTTCACCACCCTAGACATGAGAAGTTTATACCATCAGATTGAACTGTCCCCAGAGAGCCGTGATATTATCGCTTTCAGAACGCCGACAGGTAGTTATAGGTATTGCCGTTCACCTCAGGGCCTCATCACTTCTGCGGCTGCACTTCAAAGAGCAGTTAATATGGCTTTTTCCCCATTCATTTCAAAGTTTCTGTTCTGTTACGTTGATGACATCATCATCTATTCTAAAAATTTCGAGACTCATGTCGAGCATTTGGATAAGGCGTTGCTTCAAACAGCTGCTTCAGGCTTTAAACTTAGTTTAAAAAAGTGTCAATTTGCAGCAAGTAGCCTGACTTTCCTTGGTATCAAAGTCAGTTCAGAGGGACTAAACCCCCGACCTGACAAGGTGCGAGCTTTAGCAGATGCTTTGAGACCCAGAAGTGTTAAGGAAGTAAAAAGATTCTTAGGCTCTACCGGGTTCTTTAGAAAATTCATTAAAAATTATGCTCATATCGCTGCCCCGCTAACCGAGTTGACCAAGAAAACGAACGCATTCAAATGGACTGACGTTCATCAGCGAGCTTTCGATAACTTGAAAGATAAACTTGTGTCCGCGCCTATACTTAAATTTCCTGACTTTCAGAGAGAGTTTGTGTTGCACCCTGATGCCTCGGGCATTGCAATCGGTGGAGCATTACTTCAGGTGCATGACGGTGTCGAGTTGCCAGTGGCGTACTATAGTCGAAAATTAAAAAGAAACGAACTTAAATACTCCGCAACAGAACTCGAAGCTCTTGCCATTCATGATTCGATCAAACATTATGATGCGTACCTGTACTTAAATGAGTTCGTCGTGGTGACTGATCACCGCCCCTTAACGTTTATCTTTGCTAATAAAACAGGTAACCACCGCATTTCGAGATGGGCTTTGCTTCTGCAATAGTATAATTTCTCTGTTCGATACAAACCCGGAGCACAACACCACTTGCCCGACTATTTGTCTAGGTCTGAGAGAACCGTCAATGCTGTTGTTGGCACTGCTGAATCAGACTGTAGTAATAAGAATGATCCTAAAATTAATACTAACATTCCTTCTAGAATTAAGCCTTGTTCTGATAATAACGTGACAGGTGCTTCTGTCAACGATGTGTGCTCTCGACCCACGTCTAGCGAACAGACAGGTGTTGCTGCTGAGGCCGCACGACCACCGAGTTTGGATGATGTTGCCTTGGAACAGAGTGTGGACCCTTATTGGTCTTCCGTTAGAGATGTAATAAATAATAATGATAGAGGTAACTGTAAGATCTCTAATATTGACGAGTACTTCATTGATGATAATAATGTTCTATGTAGGTTGTCGAGAAAGAAACGCAGAAACGGTAGAAGTAATGTACAGATAGTCATTCCTAAGTCTCTAGTTAAGGTTGCTTTAAAATTAAGCCATGATAATGATTTGTCTGCTCACATGGGTTTCCTGAGAACTCTTGAACGTGCCAGAGATAAATTCTTCTGGATTAATCAAATTTGTGACGTCAAAGACCATGTGAAGAAATGTTTGCAGTGCCAACGAAAGAAATGGCAGGGCCAATTTAAAGTCCCCTTAGGCAAATTCCCCGAGACTTCTTACCCCCTTGAAAGAGTTGCTGTCGACCTTGTTGAATTACCTGTTAGTTACGAAGGCAGCAAATACCTCCTAACCATAGTAGATCATTTCACGAGATATGTTGATGCTTACCCTCTTACAGATAAGTCTGCCGATACTGTCACAAGAGCTTTCGTCCAATACGTCGGAAAGTTCTCAGCCCCAAATACTATTGTCAGCGACAGAGGTAGTGATTTCACTAATAAGTTGTTCCAGGACGTCTGCAAAAATCTCAAGGCGAAATCACAGACTACGACTGCTTATCACGCTATGGCGAACGGTTGTTGCGAGAGAATGAACGGTACCCTGAAAACCGCGATCTCTCACTTGGCTGCTGAAGATAGGTTCTCTTGGGACGAGAGCGTGGCCTTCGTTACCCTAGCTGTAAACACCTCCTACCAGACTGCGATTAAAGACACGCCGTTCTTTTTGTTCTACGGCAGAGATGCAAACCTCCCCTACCATGACATATTCAAAGAACAGCCAGTTAATTGCGCCTGTGACCAACAGTATTCAGTCGAGGTTTCACTCCGGCTGTCTAAAGCATTAGCTGCAGTTCGGAAGAATTCGGAAGCTGCGAGGCAAGCTGCCGCAAACATTTACAATCGAACGGCCAAAGAATGTGATGTCCAAGCGGGGGACCTTATCATGCTGAGGAATGAGGCAGGACGTGTGGACGACAGGGCCTTTCCGACCAGATTCATGGGGCCTTACCGGATACTATCTCGATGTGGAAATAACATCACTATCAAAGGTCTGTACTCAGACAGAAAAGAACAAACCGTTCACCTCAACCGAGTCAAACGAGCCTACTTGGACGACGCCATGGCCTTCCCTTTCAACAACGGTGACGAAGAAGATGAACTTCAAGGGGCAGAGACGAGCGACATTCCTACAATGCCGAACACGAGCCAGAGAAATGAAGAAATGATTCCTAGGTATTCTCTGAGGAATCGGGCGAAACGCCCAAACTATGTATAATCGCTTGAGTCTCGCAAGGACGTCCCAAAAACTTCGATAAAGATTACCTCATCTCATTCTCAAATGTACTATGTTTAATATTAAGAATGTCTCCTAACCATTTCCCTTGTGTTTAACATTTCTTTCGTATTACAAATTTAGGATATGTGCTTCGACTTAGGAAAAATTGATTTCTCCAGCGAAATGCGAGTAGAATGCTTTGACCCTCTTGTACTACATGTTTAATGTCGATTTGATAAACCAATTTATGTATTTACCTTGATGATGCTCATTAATAAGATAGAAAATTTACTTGATGACAAATTTGTACCCATTCCTATGTCTTTTCATGACTCCTCTACAGGAATGTGTGCTAATACGTAAAGATTTTTTCTTTCAGCCCACTGGCTATCCGAGATATTGAATGTCATATTGTGTATTTCTCACCAATTTCATTTACCTTGCATTTATTTTATTTTGTGTTAGTTATAATATTCTCTAATGGATTTCTTTGAGCTTATTGCGTTAGGTTTCTTTGATCTAGTTAGATACTGTTGAAGGATGATACACCGGGTTGTAAATGGCAGGAGAAAGATGGAATGAGTAGATGGACACAATTGATTACGATAAGTCAAAGAAATCCGAGAGAAAAATTTTGCCAAGCCCTGAAATTAACGTCGAACGATTGTTACAGCGACACAGTGCCAACTGAGGCACGCAGACGAGCAACCGACCACGGCACGCAGGCAAGCGACTGACCGAGGCCTGAGCAGCAGCAGCAGCAGCACACACACACCACTCATCAACGCAGAGGCCTGGAGGCAGAGTGTGCGTGCGCACAGTGCACTATTGTCGCGTGGGCAACACCGCTCTACATACCAGCTGTTTCTACTACGCGCCGTCCACAACGACCTTGCAGTTAAAGGGTCTACTAGAACTGTCTGGGCAGGCAGCGACCGCAGCAGCGCGTGGCGCAATCGGCAGGCCCAGCTTCCATCTGCAGCAACAGTACACGCACTCGTACAAGGACTGGACTTTATCCTGGACATCTATATTTTCGCCGGGCACGGATTCAACAACGGCGAAGAAAAAATAAAGAAGATACCGATGGACATTAATACGTCCATAATAGCTACACGCAGGTGGTTGAGTATGGACTGATCGAGTAAATACTCGACATTTATATCAATAGGGTGTTTTTACCCCTAGACGTCTTCATAATGCCTCTGGTAGTACGTCGATAGCCACGAGAGAAGGTCTTCGGTAATAAACTGGAAAAGGGCGTCCCGACGACTACAGTAAGCTATCGCTTGTTTAAGATCTTCGTTTCAGAAGTGCGTCAGAAGCACAAATCTCAAGGCTTGTCTAAATTTCACCCCTGCAATGAAGTACGAATCTCAGATGCGTGACTTCAGTAGACGGAAACTTCCATTTAACATCCAGGAGGATGCTGAGAAATATAGGATGGGGGGATTTTGTTATGTCCCTAGTACGAACCGTTAAATTCTACCATAAAAAGGAGTAAGGACGGTGGAGTGTGAGAGCGACATCTGGCCTGCTATCAGAAGAAAATCGCGGGTTCAGCATAACACGGAACGCCAGAGGGTGGCGCATACACCATACGAGGCGACGATCACGCAGTAACAGCTCAGCGTTTATGAAAAAAGAGGGATGTTAGATGAGGAAAGCGACGCCTACGCTCTCAGAGGCGGCGTGGCAACGGGTATGGCAACGGCATGGCAACGGGTATGGCAACGGCATGGCAACGGGCGGATGGCAACGAGCGGCGCGATCTCGATGGCTGGCGCTACCCCGAGAGTGCAGCAGGATCTGGGACATAGCAACAACAACGACGTTCAGCTGCGGCATTGCTGCACGCTCCAGATGTAACGGTCACAGCGCGAGGGTACTTAAAGGGTACGACGAGGGTTAGGGTATGATCATTAGACTGCGAAACCCCGTCACTGAAAGGTCTCTTGGTGCCACTTCATTTAACTTGTTTGCATACGGCTGGCACACCGTGTTAGACTCCGATATTGTGTTAACTTCACGTAAATTCAACGTAAAATCCGAGACCTTATTGTAGTACCTCGTCATCGCTACATACTCAGAGTTACGTAAGACATTATTGTAACAATTGTTATTCCTGAATTTGCTAGTTTCATCAATCTCTTGTCATATTTTGTGTACATTCTTCTTTATAACAAGTAAAACGATGTGGCCGCATTGAAAGAAACGTCTTTTCTTTCGGAAAATAACTCCTTTGATTTGAAGATTAGACTTGAAAAAAACGGAAATTTGAAAACGATAAACCTGGATCCTGAAGGAAAGAAGTAGGATATAACAGTCGCCTTACTCATGAATATGCCACACACGAGCCGATCATGGCTGAACACTAGATCTGGAAGGAAAATTCCTACATGGTTAAAAGTGTGTTCCTGCTCCTTGTTAATTGTTAACGCATAAGCCAGTCTTACAGGAAATTGGTTTCTCTCCAAAGTAAAAAGATGGTTTGGTTCCCGTCGTGCCATTTCTAGTCTAGGGATGGGAGCGCGGCTGGCAGCTGGAGGACAGACAATCAGGGATGCCTTGATACAGTGCTCATGCATAGCTCGAAGCTCCAGTTGGGTGCCGTTACATAAACCATTTTGTGTAGATATTTTTCTAGGTACACTAATAATTTCCCTAGTTTGGACTTACAGGTTATGAGGAGGCATTCCAGAGGGCGTAAGTGAGTGTAAAACCTCTGGTGGTCAGCGCTCTGCTTCAGTGGGGTCATCGGTTAGTACCGTCATTGCAGTGGTACGTCTTCTCATTTGAAAGCAGCAAATTCAATAACACAATCAAACTTTTTCGCCGCCTGCATGCATGTTTTTCGCCGCCTTTGCGATTTAATCGCTTAAATCGCATTGGCGGCGATAAAGTTAGACTGGGAAGTCCTCATTTATTATCAATCAGAGTTTTTTGGGGAAAATAACACTCGATCTCGACAATCTCTTTATGCGGTGCCGTTAAAAATTTTGTACGCAAGTTAACCTTGAGCTCACGTTTCGTGAGGCACTTTAATTTCATCGTTTGAGAGTTGTTCAGTAGCAGCCGTTCCACTGCCAACTCTAGGAAGCCACGCTGCAAATTCCCGCTGATCTTCAGCTGCGCTCACCTTTTCGCCGAGTCTGTTTTGCATGAAATGCTGTCAAGGTTAACTTTAAAAAATCTCTTAAAACTACGAAAAGTCATGCCTTAAATTTCATCAGCAGAGTTTGTTTTTCAAGGCTAAGATCGTGTCTAGCGTAGGTCACCCTGTAAACCGTTTCGGCCACCTTGTAAACCTGTCTCCAGTTACTGCAAAGTGTTGCTGACCTGCGGGGTTGGTTGCTAGGGAGTCTGAAACCTACGAACATGAAAATAATGATCCTGCGGTGAGACACCGCAGCGAGCATTGAGGAGGCGAAATTGCTCAAAGTACCGACGGAACAGACACTTAATATTACAGCATACCCTTCTTCCTCACAGAGCAGCCTAACCGCCTCACTCATACTCATATGATCTCCAAGTATCTAAGGCATGTCGAAAAATGACGTTTCATTCCTAATTTCAAATTTTATTAAAATAACTGAACTTAGGAAACAACAACTTTATTACTTTAACCGTAAGTTGCACCACCGAAGCCACGGAGGGGATTTACATAATGCTTCTAACCGACCAGTAGTCACTAAATCAATTTCCAAAAGTACGTAATTAAAGCCATGTAAATGCATGATCCAGGTAACGTTTGTCATTTCCAAAATTACGTACTACAATTGACTTTAAATTTGAGTTGAACATTGAACTTCAGTTGCGGTCAAAGTGTTAAATCCCCCGAAAATTACTTCACGGAAAAAATCAGTTTTCGCAATGTGCAAAGCATAGATGCACGAAGAGCGTCTCTAGGCATAATTCTCTCATTCCAAATAACAGTCGAGACAAACAATAGCCTTAATTTACATGCATCAGCTCATCTTTAGGTGGACGTAAGGAAACCTCATCCCTGAGCCCAACTTCACGCCGTTTACACTGTATGTCCAGTATGAGCGATCGTCCTAAATTTTTGCCTAACTTTCTTACTTTTAGTATCCTAGATGCCCAATGCAGCGGCATTTTTGACGGTCTAAAATCATAGAGGCTACTGCAAACAAGCTGGTCAGAGATGCAGGAAAAGTCGCGATGGTTAACACTGCGATGGGTTAAGCTGAAGTTTAACATCCATCTGAAATATAAATTCAAAAGTTGTCAGCAATTTTAGGAATACCAAATATTAACTGGGTCCGTTAAATAGCATTAATTGGTATAAGATTGTTAACACTTTCAAACGACCCATCGGTGGGTCGTATCGCAGTAAACGTGTTAAGCTCTAGAACCCATGCAGAGCCGTTCACACGACTTGCGAGAGCTGGTTGATTAGATGACGCAAACTGTTGGGAGAAGGATCTACGTTCATCATTAGATATCCTCTACCCATATGAGGTTAGGCATGCGCGCGCACAAATGCTAGGACAAGTTCATGTTTGAAACTGTTTGTCATTAACAAGAAACACCGTCAAATGTGTTCTCCGCCTCGCCCGTTTTAAATAGATTCAGACTTTCATTTTATAGTTCGAATCGTGCATAATTATTGGGAGTAAAAGTTTACAGTGAAAATTCCTCCACTATTTGATTTAACACGTTGACTGCGACACGACCCACCGGTGGGTCGTGCTTAGGTTTTTCCTGCTGCGAAACGACCCATCGATGGGTCGTTTTGAAAAATTCTAACAACCTTTCTAAATTAGTGGTATTTAACAGGCCCAGTTGATGTTTGATATTTACAAATTTGCTTATCACTTTTGACTTTAAATTCAAGTTGAATATTGAACTTCGGTTTAACCCATCGCAACTAACGTGTTAATGAACTGAGTCAATTTATTCCTCGTAAAAGCGAGTTAAATTTAAATGCGTTTGCGAAGAAATTTGCAAACTAAGCCCAATTTTCTCTTTTTTTAGTTCACGCTGTTCTTTTTCGGTACATTTCATTCGGATAACTGAAGAGTAATTGATATCTCCCTTATAATTTTACGCCCAGGAAGGTGAACATTACCTCCAGTGAATGAAGTTATCTCCATCAATTTATGCGGAAATCAATATCATTCCCTTTGTTACGGCGAACTTCCATCAGAGTCGAAAACCATTCCACCAGTTCCAATCTTCCCTTTCGTTGCAGAGAAGAGCAATTTCTCAGCTTTCTCTTTTAATTTGAGCGTAAGGGCATTTTGCGAAAGCCAGTATGAAGCCGTCACTTTCTGCCGCCTTGCCGACAAAGAACAATTGAGGAGCGGAAGATGGCGCCTCAGAACTCCGGAGGCTCAGCCAACACCGACCCTGGGGGACATGGGCAAACGAACCAGATCTCAGCCAGGCTCACCCCGCGTCCCAGACTCAAGATGCATGATAGCTCACGTTGTACAAAAATCTCACGGCTGATTTTCTCTATTTTGTCCAGCGCTTTCGAAAATAAAGATCATATGCAGTGTCCTGTAATCTAGCTTCTTAATCATGGCAGGTTTTTGAATGGGGAAGCCATTTCTCAAAATTTTTCGCCTCATTCTTCCCTCACTCACAGTACGTATGCTACTGGAAACAAATTAATTCAAGTTATTTCGCGTAGATAACTAGAGCAGAGTGTAAAATCCACGTCGTCCCCAAACGACATATTCACCCAAAATAGAGCATCGCGACCAACGCGGTGTGGATGTTTATTATCCCCAATGATTGATGGTAAGTTTGTTTCAGCCTCCCTTACCCCCAACAAAGATGTTCAGAGGGAGAAAGCATGAAGTCACCAGTTTGAATGAAGTTGATAAAACACAGAATCAATGCACATGATGTGTTCCTGCACAGGAACCCGTGCGCCTAGAAACATCAAGTTGAGAAAAATGGTTAGGAAACAAGATAAAAGTTGAAGAAGAAATTAAGAGGCTACTAAAAAACAGGAAAGTAGTGAACCGAAAAACGATGGTCCTCAACAACGCAAAAAAATATATATATTTGTGTATATTCTCACTCGGGGATGTAATTTTTCCTACGTGGTAATTCTCATAAATACAATAGTTGTATCCCCCTGAGGGTATTATCACAAAATACTGTACGAAGTGGCTATTTTACACCTATATCATAGATGAACTGAAAGGACTGGCGATGTTCAGGAACACCAGAAAAAATGATTTATAGTGAGCAATTCGAGCATTCATTAGGACGAAATGAAATTCATCGAGATAAAAGAAGCTAAGGGCCAATCAGTTTCTCTCGACACCAATGGAATCCGTTAGGCATCAAAGGGGAATTATTTGAAGTTAACCGCGTGCCGACTGCACAGTTTTCCCAGCACAGACCGCGTTCATTAGTAGCCAGCACGGAACATTCTAGGGCTACATTACGCCAACCCCTACATTTGCGTGAACAAAACCTGCCTTCATTAGACGGAAAATGAAACATTCAAGAATCTCTATTTACAAAGAGCGATCGATTCGAGAATACATACCAGTGGGTCGAGTTTTGCCAGCCAATTTTCCATGAGATTGGGCTGAGAGCAAACCAATTAGACCCTCTCGAGCTGGGCGAATTTCGCAGTAACACAATGAACTCACGTTCCATCTGTCTCCGTATGGGGCTTCATCCTCGCCCGTAAAAAAGATAGTAGCCCGCAATTCCTAAAGAGTTGGTGGCAACGTAAGCGTTCAAACGCCGATAAAACCATCAATCTTGCTAAGATTTTAACTTGAATTCCTGGTGGAAGAAGGAAGAAAGTTGAGAGGGAATTAAATCCATTGATTTCTAGAAGCACCACCTGGAGTTCTGCATGCGCATTATGATCCCAAGTTCAGTTTCGTTTGATTTGCGGCTGCAGGGCTTTCGACTGAGCCAAAACCATCGCTTAACCCTTTGCCGCTCAGAGTTCAAACAGTTTAGGGAGAAGTTTTCAAAAATAAATGTTGTCATTGCCCTGAAATGTAACTGAAATTCACTTAGTGTGGTTTTCTTCGGCTGAAGCAGGTGCTTACTTCTTTTTTAGATTAAAAAAAGCTTCGTTAAAAATACATGCTAAGCGAGACAAATTTACGACGCTAAAAAAATTGTCAAAAAATCTGAGAAAAAATACCAAATTAAGTTTTTGTCCAAACTTATCAGCAAATCAATGTGCGTAAGAAAACTTGCTCAAGTTAAATAAAAAGGTATTAAACACGTTACTCAGACCATGAAGCTTAATCTGAGCTGAAATCAAAAGCACATAGCACGCGCAATGCTTCTGGAATCTCTAAAAACATAGTTGCATCAATGCTACTAATTGACCTAATTTTTTCATTTAGCTCAAAAAATTTTCCAAATAGGTAAATTACCTTGAATTTTTATCAATTTCCCTAAACTGGAAATACTAACCGTCTTCGCACTGGAGTAGCCGTCAAGACACAAAGGATTAACTTCTATCGAATGAAGATTTCAAGAGTTCATTAAAGCGCCCTAAGACTAATCTTCTGCAGTTAGTGTTTTGAATGAATCATTTTATTATCATTTTCAACTATTGGAACAGTTCTCGCTCACGACTACCTAAATTAACACATTGGCCGAGGAGGGTGAAACTGAAATTTGCAGTCAATATTGTATTAAACAGTTCTAAAAACGGCAAACATTCAATAGGTCGTGCCTTCATTTAGCTTAGATTAAGTATATATGGAAATTGAGTTAGTGGCTTCTAGCCGGTCAACAGTATTAGGAAAATTCCTTCCGTGTACACCGAGGGCTCAAATCGTGATCAAAGTGTCAAGTGTACAATCTTCACAACTATTTCACCATCCATGAGTGACGTCGTCGCTTTATAAAAAGACTTTGAAAGTACGAGCAGATAGTGACACAGGGGAGCGTCACTGTCGTCAAATTCTCCCCTTGGAAGCAGAATCGGGCCCTGAAAATATGTATGCCACTCTCAGCTAATGCTGTTCTCACTGCTAAACTCCAACTTCAATGCATTGTGCGAAACAGAATTACTGACTGAACCCATGCTAACGTAAAGTTTGAACAGACCACCGCTCATCTCAATTCATATAGATTACATTAAATGTTAGCTTAATTCTCCCTAACCGCCACAAAGGCGTTCCAAAGAAAGGAAGGAGGAAGACACCGTTTGGTATGGACGTAAGGAAGTCCGGAATCTAAGCGCAATGTTCATAGAAACAGTAAATTGAGAAAGACCTTCATGAAACAAGATGAAAGTTGAAGAAGAAAGTAGTTTGTGCTGAAAAATAGGACAGCAGTGAACCGAAAAAAGGTTGACGGTAAAAAAATACAAAAAAAAGTTCTATTTGAATAAAAAGAAGGCCTCGTCAACAATTAAGCTCGTGACCTCACATATTCCCCCCGAGACCTAAGTCGTGCAGTGAGATGTGTAAAAAAATGCGTTTGTTTCATCATTATCCAACCATTGTACATTCCCATTCATTTCATTCCCATTCGTACATTTTCAATCGTGCGCACAAATTATTCAACTTTAGCACGGACAACATCAATCACTTCGCTTAAGCTAAGCAACAATCAATTCTACAAAAATCTCAACAGGCAACTTCAGGAAGTATACGTCATCGCTCGATAGAGATAACAATTATTTGCGCACCAACAATCACTACAGACAACAGTTTAATAGTCATCAACAGTCACAACAGACAACAATAACTGCGCACCTACAGTTACATCGGACAACAACCATCCGTGCACCAACAATCACAACAAGTGACAATCGACTGATCACCAACAGTAACAACTGACGAAAAATAACAGCTCGCCAACAAACACCACAGGCAACCACTAACTAGTCACCTCCAGTAACAACAGACAACAAATAACAGCGCGCAACGAACAACTGACAACAAATAACAGCTCGCCAACAATAACAAGAGCCAGCAAACAACAGCTCGCCAACAATAACAACAAACAACGGCATGCTAACACACACAACAGACAACAAACAACAGCTCGCAACAAACAACAGCTTGCAACAAACAACAGCTCGCAACAAACACAACTGACAACAAACAAGAGCTCAAAACAAACACCACTGACAACAAACAGCTTGCCAACAATAACAACAAACAACAGCACGCCAACACACACACACACACAACAGACACGAACACAACCGCCCGCTGTGGCCGTAAAATGAAGCGAGTTTCATTGGCTTTATATTAGACTCAATGAAGCGATAGCCGAGCGTTGGCCCGAACGATATTTCGGCGTTAATTTATGAAAATTGTAAACAGCGAGAGCCCCAATGTGTGCCTCAATATATTTTCAAAAACTTAGCTGATATCTGAGGTTTTATTTCTATCAGTGCTGTCATAAAAAGTCTGCAAAAAAAAATTCTCAGCTAATCCTTAAAAAAACACTCCTGTAGTGTTTTCTGAATATTTGAAGTGTTTTTGAGCGCTTTTATCGTGCATGGGGATTGTTTAATGCTAACTCTGAACTTCTTGGTAGAAGACAGGTAGTCTGCAACCACTCTTGATAGGAAAATTTGTTCTTAAATCGAGTTCACGAGAAAGTCAAAGCGTGTTTTTAGGGTCTCTGCAAAATGTATCAACGTGTGATATTTTCCGTTGTTTTTGAAAAACTATAATTCCCTTAATTTGATAGTTCTCTTAATTTGAATAAAAATTTTCAAGGCATTCTGTTCATTGTCGAAAAAATATGTGCTCATAGGTGTAATGCAAGGTTGACATAGATGAAAATTTGTAGCTTAGCTCGTCAAAACTCGAAAATCTTCTCGAGAGCAGAATGGGGCACTGAAATGTTCATTGCTCTCAGGTAGTATATTGCTTTAACTACTGAACTTCTTGTGTGAAACAGAATCTCTGCCTGTCAACGTCGACCTAAAAATGACGCCGTAAACAGTAAGCTCCTTACTATTGATGCCATAAAAACTTCGAGATCACCATAATCGAAATGGCAAATAATCTCAAATGGGAAATTAATGAGGCTATCAATATCTTCTGGCAGAAAACTGTAAACGTCTGACTCACTATGCGTAATTCTACACGCACTCAGATATTCAAGCATTAATGTCTTGGCAAATGAGGTACAAATTTGGCAATTCGATTGTACTATGGAGAGCATGAGAGGTTTTTGTTGAAATCGTGCTCGAGTCTTATGACTCTTATTTTCCATACCTATATTTATTGAGGTTATCTCAAACTCTTTTATATACTGGAAAATTTCTACACATGACTCCTCAAAAAGTCATTAAGAACTCGCTCAAGTACGCAGCATTTAAGAAAATCAGAGAAATAATAGTTTTATAGTGATTACTTTTTGTATTCAATATTCTGGAAGAATATTGAATCTTAGGGGTATTCCGCGAATATATTTCCAGGAAAAATTGTTCTGAAGATCAGACTATATTCAATGGCCTTCTCAATCCTTACTTACCACCCTCAGATTTTTTTCTTTGGGGAAACCTAAATAAAAGAGTTTACCGAGAAAAGTTTACGAGCCTGCAACACCGACTCAGGGCAACAAATAACAGCTCGCCAACAAACACAACGGGCGACAACTAACAAGTCACGAACAATAATAACAGACAACAAATAACTGCAGACCACCAATAACAACAGACAACAAATAACAGCTCGCCAACAAACACAACAGGATACAGAAATCAAGCGCTCTGGACCAGATCTCACCAGCGCCGAAATGAATGGCCTGCGTAATCGCCCTGATTTTTGTCTGCGTTCACGGGGTCAACACGCGAAGGATATTGCATGTAAAAGGAAATCAATGTAAAACTAGTGTTTCTTAGGGTTGCAAAAAATGCTTTGATTTTATAATCCATCTGGCATTGCGAGAGTCATTAAAGATATTATCGGGGTTCTTATTTAAAAATAACACATATACTGTACGGAAAAAATCACCGCTTCAAGTAGAGGAGGCATGTACGTTTTACATATTTTTCAGATTAGATTAGAGAGGAACAAATGTCCCATTGTTCCAAAGAGAGGAAGGAGGAAGGCCCCATTTCGTATGGGTTTTAGGGGAACGCGGAATCTGTACACAGTGTGCTTAGAAATAGTAAGTTACGAAAGAAGTTCATGAAACAAGATAAAATTTGAAGAAAAAAGTAGTAGGAGCTGAAAAATAAAACAGTGGACCGAAAAAGATGGTCCTTCACACAACAAAACCTTTTATTTCAACAAAAAGAAGGCCTACCTAACTCTCAGCTCGGGCCCTCACTTTTTTCCCCTGGGTGGGCGCTGTGGAAAGTACAGTTAGGCGTGAGGGAAGTACATTTATGCGGTGAGAGTAAAACACGGTAGAATCTTAGCGATAGTGTTTATTGGTAGAAGCCAGGTGTCATTGGCAACAGGTGAGAATATGACTGACTGAGCGCCAACAGCTAGGCGAGACCGTCTTTTATAGACTGCGAAATCTCAAGATATTACGAGACCCTGTCAAGACAATGAAGGCAAGAGTTTATGTGTGCTTTTGCACATATGTCCCCCCCCCCCCCCGAAAACTAGATGCAAACAATTGAATCAAAATAAAATTAAATACAAACAGGGTAATCAAAACACACGAAAAGTACTCGCAAAAAAAACGAACCCGTTGAACGTAAACTACAAAAATTTCTGCGAACAAAATTAACAAGGGCAAATTAACAAGGGCAATTTAAAACGGTTAATCAAAAAGCTCAAAAGAGTTCGCAGAATGAACAAAACCGTTAAACAACTTAACATGAAGTTAACAAAGAAAGTTAACAAAAGTTACTCAATAATTAACGCAACAACCCTAGGTTAAAAGTAACGCCATTACTTTAAATCGACAGTAATTTTAAAACGTCTCGCAACCCATACTATTAAAAAGTTAAAATGTATGCATAAAAAAAAAAATTTTAAAAACTCACCAACAACACCATTTAAGCATTATTATAGTTATTATATTATAGTTATCGAACGTTTGCAACATAAGCAAAAACAAGGGCAGCTAAGCGAACGAAAAATATAATGCCCTGGCTGAAGTTGAACTTCGAACAACACGAAACATTATGTGAAATAATCATTAATTAAACAATCGCACAGTTAAAATAACCAACTAAACACCGTCCACATAATTATAATGAAACGCAACTAAATAAATGAACATTGCCAGATCCCAAAAATGAAAAAAAATCTCAACATTTGAAATCAACTGATTTACATCTGTACCTCGTACCAAATACGCAAAAATAGAATAAAAAAAACACATATGAAAATTTAAAAAACATTGAAAAATTTATGCACCACAAAACACCATTATTAAAACACATTATTAAAAGCGTAAATACTGTTTTAAAAACATTTTTGAAACCTTCCATACCCCACAATCATGTAAAATAGCGATTAATAGCAGATATAAGGGTAAATAGCGATTAATATGGTTAAATACTTAAAACGTAGCGAAAAAAAACCGGAACACTAAAGTTTCAGTAAATTTTAGCAATTAGCAAAAGCAATCCCAACAAGCGTAAACAAACAACTAACTTACCGTGCGAAATGACCCACAGCACGTCGACCGAAGTAAGGATTTTTTAATAAAACACGCCACATTTTCTTATACCAACACAACTAAAGAAAAATTAATTTCCGATAATTTAAAAACAAATTCCGCAAATTACACATTAAAAATATTGAAAAAACCGAAATTGAATTGCATATTAAAAACATGGGAAGTATTGGAAAACAACCAAAAGCACATCATTTCAAGAACAGACACAGCCTTTAAATTAAATTAATTCAAATAATTTGATAATTGAAATAATTAAAATTTTTATAAGAAACTACGCGACGACATTAGAGGAAGCATACAGCACTTAATCTTAAAACTTAAGATTACACAGAAGCGATTACATAGAACGATTACGCATTTTTCGATTACGCATTTTCGCATTTTTCAATCTTCCACTTTCCACCACCTCGCGCTGAATTTTCCATAGCGCGGTTATCATTTTCATTCGAATTAATTCACGGGGAAATTTCATAATTTCAACCATAAACTAGTGTTTCCCGACCTAATTTATTTCTCATTTTCCATCTAATTCATAACTAATTTTTCAAAAAATTTTCAAATCTCACGCCGCACACTTCAAATCTCCCCATACTGGCCACCAATATGCGTCGGGAGTAAAACACGGTAGAATCTTAGCGATAGTGTTTATTGGTAGAAGCCAGGTGTAATTGGCAACAGGTGAGAATATGACTGACTGAGCGCCAACAGCTAGGCGAGACCGTCTTTTATAGACTGCGAAATCTCAAGATATTACGAGACCCTGTCAAGACAATGAAGGCAAGAGTTTATGTGTGCTTGTGCACACATTTACAGAAGTCTTCTATCACAAATTTTTTGCCTTACCTCGATCAAGATTAAGAGTAAATACGTAAATTAACGGGCAGCAAGATTCAAAACAAAATTACATTTTTTCTATTTGTTTCGATATATTTGTTTCTGTTTCGACGATTTTGTTTCTATCTGTTTCTATATATTGTTTCTATCTGTTTCTATCTATTTGTTTCAATTCGTTTCCATCTATTTGTTGTCTCTATTTAAATTTCCTATCTTTTCGTTGCAAAAAAACTTTGTTGCCATGTTCTTAATTATTTATGGAAATTTATGGGCGCAAAGTTCACGAGGGTTGGCGATACATGCCCGTGAATATGAATTTATTCCCAGAAGCATCCTGAAATATGCATTTTGATCTCAAGATTGTAAATTGAAAATCTCAACCACGGTGCTCAAAAGAGTGGAAGGATGAAGTCACCATTTAGTGTGGAGTTAAAGGAATCCTGACGCCTGCATCATCAGAAAGTTGGGCCCGAAAAGTTCGGAAGTGAAACTTAATAGCTTATTAGCAAGCTGTTCTGTAAATACAAGGTTTAATTTAAAAATCCTCACAAACACTCTGAATTGCTTGAAGTATGATTGTAGAGAGAACAACTGTGTTGACACAGGAGATATTAACATCGTGATATGTCGTATTAAAGAACATTTATGTTCAATGCATCTTTCTACGAGCTAGCAATTTAATACGTCGAGTTGACATGAATGAACCAAGTCGCTGCGTTACATAAGAATGTAGTGCAATTTCATAATTTGTTTCATAACTCGCAGCTGGGCATCCGCCTAGATCCATTTTTAGGACGACATCCAATGGTAATATTTCCTTAGATTTGCTAGATCATATGTCCTCAGAGGTTCCAATTTCACTTCATATGAGGTCATGGCTTCTGAAACGGGGCTGTAAGTTTTGTAACCTCATTTTATACTTACAGTTGCCCTTTTTTATGATGCCTCGATGCCAAAACTGAGCTAGCATTGAACGTTTTATTTGGAGCGGGCATCTTTTGGAAAAAATATTTATAATCTTCAATAAATGTCACTTTTCCATGTCCGTGAAAGCAAAATAAATACTTTTTCTGCTTCTTATTACCATTTCCTGCGCAATTCCTCATTATAACTCTGTTGAGTCTCAAATGTTGAATGATTGAACCCCTCTACATGACCTGTCTCTTTGTCGTTTCTCTGTTAGAGAAAGATAGGCCGCAGGATAACCGTGTTGTCTAATCATGCTTCTCTTTCGACAGCTCTGCTGTACGCTATCGTTATGCATCGTTCGTCAATTTCAATTCTTAAATAAGCCTTCATATGCATCTCTCATGTCGATTTTTCATTTAAGAGATAGAGTGTATGGGAGAAATGATGTAAAATAGAAACGACAGACCATAACCACAAAATAACATCAACGAAACTGAACATGCACGAATAAATTAGGTCTAGCGATACGATACCTCATCAAAATGATTCATAAAAATCGATATTCGAACCTTAGAAAGAGACACATACCATCTTGGGGCAGCAGAAACAGGGGAATAACTACGACCAAAACAAAAGATCGCCTCTCTATCTGCAGCAGAGGCGATCCAAAGAAAATAAGGAGTAAGACACCATTAAGTATGGAGATAAGGGAACGCAGAATCTATGTACGTGGCGAGTTTTTGACACAAGATAAAAGTTGAAGAAGAAAGTAGTAGATGCTGAAAAACAGGACAGCACTCTCAGCTCGGGACCTCATCAACAAAAGAGAAATCAAAACATATTTTTTCACTGAAATCAATATTTTGCACGCCATTCTATGCAGTTTTGTTATTATAATTACGATTATTATCATTATTAGATTCTAGGAACAACCTTTTTTCTGTTTAGTTAGGCGACTACCACGAAAACTCAGCCAAGTTTCAGTACCAATATCACCACAACGAAGTAAAATTTACGCGTCTTGACAGACACAGCTCGCTTCGCTGGCAATTTAATAAGGAAGCCGAAGTGTATCGTTCGAGTGGAAGTGTCAAATGCTAATAAAGAATAATAGACACAAACGTTCACGCAGTAGGTCGACTGCATGGTATGCTGGCCTCCCCTACGAGAGAGAGAGGCAAATAATTAAGAACAATCAAAAACTGATTTTAATGATCCTATTATTGCGACCTGCATTAAATGAGCGAGCCGTATTTATGGCAAATGGTGAACGATAATATAAAAGACAAACTGTTTTATTTCGTTTGTTTGTACTTCCACAGCACGTATAACTCGTGCGGCTGCTCTATGTAGTTTAAAATTATTCTGGAAAAATTAAAACGATCTGCGTCACGGAACGTTTCTTGCGAGGGCGCAGGAAATTCTCTTCAAATGCTCATTTCTTTTTACGCATTGAACGTTCCATACGTGAGAACGAATGAAAAAAACGAATCGGTCATGCCCAGCTCTGTAGAAGCGTCAAGTAGACCTGCAGAAGAGTCAAGTATTCTCCAATAAAATTACTCTGGCCGTTGCTCGAGCCGGTCGAGGCGGCGCTTTTCTTTTGCAGGCGCACTGATAGCGAGAAAACTTCTTTATTTACTCGAGTCTTTATTTCATGCTCCCGTGCATCTCGCGGCAATTTTTGCTATCGTTGCGATCATTTCGAGAGATTTCATTAAAAGTACGAGCTGAAAGTTTCCGCGCTCAGCGAACTTCCATTGCGCCAGCAATGCCATCAATCTGTGTGATGGTCTCGCTGATCTCGCGCTCTGCCGCTCATGTTTCCCATTCCTCCAGGACTCCGGCTCACTCCATTCCATAATTAATTGCCTATTCAACTAAGTGAAAAATCTTGTTATTTACCTGTAGAAATATTTGACCTCGCGAATGCCTCAAGGAGAAGTTTTGTGGATTGAAGAAATGGATGCTGCGGACCGTGAAAAGTAGTTTTCTTTCGACCGTTCGAACTTATGCAAAATTGTCAGGAGTCGACTTGGAATCTAAGTATCTCCAATAGTACTGATAATTTTTTTTATTTTTTTTTCACTTAAGGAGACATATTTTATTTGATGGTTTCTAGGAATGTCAACTAGTACGTTTATATTATTAACTGTAGACTAAGTCGGACAAGATATGAAAGCTATTCATTATTCATTAATTATCTCTCACTGCCTGACAAGTGCTTTTCCCTAAAGTACCCTAGCATCCTGCGCTTAGTTTTTCTATTGAAGATTAGCTAGTAACCGAGCATTTATAAGTTTGATCCTCAACAAAATTCATATAATATACCATATCTTCATTTGAGTACATTCCAACAGAAGATGAAGACGCAAGGTTTCAGAAGTCAATACCCGTACTTGAAATAAACTAAAATATTGATTATACTTACTCACAGGTCTTTTGTGTGAGAACTTATCCCATTAAAAACTTTGAACTTCCTTCGCTGTTCGGGTCCGATTTTAAGGTTAAGGGTAAAATGGAGGAACACAAAATTTGCCCAGAGAAAACCCGTTCAAATATTGCTCCACAAACAATGCAATAACAACCAAACGAAAAGCGTAAATTCGTTGGCGGAGCATTTCAATGAAACAAAACAAACTTGCAGACGAAGATAAAAAGCTTTACCGGTCAAACCGATAAAAAATTCTTGAATCTGTTTTCAACAACGCAAAGGCAAGGAAAAGCTTAGATAACGCTTAATTTCTACAGAGGGTTGTAATTTCAGCGTCAATTTGCTACAAGGACTTCGCTATAATCGGTCAGGTCAGGTTGTATCTGTGAAAACAGCACTTACCGAGGCGAGGCCTGCGATTAAGAAATGCCTATTAAAGCACACGTAGAACAACCGTCAGTCAAGACAGGAATATGTATGGAAGTCTTCACGTACGGATCAAACTTAGCGGTCCACCTGATCAAATTAATTACGGTCAATCAAAAAGATGGTTTGAATACGATTGTCTCAGGGCTTACGGATTGTCGTTCAAGAGTCATATCCGGAATTTTTCAAAGTCAACCCTAGAGCAAATTACACACAAACATCTCCAGTTGTGAATAGCTAGGGAACACGGTGAAGTGGCGTTCAACTCAAACGAGACTTTGGCCACACCAGCAAATTCACACAATTTGATTATAGATAACCGTAAATTTAGAGGAATATGCCCTAATTGAAACAGTGAAGGCACATTTAGCACGGCAGAGTCGCCAGTTGAGCGGGTGGTAGAGCTACAACGAACAGAGTTAGCAGGCAATATCACTTTGAACTGAACAACAGTAGAGGCGAGGAGCGATGCTGGAGGCAGTTTTTATTGTGTAGGCAATAGTCTGCAAGGGACGTGAGTGAGAGTCGTAAGTCGTAAAGGCGCATCTGGCCGTCATCTGCTAATGGCGCTGCAATGGCGTCCATCCGGAGACGCTGTCCCCATTAATACTTCTCTGCGAACCTGGTGCAGCGCTTCCCTTGAATAACTTCCAATTATTTCGCCAGAGACACCATTCGCCCTCAACTTCCTTAAATATTTCGCCCCACACCCTACATGTGCGATGAAGACGTCTGAAGTTTGCGGTCGCAAAAGAGAAATTTGTTTCTATTTTTCATGGTAAATACACTTAAATATAACAGTACATGTACCGTTACTGTTGTTATGGAGTTCTTCGAGCTCCTGCCTCCGATGCATTGAATTTCTCTTGCTATAAAACAGTTCGAAGAACACCTTTAAAACGGATTGAGTGGTACCAGATGAAAATCAAATCATAATTTAACTCAAAGTAAAGATTGTGGTACAAAAATTTAGCTGTTATATATTTTCTATATTTTATATGTAGAATACGACCGAAAAAACACGCTAAGTTCATGATCACAAACCTTTAAAGTAAAGCACACAAGATTGCAGATGTATTTTGTCAGGATTTCTCTTAACAATTTTGGATGCAACCAGTGGCAGCAGGTCTCCGTTGACTCCGGCATAATGGAAACAATAATTGTCTCATAAAAGCACGGAGGTAGAGAGCTGCAAACTTCTCTCGCCAATATTGGGCAAGAAGAGTATCGGCCGTGCGCTGAGTTAAGATAACTGAATAATGCTCCAGTTCTCGGCTAGACGAGCAAAGTTCTAGCGATGTCCTTCTCTCGGTATCTCCCAGTCGCACTTAATGTGTATAATATAAGGCCGTAAATATTTCGCTTACATCGTACGTCCACTGATCAATCACATTTTAATCGCCTTCTCAGATGAACGAATTTGATGTTTTTCAAACGAACATCCTTTCGAATGTACTTACGTTTTACTTCAAACGGGTAAAAAATGATTTCGATGGAAGTTTCCTAAAGATGTATCCTAATGCCTATTAAGGTTTTATTAAATTCTTTCACGCAGCGTTTCAAATTTCAGCAAAAAATAAGGTTACATTTTCCCTTGTAGCCAAACGACTTTTTGTATATGGACGACTTTAGAATTAAGTCTTCTTATAGTCAAGTGATGCACATACATGCACACGTTATCGTCGCAGAAGCATCGATACTTCACTAGCTCGGTCGCCTTTTCCATGGCAAAATAACGTTTCGCGTCGAGAGCATTTCGTTCAGTCGTCGACCAGCACTCCACCGAAATGAAGGCGTCCAATGCAAATGTCACAGCGCGACGTCGCCAAGCTCAAAACGGTTCCCGCACTTCCTGCAAATACTTCTGGATTCCCGAGGATTTTAAACACCAATTTGGGAAGTTATGACATTTTCGTTGATGTATTATACCACAATGAAATACAAAAATGTCTCAGAAACCTAAGTGCAACATTTATTCTGGACAGCAGGAGCTCGGGGCACGGTTTTATTTGTGTTTGGCCAACGATATCTTAACTTTTTGGCCCAGAACTTTGTTATTGGTGCTGCCGCCGTCGAGAAACGAAAGTCCTGAATTTTTTAGTTTAAATAAGAAAGTTTCATCGATAGGGCGCGAGAAGGACTCGTCTACAGCTCTCGGGCTGCTCGGCTGACATATTGGCCCGTGTCGCACTCAGGCTTGCGAAGTCGAAGTCGTGTAGACAAAGACTTCGATTTGAACTCTGCGACCCTGACCGCTGTCGACCGTCTCAGTTCTGCTCCTCCTTTCCTTGTGGTAATTCCCACTCGGATTTTGATAGTTGGATTCGTTAGAAATGGAGTCTCGATTACTAAAATGCAAGATTCTCGTCAGAGAACTGCAAAAGTAGCAATTGAAGACTGTAGAATAAATTGACTCAGAAAGTGACTTCAAAATAGCAATGAGGTATACGTGGTTTGATTTCAGGATAGTACGCATATTTTGCCAGAGTGCAGGTTGTTAACTACAAAATAAAGCGAAGAAGGCCGATTTTTCAGCACAAGTAACTTAATTTGGCAATGTTTTACTGCAAGTGGCTACCAAAATGAACATAGAACGCAGCAATTAGACATGTTAATTTAAACCTCCCTAACCACAACAGGTGTGTTCCCAGCAGAGAAACAAGACATCATTCAGAGTAGATTTATGGGAACAAGGAATCTATGCAGAAGGTATATACCTCACTCTGTGCATAGAAACATCAGTATTGAGAGAAGTTTATGAAACAAGAAAGTGGTCGAAGAACAAAATAATAGGTGGTGAAAAAAGACAGCAGTGGCCAGAGAAAAGAAGGTATGCAGCCAAACCAAAAATTCTATTTTAATAAATTCATGCCAAAGAAAAAATTTGGATTTTTACTTTCAAGAATACTTGGTGGGCCTCTAAACTGCGGCTAGCGCATATTCACAGAAAGCTCATTAGTAAAACAAAGGCAGAGCAGATGCTTAGAAATTTACAACACTATCGGACTTTAAACTGCAAATAAAGATAAAATATTCAGAAGGTTCGAATTTCAACAGGGACGAGAAATGCGCCTAGGAATGTTGGAAATTAAATCGCAGAGCTGCAACAGCTTTAAATTGACATGTAACGCGTGCTCTTTGCTTTCTATTATCTCTCTATTCTTGCCATGAACTCGAGGCAAAGATTGTGTGAGAGCATGTTATAAATTTTCACAGTGGATGCACTAACTAGCCGATACATGGTAGAAAAGTTTGCTTACAATATTTGCGCAACTGCGCAGTGATCGAAAATTGAACATCGTTTGTATTTTCGAAAGCTGTAGTGGTTCGTCAGGTATGATTTAAATGGAAATAACGTAATTAAAATGTTAAAAAATATTACGAGTTAATGAATAAACAATTGAAAATAAGGTTAGAACGTAATAAAAAATGCGTAAGTAAATAAACTAATGTAATAATGTGTGCAAGTAATCAAAAAAATGCAAGCACAGCAAATAACGTAGTAAATAACACAAATGCATGACTGTAATATTTTCATTGGGGCAATAAATTGCATATTGAAGTTAGATAGTTATAACAATAACTTGATCGACAAGTAAAGTAACATAATTTGTGAGAATTCTGTATGTATTGCGCACAGAACATAAAAATGAGTTAATGTGAAATTTTTAACCCCCGACTGCGGGCGCGCAGAACAATAGAAGCAAGCAGAAGGGCTATTCAAGGGAGATTTAATTAAGAAGCACATGAGTGCACGATGCAGCGAGTAGCCAAGAAGCCATTCAGGGCGCACAGCACAAGCAGCTCGAGAGCAAGCAAGCCGTAACGAGCAGCAGCTCGAGGGCTCTTGGCAACTTACATGCGTCACCAAGTTTGTTCGTGTTCAACCTCCCCTAATGCTTGAGAGTAACTAGATTAGCCTTTTCTAACCAAATTCCTCAAGTTTAGTCTTTTTTTTTTTTGAACAAAATTTGCGCAAATATTCAGCTACATTTGGTTATACATTCAAAAACATCAATGCAAATATTAATAAATATACGCTCATACTCTCAATAACATTTGCGCGTACAGAGCGCGTTGTCGTCACACACTGAGTGTTTTTTTCTGGTCAGAATTTACTTCTATAAAACGAAGATTCTAGCTAGAAACAGAGCAAGCTAATGTCTATTCTGAAGTTCCTGCGAGCACCTCAAATGAAAGTAAGATTTTCTGTTAAGAATTTGAGGTTCTCGAAAACGCCGTCTTCGACGGATTTTTGTTGATTTGTCTCTCAGCTAACTGAATTTACTGCCTCCTGAATTTGCTCAAGTTTTGCTTCACAGGGTGGCCAGGAAAATGTAACCACAAATTTCAAGTATCAAATATATTATATCTGTTAAACATGTTTATAAAGATGCATTTGAAGAAATAAAAACTGAATATATATATGGGATTAAACCTCTTAAACGGTTCATAGATTTAAAATAACAGTATTTAAAATCATTGTGAACTTTTTGTTGACACTTTGTATGTATGGAACCTCAGCAAGAGCTAAGAGAAAGTCATTGCATATAATTCATGAAATGAACTTTCAGATGAAAATCAAATCATAATGAATATTGGTAATAGAGTTACCGAAAATCCCATGAGTTTTCCACAATTTCTGACACAGGTTTGTCCTCAGCAATTTCGATCACCACAAAATAATCCACATTAGACACACAGCAAACCCAAAGCGCATCGTGAGCCGTTGTTGGTGAGAGCAGAGATTTTGGAACATTATCTGAAGTATGAGAGCCACCAATATCAGCGAAAATAAGAATTATGAGCGCGCACGTTGTTCCCAGCATTCATGATTCCACACTGCATATCAGTACGACCACCGACAGAACTGAAGTCGCACTCAGTGCTCGAGTTGACGCAGGATGCATGTTGTCCAGTTCAGAGAACTTTTATAACACGGAGATACGAGGAATATAGAGCTTATCTGCTGCCTATGTCCCTCATGTAATTGAAACGAAAGTCAAGAAATTTGGTATCGTAATTTAATACTGAAGTAAAATAAATGACAGAATCGATGAAGTTTTTATGAAAAATAAAGATGTGTATTACACATCCTTATTTTTCCAATTTTGTATTACACATCCAATGAAATCAAACAAAAATTCCTCTATTGAAGTCTTCAGGTATTCTTGGGATGACTGGATCGAAACGACATTCCGGCCCGACTTTTTCACGGTATCTTACTTCCTTTTTAGCCTGTTTTTAGACCTCACCGTGTATGCTTGTATTCATACGTATTATATAATTAATAAATTTCAGTCTTGATATCAAATTTTAACACGTTTTTATTAATTTCAATATGTTAAAGTTTATGCTTAACGATGTAGCAATCAACAATGTTATCCTCATGATGAGAGTTTATGAACCATTGAAATCAAACTTACGAGAGGAGCTCTGACTAAAACTAATTTTTCAACTCCTGAAAAAGCTACAAATTCAAAAAGCTACCACCTCTCGGATCCCGGCCTCAGGCTACGGCTTTTATGTAAACTTCCTGATTTTTGAGCAACAAAACTGAGCTCCAAAGAAATTCTTCTTGGGACTTGGACGCGAGGCAGCGGCGGCAACACGGTATAGTATACATAGCTCGGCAGACAGGCGAATTTCGGGCTCGTGGGAAGCAAGAGGAAGGAACGTCACACTAGCATCACAAAGTTCCTTGGTCCAAACTTGGAATGAAAACAAAACATAAAGTACGACCTCCGTTAAAAGTTAGATTAGAAAGCAGTCGCGTGAATACACTGCGGAAGGTGAGGTGTTTTTTTTTGTGTCGGCCCCACCTCGACCGTGCTGCTGAATGGAGGCGTTAGACTGGGGCTTCTGTGAACTACATCTTTTCCAATTTTTCACTACAGAGTAGGTATTGTTAAAAATTTGATTGGTGACTCCAATTTACGGTACCCTTTTTTATACTCCATTTTACAGTACTCGGAATTACGGGTGGGGAGCGTTACAGTTTATGGACAACGAATCCAGAATTTTTCTTACTCAGCTCCTTTCATTTCTACTTTTTCAGAGGAATGCCTCACAAATGTATAAGCACGTTGTAGAAATAATTGAACCCGGGTCCTTCTAGTTCGAGAGCAACATCCTGCTTCTGCATCACGGAGCATTTCATACCAACAGTACTTAACGAGTCATGCTTTCCAATAAGATAACTAATACAGTATTAAATGAAATTATATAACTGATTGAGTAAATTCAATTACAGCCATGATGTATAATAAGCCTATCTCTCGCGTCGATGACCGCGAATAAGATTCTAGTTTTTACATTTAAGTTGAATCAAATTTTTGTAAACATTTTTTCATCTGCCACATACAGACTACAATTCAACGATTCTCATTACATAAAGTCTTGACACAAGATTGAGGACTGTAGATTAGATTATAAGCTGGTTTCTGACTCCCTAACTACAAAATAGCGTTCCAAAGAGAGGAAGGAGGAATTTACCATTCAGTACGAAGTACAGGAAATCTATGCACAAGGAATGGTCCCACTCAAGATCCCCTGCTCATGGAAATAGTAAGTTAAGATGTAGGTGTATGAAACAAGAAGAAAGGTAAAGAAAATAGTAATAGTCTCTGAAAACAGAACAGCAGTGAAACAAAAAAATTACCCATGATAAAATAAAAAATATATATTCCATTTCTACATGAAAAACTACCTAACCTTCAGCTCGGGACCTCATGTGTACCTCTTATGACCACTGATTCCCTTGGATAATATATGTAGTTGCAATCTCCTGAGGAAGTCATCAAAACCGAGAAGCAAATGTTCACAGCTAAACTTCTCTCAGAAACCATACCGCCGTGGCGGGGAGCTATGTTTACGTCTTACGGCCGCGCGTCGCAATGATTCGCAGTTACTTGCAGCACTGCAGAAGCCTCCTTCTATAATATATGAGCGAGCAGAGTACCATAGGCTCGTAAATGTACCTCGTAAATCAAGAAGAAGAAAAATGAACCCGCCCTACATCGGCTGACATCCCTCGATGCCGAGTGCTTAGGCAGCACAATGCTTTGTGTCGCGATAAAATCGGGTCGCACTCAAAGGAGAGTACGTAGCAAACTATTCGCCCTGACGATAGAGCAATGCGTGAATAATAGCTCTCAAGATCAACCATTCCAGATAATCTTTTCACAGAAGATGGAGTTTACATATGCATGACCAATGACTAAATATTACTTCACGTTTAGTCACGAGGGAAGAAATATGGAGTACAAGTATGATTAGGACAAGTTTGTCTAGGACAATGTCCACTGAATATTTTTAAAAAGTAGTCGAAATACGCCTTCGAAGATCGTACATCGCTTGAAATGCTGTCGCAACAGCTCGAGAAAAACAATAATATAGAGCTTCAGCCAGAACAGGAAGCGCAACACTTTCAACTACTTGCGTCCAAAGCTCAAGAAAACTCGAAATGCTGTCACTAGACTAAATATTATTCGTACCTAGAAGAATTGCCATGGCAGAATGTACACATCAATTTCAAGCTGAAGAGTAACGCAAGCTCTAGTGATGCAGTACTGGGGCAGGGTCACGCATGTTTCAAGCTACAAGGAGTGAGATGGACTGACTATGTGGACATGGTACAAATCAACATACGCAACTGATAACGTTACTTTAGATGAGTTAGTTAAAGTCTTCCTATTCCTAACCACGGCAAAGGTATTCCTAAGAGACGAAATATGTATGGAGGCAGCATTTAATATAGATTTACGGGAACGTGGAAAAGGTGCACAAGGTGATTGATTGATTATACGTTAGCTTCAGCGTCCCTAACCATAACAAAGGTATTTCAAAGAGAGGAAGGCACCATTCAGTATGGAGTTGAAGGGAACGAAGAATCTATGCACAAGGGGTATGCCCACACAAGAATTCCTTCCTTCGTACTGAAATTGTAGGTTAGGAAGTAAGTTTATGAAACAAGCTGAAAGTTGAAGAGCGTAGTAGGTACTGAAGAACAAGACGGCAGTAAACTGTGAAAAGATGGTTTTTAACCAAACAAAAGCTACTATTTAAACAAAACGAAGGCGCCTTTCTATCTTTCAGCTGTGACCACGACCTTGATAAAATTTATTCCACTTTGTCGCTGTGCGAATTTAAGAAACATGCAACAAATTGCAGTGATAGGGAATTGTTGCCACCACGACTGCTGCAGAACTGGGAGATGACAAAAAAAATGTCCCAGGAAGGAATGAATACCAAATTAATGCAATCCATTCAAACAATTTAATAAGTTAATCCCATTGAACCTTTTAGTTTATCCTATTATAGTCCGTTGGATTAGTCTTTTATCTGAAAATATGAAGTGTACCATGAATAGCGAAATTCTATTTAACATAACGTTATTTATTGCGTGAGATATGGCGGAAAATTTTATAACAGAACAAAATAGACATCAAGAATTTTCCCCATCTAAAAACGCCATCTAATAGAATAAGGACAAGATAAACATCGTTGAGTATAAGCAATCAACGCCACAGCCCATGATGTAAGCTGCACCAAGACGCTATGTGAAACTTTTGTGACGAGGAAGACGAAGATCGTAAAAGATATGGGGTCATATTCTACAAAGGTGTGGAAAATTTCGGGAGAAGTGGGACGCCTGATGCAAATGTGAGAGGCGGACGTGGTGAGAAATGTGGACGCATGATGCAAATGTGAGGCGGACGTGGAGAGAAATGTGGACGCATGATGCAAATGTGAGGCGGACGTGGCGAGAAATGTGGACGCATGATGCAAATGTGAGGCGGACGTGAAGAGAAATGTGGACGCATGATGCAAATGTGAGGCGGACGTGGAGAGAAATGTGGACGCATGATGCAAATGTGAGGTGGACGTGGAGAGAAATGTGGACGCATGATGCAAATGTGAGGCGGACGTGGAGAGAAATGAGGACGCATGATGCAAATGTGAGGCGGACGTGGAGAGAAATGTGGACGCATGATGCGAATGTGAGGCGGACGTGGTGAGAAATGTGGACGCATGATGCAAATGTGAGGCGGACGTGGAGAGAAATGTGGACGCATGATGCAAATGTGAGGCGGACGTGGAGAGAAATGTGGACGCATGATGCAAATGTGAGGCGGACGTGGAGAGAAATGTGGACGCATGATGCGAATGTGAGGCGGACGTGGTGAGAAATGTGGACGCATGATGCAAATGTGAGGCGGACGTGGAGAGAAATGTGGACGCATGATGCAAATGTGAGGCGGACGTGGAGAGAAACGTGGACGCATGATGCAAATGTGAGGCGGACGTGGAGAGAAATGTGGACGCATGATGCAAATGTGAGGTGGACGTGGAGAGAAATGTGGACGCATGATGCAAATGTGAGGCGGACGTGGAGAGAAATGTGGACGCATGATGCAAATGTGAGGCGGACGTGGAGAGAAATGTGGACGCATGATGCAAATGTGAGGCGGACGTGGAGAGAAACGTGGACGCATGATGCAAATGTGAGGCGGACGTGGAGAGAAATGTGGACGCATGATGCAAATGTGAGGTGGACGTGGAGAGGAATGTGGGGCGCACGATGCAAATGTGAGGTGGACGTGGAGAGAAATGTGGACGCATGATGCAAATGTGAGGTGGACGTGGAGAGAAATGTGGGGCGCACGATGCAAATGTGAGGTGGACGTGGAGAGAAATGTGGACGCATGATGCAAATGTGAGGTGGACGTGGAGAGGAATGTGGGGCGCACGATGCAAATTGAGGGATCCCGTGAAAAATATGGATTAATGAGAATGTTACCTAATGACAGGGGAAAAACATGGGTGATGTTAAATCATGTTCACAAATTTTACTGCATTTTAGGAGAAAAACGTGGGGTAATGAAATATTAGCAAATTGTCAGAAATGAAAATTGCAATTTCTAGCAAGGGTTTTCCTGCAATTAGGCGAGATTTATAAAAGAAGAATTATTTCCGTCGCAGAAAATAGAGATAAGCTTCTCAATCTAGGAAGAGGATGAAACTCCTGGGGAATCAAAGGATTAAAATCAGGGGAGTAAGTTTGCACATGAAAGACATCTTTACAGCAATTTAGCTTGTGAACAATAATTACTCGGTAAATTTTCATATAATTATCAAACATTGGAACGGAGTGCACAAATAGAAGATTTGAAGCACTCTGATTGGAAACTCCATGAGTATAGGAAGTCCTAGTTAGTATAATTGAGGGAGGGTGAGTGCAAGATTAAACTTCTGGGCGGAATTATACGTACAGCAAATGACAAGGGAATCATGGATAGATAAAACTTGATTTACCAGAAGTGTTAAACTCCAATCGATATAGATCGATAACTGCCAGCAAATATTATAATGACATGATAAATAAAGTGTATCTGAATTGTACGGATAATAAAAGGATGGAAAAATACATTAATACATAAATTTTTCATCATTTATGTAGGCGGCAAGATGAAATTAAATGTTTTACGTTAAACTGAGTGCCGAATATTTTGACCCGCACACTGTACTTCACAGGTAAATTTTGCCCGATGTTAAGTCAAATCTACGGTAACTCAATACCATATTCCTATTTCATTTCTAATTTCTGAGTCAAAATAGGAAGTTATTTGAACGAATGACCCACGATGATGTTAATAAGGAGTATTAGTTGCATGAGAATGCATGTTGAAGTTAGTGTGACGGACAAAGTAGGGTCGATCATGTTTAATGAGGATTACGGGTAAATTTGCGTATTGTATTTACAATATTTATTCCTAGACTAATGATCGATAGCGATGCGTGTATCATAACCTGAGAAGCAAAATAGAAGCTACCACAGCAAATGCGACATTTTTTGTCACAGCTACTGCAACTAGCATTAGCAACGTTCTGGTGCAGTCATTCCGAAATATCGTGAATAAATTTTATCGCAGAGGAGACTGTGGAAGGCTTCAGTTTGAACTTTAAAACTGTGTGCTGTGTCTTGCTGATTTGTCGGCATCAAACGTTAGTTCATTATAATTTGTGAGCTCATACAGTTTTTTTGAGTTTGCTGTGCAATTTCAAAATTGTCCGTCTATATCGGAAGTCAGCAAGAGGGCACTAAACTCATATTTAGCTCTACTCACTAGATAAAATTAACATGCTCGTGAAAATGTCACTTACTATTCGACCAATTCTGCATTGGTTGCAAATTAACGAGATAAATGTATCGTCGGAGTAACTACAGGTTGTTAATTTGCAGGGTCATTCACATCTCAAATCACTGACCAAGATTTCAACCTGCATGGATATCTTAGAGAAGTTTTGTCGCATTCCAGAAATTTACACAGAAGTTGTGATACAAATAATAATTTGACACACACAATTGCAACTGTCCACTCTATTGCTTCCGGAATTCTAAGAACAATAGCAATTTATTCTACTGTAGAGCAGAGAAACATAGACCAAGCACTTTAGTTCTGTCAGAAACTTTCATCAACTTTAATTTTGTTACCGTTTAAAAGCATTGCTAAAAATATTGTTCCCTGCAGAAAAGCCGAACATAAATACCACTTATCGTGGTCTCCTTGGAGAACCAGATGCACAACAGGAAGTTGTTACTATCATGTTTCGTAGAAGGGTTGCTGACCCCGACCCTCCCACTGTGGTAGATTGTGAATTTCCTTGTACGCGTCCTTGGTGAGCGGTGTTATGACTCCCTGAGTAGACGAGCAACGCGAAACTTGCTGCCATCGAAAGCGAGCAATACCAAAAAATTAGACCAGACGATAAAAAATAAAACATAATTGAATTCAAAACATAATTGAACATGAATTCTTACAACCTAGGACGGTGAACCATGCATTAAATCATTCTTATATAGCCCACTGATAGAACAAGGAACTCAAAGCCAGCACTTCATACCCCACGCTAGGAAACATAGGCGTTATATGTATTAACGCACCTATCCCACGCAAGCAGAGCGTGAACGGAGCGACAATGGCGCAATCGCGGTGAGGGGAGCGCCGTAGAGGCATGAATTACTACGATCTCCGCGCTATGGAGTGCCTCTCTGTCGGCCAGGCCCTACAACTCATGAATAAATTATCTCCAGGGCCTTGATATGATGGTCCGCTACGAGCTTAAACAGGAGCACTCACGTTAGTCTATATCGCTTAAGTGGACTCAATAGACTGCTTCAGTACAAACTGCGCACGACATCGTGCTGAGCTCTGCGCTCGACAGTGTGCGCCGTTTTATACACTATGATCTCGGTTTTTGAGTGAGTGAGCTTTTAGTTGGTGTGACAGCCAATCAGTCCTGTTCAAGTTTCAATTGAAAATTTGTTGAAAAAAAAAGTTTACGTGAAGGTGTGTCAATCCTGTTCGAGTTTCAATTGAAAATTTGTTGAAAGAAAAATTTAGTGCTCCCAAAGGCAGACGTGGTTGTCATGTACGCTCCTTATGTCTGACAGTTCACATCCGCTGCAGTTTTAGCTGCAGCGGCGGTAACATCTGAAACAAATTGACAAGCACATAAATGAGAAAATCTATTAAAATTGCGCTTACACTAGATATATATGCAGAAAACCTCAAATAGAAGATTCCAGTGAATTGCACAACAAGCCTGCCAGCGTGCTACATCAAATAGCATGTCGTTAGGTTTCAGTAAACATTACAACGAGGTCAATGCATCCCGAACCCAAGCTGCAATCTCTAAACAACTGGAAGTCAATGTGGTCGTAGTTGTTATGAGTCATCTCATAACGCTCCAAACAAAGAACAATTCAGAAAAGCATCATGTTCAAATGAGGCAACAGAGAGCGCTCCAACTGACCCGAACCGAACTGCAAATATGTCGCACTGCTACCGTATTAAAAATTATAGGAGTGGCATCGGAGATTCCTGGGAGCGCTCGCATTATTACTTGGTTGTTGCATCCATGTTTCTCCTTTGATTCGGATTCGAAGTGTCCACTTTATCGGCGCCCCTGCACCTCTGTCCCAACCGGTGGCCACGCATGGCTCAGCATGGAGCACTACCGCCGCGCTCCCAAGGCGCGACCAGTTTCTTCTATTCACCATCGGAGAATCATGAGAAGCCCAGGATGGCCACCTCTTAATCTAATTTTAAAAAAACGGCTGCGCACAGCTGATTTCCCATTAGTTACACTTTCCAACCGTCACACTTCTCAAACCGATTATCACCAGTTTGCCATTGAATTACCTTAGTTCTTGCGAGATTAATCAAATCACCATAAGTAAACACGGTGGTTGATAGCACAACAAAAATGTACCAGAGTATGTAAAATAAATACACTCCTACTAATGTGCAGAAAATTTCGAGGGCGCGTGTTCATTATTAAGCTGACATTAATGGGACATATTTGTGACGTATAACTTGTGCTTGAGTTTTCGCAACGCAATAACTAAGGTAATTAATGGGCAACTGGCTATATTTGGTTGAGAAGCGTCAACGGTTGAATGTGCAATAATGGGAAATCAGCTGTACGCAGCCTTGGAGGCGAAAGCCTGCAGGGAACAATATAAGTGTACCTTGAAAAGAATATAGCAACAATACCCAAGGGTCGTTGGAAGAATATACTCGTAGCTATATATATAACAAAAACAATTATCGTCCAGCAGATTTTTCATTTTTCATTTCTAAAATTAGAAAGGAAAATAAAATGACTTTACCTTGCCCGAGCTTAATTACACCGGCTATTCATATATACACACTCCCCCACCTACCCCCACACCCACACACACAACCCCCCCCCCTTACACCCACACACTAACCCCCCCACTCCCTACACCCACACACACACACAAATATGTATCTGAACACATCGTTGATCACCTTCAAGAACGTCCTTCAATTCAAAGGTTGCTGAAGACTGACGAGGGAAAATTCAGGTTTGGTTTCCATATTTTATTGTTTTTACATTGCTCACATTGAGGCTTTGCCTTCACTACCAGCCCTACCAAAACGATGAATCGTCATAAATATCAATTGACAGAGGTGGTGAAACTAACAGTTGGGCCCTAGCTCCGTTCATGGTCTTGAAATAATGCCTCTACAGACCAGCATTCTACGTCTCTTCCATCTCTTTTTTCTTCTGACACCCTCACGTACTATACACCCTCACGTACTATACACTCGCACTGATATACACTCTAACATTACTTTAAACGTTTTAAATAATAGACACGACCAAGACATCTATCACACACAACACCAACGACTAAACTGGCACGAAAGATGGCAACCGGCAAAGATGGCAGGCGTCTCACCTAGAGGCCATTTGCCCAGGTGGCCTCTGGTAGCAATACGGGAGATCGTGCTCGCATCGCGCTTGAGAGTCGCGCCCAGGAAGTTTCAGAAGGGAAGAGGCCTCGGTTCGCTTAATACTCCTTTAATTCACCGTTGTCTCCTTTAATCAACCATGCAACTCCCTTAATTTTTAATACGGGAGCTACAGAATTATGGAATCCCAAATCACGGACCGAACGACATAAAACGAAAAACCATCACCCATAAAAGACTCCAGACGTCGACGCCAAGAGAAAAAAATTTGTTTGATTCTTCCTCATTCATTATTCGATTTTATTTTTATGGAAAATTATAAACAATGTTATCCGTAACTCATTTCAATAGTTATCAATTTAGTCAAAGACAATAGGATTTTGATGCATAATCATGAAACGACGTCACTAGCTCTAGAGATTCGATTGCAACAGTCCCTTTACCATTGTTGGGAAAGATTTAATTTTGGAAATTTAACTAATTTATGTCCTTTTTTTGTAATTGTGTGTTATAAATTTTGGTGCTCACTCAATGCTTACCTAAAATTTTGTTCGGTAAAATGTCTTTGCAAATCCCAGCGGCACAGAAGGGGTCTCTTCACCAAATGTTTGGTTAAAATAAATGTTAGGGGTAGGCGACCATTAGATGTGTGTTGTTTCAGGCGAGGTGGGTAGATTACGCTATCAAGAATTTGACGGTGTAAGCAGTCCTCTAGGCCTCGGCAGAACCGCCTGTTGTGAGGGTTAATTGCACAGGCCTCGAAACTACAAACACAGTGGTCGACAGATGTAAGGGTCCAAACACTTGAGCATGAGAACCCTTAGAGCGATACAGTTTCCACGAGAAGTGTTGTCAAAAAAAAAAAAAAAAATACAGGGGAAAGATGTAGAAGGGCCAACGGCTCTCAGCGAGAATCCCGGGAAACCTCATAAGGGCGGAGTCAGAAGTTCACGCCGAAAGACTCTAAGCCAATACAAACGACCCTGAATACCCTTTCAAAAGTCGATTGGTCGATACGGAAAAGGAGAGAACCGCGCTCTTGAGCACAGCGTCATTACTGAGGGAGTGAATTCAGTCTGCGTCGACGAGCGTCGTGAGAAGTGCGTTTCTTTTATCAAGTGCAATACTGGAAATATAATTTAAAAAAAAAAAATGAGCAATACGTAGTTAATTTGGTAAAATCGTTTTTGGGGAATTTGCTAATCCAAAATTTTCTCTTTCCATTTTTGCAGAGAAGAAATCTCACACAAGACCACTGTGGATGAGATGTAGAAAGTTATAAGAAAGTTTAAACGTCGATGGGCCGGGTAAGACTCATGTTACTCATTCGCGATAAATGCTGTTAAAAGGATGTATACATATGATGATAAATTTGCGCCGTTCAATTAAATATGGCAAGAAAATATTGTGAATATGAGTGAGGTAGATGTAATACAAAATTAATGCCCCTTTATTGAATGAAAGATGAATATATTTGAGGAAACGTGATTGACGCTATAATGAGTAACAAGTCATAATTCAAATTTCAGGTGGGAAGGTAAACCTGGATTAACTGGATTAACTGGATAAAACGTACTACAAGGCGAGAAGATTCTCGGGAGTGCCGGGATCAGCATTTCGCAACAGACTTTCTGTGTACTGTGCACAAGACAGAATTTTGAACTGAAGCTGTTTGTAAAAGAACAATTCTGTGGTTTGAAGTGAGACCACCTTCTGTGCTGCGGGAACGCAAATGTTGGCAGGCCTCATTTGTGGCATTTTATGTAGGAGCAATATATGGGGAAGCTGGCCAGCGGTAGCACTTATTGTCATTCTGTTATGTAAGCTGTTAACACATGAAATTTCTAGAATTCCGTTACTCAATCTACACCAGTTCTAATGCCGTACATTGCGTGTGCTTCTCGGTATTCTGTATGATGTATTGCCGTAAATTATAAATTAAGTGAATTTTCACGTGTATAAAATTCCCCCCAAATTTAGTAGCAAGCAGCCCTCATCATAATTGATGCGCTCTGGAAAACGCGCATTGAGTAAGTCGAGTTCCACGTACATCGGTGAGTACTGCCCAATTTTAGTATACACATTTTGTAGTAGTGTTGATTTGTTTGGGCTTGCCCATAAATTTTCCTTGTGTTTCCTGTGCATTTCATTGAGGTATGCCAACCCCTCAAGCGAGCATTGGTCTTCTCATTAGTGTAAATTAATGAGAGACGAGGCAGACAGCCTTCTCGTGACATCACCATTTGGCTGAGATCAACACGATCGCCTTGTAATATTTTGATTTTTGTGAGTGTAGTATAACAAGTGCATTGTATTTTTATTTGCGTGATTATTTCATGTGCAAAAACGTACAGAAATTCAGTAGAGGTACATAATTCGTAGTGATTATTTCTGTGTTCCGGTGTGAGAAGCCAACAAGCACGCTGCCATATAGATAAAGAAAGTGAAAGTGTTTATAAAAGTGATAAGATTCAGTAAGAAAATTCTGGTGTGTTCACACGATAATTTCAAAGTTTCAGTAAAAGATTTTACAGTGAGTAGGTTTGAAAATATTTGAGTGATCGCAAAATTTTGAGTTTTGGAAAAGGTGAATTGGAGAAAATAGCCACCATGCCTGCACGGGGGAGAAGGAACAACGCAAGGGGGAACGGACGAGTGGCGCCACCACAACCTGAAGAGGAAGAAGTAGTTAACATGCCCGTGGTAACGAGTTGCGTGGGTGCCATTGGGGCCAAGTTTAGGAGAGGCGACGATGTTGGGGAACATATGGCAAGATTGAAGTTTTTGACGGGCAATCTGAATAACAGCGAGCAGGTGAAAGCCTTCTTCCTATGCCTAGGTCAACAAGAGGCAAAGGAGTGCAATCTAATAATTGATACACTAACGAACCTGCGAGAAGCAGAAACATGGCTGCGCTCTTACGCCGATCAAGTTGAACATCCGACGCAAGCGCTGTTTGAAATAGTGACCAAGAAGCAAACAAGCCGAGAAGGAGTTTCAGAATACCTGACGCGCCTGGAAAGGCTGTACAACGAGAATTATCTAGAAAATCCGGAACGAATCCTTGTAGATTTGATGTGGCTCGGATTAAGGGAGAACATCACAAGACCATTTCGAAGTGATGCGCGACCTACGACAGTACAAGAACTGAGAGACATGGCAATCGAAGTGGAAAATCGACGGATAGTACCAGTACCAAGGGAAACGACAGAGAAGAGGGAACCGGAGAGAGAGAGAGCGCAGCGAAGCGAGAGGAGGCCACAGCATGAGCCTGCACGTGTCGGCCATACGATGCGGCATTCACCACAACGGCCTAGAGGGTACCGCCATGAAGTGCCACCCTGGAGAGAAAGGAACAGACAGATAAGACACTCTCCTTATCATCGAAGAGGAAATTATGAAGCACCCCACTGGAGCGAAAAAGACAGACTTAGGAGTCATCAGCACCAAATATACCACGCAAGGGAGCCACAGCCGCATCGGGAAGTGCCACCTGCACCTGCAATGGACTTGGCACAGTATAAAGCGGTGCCACCGCCGTGCGTAAACTGTGGAAAATTTGGGCACCTAAGAGCTGATTGCAGAGTGCAACATTTTGCAGGACAGCCAAAAAACGGGATAGGAGACCGTTAGCTCCACTAATAAATCCCAGCGTGACACTCCAAGTGAATGGCACACCCGTTACCGCGCTTCTTGATACCGGAGCAAATATATGCTTGGTAAAAGAGCGTGTGGTTGCGGGAATTAAAAATGCTAGTGTTAAAGGTACATCAACTGCATTAAAAACAATTGGAGATGAACCCGTGCCGGTGCTGGGAAAGATTAATGTGCCAATCAAAGTTAACGGTCAGAAAATTGTACAGAGATGTTTTGTTGTGCGGGAAAATGCATTCCCAGGAGACCTGCTAATAGGAGTGGAAGTAATGAACAAAGTCAACGCAAAGCTAGACTTCGGAAAATGTAGGGCATCATTCTTTGGCACTTACGTGAACATGTTTTCAGCACCAGGACAAGCTTCTCCGAAAATTCAGTGTGTAACGCGGGAAGAAACATCAATCACTCTGGCTGAGGATATTACAGTAAAGCCTCGCGTGCAAACCATGGTGAAGTGCCGAGCAGATGGCAAGTTTAATGGGAAGGAAGTAATTTTAGAGCCTAGAATTAAGTGGGCGCCGTACGTCGGAGCCACCGCTGCAAAGGTACAAAACGGGTATGTTTTGATGCCTGTACTTAACCCTTTTGCCGAAGAAATCGCTCTGACTGAAGGAGCAATAATTGCAACATGCCACGAAATCTCGAATGAAGCTGCAACTGCAGAAGAAAACAATGCGGAAAATAGCGAAGCAGAAAATCGCCGCAGAGAGAAGCGCTTTCAGCAAATTGATGAGCTTGACCTCAGTTACTTGGATGCTGAAAAACAAGAACAAGTCAGGAACCTGTTGAAGGAATATCACAAGACGATTAGTGCAGACGAGATGGATATTGGCCATGTGAAAGGAGTGAAATACAAAATTTTGCTGAGTGATTACAGGCCAATTCAAACGAAAGGGTGGCGTATTCCATACTCCAGCCAAGAAATTATTGATAAAAAGGTCTCGGAGATGATCGAAGGTGGAATTGTGCAAGAGAGTACAAGTGCTTGGAAAAACCCGCTCGTACTCGTAAAGAAGCCAGGAGGAGGCCACAGAGTTTGCCTTGATTTGCGAGCTGTAAACATGCGGGTGATCAACGAACATTATCCTATTCCACACATTGTAGGGACACTGGAGGAGGTGGCTGGCAAAGAATACTATTCCATTGTCGACGCAAAATCAGCCTTCCATCAAATTGAGCTAGATGAAGAAAGTAAGCAATACACGGCATTTCAGACTCGACAAGGCAACTTCGAGTACGCTCGGCTGCCTATGGGACTCAAGTGCTCAACATCAGTGTACCAGAGAGTAATTTGTCATGTTCTGAAAAGGCAGCTTGGAAAATTCGCCGCTATTTATTTGGACGATGTGTGCGTTAGCTCTATGACTTTTGAGAAGCACCTAGAAAATTTGAGAGAAGTGTTACACGAGTTTCAATGTGCCGGAGTCAAAATAGGCTTGGACAAGTGCAAGTTTGCCCAAAAACAAGTGAAGTACCTAGGATGTTACATCAGTCGTGAGGGACTCATTCCGGACCCCAAAAATGTTGAGGCCATGCAAAATTACCCTAGGCCGACGACTGCACGCAAAGTCCGCTCGTTTGTAGCAGCGCTCAACTTCTATCGGCGGTTCATCCCGCACTTTGCCACAACCGCTGCACCTCTTAATGCACTGACTAAGAAGGGCCAAAAATTCAAGTGGAATGAACAACACGAACAAGCCTTCTGTAAACTTAAGCAGCTCATGATAGAAGCTCCAGTTCTGAAGAAACCTTCTCTAAATGAGACGTATTACTTGAGCTGTGATGCCTCAAACGAGGGCTCGGGCGCAGTGCTTGCTCAGAAATGTGAGGGCAAGGAACAACCGATTGGATACTTCAGCAAAAGATTCAATGATGCTGAAAAACGTTATTCAATTACGGAGCGTGAAGGGTTGGCAGTGGTTGCCGCTGTAAATCACTTCTCACCTTATCTGTACGGCAATAAATTTGTTGTGATCACAGATCACACTGCCCTCAAATATTTGTTCAAAGGTAAGAACACCAAGAACAATAGAATTATGAGGTGGGCACTAACTCTCTCACAGTATGATTTTGAGGTGATTTATCGGCCAGGAACTCAGAACGTGGTGCCCGACGCATTGTCGAGAAATATTGCGAACGACAACAAAGAAGAAAATCCAGACGACGAAGCACCTAAAACAGTGTTCGTCACGACGATGTTAGATGAAACTCCCAGCGTACAAGAGGCGGAAAGCAGCTTGCGGCAAGAAAATGTGCGAGCAGAACAGTTGAAGGATCCCGTTTGGGGGCCAGTGCTCAGGTATCTTGAAGGTAACAAATCAGGGGACGCTCCAAGTCTTGCTCTAAAACCCGAAATCTTCACCGACGAAGGCATATTGTATTTCAGAAAAACACAACGAAAGCCTAATAGAACAAGGCACTTAATCGTTGTGCCAGACGCTCTGAGGGAAGCAGCAATAACGTTAGCGCATGATAGTACCATCGGTGCTCATCAAGGTCGTGCTAAAACGTGGAAGAAGCTCATGGAATTTGGGTACTGGATTAACATGTCGCGCGACGTTAACAAATACATCGATTCGTGCATGCAGTGCCAGAAACGTAAGATCAACAATCGCATTTGTGTTAGCATGGGTTCATTCCCTGAAATTGACAAGCCTCTGGACAGAATAGGCGTAGATTTAATCGAAATGCCAGTGTCGAATGAGGGCCACAAATACATCTTAACCGTGGTTGATCACTTCAGTAGATATGTCGCTGCTTTCCCACTCAGAAGCAAGACAACTGAGGAAGTGACTCGAGCGTTAACTAAATTCGTAACCACGTATGGCCCTGCGAAAGCGCTCGTCTCAGACAGAGGTACCGAGTTCACGTCAGCTTTGTTCAGAAATGTGTGTGAAAAATTGAAAATAAAATACTACAACACATCTGCGTATCATCCGCAATCAAATGGGATGACGGAACGTCAGAACAAGAACATCAAAACAGTTCTGTCTCACCTCGCAGCCAGCGATCAACCATCGTGGCATGATGCTTTGCCGTGGACATGCTTGGCACTGAACACAAGTTATCAAAGTGTTATTGAAGAAATACCGTATTATTTATTCTTTGGTAGGGATGCAGAAATTCCTGTTGTTGACTGGTTAAAAACCCCTCGCATGGATTATTCTCTTGGGGAGAATTACAGTGCCGAGGTGAGCGCCCGACTTCACAATGCGTTCAAAGTAGTGAAGGCCAAGTCCAAGGCTTCACATGACAAGTCGGTGCAAATGAAGGAAAGAGGTGTGAAAAACAACCAGGTGGAGAGCGGAGATATTGTTTTATTACACAATCCTACAGGAAAAGCCGAATCTACAAACGCTTGGCCTACCGACTGGTTAGGGCCCTATCGTGTCGTTGAAAGGAATGCCACAAATGCGACCATTAAAGCACTATATAGTAACCGACAAGAAAGGGTTCATTTGGATAGATTGAAAGTTGCTTTCCTACGGGGTGAGGCGTTTCCCGGCACGTCGGACGTCGCAGCTGAACCAGGGAATGGAAACGGATATGAAACTATTGAGAGAGAAGATGAAGACCTGAGGACAGAGAACCACGTAAGCGCGAGAGATGCGTTCAAGGAGCGGCGAAGCTACAATTTGCGTTCAAGATGTAGGTGAATTGCCACTTGGAAGCGAGCTGCAGTGGACTGAGATCATGCGTCGCATTAACTGTGTGAACTGTGTTCTTGTGCGTTCAATTTTAGCAGAGCTCTTACGTGGGAGTGAGTTTTTCGCTGTAGGCTTTAATCTAAATGTGTTCTTTAGTAGAATTGTACTATTCTAGTTGTGAATTAAAATTAGTCGCACTCACTAGAGTGAAATGCTTCGTTCAGTAAGAATGTGTTCCAGGTTATATCACTCCAACTTTCTGTGCTCACAAGAAATCTCGTGCATAACAAAACTCTTGTTCGAGTGATCTAGTTTGCCCTATGCTTAATTCTCATGTTCTTTCCTGCTAAGTGAAGGGAGATTGGGAGTTTATTAGGTTAACTTCGTGTGTTTCTCAAGAGGAGTACTTTGTTTCATTTGTAGGATGCTTATATTTTTCGCCAGCTCCTCGTGAAGCGCACGTAGCTCTAGCGAATGAATTAAGTTTAATCTGAAGTTCTTAGGCTGAGGCTATCTCAGGCTTGCTAATTTTATCAATACCGTTAGACCGTTCATTTCATAACGGGGAAAATATGTTTAGTGTCGGATTAAAATTTGCGAATTCTTGCGTGCTGTAGTGTTGAATTTTCTGACTTTGTGTCTTTCTCTTGCCCTGAAAGAATATCGTAAACACGGTATTCCGGAAGGAATTATTCTGATCTTACTCTGTAGAGTGTAGTACATTTCTTTTCAGACTTAAGGAATTAATTTTTTGGTAGATTAGCGTAGTATGTACTTCAGCCCAAAACAGGTCAGAACAATTACATAACACGAATGCGTCTCGTGTAAGCAGCAATTAAGGAAGAATCACGTGGAATACAAGTAATTATTTACAAGAACGAAGAAGATAGAACAACAACACAACATAGGGGACACATTGCACCTGTATTGGAGATGTTTAAAGGATTGCCCAAATTCAAGCGTTGCAGTGAGAAGCAACAAAGACGAATGTATAGCTGGAAACTTGGAGCAAGCTCAGAAGAATGCGGAGAGCACAAGTAATTGCCTCAGAGCCACTCGCGGTCGAGCTGTGGCTGTAGACATGGGTCGCTAACAAGCAGAGCCAGGAAAGGGCATCTCAAGTAATTGGTGCCCATGCATCGAAGTGGAAAACACCACAGAACGACACAGCAACAGCGTGAGGAAGGAAGGAAGAGAATACGAAAATAAAGCAGATAATGTTCTAGGGCGCCGTAATGTAATAGTGTTCAAAAATGCTTTTATAAATGGGTACCCAAATGAACCAATGATAATGCTTTTATATTATTGAGTATGGAATCTAACTTGATTTATTTAGAATTTGCATTGTGACATGAACGCTTGGAAAGGCATTCCTGAAACTCGCATGCAATTTTCCTGTGAATTTTTACTAGGCAAATAATCACTTGGAATATTGAAGCCGCATTGAGGCATCTCTATTTATACGTGAAATAAAAATGTAAAAGAGATTTCGTCGGATAGGCTTTGAATGAAGCGGACGGTCTTCAGAGAATATTAACCACGGAATTCTCGCATAAATAAGAGTGTTCACTCGAATACAATAAAACAGCATCTAGTGTCTACCAGATTCCACGTGACGTCAAGGGATGCTGAGGGGGATTCTGCAGGATACCAGTGTGCACTACGCAGGATTATGCCTCGGAACACTTCAGCCTTACTTCGTGGGATTGGAACCCATCGCGAGGGGAGACTTAATCGAATGAAAAAAAAAAAAAAGAGTTATCGACGCTTCAACTCGTACTCTTCGACAGACCAACATAAGTTCCTGATTCGCCAATTCGTCTGATCAACGAAGCGGCATTCTCGAGTAGTCTGACGATTAAAATTTGAGTTCGAATATACGTCCTAAAATGTATGTGAAAGATTGTACTTAAGATGATTTAGTGGTAACTTGAATCGTGATTATGATCCGTGTTACCGAATGAAATCGTGCAAGTAATGTGGTGTATAGAAATTTTATATGAGGCTGGATATTGGGATCACAATCCTTCCTTCTGAAAATGAGTACCTATCTTCAACGCGTGTGTGATGACATTGGAATGCCAGAAGAGAAAAATGGAAGGACAGCAAACTCCGTCAACGATACCCAAGGAGTGAACAGCGAATCGTCAAAAGCAGCGTCAAGGAATTATAGAACAGAAGATGCCAACGGCTAGAGAGATCTGGAAGACAAAAACATCGACACTTGAGGATATTTGAGAATGTAGGAAATGTGTACACTAAATTTTGTGAATGTTATTAGGATTTAGTACTCAAGTGTTTAGTACGCACTTCAGTTGGGGGGAAAAACAGACACATCGGTTAGATGAAGATGACACAATATATTACGCTGTGGCTGATTGTATTGTAATAAATAAGATTGTTAAATGTAATGTACCATGTTTCTGCGGAATTAATTTAGAACATAATTGGCTTAAGTAGATGTGTACAATTTGTGTCTTAAATTGGCTAATAATTCAGTTCAAATTGTTCAAATGAATAACATAACGCTAATACAAAAAAAAAAAAAAATTGTCGAGTCAATTTTTTTTTTATGTAAAGGAGCGGGGATGTTGGGAAAGATTTAATTTTGGAAATTTAACTAATTTATGTCCTTTTTTTGTAATTGTGTGTTATAAATTTTGGTGCTCACTCAATGCTTACCTAAAATTTTGTTCGGTAAAATGTCTTTGCAAATCCCAGCGGCACAGAAGGGGTCTCTTCACCAAATGTTTGGTTAAAATAAATGTTAGGGGTAGGCGACCATTAGATGTGTGTTGTTTCAGGCGAGGTGGGTAGATTACGCTATCAAGAATTTGACGGTGTAAGCAGTCCTCTAGGCCTCGGCAGAACCGCCTGTTGTGAGGGTTAATTGCACAGGCCTCGAAACTACAAACACAGTGGTCGACAGATGTAAGGGTCCAAACACTTGAGCATGAGAACCCTTAGAGCGATACAGTTTCCACGAGAAGTGTTGTCAAAAAAAAAAAAAAAATACAGGGGAAAGATGTAGAAGGGCCAACGGCTCTCAGCGAGAATCCCGGGAAACCTCATAAGGGCGGAGTCAGAAGTTCACGCCGAAAGACTCTAAGCCAATACAAACGACCCTGAATACCCTTTCAAAAGTCGATTGGTCGATACGGAAAAGGAGAGAACCGCGCTCTTGAGCACAGCGTCATTACTGAGGGAGTGAATTCAGTCTGCGTCGACGAGCGTCGTGAGAAGTGCGTTTCTTTTATCAAGTGCAATACTGGAAATATAATTTAAAAAAAAAAAAATGAGCAATACGTAGTTAATTTGGTAAAATCGTTTTTGGGGAATTTGCTAATCCAAAATTTTCTCTTTCCATTTTTGCAGAGAAGAAATCTCACACAAGACCACTGTGGATGAGATGTAGAAAGTTATAAGAAAGTTTAAACGTCGATGGGCCGGGTAAGACTCATGTTACTCATTCGCGATAAATGCTGTTAAAAGGATGTATACATATGATGATAAATTTGCGCCGTTCAATTAAATATGGCAAGAAAATATTGTGAATATGAGTGAGGTAGATGTAATACAAAATTAATGCCCCTTTATTGAATGAAAGATGAATATATTTGAGGAAACGTGATTGACGCTATAATGAGTAACAAGTCATAATTCAAATTTCAGGTGGGAAGGTAAACCTGGATTAACTGGATTAACTGGATAAAACGTACTACAAGGCGAGAAGATTCTCGGGAGTGCCGGGATCAGCATTTCGCAACAGACTTTCTGTGTACTGTGCACAAGACAGAATTTTGAACTGAAGCTGTTTGTAAAAGAACAATTCTGTGGTTTGAAGTGAGACCACCTTCTGTGCTGCGGGAACGCAAATGTTGGCAGGCCTCATTTGTGGCATTTTATGTAGGAGCAATATATGGGGAAGCTGGCCAGCGGTAGCACTTATTGTCATTCTGTTATGTAAGCTGTTAACACATGAAATTTCTAGAATTCCGTTACTCAATCTACACCAGTTCTAATGCCGTACATTGCGTGTGCTTCTCGGTATTCTGTATGATGTATTGCCGTAAATTATAAATTAAGTGAATTTTCACGTGTATAAAATTCCCCCCAAATTTAGTAGCAAGCAGCCCTCATCATAATTGATGCGCTCTGGAAAACGCGCATTGAGTAAGTCGAGTTCCACGTACATCGGTGAGTACTGCCCAATTTTAGTATACACATTTTGTAGTAGTGTTGATTTGTTTGGGCTTGCCCATAAATTTTCCTTGTGTTTCCTGTGCATTTCATTGAGGTATGCCAACCCCTCAAGCGAGCATTGGTCTTCTCATTAGTGTAAATTAATGAGAGACGAGGCAGACAGCCTTCTCGTGACACCATCTCGATACTGTGCATGGCCGGGCTTCCATCAGATGGCTGAGCCCGGACATTCATTATTACGCTGTCAGGCACGAAGGTTGTTATAACCCCTCCGCTTGCCCGTCGGGCACGGCGAGGAGCTTATTTAACTGAAGCCCCTTGCTGCCATCAAACAACGAAATCCAGTTGACTTGTAGATGAGCTTCGAAGTTTCCATTCCAATCGTCATACAGGAAC